>JAESUZ010001073.1:1200000-1805534 GCA_017311185.1 Proteles cristata cristata
AGAAGGAAAAAAGCAGGTCAAACGATATGAGAAAGGATAGCTCAGGATGAAGAAAAATGTCATGATAGCATGGAATTCTACAGAGAAGACAATTTCTTAGAAGAAACACATGTGGAGATGAACTGGAATGGGTATAAGGTTCTTGAAAATGAGGAATGTTTCCATAAAAGTGATCGAATCTCTCATCCAGCCACATTCTTCTTAAAAGCAACATGGCTTCAGAAACTTTCCTGGCCGAAGAGCCAAATTTATATGTCACCTCTGAAGAGGCAGAGGGTATCCACCTAAATTGAAATGTCCCAGATCTCTGCTCTTACCACTTCTCCTCTGCTTGAGGGAGGTTTTAATTTGTAAAAAGACTGCAGAAATTTGATAAGAATAAAGATAGAAATGTCACAACAGAATTTTAAAGTACATCTGTTTAATTATATTATAATCATTAATGCATTATCAGCCTCAATAATTTCATTCTGATAATAAAAAATGATAGTATAATGATGGTTTAAAGCTGGTTCAATTCCAATTTTAGAGGCTTATTTATCAAGAGTGAAAATAAAAGACTATTAAAAAATAGCTAAAAAGTTAACGTGTCATCGTGCTTAATGTTTCTGTAACTGTTGGTAAGGCTTACATCTAAATTTGATGCAGAATTCTTAATGGCACTGAAATAGTTCTTTTCTCAGCCACAGCGTACATACTGGTACTATGAGTCTGGAAGAGACTGGCTATGGGTACCGCTTCGTGTCTTCAGCTGTGACTGCGCAATATCAGCAAGTGCACTTTGTATCTTTTCCAGAAGCATGTCCCCTCGATAAACAACATCCTCCAGACATGTAGCAGCTTCGTGGTTTTCTTCTTCCAGCTTATACAAGCTAGCAGCCTTTGTAAGACACAAATTTTAAAATCTTTTGAGAAATGAAAACTTGGATATTAGTAAAAGCTAAGAAGGTAAAAAAAAAAACCTGTAGAGGTATTTACATTTAAATCTGTATGACTCTGCAACCATTATGATAGGTTTTTTTTGGTGGCAAAAATTCTAAAACCAGTTGACTTTTAAGAGTTTTTCCTGTCTGAATTATTTTTTTTATTTTTATTTTTTTTTTATTTTTAGGAGAGAGAGAGAGACAGCATGAGCAGGGGAGGGTCAGAGAGAGAGGGAGTCACAGACTGAAACAGGCTCCAGGCTCTGAGCTGGCAGCCAGCACAGAGCCCGACGCGGGGCTCGAACCCACAAACTGCGAGATCATGACCTAAGCGAAAGTCAGACGCTTAACCGACTAAGCCACCCAGGCGCCCCTGTCTGAATTATTTAAAAGAATGAAATTTTCAAAATCTCCAGATGTCTACATGTGATTCTCTTCCACACTGCTTTGGGACACTCTTATTCTACTCCACACCTGGAATGTCACCCTCCTCTCATTCTCTGGTAGGAAAAGAGCCAAATTAAGGAAAACAGGAAGTTTCCTTATAACACAAAATTGGAGAACTAGATATATTCACCAAGGTCTTCAACAGACTACAATACTTCACAATTAACAAAACTTCCATTTTAAAGTTGAATCTTGGGGCACCTGGGTGGCTCAGTCGGTTGAGCATCTGACTTTGGCTCAGGTCATGATTTCACGGTTTGTGGGTTCAAGCCCTGCATCAGGCTCTCTGCTCTGTCAGCACAGTGCCTGCTTCAGATCGTCTGTCTCCCTCTCTCTCTGCCCCTCCCCTGCTCATGTTCTCTCTCTCTCCCTCTCTCAAAAATAAACATTAAAAAAACAATAAAATACAAAATATAAAAATTAGGGGCGTCTGGGTGGCTCAGTCAGTTAAGAGTCCGACTTTGGCTCAGGTCATGATCTCATGGTTTGTGGGTTCGAGCCCTGCGTCGGACTCTGTGCTGACAGCTAGCTCGGAGCCTGGAGCCTATTTCAGATTCTGTGTCTCCCTCCCCTGCTCACGCGCTCTCTCTCGCTCTCTCTCTCTCTCTCTCTCTCTCTCTCTCACACACACACACACACACACATTCTCTCTCTCTTTCTCAGAAATAAAACAGTGAAAACAATTTTTTAAATAATTAATTAATCTTAAGGAAACTTTGAATATTATAACAAAAAGTATTAAATCTCCTTTGGGGTGCCTGGTTGACTCAATCAGAGCAGCATGTGACTTGATCTTGGGGTCACGAGTTCAAGCCCCACACTGGCTATAGAGATTACTTAAAAAAAAAAAAAAAATCTTAAAAAAAAATCTATCACCGTTAATCAAAATTCTCTACTAGGAAATTTCTGAAAGGAAAAGAGATTTTTACCTGTAAAGCAGCTGTAGATTCTTCACTGGGTAATGAATCTATCAAAACATCAATGTCTTTTGCTGTTCGTGCAATCAGTGCTGCAAAAAGCTGGGCATATTCTAAAGAAAGATATTACTAATTTAGAGTATTAGGAAATCTCAAGTTTTCAGAAACAGAAACTAAATTCAAGGCTAATAAGACCAGGAAATTTCATAAACTTTTACTGTACTAGGCTTTGAACGATTAAAATATAATTTTTAACACACCAATCCTATTACATATTTGAGAACTAGCTTTACTATTAACTCAAATTGAGAATTAAACATAATCATTTCATTTTCGGGGACAATATGCCAGTCACTTGAATAAAGGGATCTGTAAATGGGATGCCTTCTTTATTAAGGTCCCTCAAGTGAAATTTAGCTAAATTCATACAAATTCATTTCTAAAGGAGTGTCAATCTGTTATTTGACATGAACAGAATATGAGATGTTATGTAAATTGACTGTGACAAATTCATTTCTTTTATAACAAAACTGGCAGTAATATTCTCAAACAACCAGGTTTTAAGAAAGCCTTAAGTAAGCTACATTTCTCAGTAAGTTTAATTTTAAAGGATTACAAAGATATGAGGGTCAAACTAAGAGAAGCCAAGAAAATCTATAATCCATTTACCTTCTGTAGGATTAGCTGGCTGATCTTTGTTAATTGCTGTCTGAATATTACTAAAAGAGGCAGGAGGCCCACACTGCTGCAACACTCCAATGGCATTACAAAACTGATCTGCAAGCTTGAAGCCAAAGAAAATGTATCAGAGTCAGAAAGGATTTATCAGTTACAAAGATTGTGACTGGTAAGAATAACAAAAATAAGTGTCTATAATAACAATCTCTGAAATAAAACAGGAGCAATTTTGGATAAAATTAGCCAGTTATTTAAAATGATTAAATGTTTTAATCACTCAAAGAAACTAGGTTTGGTGTCAATGTAGCTGAAACAGATAAAAGAAATACAAAATAATATTTCTTTTCTTCCCAAGGTAATAGAATGATAAGAGAAATATATGCCAATATTACAAACTAAGTAAGGACTTTTTGGGGGCAGTGGTGGGAAACAGCAAATTTGGCAAATATCTAAGTATGACCCTAGCATAATTGTTTTTTTTTACAAATAGTTTACTGTCAAATTAGTTTCCACATAACACTCAGTGCTCATCCCCATAAGTGTCCTCCTCTATGCCCATCCTCCCCTTCCCCCCACATCCATCAGTCCTCATTTTTGTCAGCATTCAAGAGTCTCTCATGGTTTGCCTCTCTCCCTTTCCCCCACCATTTCTCCCCTTCTTCTCCCACTTGTTCCTCCGTCAAGTTCCTCCTAATCTTCCTATACGTGCAAACATATGATATTTGTCCTTCTCTGCCTGACTTATTTCGCTCAGCGTAACACCCTCAAGGTCCATCCATGTTGCTACACATGGCCAGATTTCATTGTTTCTCATTGCCATGTAGTATTCCATGGTATAGATAAACCACATCTTCTTGATCCATTCATCTGTTGATGGACACTTAGGCTCTTTCCAGGTTTTAGCTATTGTGGAGAGTGCTGCTATGAACGTTGGGGTACATGTGCTCCTAGGATAAATTTTTAATGTGTGATTCATATATGAAGCATATGAGCCTTTTTGAGACAAAAGTAGGAATACGTATAAAGAAATAGCAGGAAAAAGACTCCGCCTTAAGAAGTCTTAAGGTCATTGATGGATGAATGGATAAAGAAATTGCGGTATATACACAAACAGGAAAACTATTTGCTCATAAAAAAAAAAAAAGCGAAATCTTGCCATTTGCAACATGAATGGACCTTGAGGGCATGACGCTAAGTGAAATAAGCCTGAGGAAAAAAACAAATACTACATAATCTTACTTATATGTGGAATCTAAACAAAGCAAAAACTGAGCTCAAACACAGAGGACAGATTGGTGGTTATCAGAGGAGAGGTGGGGGTGAAAGGTGAGCATAATGAGGGAGGGGGATTAAAAGGTAAGAACTTTCGGTTATAAAGTACAGTATGGTGACTACCGTTAATATTGTACTGCATGTTTGAAAGTTACTACTCTTAGAAGTTCTCATCACAAGAAAAAAAATTTAACTCTGTGACTACATATGGTGACATGTTAACTAAACTAATTGTGATCATTTCGCAATACATGCAAATATTATTTTGTACACCTGAAACTAATGTTATATGTCAATTATACCTCAATTTAAAAAACAAAAAAAGACTGTCCCTTAAGTATTCAGAAATGTTTTTCTCCAAGACTCAAGATGTAAGCTCCCAGTGAGCTAAAAGTATTCTTTAAGCAGTTTTGAAGTCGGAGAATGCCAATTCCTTACTATCTCCAAACTTAAGTGTCCTGTCCTCTCCACCAACTTCCCTCAATAGCGCTGAGCTTTTGAACCTCAATTCCTTTTGTTGTTGTTGTTGTTGTTAATGTTTATTTGTTTTTAAGAGGGAGCATAAGTGGAGGAGGGGCAGACAGAGAACAGAGGATCCAAAGCCGCCCCAGTGCTGATAGCAGGGAGCTGATGGGGGGCTGTAACTCAGCGCTGATAGCAGGGAGCTGATAGGGGGCTGTAACTCACCAACCCTGAGGTCATGACCTGAGCTCAACAGACTGAGCCACCCAGGCACCACCTGAACCTTAATTCCTTATTTGCAATCAGCGAATGACCATTTCCACTAAGTTTCTCTACCATTATTTAAATGACAGAACTTGGGGTGCTTGGGTGGCTCAGTTGGTTGAGTGCCTGACTTTGGCTCAGGTCATGATCTCCCAGTTCATGAGTTTGAACCCCGCTTCGGGCTCACTAAGGTCAGTACAGAGCCCACTTTGGATCCTTGGTCTCCCTTTCTCTCTACCCTTCTTAGCTTGTGCTCTCTCAAAAACAAACATTAAAAAAAAAAAAGAAGAAGAAGAAAGTGTTTTAAAAAATAAACAAATGAATGTCAGAGCTCCAAATCAACGGTTTCCTTTAATATCTAATTTGTATTGAGAATCTCCAAGTTAGCCAGTCTAACTTCAGGCTCTTAGGTTCCCTTCAAATCCTTCTGTTACATTTCCCTTTTCCTTCTGTCATCATTGCTGCTGTGTTAGTTCAGTCAATTATCTCACATCAAAATTGTCACAACAATCTCATTGTTTTCTGGTTCACTATGTTATTTTACCCTGCTCAAACATTTTGAGCTCATCTCCGCATGGCCTGTAAGATTAACCTCCAATTCTTCAGGCTGTTTCAAAGCTTTCAACAACCTAAGTCAACTCTACTTATTCCTTTTCTACTGCTCCCTCATATATATATAACTAGTGATAAATTTACTCCTATGTTTTCTCACATTTTGCTACTTGTAATGGAGCCGTAGTAAGTGCTCAGAAACTGTACAAGCGTGGATTCTAATTCTGGTTCTAGCAACCCGAATCAGGTTTATTTTTCATTTTTAAATTAGGGACATTCTCACATTACAACACTGTTTTGCGTAATCAAGAAAATGCACACACACAAAATTATTCACCGCGGTGGCGATCTCTTCTGTCCTTCAAAAGCTCTCAAGATCCACTGTTCCAACAAATATTTCTTGAGAATCAACTCGTATATAAACATTACAGTGATACAGTGAACAAGAGACATAGCTTTGGCCCTCCCAGAGTTCTCAGAGTGTAAAACATAAGTTATTTTAATAATTTAACAATAATTACGATTCAGATCAATGCTAAGATTTCCTCTATTTTAGCTCTTATCACTCTATTCTAATTTACCTCAGCACCTTCAGCTTATGACACTTGATTCATAATAAGTACCTAGCCACATACTACTTTTGCATTATCTAAATGTCTCGTGAGTATATGACATCTTTCTAATTAGACTGTGAACTCCTCAAGGAGTATATTTCTCTGTAAACATGATAGTGCTTACATACATAGTAGGCATTCATACTAGTTAACCTAGAGGTTTCTCCCCAGAATCCAATTATCGGCGTGCCTACCCTGGAGTTAAGGCCATATTCGCTTTGTCCTGTTGTCTTTCTGGTTATAAGACATGCATGGATATGCAACATTTCTCCTAAATAACATCCCTACCCAGCAGCATCATTACAATCTGATCTTGAAAAGCTTCAAAGGAATATCTCCCAGAGGGACACTGGCTGGCAGCCCAGGCAAGTCACCATAAAGTAGCATTTATTAGGTGAATTTATCAACACCCAGGGTCTGGCCCTCTGGGTCCTGAAAGGTCGTATTTTTAGGTCCTAAGATCCAAAAGGTCTTATTTTATTCACTAGTAGACCTGTTTCTCACAAGTAGATTCACACCCCTGAAGTGTACAAAGATTGACGTCATACGAATATTCCCAACTTCTTGGCTTCCAGTGTGAAAAAAACTGGCAAGAGATCAGATAATTCGATTTTCCAGTCAGCATATCGTATCTATATAGACAATTTACCTGGGACATCAGATTACAAATAGAATGACAATGAAAATATAGCTACTACTGAGAAATTGTTAAACTCTTAACGGCAATGGGTATATGAATACTGTGTACCCTTGCACACACAGTACTTTCCAGTTAGGCACAATGGGAAAAATAATCAGAAGGATCAAAGTAAGGGGGATGATTTGGCCCTTACCAGGATCTACGCTTTTTGGGACACATTAAAGACGACTTAAAGAAATCGCAACGTATACAAGGGTTAGAAGATTCACTTTCAAAAAGATGTTAGTTTTTCCCAAACTAATTTACGCTAGGGAGTCGCCAAGAGATGGAATCAGACTCTTTGTCTATAGGAACCAACTAAGATAAAACAAAACTTCTCACGTCACCATCATTGTCCCCCCCCACACCTGAAAGTCCTCGCGAAGGAATACTCTTGGCTGACATTTAACGAAAAAGAGCCGATAATCAAGAGCACTGGTTTTCCTCCGCGCCTCAAAGCTGAGAGGAGAAAAGCAGCAGCTTCTGCGGCTTCTCCCCTTTCCCCCGAAAGACAAGTGATCTCCTAAGCACTCCTGACAGTACAATAAACCTTTCCCAGAGAACAGGGCAGGGCCGTGACGCCTAAGCGTCCCGGCAGAGAGATCCTCTACTTTTCAGGGAAAAGAGGCTGCTCGCTTCCTCCCTCAGCTCTCCGCAGCGCCGGCAGCCGGCCTCAAACCTCCCGGGACGCCGCGCCGCCTCGCGCCGCCGCCAGCGCTCTCCGCTGAGGCGCTGCCTCAGTCCGCTCCCCACCTGCGGGGTCGTTTCTCGGGCCCCTTTTGCTCTCTTGCTTTACCATCGGAAAGGGGGAGACAGAGACTAAGAGACCGAAATTGCTCACCGAGTTCACCGCGTCCTGCAGCTGTGTGAGGCGATCCGCCATGTTCCTCCTACAAGCTGAGGAGGCTAGGGCAGCTGCTCGTCCACGATTGGGCAGCTTCAGGACGCGTCGTGGCCAATCACGGGACAGCGTTCTTGCGAGGGGTGGAGTCAAGTGGAGCTCCACGCGCGGCGAAGACGGTGGGTGGGACTTTACCGAGGCTTTATTTAGACGAGCGCCAGGCGCGGAAGTATCTGCTGCGAGCGGTTTGAGCGTTTGGGAGCTCGTTCCGAGTGCGTTCGCGAGCTCGTTCCGAGTGCGTTCGCTTTTGGGTGTTAAAGACTTGACGGAGATTGTTAGACTGCGATTTTAAACGTAATTTCCCTTACCTTCCCTTGTATTCATGTTTAAGCTTTGCCTTGAATACTTGCGTAAGTTGCTTTGCTTTTACACGTGGACCACAATACATACACACAGCGAGCAAGAATATTTGGGGGTGCGACACCAATTTTAACTTCAACAAATCCAGATTATAATCGCGAATTAAGATCACCAGGCAATATTGGTAGCGTTAGGGTGCCTTGTCTGTTGCTTTTGGATGCCGGGGCGGGGGGTGGGGCGCTGCCCAAGTTAGAGACTGGGTGCGTGCTTTAATTCTGAGTGTGGGTGTGCTGGGGAAGCTGACACACGTTGGCCGGAAAGCGTCCGAAACAGTTCAATACTAAATCGAGCTGTATTGACTGTGTTAGAAGAAGTATGGATGGAAAAGAAAGGTTTCCGGGGGCAAAGGTGGGGCGGAAGAAGAGCATTTGGAGCTAACAGGTAAAGGTTTGACTGTAGGTAACTAATAAGCAACTCGGTTTGTGTGACAGCGAGGAACTCCGTGTAAAGAACAGGTTAGTGGAGAGCAGAGTGGAGGTTTCTGGAAAATAAGCTTTATGTATTGGTAGAGCAGGGGCAATTTAAAAAAAAATTTTTTTTTGATGTTTTTTATTTATTTCTGTGAGAGAGAGAGAGAGAGAGACAGACAGACAGACAGATAGCATGAACAGGGGAGGGTCAAAGACAGAGGGAGACAGAATTTGAAACAGGCTCCAGGCTCTGAGCTAGTCATTTGCACAGAGCTCCACACGGGACTGGAACCCACGAACCATGAGATCATGACCTGAGCAGAAGTCGGTCACTTAACCGACTGAGCCACCCAGGCCCCTTCAGTAGGGGCAATTTTTAAACAGATAAGGTATACAATTAAGACTTAGCCTCTAGACCTATTGAGGATTTAAGTGTGAAGGAAGCTAGTAGAAACTTGGTATCTGGGAAGCATGGCTGGCCAAGTGTGACTCTTAATATCCGGGTTCTGAGTTTGAACTCCATGTTGGGTGTAAAGATTACTTTAAAAAGAAAGAGAGAAACTTGGTATCTAAGAACACTTCTAGCCTGAAGACAGTCTGGCAAGAAATGAGCCTGGACAAATGACTGGTTTGTGGGCTTGAGACAAATTCCTGCACCTTCCTTCTTGTGCTGATTATTTCTGATCACCCTACTGAAGTTGGGAGAGGGTGGGGGAGATTATTGGGAACTCTGTTGGATTTACCCCAACTCTAGCTGGGACGCTCTACTTCTGCTTCAGCACTACTTCTCCTCAATCCCCAATCTACATATCTGCTGGGACCTAATTAGGAACCTCTCCAGGTGAGGTACTTCCCCCCATAGTGGGATTACAAGAGATAACTCTAATTTGTTTTAACTGTAATATGGAGTAATCTTGGGACCTTTTCTTCTCACCCTCAGTTGAGAGTATACCTTAATGAAGGCTTGCCATGTACCATGAAGTATGTTAGGTGCTGGGTTTGAATAAACCAGGGGCTCATTGGGAGGAGGGCTTTGAAGTTATAAGAATAAAATGGGTTGGGCCTAGACTAGGCTACTAACTGATGAGAGAAGAAGAAAGGCTCATTTTGAAGGAAATATTAACATGGGTTTGTGCCTGGATAGATGTAGGGATGAATAAGAAAGCCCATAAAGGAGTGTACTGTTTTGTGGCCTGATTGAAGAAAACCTGGGCACCCAGAGCAGAGGAACCGCTTCAAGACAACTCATGTTATGACACAGTTATTGTCCTGTCATTATCTTCCTTATAGATTGTTCAGTAGCTCCACAGAGACCTCAGATTGATGTACAGCCATCTTGGGTTGGTTTTCAAGGTTCACTGTAATCTGTCTTTAGCAAACAAATCCAGCCTCCTCTCCCAATAATATTCTGTGTGAAATAATCAGGTTATTCATCCACAGTCTTTGAACCTTTGGCTTTCCTGGGCTTCTTAAGCTTTTCCGGCCATGGACACCTTTAAGAATCAGATGAAAGCTATGGACCCTTTCCTCAGACGAGGCTCAAAATTTTTCATACGTTTTAAAGGGGGGTTTATGAATCCCTTGAAGCTGTGGACTTCAGGGAAAAAACCACCTTCCAAAAGCAGTCTTTTGTGTCTTGCTCACAATTTCTCAAGAGCAGCACTATTGACATTTTAGGCTGAATTATTTTTTCTGGAATGCTGTCCTGGCCATTGTAGAATGTTTAGCATCATCACTGTCCTCTACCCATGAAGTGCCAATAGCAAACTCCCCTTCCAATTATGACAATATGAAATATCTCCAAATATACCCAAATGTATCCTGCAGGGCAAAATTTCCTCCAGTTGAGACCCACTGGTCTACCTCTTTCCTCATTCTTTACCTTTATCAAAACAATTTCTTTGCCACTATTTAATTCGTACTCTACCTTTTAAAGTTTTACCCTTTTCACGTACATTTTAAGAATTACTGGAGTTCACATGGATCTCTCCTTTGTTCTATTTTATGATTTTTACACCTTTTCACACGCTTTTTCATTTGCTTTTCTTGCATCCCCAACTGGATTATATGGCTTGAAGAGCAGAAGCCCAGTATTCCATATTAAGTTTATTTATTTATTTTTTTAGTAATCTCTACACCCAATATGGGGCCCAAACTCACAACCCCAACAGTAAGAGTCCATGCTCTTCTGACTTAGCGAGGCACTCTTAAGCTTTGTATTATTAAAAGTTTCAAACCTATACAGAAATAGGATAGCAAGGTGGACACTAACATACTCATCACCCAGCTTCAATTATCAACTCAAAGCCAGTTTTGTGGTATTTTGATTTTCTTTAATCTGTAGTGACTCCCTATTTTTTCAGAAAAAAATCTTTAACAACTCTTTAACTTAATATTCTAGACTTTTAACTACCTTTATTACCTACTCAGTCACGATTTATTAAACATCTAAAACATTCCAAGCAGTGGGCTGAAATACTGTAAGTAAGCATTTAGTATACTAGACTCCCTTTGTTCCCTTGTTGACCACCCACTCACCTTATTTTAAACATTTCTTTTTTTTGTTTGTTTGTTTGTTTAGAAAACCTTTTCTGAAACCCTACACTATGTTAATTGTTCCCAAATCTTCACCACAATTGTTCCTTATACTTTTGTTATTGCACTTGGCATATTGAGGTGTAATTATTCATTTTTTTAAAAGTTCATTTATTTAGAGACAGAGAGATGTGTGTGTGTGCACATGCATGTGTGAGCGGACGAGGGGGAGAAAGAGAGGAGAGAGAGAATCCCAAGCACGCTCCGTATTATCATAGCAGAGCCCAGTTTGGACCTCGAACTCCCTTACCATGAGATCATGACCTGAGCCAAAACCAAGAGTCAGACATTTAACCAACTGAGCCACCCAGGTGCCCCGAGGTGTGATTATTCATACATGACTAACTCACTCGCTACCATGAGCTCCTTGTGAGCAGAAAGCATTTTAATTTTCGGCATTTAGCATGGCACATAGAAGCCAATCAATGCATATTTGCGGACTAAATGAATGAATTTTCCAGCATAATGATTTCCATGTAATAGTTACTAAGTAAACATTTATTGGATTTTATTTAATAAGCAGTGTCAAAACACTGTGACTCATAGAAACAAAAGAGTTGTTAAAAGAGTTGGGTAAGTTTCACAGAATGTCTTTTCTGCCTTTCCGCTGGAGCCCTGTTCCCATTTCTATCCAATGTCTTGGGTTTTCTAAAACCTATTTTCTAAAACCTATCTCTGATAGGTTGCTTGTCTTCCTTTTCTAAATTTTAACCACACGTTAAAGCTCTAGTTATCTGCATCTAGGGTTTCGGAGTCTTCATTTTTGCATTTCCTTTCAATTCGTGGGCATGACAAACTCACCTGCAAAGCTCCTGAGCCAATTTGATTCATAGGTTTCCAGTGGAATTCTGACATGGGCAAGGAAGCTCAGCCAATATTTTTCCCAAGCTGTCACAGCATTTCAGAGCCGAGGTAATAAAGCCCTGTTCTGATTGCTGACACATCTGTCATCAGCTATATCCTCTGCAGGCAAAGGGAACTGCTATGCAACGGTATGGAGGGGAGACAATGATGGGGTTAGTTCAGGAGACTGAAATTAATTCAGTGTGGCTAAGAGAGGAATTAAATTTAATTGCAGCACGAACCTGGAGAGGTGGACAGGAACTACATCATGAAAACCACTGTGTCATACCCAGGAGGTTGGACTGTTATCCTGAAGACTTTTATAAGAAAATCTTTAAAATTATACACATCGTTTAAAAATTAAAATTTTTTATTCAAAGTAATACATGTTCAGTGTTGAATTTTTTACAAAGTACAGAAATGTGGAATAAATTATTCTTAATCCAATCACTCAGAGATAACTATTTTAAACATTTAGGTGTGTTGGGATGCCTGGGTGGCTCACAGTTATGTGTCTGACACATGAGTTAGGCTCCAGTCATGGTCTCACAGTTTATGGGTTCAAACCCTGCATCCAGCTCTGGGCTGACAGTATGGAGCCTGCTTGGGATTCTCTCTCTCTCTCTGCTTCTCCCTGCTGATTTGTGTTCTCTCTCTCTCTCTCAAAATAAATAAGCCTTAAAAATAATAAACATTTAGATGTTTTAATAAACATTTATTTATGTGCATATAAACATGAATAAAAAGAAAACATGATAAAGCTCATACTACATATATATATATTGCATTGTAACTTGCATTTTCATAAATACTTCACAATCAGTTCTCTAAAACATATGAGTTTTGAAAAAAAAGTTTCTTTTGAGAGCGAGTACATGCTTTCATGTGGGAGAGGGGCAGAGGGAGAGAGAATCGCAAGCAGGCTCCATGCCCAGTGGGAGCCTGAGGTGAGGCTCGATCTCACAACAGTGTGATCATGACCTGGGCCAAAATCAAGAGACAGACGCTCAACTGACTGAGTCACCCAGGAGCCTCCAGTTAAAATTTTTTAAAATCTTCATTTATTTTTGAGAGACAGACCACAAGGAGGAGAGGGGCAGAGAGAGAGGGAGACACAGACTCCAAAGCAGTCCACAGACTTTTAGCCATCTTCACAGGGCCTGAGACAGGGTTTGAACTCACAGACTGTGAGATCATGACCTGAGCCAAAGTCAGAGGCTTAACTGACTGAGCCACCTAGGTGCCTCTCCACCTCCAATTTAAATTTTTAAATAGCCAAATCTACCAATCTTCTCCTTTATGGTTTCCTTCTTCGCTCTTTCCCGCCCCCTTGTTTAGAAAGTTCCTCCCCTGAGGAGGCACCTGGGTGGTAGCTTAGTCCATTGAGCATCAGACTCTTGATTTTGGCTCAGGTTAAGATCTCACGGGTTTGTGAGTTCAAGACGGGCTTTGCATTGACAGTGCTGAGCCTGCTTGGGATTCTCTCCTCTCTGCCCATCCCCTCACTTGTGCACATGCCTGTTCTCTCTCTCTCTCTCTCTCAAAATAAATAAACTAAGCTTAAAAAAAAATTCCTCCCCTGAATGCTTCTAACCACTTCTACTTGGCGCTTCCAGATTCAAACAGATTCTTGCTTAAATAAACTCTTTTGGGAAAAGAAAGTTTCTTCCATTCTGAGATCAAGTTTTGTTCGTTTTTAATGTTTTATTTATTTGCGAGAGAGAGAACAGGGGAGGGTCAGAGAGAGAGGGAGACACAGAATCCAAAGCCAGCTGTCAGCACAGAGCCCGACGTGGGGCTGGAACCCACCAACCGTGAGATCATGACCTGAGCCGAAGACGGGCGCTGAACCGACTGAGCCACCCAGGAGCATGTTTATTTGTTTTTTGAATCATGTATTTCTTCTAACTCCCTTATGGTTTTATTTCATACTTTGGGATTTCATTTTGATAGGGTGACGTAGATAGAGTTCTAATCCTGCCTCCCCAGTAGGGAGTTAATCAGTTATCAGTTTATTAAATCCATCCTTTGATTCAAATGCTACCCTTATATAATTGCTCTTACACCCTGGGATTTCATCTATTCAGAGTTACAGGACTGAAAGCATTTGGGACAGTGAATAAACACCTTAGGGATAGACAGTACTAACAAGGGTATTAACATTTGGACCACGCAGAGGGAAAACAGGCAAAGCGTTGGGCCTGTTTGGATTATGGGGATTGCTATAGGTATTTAGTAGTGGAATAACTGAGAATGTATTTTTCAAGACAGTTGCCCATTAAAATATCTAAATGAGAAGTCTGAAGAGCAGGCAAAAGAAAACAGAGCCATCTTCCCCCCAAATAACAGAGTCTATAAATCTAATTCCACCGTCAACTCACAAGCCATCTATCACACGGACTACTGTCCTTTAAACATTGCTCAGAATTTGGGAGAGAAAGTTGGGTTATTTCGAGGATATTTCGCTTAGAGAAAATGAAACTTTATTTTTAAATACCACATCACTGGGGTGCCTGGGTGGCTTAGTCGGTTAGGCGTCTGACTTTCGCTTAGGTCATGATCTCGCGGTTTGTGGGTTCGAGCCCCGCGTCGGGCTCTGTGCTGACTGCCAGCTCAGAGCCTGGGGCCTATTTCGGATTCTGTCTCTCCCTCTCTCTCTGACTCTACCCTGCTCACGCTGTCTCTCTCTCCTAGAAATAAATAAAAAATAAAAAAAAAAATAAATACCACATCACTAACGTAAGTAATCAGTGCAGAAATTCAATTCCCCCCTGCATTTTCATACTAACGTCGCCGGAATAACTAAGGGAAACCCATTGTTGGTGCGTCTAGGGCACCAGATTCCGTCCCGTTTTCTCCTTTCTCCAAAGGGCAGTTAAACACGGAACAGGATCCTGGAGACGTTAGGCCGCAACAGAAAGTTATTTTTTACTCTAACGGCGGTTTTCTTAAGTAGGAAAGATACAGAAGTGCCAAGTGCAGGTTACACCACAGAGCTTCCCGGGGTTTCCTCTACCCCGACCCGCGCGCGAGGCCGCCGGGGCTTGCGGGCAGCGCGGCGCTCAGCGGAGCCGCGAGGCGCCGGCAGGGGGCGCGCGCCGGCTGGAAACGCCCCTCGGTCGCCGCGGGCGGCGGAGGGTACCCGCGGCGGTGACGTAGTGGGGGGGCGGGGAGAGGCGCGGTGTGGGGCTGCGGAGTGTTTGCCGGAACAGGAAACCTCTCCGTGGGGTGGAGGCGGGCGGCTGTGTCGCCAGCAGGCAGTGCGGGACCGGCAGGTGTGCGGCGTGTGCGCCTATAAGGTGATGGAACCCGGCGCGAGCGCCCCGGGGTAGCGCCGGTGAGGCTGCGGGGCCTGGCCCGGGCGGCCATGGGCCTCCTTCGGCTGCTGGTCCTTGCGGTGCTGGCGTCCAAACCCGGCGTGGCCGGTGGAGCCGAGACCGTCGCGAACTCCAGCGAGGGTAAGGGCAGGGGCGCCTCACTTCTGCAGCCCAGAGTTGGCTTTGCGTTTCTTGCAAGGTCGCGGTCCACTTCGGGGTCTGTCCGTCTAGCAGGGCAGTTGGGGAGTTCCGAACAGGTAGGAACGGATCTGCGCCCTTTCCTGCAGAAGGAGACTCCCGGTGCTAAGGAGGCCTCACCGTCAGTCAGCTTCGTAATTTAGGCTGGGCAAATGGGGAGAGAGAAATAACTCTCCTGTTCAGACACGTTTTTCTCTCCCTTAGGAAGAAGCCGTGTTTGCACGTTTAATTTAACACATTAAAACACCTCTTTGCTCTCCAGTAGTGTATCTGAGCCCTTGGACAGCGAGGTTTGGTGCAGAACCAAGGGCTTTATGAATGATGCTCCTCCAACCTGCAGCGGTTTTTTTACACTCCAAAGTCTATATGCTTTCAAATTGGTTATCCTCTGCGAGCTTGAAAGGAAAAGTAAACCCAGAATGAGACTTTGGATGCTGGGTCATGTACTTGCTGAATAGCTCGTGGTTTGTTAATATAAACCGTAAAAAAGCACTAATTGTGCTAGGCTGATGGTAATCATGTGCTCTTCCGTGAGGTTAATCACGTTCTTATTTGAGACGAGTTGCAGTTCTGAACCAATGTATTTTCTGAATAGTGTGGTTGTGTTCCTGATTGCTCATATTTGCAAAGCTCTTGTGCAAACTGAATCGCAGAATCGTTGCATAGGACTCAAGGCCAAACCTGAAAAGGACAGTTTTGTTTTTGCAGAAAAAATAGCCTTGTTGATAATAGGGCACTAACATTCACCATGTGCTGTCTGTGCCGGGTGCTTTCTATAGCACTGTAATTTAATCCTCACAACCTAGGAGGTAATTATCCTCCATGCTTGGCAGAGGATGAAGCTGAGGCCCTAGATGATGCTTAATCCACAGGTGAACAATTACTAGGGGGACAGGGGATATTTGAACCCAAATGTGTCTTGCTGCAGTTTTAATTTGCATGGCCCTTCCACTTCAACACAGCTGCGCTCCAGTAAGAATATTTTTTTACTTCTTATGGTGCTTTACACTTAATTCTCATTCCTCAGAATCACCTTATGAGGCAGGTAATGGAGATGCTATCTCCATTTTAACAGGTGAGGAATTTGAGAGATTGAATTTGTAGTTGATCAAGGATCCTGAGTGAGGAGGGCTATGATCCACATCTTTTCTAGTTCTGAACTTTTGTATTTAATACCTAGCATTTGTGTAATCCATAGTGCTAAATATAAGGTAGAGGGCCATTTGCATACTTAGTTGCAAATGATCTGTTTTAAAAGATGTGAAAGGTAGTATGTACATTTCTGTGTTTCAGCTTTTGGAGCTAATGACAGTGCATAAGATATAAATGAGAAATGGGGAGGTGCAGTTGAATGCCAACCAACTTAAGTATCTGAACTGTTCCTGTTTTTAATAGTTCATCTGAAGAGAATTATGAAGACTAAGCTTTTACAGATTTAGAATTTGATTGTGTCAAAGCACAGAGACGTAAATTTTATTAAAAAAAAAAGAGTTGGATAACTTTAAGGTTTGAGTTTAGGATCAGATTGGGAAAAGAAAGGAGAAGATTAGGATTGGGCAGCTATTTTTAGAAAGAAATTATTAGAAAGAAGAATTACCCTGGCTAAGAATGGAGGGGGGATATGAAAAACAGAGAAGAGTGCCTGGCAGTGGGTTAGATGGCAGACAATATCTTTGGCAGAAAAAGCAGAGCCATTGTTTTTTAGAGGAGAGCCACGGCCTGAGTGCTCTGTCTCCATGTTAGCCATTTGTCTGTAATATCGTTTGATGTGCTAACTTTTTCCTTCCCACGCCCAAAGTCATAAGATCTAATTATGCCTCATAAGGGGCGCCTGGGTGGCTTAGTCGGTGAAGCGTCTGACTTTCGCTTAGGTCATGATCTCGCGGTTCGTGGGTTCGAGCCCCGCGTCGGGCTCTGTGCTGACTGCCAGCTCAGAGCCTGAAGCCTGTTTCAGTCTGTGACTCCCTCTCTCTCTGACCCTCCCCTGCTCACGCTGTCTCTCTCTCTCTCTCCTAGAAATAAATAAAACATTAAAAAAAAATTTTAAATTATGCCTCATAAAATGTTGCTGGTGAATCCTTTTCCAGATGGGTTAGAGGAGAAGTTAAGTTCCTGTTAACTTCTTCAGGATATATTTTGGATACATGTCTGTTTTTGAGTAGAAGTTAAATGCAATTTCTGCCAAACTGTATGGTTATTAAAGTCTTGATTTTCAGTATTTTTCCTTGTCACTCTGTGGAAGTCTCTTTCTCATTTTGATGCTTATGATGGACATGTTGGGCATGTATAGTTTATTGGTAGGGCCACATTGAATGTCTGACTTCTTTAATTTTTTTTTTTAATAAGGACATGAGTTTCTGAAATAATAGAAAGCTAATGGAAGTTAATAACAATATTGTGTAGCATTGGACAGCTTAAAATTTTTTCCCCTGTTTGTTATATCCTTTTAGCAGCCAAATGATCTATGCAGTACGTGATCTCCATTTCACCATGGGGAAACTGAGGCCCAGGGGAAGTAAATTACTTGCCTGAGGTCATAACTCATTTACCAAACATTTATTGTGTGCCAAATATGTGACTGGTACTGTACTAGGCACCAGAATGTCAAATAAAACAAAGGCCTGCATAGCCAAGTGTCTAACCACAAATAGTTTGGTGAATATGCAATCTTCTGTAAAAATTGTGAAATGGCTATTAGACTGCCAAAGGATTTTCACACAGACGTTAGATTAAGGATAACTAAGAATAGGAAAAAAATATATTTATCTTTTCCTAATTCATCAAACATTGTGTTGGCATTCTCAGACCTGAGTGAACATTAGAATCATTTGGAGAACTTTTTTATTTTATTTTTTATTTTTTTTTTAATGTTTTTATTTATTTCTAGGAGAGAGAGAGAGAGAGAGAGAGAGAAAGACAGCATGAGCAGGGGAGGGTCAGAGAGAGAGGGAGTGACAGACTCTGAAACAGGCTCCCGGCTCTGAGCTGGCAGTCAGCACAGAGCCTGACGCGGGGCTCAAACCCACGAACCCTGAGATCATGACCTAGGCGAAAGCCGGATGCTTAACTGACTAAGCCACCCAGGCGCCCCTGGAGAACTTTTTTAAAAGGCAGATTGGTGAAGAGACAACTGGAAATTAAAATTTAAAAGAAAAAAATGAATTTTCAGTAGCAGTAAGAAATATGGGATATTATGGGATAATTATAATGGAATATTAAGACCTCTACAGAAAAAAACCATACAACATTCTTGAGATAAATTGAGAAGCTAAATAAGTAGAGGGAGAAGTAGAAAATTTTGTGTTATAAAGATATTATTTTTCCCTAAGTTAATACTTTCATCACCATTGCAGTCAAATTCCCAGCAACGTGTGTGTGTGTGTGTGTGGAAATTGACAAACTGCTTTCTGAAATTTATATGGAAATGAAAAATGGCCCAAAATAGTCAAGATAATCTTGAAGAGAAAAGAAATCTGGGGTAGAAGTGAAGACAAGGTAATGGTGGTGGTGTTAGGAGAGACAAATAGACCGCTGGAATACAAGTCAGAGTCCAGAAACACACCGACACATGTGGTGACTCATGTGAAAAGTCAGATTGCAGAGTTGTAAGGAAATGCTGGTATTTTCAATAAAGGTTGTGGTGTCAACTGGGTATACACATGGAAACATGAACCTGTTAACCCCCTGCCTCATACCATATATAAGAATCAGTTTTAGGTTGATTTTATTTTACTATTTTTTAAATTTTAGATTGATCTTAGACTAAAATATCAAAGGTAAACCAAAGGTCTAGAAGTTAACATGGGGAATGTATCTTCACAGTCTTAGAATAGGTTGGCAAAGATTGGCTTAGAATGCTACAAAAAGGACTAAGCATAAGAGAGAAACCCAAGAAATTGGCCTACATTAAAATGAAAACTCCTGTTAATGTAAAGGAAACGAGCTACAAGAATGGGAGATTTACTGACAAAATGCTCATATCAATGATGTATAAAGAACTAAAATTCAATCAGGACAATTTCATTTTTAAAATGGACACAAGTCTTGGGGCGCCTGGGTGGCTCAGTTGGTTGAGCCTCCAACTTCGGCTCAGGTCATGATCTCACGGTTTGTGGGTCTGAGTCCCACTTCAGGCTCTGTGCTGACAGCTCAGAGCCTGGAGCCTGCTTCAGAGTCTATATTTGTCTGTCTGTCCGTCACTCTCTCTTTCTCTCCTCCCCTGTTTGCACTCTGTCTCTCTGTCTCAAAAATAAATAAAACATTAAAATATTAAATATGATGGACAAAAGTCTTGAACACAGACCCTTTTATAAAGAGAATATCCAAATAGCCAATAAACAAACCAAAATATTATTAATATCTTTAATAGGAAAATGCAAATTGAAGCCACAGTGAGATACCAGTGTGCACCCAGCAGAGACACAGATGGTACCAAGTGTTGGGACTATTGGGCAGCCAGAATACTCTTGCACAAGTTGATGGCATGTGAAATGGCAAAACCATGTGATATAACTGTTAGGCAGTATCTGCGAAAGCAGAGCCTAAGTATACCCTGTTATCTGATGATTCTACTCTTAGGTTCTACCCAATAGAAATGTGTACATATGTGTACCAAAAGAGACATACAAAAAATGTTTGGTGTTCGTACTATAATTCAGAATAACTTCAAACTAGAAATAATCCTAAATGTTGATTATAGAAGAGTAGATAAGTAAATTGTGGTATATTCCTTTTATGAAGTGTACAACAATGAAAAGGAATAAATCGTGGTTACTTGTAGTAGCTTAGATGAATTTCACAGATGGTATTGATTTTAAAAAGCTAGAAACAAAAGAATTCACCCCGTATGATTCCACTTAATTAAATTTCAACAACAGATAAAGCCCATCAATTTGTTTGAAGTTAGGCTCATAGTACCTCTGGGCAGGAGGGAAGGCTTAGTGATTGAAATGGGCCACAAGACCTCTAAGATGGTAGAATACTGTTTCTTCACCCGACAGTGTAAACTTTGTTCACTTCTCTTTATGGATATTATTTCCTTTTTCGTTAATGTTTATTATTTTGAGAGAGACCGCGCCTGCAGGGGAGAGGCAGAGAGAGAGGGAGAGAGAATCCCAAGCAGGTTCTGTCTGCACTGTCAGCACAGAGCCCAAATAGGGGGCTCGAACCCAGGAGCTGATCCCTGAGATCATGACCTGAGCCAGTATCAAGAGTTGGACATTTAAGTGAGCCACCCAGGTGCCCCTGTATGTGTATTATTTGAATAAATCTTTAAAATGACACTTGGACCCCAACCCCTTGGATTTTTGTTTAACTGGTCTGGGTAGGGGCTTAGGCAGCCATAGATTTATAAAGCACCTCCAGGGGTGCTTGGTGGCTTAGCCAGTTAAGCGTTCGGCTTCGGCTCAGGTCATGATCTCACAGTCCGTGGGTTCGAGCCTTGCATCGGGCTCTGTGCTGACAGCTAGCTCAGAGCCTGGAGCCTGTTTCAGATTCTATGTCTCCCTCTCTCTCTGACCCTCCCCTGCTCACACTCTCTCTCTCTCTCTCTCAGAAATAAATAAGAAACATTAGAAAAAAAGTTGTAAAAAGCACCTCCAGATGATTGTAATACACAGCCAGGGTGGGTAACCACTGTATGAGAATTTCCTTCTAATAAGGACACCTCAGGAGCGCTATAGAAAATTTGAAAAACAAGGAAATGTGCAAAGAAAAAATCATTTACAATACACCCTCAGAGGTGCCTCCTTTTAATACCCCTACTTATTTAGTCAAGTGGGCAGTTATTTAAATCATGAGTACAGTGTCTCCTTTATTATCTGGCATCTGCCTGGTTCTTGCTACAGGCATTTGATTAGGGAAAGAGGGTGAGTGAGACGTCATCTTTCTGTAGCCTTTGGAAATCCAGGAAGTAATAGATGAAAGTTGGCAGGGCAGATGGGCAGAGGTTGTTAATGGCAGATAGGAGGCGCCCTGTCTGTTTTACCTTAGCTAGCCTAGGGGAGAAGACAGCTGGGGGAATAGCCGGGTTAACAAGACATCTTTTCTTTTGTTAACCATCTTGGCCTTGGGCTGCTTCGCCGGCAGCACAGTGGTCTGTAGTCCAGTTTACTTGTTTTGCCTAACCTGGCCCTATTCTCCTGTGAGAGCAGCTTCTCTGCTATAGTACAAAATTGGGGGGCTCTTTTGCCCTGCATGTCTAATCTTGCTTACCTCATATACCTTTGTATAGGGAACCTTTGTGCCTGTTGCTGTTTTGGGCCTTTGCCCACCCCTCTCTATTTTGGGGGTTCAGCACCTACCTGTTCTTGGGGTGCCTTTGCACTATCCTATTCTTGGTGTGCCGATCATGTTTACCCAAACTCATGTGCGAGCATCCTGTGGCCTTGTTAACCTGTTGGTATAACCCCGGGGGATTCCTAAGCTTATTCCCCACAACTAGATTGCATATTGTATGGAGTTGGATTGATTCTAAAGTTGATCTGTCAGGGTAGATTTGTAAGGAGAGCCCAAGAAACTTTTGAAAAAGAACAATGAAGGGTAATGGGTCCTACTGTATATCAAAACTGCCTTCTGAAGCTCTGGTAATTTAAGCATATTTTATTTCATGCACAAAAACTTTTCAGATAAACTATACAGAGAGTCTAGAAAAAGGTTCCGTGTCTGGATATCTAGGTTACAATAAAAGTGGCGTTTTAAAATTAAATTAAAAAGTTGTAACCAGGTATTTTTCCTTGAAGTCAGAAGCAGAGACTGTAACTTAATGCTGTGGTCCTAGTCATTATATATTTTCACATGACCGTTTTCATTTCTGATTTTCTTTTTTAAAAAGTTTTTTTAATGTTTTATTTATTTCTGAGAGAGAGAGAGAGAGAGAGAGAGACAGTGTGAGCAGGGGAGGGTCAGAGAGAGAGGAAGACACAGAATCTGAAGCAGGTTCCAGGCTCTGAGCTAGCTGTCGCACAGAGCCCAACACGGGGCCCAAACCCACGAACCATGCAATCATGACCTGACGCGAAGTTGTACGCTTAACCGACTGAGCCACCCAGGCGCCCCCATTTCTGATTTTCTTAATGAAAACAAGACTTCTTAGGTGGTTTATCCATTTAGGATCAAAGGTGATTGATCTGTTAACACTGTCACAGCAAAAACCTCAAATGGGTTTTACTGCCTGATATGTATATATGCTTTCTAGAAGACTCTCACAGAAACAACTATTTTTCTGTATATGCTGGAATGATAACAGCCTATATGTTCATTGGTAGAGGATTTGTTGAAGAGTTAATGGTTACGTACAGAATGGAATATTATATAACTTTATTAAAAAGATTTTTTTAATGTTTTTATTTATTTCTGAGAGAGAGAGACAGCGTGAGCAGGGGAGGGTCAGAGAGAGAGAGAGGGAGTCACAGACTGAAACAGGCTTCAGGCTCTGAGCTGGCAGTCAGCACAGAGCCCGACGTGGGGCTCGAACCCTCAAACCGCGAGATCATGACCTGAGTCGAAGTCAGACGCTCAACCGACTGAGCCACCCAGGAATTTTTTTTAATTTTTTAATTTTTTAAATAACTTTTAAAATGGTAAAGCTAGAATTATCTATGTTGATGTGCAGAGATAACCGTGTCCTATTAAATGGGCTGTATCAAACATATTTATATTTCTTTTTCCATGTATGTAGATAGAAATACTCATTATTTGATATCTGCCCAAGTCCTAAAAGATATATATCAGTGTGTTAATAGTAATTATTTCTGCACAGTATACTTGGCTGGAGATACTGATTTTTTCTACATTTCTTACCTTTCTGTATTAGGGGTTATATATCATCTGGACAAATATTACCAATTTAAGGTAAAAACGAAACAAGTGACAAAAGTGTTGAGAGAGTGTCATCATTTTTATCTGGGGTGTGTTCCAGGTTTATAAGTTTGAGATGAAGAGATACAGTCTGTGTTTCGAGTGCCATCAAGAATGGAAGTATTTTCAAAAAAAAAAAAAAAAAAGAATCGGGCACCTGGGTGGCTTAGTCGGTTAAGCGTCCGACTTTCGCTTGGGTCATGATCTCGCGGTTCGTGGGTTCGAGCCCCGCCGGGCTCTGTGCTGACTGCCAGCTCAGAGCCTGGAGCCTGGGTGACTCCTCTCTCTGAACCTCCCTGCTCACGCTGTCTCTCTCTCTTCTAGAAATAAATAAAAATATTAAAAAAAAAAAAAAAAAGAATGGAAGTTTTTTCAAATTGTCCAGTTTCTTTCTGATAAGAACATCTCACTGTCACTACAGAAATTTGATAAACAGTGAGATGTGTGAAGAAAAGAAAAATCACTTAAAATATACTCCTATACTCACAGGGATACCTAGTTTCAATATCCCTATTTACTTTAAGTTACCAGCTGTTTAGTTATATATTTTAATTTCTGTGGTCTTGTCTTTCCTTACTGTCTTTCAAAGCACTGGAAACTTCGGTTCTCCAAGTCTTTCTGAGTTGTGATTAATTTTCACCCTTGTGTGATAGGTTAAGGGAAGGCTAAGAATAGCTTGACACTATGACTTCACTAGTTGATAACTTTAATCTCTTCCAAGACTGTTAAAGGTTCTGCTGGAGTATTAATTCAAAGCCTGTTTAATGGGAGAGAGACACCCTACAGATTATCAGAACAGTTTCTAAGATATAGTTAGAGGCAAATTTAGTGAGAATTACAGAAATCTTGAGGAACCTTTACAAATTTACTTGTACCAGTTTTGGTCACAGTACCCAAGTAGGCAGAGCAAGTAGTCCATAAGTACTTCCTAAGTATTTGTCAAATAGAGAAAATGGGGAAGAAAAGGGAAAAACTAAAAGCAAAAACAAAAATAACAAAGACTGGAAATAACAACTAGAAGAGGCAGGATGGTAAATGAGCTGAATGCTATACCTGATGCTGTATGTTAACTACACTGGAGTTTAAAAAAAATGCAAGATAAAAAATGAGTTAAGTGCATTGGACAGGGAGTTAAAGGGTGGAAATCCAATTAATTCCTAGGACAAAAAACATACCACTTTAGTTGACAGACAAGAATTTGTGGACTTTTTAAGACTTGGCAAACAGAGAATAGATGGGACCAAAATACATTACATGCAATATTTTTAGTGCCACTTACTGAGATCTGCTTAATTTTATGTATAATTTGATATCCTGATAAAATAATCATGATGATGGGAAGGCCTGGAAAATGTAAAAATGTTTTTCTTGTTTTCCCCTTATAAAAGGGAGAAGAAAACCTCTCACATTTTCTAGACTTTCCTACCCAGGTACTGTTAAATACATCCTCATATTTTTACCTGTATTCTGACTGGAGTTTTGCTCTACATAAAAGGTAAAATGTGTTTCCAGTAACATAAATAGGAGGAAATATACCATCTTTATTTGTCATTGTTACCAGTATTAAAATTTTCTTTAGAGTTTTAGAAATTAAATCATAACTACAGATAACTTCTATCATTTATAAAAAAAAGGTATGAAGGTAATATAATGGCATCAGTGCAATTTGGGAAATTTTTGGTGAGTAACGTTTGCTCTCATCATAGGGTTATTTGTATGTTTTGTTTTTTTTGTGTGTTAGCCGTTGTTGATAGTCTTTTTTTTAATCATCCAGATGAAGTGCTTGTATTAAAAAAAAATAAAAGTGTGGGAAATTAGCCTGTTTGGGAAATGGTGCATTAGAATAAGTTTGAAGTTATATAATGTCTGAAGTTTTCTCTTTTACCACCCACTGACTTTAATTTCCTTCTAAAATAAAACAGTTCTACTATGGAATGCTAGTGACCTACAACCTGTCTCGCCAACTCTGTTTCATCTTTGTTAAATTAAAATTTTTTTTCTAGTCTTTTAAGTTTTTTTTTCTTTGTTTTTGTGTTTTGAGAGAGAGCAAGAGAGAGCGTGTGCGCACAAGTTGGGGGAAAGACAGAGGGAGAGGTAGAATCACAAGCAGGGTCCATGCTCAGCTCAGAGCCCAACGTGGGCTCCATCCCAGGACCCTGGGATCATGATCTGAGTTGAAATCAAGAGCTGGACGCTTGACCCACTGAGCCATCCAGGCACTTCCTAGTGCTGGTTTTAATGTCAGTGTATTCATAGTTGTTAGTACCTCCTGAAGGTTAAATCCTTAAATTCAGGGGCTCTTGTTTTTTAATTTCTTTTTAGTTTTTTTGAATTTTTTTAAAGTAAACTCTTTGCCACACAAGGCCTTGAGATCATGACAATCATGTCTCATGCCCTACTGACTGACCCAGCGAGGCACACCCTGGGGCTCTATTTTGAATACTTGTTATTGCTGCTGCAGTGGGAGATTTTTCTGGGCTCTGGGAGCTGGACAGCTTCGGCATTCTTGGGGATCCTCAGCACTCTTAAGTATTGTTTACATCTTTTGAAACACCTCCCATTTTCTCAGTTCCACCATTTACTAGCTGCTTCCCCTTTTTAAGCCAATTTGTCTACATCAGTAAAATAGGGGCAGTAATAGTATTTCTCTCTCCAGGTTTTTTGAGGATTAAATAAGCAATGCATGTATGCTTACATATTTGATTTCTACAAATTGATATTACAGGTACAGATGTTATAATGAAATGTTTCTCCCATTGTAGGTCTTCTTGAATTTTCTGTAGGGAAGTTTAGATACTTCGAGCTCAACAGGCCCTTTCCAGAGGATGCCATTTTGCGTCATATTTCCAGCAATGTGTCTTTTCTTATTTTCCAAGTACACTCACAGTATCAGAATACAACAATTTCTTTTTCTAAGGTAAGCACAGAAAGTAATTTCTATAAACTCCATATTTGAGAGTCTTGTATTTAGTATAAACATTAGAATTGAATGCCTCTTTATGTTTAACTTTATGCCCTTATAAGAGAAAAAAATCAAGATCGGGTCTGGTCAAGTTAGTGATTTAGCCTGGCTAAGAGGCATGTGTCTGTGTGTCTTTCTTGAGTGTGGTGACCTCTGACTTAAAGAGGGGGTGGGTAAGTGCTGAGTTTGGGGGGAGGACTGCCTCTGCCAGAGTCTCCTATCTGCCTATCTGCACGTGATTTCTCACCGTTTCCTTTTCTTACTCTCTTGGGTCTTCAATGATTTTTACCTCTGAATACATTTTAATGGGTTTTTATCATTGTTCAGCCATTTAGTGTTTACTACGTTTACTAAGATCCTTGTACGGTCAACTTCATTCTTTGAAGTCTTTTTTTTTTTTTTAAATGTTTTATTTATTTCTAGGAGAGAGAGAGACAGTGTGAACAGGGGAGGGTCAGAGAGAGAGGGAGTCACAGACTGAAACAGGCTTCAGGCTCTGAGCTGGCAGTCAGCACGGAGCCCTACGTGGGGCTCGAACCCACGAACCGCGAGATCATGACCTAAGTGAAAGTCGGACGCTTAACCGACTAAGCCACCCAGGCGCCCCTCATTCTTTGAAGTCTTACAGGAACAAAAGAAGCCCAGCACTCCCTCAGGTCATCTAGCCTAGTGCTGTGTGGAGTTTTTCAGATGCCCTGGATTAGCTTCACTCATTAAAGATCTGCCATTTACGTTAATCTTTTATAAATCTGTTTATATTCAGCCTATATGATCCCCTTCTAATAAATGAATTTTATTGTGTATGAAGTCATGCTGCTTTTTATTCATCTTAAACCTATCTGTTGTTATAAGCCTATCTTTTAATATTCTGGAATTTGCTAAACTAAGTGGTCTTAGTTCAATTCATATGTATTCTATGGACGTTGGTCAGACTACCGTTCATACTAAATATTTGGTATATTTGCATTCTTTTCTTTTTGTCCCTGGCATGAATGTTTTGAAATTGTGAATTTGGTAGTTTAATAGGCTAGAAATGGAAGAGTTTGATCAAGGAGAAGAGGAAGGAATAAATTATGTAAATTGCAAGAATTAATGGTGTTTATGACCCCCACTCAGATTTTGCCTGAGTTCTTTGGAGCCAGAGCAGAGATCAAAGCTTGTTAAACGTCATAACTTTCTTGAAGGAAACATTATGCCAGTTCCTCAGAGAAGCTAAGCTTTTTTTCTGGCACTAAATTCCAAAGAAAACTTCCTACTCAGGCCCTTTCATAGGAGACTTAGTAAAATGCTACACAGATGATTTCCATCTTAATAACATCACAGCAAAGACAATATTTGAAAGAAGAGAAAGGATTGAGAAAAAAGGCATTTGTTTTTTTTGTTTTTTGTTTTGCATGCTTACAAGGGGTTCTTAAGCTCTCCTGGGGCTGTAGACTTTGGATCTGCCAAAATCTCTGGACTCTACCCAGCAAAACATATGGATACGTTTGTATAATTTCATGCGGACCTCTGGAAATTCAGTGGGCCCCTGTGGCGCCTAGTTAGGAACCCCTGTGTTTGGTTTCCATGTAATTTCCATGTAATTAATTGTCACAGCAGCTCAACAGAGTAGTTATAATGTGTGCTTTTACATTTGAGGAAACAGAGCTTGGACAAAGGCATGTCCACATAACTGTGTGACAGAAGTGGCCTGAATGAACAAACAGCACGTTGGGCCTCCGTTTTCAGGCAGAGCAGATTTTAGTTATCCAGAATTATAATCACGTTTCTTTCTTGGGCTCCCCATAGTTGTCACTGTTTGTACTACTGAGAAGCTGATGACCAGAGCTGCACAGAGCTCTAGAGATGGGTGGTCCATGTGAAGAGAATAGTGCCTGTTTCCAGTGCCCTTCCAGAGGAAGTGTGGCACTTCAGATCGTTTTAGGTCTCATCTGAGCAGGTGGTTCTTTAAAACTGTTTACAAGGCAGTTTGTCAATTAATATTGAGTCATTTTTCCTTAGGCTTGTCAAGTTGAAACACATCTGGCGCTTTTTCTTCCCTTTTCCTTAGCTTTAAGAAAACACTGAGTCTTCTACCTCTTAGTATTTTGTTATTCAAAAAGCTTTCCAGATCGTTGGGGTTAGGGGATGGGGCTAGGGGATGGAGTTAGGGGCTGGTTGAGTGGAAGGGTGAGAAGGAAGATTAGAAAGAGCATAAAGAGGATGGGTTCACAATCCTGACTGTGGTGATGGTTTCGCAAGTGCCTGTGTGTATCAATACTTACATAGTATTCTTTTTTTTTTTTTTTAAAGTTTGTTTATTTATTTTGAGAGAGAGACAGTGTGAGTAGGGGAGGGGCAGAGATAGAGGGAGACAGAGTCCCAGATGGGCTCTGCCCCCCCCCGTCAGTGCAGAGGCTGAAGGGGCTTGAACTCCCAAAACCATGAGATCATGATCTCAGCTGAAACTTAACCATGCTTAACTAACTGAGCCACCCAGGACTCCTATAGTATTCTTTATGTGTAGGTTATAATTTATCAATTATAGCTCAACTTATTAAAAAAAACCTTTCCATTGTAGGGGTTTTTGCCTTTGTAGTGATAAAGTTAATTTGTATATTGGACCTACAAAGTGGAGGCCGCCTCAGTGGCCTGGTTCATGTCACAAATCTAAACCTGAGTCTGCTTGTACTCCCCCTGTCCGGGAAGCCTAACGTGCTGGTCACAGTGCTCCAGCTCTGTTTTAGCTAGCTTACCTTAGGAAATGGGACCTGCTAGTCTTAGAGGGAAATCCCTGGCGTCCTAGCCGATCATGCCCTGATTCTGCTCTGCTGCTTCTAACGCTATAAAGCTCACTTTGCCCCCAGTCCCTCAGGAACTGCAAGCAGGAGCTTACTGCCTGTGAGACACTGCTCTCTGTCGGTTGCTTTTCCTTGAATAAAGGACACCAAACTCTTTACTGCACTGTTTGCTTTTTTCATTTGACAGTAGTCGTAGTACCTGACATAGGAAATCTTAATCTGGGGAACTGAAAAACTTGAGAAATTCACTGTGCATCTGCTATTCCTACCAAAGGTCATATATTTAAATAGTTCTCCCATGTGTACGTGTGGGGCGTGAAAAGAATTCTTTAATTATATAAGGAAGGTCTGTGTTTGTTCCTTCTTGTTTTGAGAAAGTATGAAATAGGACATGTATACTAGAATCAAGTCTGGAATTTAATTATTTCGCTCCACTCCTTATTCACGATGACTGTTTTCTACCTTATTGCAGACTCTCCTACCCAGTACCTCAGGAACAGGCACTGACAAAGGACTGGTTTTCATTCTTAGACCAGAGCAGAGTATGTGCACTTTGTATTTGCAGACTTTAGATGCTAAACCTGTCCAAAACATGGCCATTCCACTCTCCTACTCAGAAAGAGGTAACCTTCCTGTCTTTGACTTTCTATTTTCTCTCCAGATTATGGAACTTTTTCATGAGAATTCAGGGAAAACTATAATCCTTTTAAAAGGGTTTATTGCAAGTACAGTATATTGAATCAAAGATTTTAACAGCAAAGAAATCAGAGAATTGCTTGATGATTGAAAGCCCAGGTAGGGGCATAGTAGAATGGGGTCATTAATTGAAAAAACATTTAAGGAACCCTTGAAGAAGCATTAATGGAAAGGCAAGGCACAGTCCTTACCACTTTACCTGATTATTCCAGGCAGAGGGAGGCATGGAAGAAGATGGAGAGTATCTGGAGAACAGCACAATATTGGGTGTGGCTGGAGCCAGAGTGTGAAGGGCTTTATGTACAATTTAAGGTTTACATTCTATTCTGAAGGAGCATTGGGCTTTTAAGCCCAGGAATGATCTGTATTTTAGCTGTCAAAAGGTTAACTCTAGAAGCTGTGTGAGGAGTGGTTTGGAGAGGGCATAGCCGAATCAAGACCCAGCATATCTTTGAGCACTCAAAGTAAGAAGGTGTTTGAAAATAGCACTGATAAGACACAATGACCAGTGGTTATGGGTTATAAAAAGGAGGAAAATAGGCTTCCTATTTGGACAGCTAGGAGACAGTGATGCAAAATAGGCAAAGTTGAGATAGAGTTGTGTTGCTGGATTGGTTTAGGTGACTTCACTTTGGGACACAATGAATCCGAAATGTTTATAGGACATCGGGATGGAAAGGCACAGTAGGGAGTTTAAGGGTGTGGAGTGGAGTGCTGAGGTTAGATGTCCAACTAAAGTGTTCTTAGTAAAAGCCAGAGAAGGGAGTAAGGTTGTCCAGGCACGTACTTAGAGACTTAGCTGGAAAAAATAATAGCAAATACTTTCAGGTGCCTACCACATGTTAGGCAATGTTTCAGGGATGCTAACTGCTGAGGAAGAAGCATAAGACTAAGGAAGAGTCAAGAAAGTAAGAGAAGAGCCTAGAGGTTCTGCTTTAAGTAAGGAGTGATAAATAGTACATTGCAGAGAAGTCAAGGAAGCGACTAAAAGTGTCCAGTGAAGAGTCAGTGCAGTGAAGAGTCAGCAGTGGCCTTCAGTGACATTCATTGTAGTGGCACAGTGGGGGTGAACACTAGGTTACAGTGGTTGAGGAGTGTAGGTGAGGTGAAGAAGTTTAGACCACTCTTACTTAGTGTTATATGTAGCGAACGATACTTTGTTTAGAAAAGGAAAACCAGAGACTTTGACTTTTTATTGAGGACAGTGTACAAAGAAAAATCACGAACAGTACAGCTTCAGTTCCAATCCATATCCTTTTCTTGGGCGTGGTAAAGATTTGTAAATGCAGGAAAAGGAGAGTATGAAAGAAGAGCAACGTTGAAACATAGGCACACATTGGGTTTCTCCATTTCAGATCTGGCCAGGGCAAGTCAACCACCAGCATTCCACAGTTTATGGAAACTAGGACCCAACTGTGGGAGTGATTGATTGGATGAGTTTGTTTGCTTACGTATTGCCTGTGGCTGCTTTCGTGCCGTGAGGGCAGGGCTCAGTAGTTGCCACAGAGACCGCCACGCATGTGAAACCTGAAATACTCACTATCACACCCTTTACAGAAAATGTTTGCTGACCTCTTTTCCAGTGCCCTAAACCTCAATTAACTTCTCCTTCTTTAATCTCAGTTCGTATGGTGGTATACAACCAGAAGCTCTATTATATTTATTTAGCTTCCTATGGGAAGTTCTCATCAGAGTAGAGTTCTGTTTTTCTGAGTACAATTTGAATATATAAGAATTCTATGTTGAGTAACTTAACTTTTTTCATCCAGATCCTCTCCCTGGAGGCTGTAATTTGGAGTTTGATTTAGATATTGATCCCAACATTTACTTGGAGTATAATTTCTTTGAGACAACTATTAAATTTGCCCCAGCAAACCTTGGCTATGCAAGGTATGTCTATTTCCTGTCTCCTAAAACTGCTTTTAGGACATGCATGACCAGCTGTTATGTAGATTCAGTGAACTCTTTCAAAATCCATGGTTCTCTTTAGTAAACTTGAATTGTTCACTTTTTTTTTTTTGAATGGAGGTAATTTAAGCATTGGAAGTAATACTTCAAGCTGTTACAATTAACAGTGGCCCTTCTACTCTTAGGAAGAACAGATGTTGAGTCTCTGTTGTGAGCTTAGAAGTACATTTAGTTTCTGTAAAGGGTTTTGAATATGGAAAGCATTCTGAAGCCATGAAACACCCTTATACTTCCATAAAGATTTTATTGTTTTAATTAAAACTCTGCCTTAGTTTCTCCTTTAATAGTAATGATAGCTAACGTTGAGTAACATTTGAGTGCTGTTTCTGCATCATCCGGAGTGCTGAGTGCTCTGTGTTCTTGGCCATTTAATCCAAGCAGTTTTATTAGGAAGAGGTGGGGTGGTTCCCTAAGGGTTATTGAGATGCAGTGACACGCCTGCACACACCTAGCTAACAGTGGCGAGGCTGGCGTTTCACTGCAGGCCTGACCGACATCAGCATCTGGTTGTTTAGCCATGCTGCCTCGCAGTGCTACTTTCTTTCACAATGCCACAGTTGGAATCGATGCAGAAGTTTGAAATTTGAGCTTTTGGTTCCTTTTGTAGATGGGACATGCACCACAAGAGATTGATGTTCAGTTTTGTTGGTTGACTTTAGAGGCGCAGACCCTCCGCCCTGTGACATTGGGACGGGACGGGAGTCTAGGTGGAGGTTGCTGTATGATGTCTATCAGTATTTTCTGCCTGAGAATGACCTCACTGAAGACGGGTTGCTGAAGCATCTGCAGAGAATGGCCGAGGTGCCTCAGGTGGAGGCCAATGCTGTCAAGGTAAATCTGGTTCTTAGCAATTTGTGTGGCCACGTTGTGGCACCTGAGCTGAGAAGGGGCAAAGCGACTGGAAGCATCTTTCTTTACTGTGTCCTTGGTTTTTCTGGGATTCTCACTTTATTCTCCTTTATTTCATTATCATCTGGTTAGTGATGTCCCAGAGTAATGCTGACTTTTGAGGAGGTGCTTTAAATTATATTACAGTTTAGTTGCTGCCAGCTATGTGACCTGGTAATCTTGAGCTATGGATAGAAGTGGGTATTGATTTTCTATGTATGCCCGTAACCCATGAGATAAAAACTTTTGGCAAGTGTCAAAGTTACAGCGTTTTGAGAAAAAACAATGAGAAACTGTTTAAGGGTGTATGTATGGTCATTAATATATTTTTTAAAGGTTTATTTATTTTGAGAGAGAGCTTGAAAGCATGAGTGGAGGGGGGTGCAGAGAGAATTCTAAGTAGGCTCTGTGCTGTCATTATAGAGCCTGACTCGGGGCTCAAACCCACAGACTGAGATCATGACCTGAGCTGAAACCAGGGGTTGGTCACTTAATCGACTGAGCCACCCAGGCGCCTACAGGTTGTCATTAATATTTAAACCCAAACTGTAAGTGTCTGACTTGGAGCAAAAGTTTTCTCTGACCTTTTGAACCCCTCTAAGTTCTTGGTATCCCAAGTGTGGGGTACAGACCAGCAGCACTGGCCTCGCCTGGGAGTGTGTTAGAATTGCAGACTCCTTAGCTCCCCCCAGGACCAGCTGAATCAAAATTCGCATTTTGAGATCCTGAGGTGATTCTTATGCATATTAAAATTTGAGATGTACCGTATAGATCATTTTTGTGGAGGGCAGGATTTATGTCTTAAAAGGTCCCTGATAGCAGTGTAGTACACAAGTTCATCTTCAGTCTAATGGTTAATGGGTAGAGTATTTATAGACTGCTGATTCTTCTCAGAGGGTTGATAGGTTACTCATTAGGTAGGAAGCAGTGAGTGAAACAGGGCATACGTGATGAGCCCACGGGCTCAGTCTGTTGCAGAGCGAGATTTCATTTTGTTGCCATGTCACCTAGGATGTCACAGTCATATGCTTACAAGGAGCCTTATACAAGAAAACTCACTGTGCTTAATCACAAATTTGGAAGCTCTTTGGATAAGTTTACCAGTTGCCTTTTTTTTTTCTAATTTTTTTTTTTTTTTATTCTAGGAGAGAGAGAGAGAGAGAGAGACAGTGTGAGCAGGGGAGGGTCAGAGAGAGAGGGAGTCACAGACTGAAACAGGCTCCAGGCTCTGAGCTGGCAGTCAGCACAGAGCCCGACGCGGGGCTCGAACCCACGAACCGCGAGATCATGACCTAAGTGAAAGTCGGACGCTTAACCGACTAAGCCACCCAGGCGCCCCTACCAGTTGCCTTTTTACATAGAAAATTTTGAAGATCATTTGTATTCTCATGAAGAATACAGGGATTCATATAACAGGAGCTTTTCAGGTTACTTTTTAACTTTTAGTTAAGAGTTAGAATACTGTTAGAATTCTCAGGGTTCAAGGAAACCCTCTGTGACTAATGAAGGCGTGTCCAAAAGACTGGAGATTTTGAAGAGATTTATATTGGCCGACTTTGGGGACAATTTAGTCATCAAAAAGAGTAATGATTGCTTATAAGTTTTGAATAAAAACAAGTCCATACTGATATTAGGAAAGAAAAAAAAAGGAAAGAAAAAGAAAACTCATCAGTTGGCTATCATTGGAGATTTCTTCTACTAGATTACTCTGGAAATTGATACAGGAAAGGAACTTACACCCCCTTTTGTGAAAGAGGAACTGTAATTCATCCTCGTCGATGAGAGAAAGCTCTTTAGTGAATAATGCTGGCCAATAGATGTAGAAGGAGTATTAGTATGAGAAAATCACCTTTCTCTGAACCCCAGGAGACCAATTAAGGCAAGGGTCATCAGGTGAAAGATTGTTGGGGAACAGGATAATCCCAGGATGCCTAAGTAGCACACTCAGATTAACTCTCATTGCAAAGGGAAAACTGCTTTTGGAGTGGAGTGATCTGAGGGTCTCTATCTTATCCACGCGGTCGGTCAGCTTCACTGATAGCAGGTTGGCTTGCGTTATGTGCACATATGGTACACTCTGTCATCATCCTCGTCATCTATGAAGTATCCTAGCAAAACATGTCAAACTGAATTCAGTCCATTGGAATTCCTGTTTATAGGAAATACATGGTATAAAAGAACAAGTTGGACACCGTGAACACAATCTGATAAATCCGGATTGTGGAATAAGACAACTGCTCTTCTTTTTTGTTCTTGTTTTTTTTTAGATTTTATTTTTAAGTAATCTCTACACCCAGTGTGGGGCTTGAATTTACAGCACTGAGATCAAAAGTTGCTTTGCATGCTGGGGCTCCTCAGCGGCTCAGTCCATTGAGTATCTGACTCTTGGTTTCTGCTCAGGTCATGATCTCACAGTTTGTGAGTTCGAGCCCTGCATTGGGCTCTGCGCTGACAACGTGGGGCCTGCTTGGGATTCTCTCTCTCTTTCTCTGTCTGCTTCCCGCCCCAATCTCAAAATGGATAAATAAACATTTTTTAAAAAGTCACATGCTTTACCAACTGAGCCAGCCAGATGCCCCTGTAAGAAAACTGCTCTTAATCTCCTTCAAAGCCATTGGATGGGTGGGAGAGAGTGAAGAGAAGGATGACACTAGATTACAGAGATTGGAGATAAACACCGTGCATGAAATGGTTGGATTATAGTGAAGGAGCAGAACAGCTTTAAAAGACGTATGGGAAAACCTGAATATGGACTGTGTATTAGATTATAAGAGATTATTGATTTTCTTAGGTTAACGAAGACATTAGGGATTTATAGGACAATACCCTTGCACTTAGTATTTTGCTACTCAAAGTGTAGATGAATGGGTATCATTGGCATCACCTGAGAGAGTGCTAGAAAAGTGGATTCTCAGGTGCCTCCTCTGACCAACAGAATCAGAATCTGAGTTATAACAAGTTCTTCCGGTGATTTATAGGCACATCAGGTTTGAAAAACTCTGTTTTAGGGTGTGTACACTAAAGTATTTAGAAGTGAAATGTCATGGTGTCTGTAACTTACTATTAAATGGTTCAGCAGGAAGAATAGGAAGAAGGAGGGAGGAATAAAAAAAGAAATATAAAATATTAACAAGTGTTAAATGTAAGTGGTGGTATATATAGTTTATTCATTTTATTATTTCAGCATTTCTGTAAGGTTGAATGATTCATAAATAATTTGGGGGGAGTAGGAGGTACTGTTAACATTTTGCTGAACTTGACCAATTCTTTGCCAGAAACACGTTTTTGAAGGCTAAGCAATATTTTTAAACAGAAGTTTTCTAAGAGGCTTGTAATTATTCCTGAAACTCTAATATTAAATGTTTAAATTAAATGTTTTATTAAATTTAAATTAAATTTAAATTAAATGTTTATTAGTAGGAACATATTTGTGTATTGTGGCTATATAGGGCTTTTGTTTCTTCTCTTACATGTATTACTATCTAAAAAACATGCGTTATTTTTTAAAAATTTCTTTAATGTTTGTTTAGTTTTGAGAGAGAGACAGAGTGAATGGAGGAGGGGCATAGAGAGAGGGAGACAGGATCGGAAGCAGACTCCAGGCTCCAAGCTGTCAGCACAGAGCCCGACACGGAGCTTGAGCTCACAAACCCTGAGATCATGATCTGAGCCAAAGTCAGACACTTAACCGACTGAGCCACCCAGGTGCCCCTTAAAAACAAGCTTTAAAGGGGAGTTTTTGAAGTGAAAGAATATTGCATAACATAACCGTATGGGACGTTTTCTTATTGCAGAGTCTGCTAGACAGAAATAAATGTATCTTCTCTATGAGATGTGAGTACACACTTGTCTGTGACAGTTCCATAGCTAGTGGTAATAGCTACCATTTGTTGGACACTTACTCTGTGCCAAGCATTATGTAAAGTATAAGGAAAGAAGGACTAGTGAGCAGAATATAGTTCTTGCTGTTGTGTTGTTTACAATCCAGCAGATGAGAAAAAGTTTTTTCAGTTTTGTCCTAATTAGTGTTTATACTTTATATCATATTTTACTTACATTGTTAACATTTGATGCTATACAGAAACTTTAGAAGCATTTTATGTAAGAACTTCCTTATATTAGCATGTATAAACTGTGTAGAGCAATCTTTTGACAGAGCTAAATGGGTTAGTGTGTATTTTAAACACGAATGGTAACTTAATATTACAACGTAACATCACATGTTGGTGGGATTATAATAGAACAGCTTTAAAAATCTGAACACTAATCACAGATTATTTTTGGCTTCAGGTGGTTACCCTCACAGCTAATGATAAGACAACTGTTTCCTTCTCCTCCCTGCAAGGACAAGGTGTCATTTATAATGTCATTGTTCGGGACCCATTTCTAAATACATCTGCTGCTTACGTTCCTGCCCACACATATGCTTGCAGCTTTGAGGCCGTGGAGGGCAGTTGTTCTTCCCTTGGTGAGTGTATGGATTTAAACTGAAATTTCTTCTTCAGCTTTAGAGATCTGTGTCTGCTAATACAGAACAGAAGAATATCAGAAAATGCTTTTGTCCAGCCTTCATTCAGCAGATGCCTTTTGAGCCCCTACATGATTCCATCTGTTTCTAGGCACAGGTATCCAGCAGTGAACAAAACAGACAAGACGCCTGCTCTCGCAGAGCTCGTGTGCTAGAGGGGAGGTGAGCCAGACAAGATAAATTTGTAAAATATACGTCGTGTGAGAAACCGACGAGTGTGAAGAAGTAGAAATTAAGTAGGGAGGGTAGATAACAAGAGGCAGTGAGGGAGGGCGGTTTGAGAGAGATGGCCAGGGAAGCCCATGCTGGGGAGCTAACTATTGAGTGGAGACCTAAGGCGAGGCAGGGAGCCTCACGTGCGTCTGGGCGATACTGCCGGGCAGAGGGGACAGAGGCCCTCAGATGGGAGCCTTCTTGTGATAACAGTGGCTGGAGGAGGCTGGGGATGGTGAGAGGTGCAGCCTGTAGGTCAGTGTGGGCGTGGGCTGCTATTCAGAGCGAAATGGACAGGCTTCGGAGGGTTTGAGCAGGGAGTGCCGTGATCCGACTCATATTTTGACGGGATCACTTTGGCTGCCTTTTTGAGAACAGTCAGGGCAAGATCAGAAATGGAGATGATTAGCAGGCCATGGTAGTAGTATGGGTGAGAGAGGGACAGTGGTTTAGATAGAATGGTGGCAGTGAGGGGTTGCAAGATCGTGCTGTGTGCGTCCTTAACATTTTATTCTGAAGTAGCTTCACAGAAAAGATGCAGAAAAAGTAAGAATTTCTGCATAGTCTTCACCCAGATTGCTCGGAATGTTAACGTATCATGCTGTTTGCTCTATATCTCCCTATAGTGCGCTCCCATGCACTCGCTCTCCATGTGTATGTACACACACGTTACTTTTTCCTTTGAGCCATTTGAGAAGAAGTTGCGGACATGAAGACCTTTTCCCCTTACATATTTCTTATTATGTAAGCCTAGTAAAAAGGTCAAATTCACAAAATTCACTTTAATACATTACTGTTTTTAGCATAACAGATGTTATCAAATTTAGTCATTCCACTAATGGCCTTTATTTTAAAAAATGCGATCAAATGTTGCATTTAACTGATATGCCTCTTTAGTCTTCTGCAATCTGAAACAATTATTTAGTCTCATTTTGTCTTTCAAGACCTTGACCTGCATGATCTTGCAGTTCATGAGTTCAAGCCCCACATCAGGCTTTGCACTGACAGTATGGAGCCTGCTTGAGATTCTCCCTCTCCTTCTATCTCTCTGCTCCTCCCCAGCTTGTTCTCTCCCTCTCTCTCTCTCTCTCAAAATAAATAGCCGTTAAAAAAAAGATCTTGACTTTTTTTGAGGAGTAGATATTATTGTTTAGAAGGTCCTCAGTTGGGATGATGTTTCCTCATGATTAAATCCACAATTTGGGGCGCCTGGGTGGCTTAGTCGGTTAAGTGTCCGACTTTCGCTTAGGTCATGATCTCGCGGTTCGTGGGTTCGAGCCCCGCATCGGGCTCTGTGCTGACTGCCAGCTCAGAGCCTGGGGCTTGTTTCAGTCTGTGACTCCCTCTCTCTCTGACCCTCCCCTGCTCATACTGTCTCTCTCTCTAGAAATAAATAAAACATAAAAAAAAAAAAAATTTAAATCCACAATTTGCAGGGGTGCCTGAGTGGCTCAGTTGGTTAAGCGTCTGACTTTGGCTCAGGTCATGATCTCATAGTCTGTGAGTTTGAGCCCCGCGTCGGGCTCTGTGCTGACAGCTCATAGCCTGGAGCCTGTTTCAGATTCTGTCTCCCTCTCTCTCTGCCCCTCCCCCATTTATGCTCTGTCTCTCTCTGTCTCAAAAATAAGAAACAAACAAACAAAAAAAATCCACAATTTGCATTTTTGGCAAAAATACAAAAAAGTGATGTTGTGCCCTACTCAGGAGGCACTTCATATCTATTTGTCCCATTACTGGTGGTGATAACCTTGCATATTCGGTTAGCCGTGTCTACGAGGTTTCTCCTTTGTAGAGTAACTATTTTCCCTTTAGGTATTTTTGGGCAGGAGAATGTAGCTAGATAACCCTTTTCTTCAGCTTTCCCTTGCTGGGGGTAGCATCCCATGATCTTTGCCTGGAACATTCATTACTAGGTGGTTGCCAAATGGTAATTTTCTAATTTCATCATTTTTTCAGTTATTATTTGGAATTCTATTGTAAGGAAAAGCTTTCTCTTCTCCCCTATTTGATGTATTCATTTATACACATAACTATATGTTCAGATCATCCCAGATTTGACCAGAGAGTGATTGCATGTATTTTGAAGTAGTGGGTTAGGGGTAGTTGCTGGTGGGTTGGATAAGGCAGCTGGGGAGAGGTGAAAAGGATGACTACCATTTTAGCCCGAGCAACTGCCATTCATTGAGGCAGGAAAGAATGTTGGAGGAGCCGGGTTGGGAGGATGTATCAGGAGTTCAGTTTTGGACACGTTCAGTTTGAGAACCTTAGGAAGCATTGAGATGGACACACGGGACTGACAGCTATATGTATGCTGGAATTCGGGGGAGAGGTTCGGGCTGGAGGTTATCTTGGAAGTCATCAGATTAAATAGATGGCATTTTAGGCCATGGACTACATGGCATTACCTATGGAGTGAGAATGTAGAAAAGGTATGGGGTCTAAGGACGCTGGGCAGTCTGGTGTTTGGAGGAAATTAGGAACTGAAAAATGACTGCTGGATTTAGCAATGTGATGGCTGTTGGTCAGAGCTGTTTCAGTGGAGTGCTGGGGTAAGTCTTACCAGAGTATGTTCAAGAATTAATAGGAGGAAGGAAATTGGAGAGGAGTCCAAATAGCACTATCAAAGAGTTTTGCTCTAAAGAATGAAGTCTAGGGGCGCCTGGGTGGCTTAGTCGGTTAAGCGTCCGACTTTCGCTTAGGTCATGATCTCGCGGTTCGTGGGTTCGAGCCCCGCGTCGGGCTCTGTGCTGACTGCCAGCTCAGAGCCTGGAGCCTGTTTCAGCCTGTGACTCCCTCTCTCTCTGACCCTCCCCTGCTCATGCTGTCTCTCTCTCTCTCCTAAAAACAAAAACAAAAACAAAAACAAAAAAAAAAAACAAAACAGAAAAAAGAATGAAGTCTATTGACTGTGTCTGGGGATTAGGGCTGTGTCACATCCCACCCAGTCTTCCACCACCATGCTCAGGATCCTGGAGAGATACCGTGTAGGCGACCCAGGCAGATTAAGTTCTGTATTTTCACTGATAGACTTCGTCTCATCTGGGTTCCTCTACTCCCCTTGCCTTGAGCCCTTCTACACCAGAGGCCCTACTACTCAGAAAGGCCCTCTCCTCTGGGTCTGTCTCTACGTGTTAGCCTAAGAAGGAGAGCTCTGTTCCTATTCCCCCAACCTAGGGTTGACCCCCTCCTGGTAATGGTCAGGTTGTTGCTCCATTTTCAAGCTTGATGTATATGAGGACGTCCTTCTTGAGCTTGGATAGGGAGGAGGTATCCACATTGCCTTTTTTTTTTTAATATTTATTTTTGGGAGAGAGTGCAAGTGGAGGAAGGGCAGAGAGGGAGACATAGAATCCGAAGCAGGTTCTTTACTGATGGCAGAGAGCTCGATGTAGGGCTCAAACTTGCAAACCATGAGATCATGACTTGAGTCCAAGTGAGATGCTCCACCGCGAGATACCTGGGTGCCCCCACTTTGCCTTTGAATTAAGACCTTGGCCTGTGTATCATAACCTAGAGTGATACTGTCATGATTGAAGACCTGCCGAACTTGGACTGTTTTCCATTCTCTTTATCCATTCACCCCTTTGTCTACATTACTCCCCAAAAGTGCCCATTTCGCCTCTTGTGTTGTCTCTAGGGTCTGCTTCTTATGAAACTTTCTGCTCTCTTGTTTTACCTGGATGTTTTTTTCTGTCCTTTCCTGCTACTGTGTGATAGGGCATTCTGTTTGGTTTCTCTCTGCTGTCTAATATCATGGAGGAATATCTAACTGTGGGTGTCAGGTTTTATTGCGTTAGAAGATCTTTCTAACCTTGATGATTGTACTTGAAACTGCCACTACATTGTTATTTAGAAACGAATCATCCCAGCGATCTCCACGTTTGTGGTATAAAGATTAAATCATAGAACAGCATTAAACCACAGGTCTGAAATAAGCAGAACGTGGCATTTTATTTTATCTTTTTTCATCTTTCTTTGGGGTGCTTTGTTCTCAGAAACGCTGCTGTGTGGCTGTTTATCATACCCTGCACATTCTGGCTTTTGTCTTACTTAAATGTAGGTTTTCATAGTATTTGCATCTGAGCATTCTTACGTGTTTTATGTGTTTTCATCTGTGGCAGGTTTATAACATTTTTCACGTGAAATTGTACACGTGTTTTTATTTTTAGTTCAGGGCTTATTTTCTTGTGTTTATCTCAAAAGGAGTCATGATGGTGAATTTAGTAAGTGCATTTTTCTGTTTAGTAAGCTGTGTCTTTCAGTTCATGTTATTTATAGTTAAGTTGGTGCCTATTAAGGACCACGAGATTTGGGATTCTTTGGCATCATGAAGCATATTGTGTTTTATTTTTAGTTAGAACACTACAATTTTTTTCAAAAGCAGTATGTGTAATGAAGATGGGCAGTTAATTTGTTCATGTGTGACGTATAGTGTAATACATGTTCTTTTAATGTGAGTTTTGGTTAAAATTTTTTGTTATGATGGGGCGCCTGGGTGGCTCAGTCAGTTAAGCGTCCAACTTCGGCTCAGGTCATGATCTCACGGTTCGTGGGTTCGAGTCCCACATCGGGCTCTGTGCTGACAGCTAGCTCGGAGCCTGGAGCCTGCTTCAGATTCTATGTCTCCATCTCTCTCTGACCCTGCCCTGCTCACACTGTCTCTCTCTCTCCCAGAAATAAATAAAACATTAAAAAAAATCTTAAAAATTTTTTTGTTATGATGAGCTGCAAAGAACCTTTTATATACAAATTTTTCAGACTTAACAGTTTTGTTTCATGGCTATTATTTTGTTTCAACTGTATGCCCACCTGGGTCTCTGTCTCCCAGCCCTCCTTTACTACTATTATTATTTAAGGTTTTATTTTTTATTTTAAATTTTTATTATTACTTTCAAATGTTTTTATTTTTTGAGAGAGTGGAAGTGGGGGAGGGGCAGAGAGAGGGGGATAGAGGATCCTAAGTGGGCTGTGTGCTGACAACACAGAACTCGATGTGGGACTTGAAGTCTCTAACCCCTTGATCATGACCTGAGCTGAAGTCAGATGTTCAATCGACTGAGCTACCCAGGTGCCCCTGGCCCTCCTTTATTACTGGATTTTCTTTTTCTTTTTCTTTTAATATTTTTAATTCTAGGAGAGAGAGAGAGACAGCGTGAGCAGGGGAGGGTCAGAGGGAGAGGGAGACACAGACTGTGAAATAGGCTCCAGGCTCTGAGCTGGCAGTCAGCACAGAGCCCGATGCAGGGCTCGAACCCACGAACCGCAAGATCATGACCTAAGCGAAAGTCAGACGCTTAACCAATTAAGCCACCCAAGCGCCCCTGGATTTTCTTTTAATAGCAAATTCCTGGCCATCATTTTCCTCACAAATTTCTCTGTGTGTGTGTGTCTTAAAGATAAGCACTGTTTTTAAAAAAGATGTAATAGCCACAGTATCACCAACACAAGTTTCAGTGAAAAATATTGAAGATAATTTTTTAATAGCATCAAATTGACACCCAGTATTTGCATTTTCCCAATCATCCCAATTGTTTTTCAGGGTTTTTTAAAATTTGAATCAGGTTTCAGATGAGGCCTGTATATCATATTTAGTTGATGTGTCTTAAAAAAAATTTTTTTTAATGTTTATTTTTGAGAGAGGGACAGAGTGCGAGCTGGAAGGGGCAGAGAGAGAGACACAGAATCTGAAGCAGGCTCCAGGCTCAGCTGTCAGCACAGAGCTTGACACGTGGCTTGAACTCACAAAGTCCAAGATCATGACTGAGCCAAAGTCGGATGCTTAACCCGACTGAGCCACATAGATGCCCTTTGATATGTCTTTTAAATCTCTTTTTTATCCCTAGTTTACCCTATTGCCGTCCTTTTTTCTTGCAGTTTGTGAAGAAACAGAACTATTTGTTTTATGTGTACACACACACACACACACACACAGGCCCATGAATATGTCACAAGTAGAGCTGCATACCTTGTCAGGAAGCATATATTGTCTGCTTCCTCTTTTGGTTATATCAGTAGCATTGACCTTTGCCCACATAAAATAATTGTTAGGGCTGGCAAGGGTATTTTTAAAGTAAGTTTATAATATACATGTGTGAAATAAATTATTGTCAGTTCACTTTGCTTTTTTTGTGAAGCTTTGTTCTAGTAATTAAATACCAGTATCACACTGGATCTGTTATACACTAAATTTTTGTTACTTTTAGGAAGAGTGTCAACCAAAGTGTTCTTCACCCTTTTTGCCCTGCTCGGTCTCTTCATTTGTTTCTTTGGACACAGATTCTGGAAAACAGGTATTTTGAAATAGTTGCTGTTTAGAAGCCCTGTGGTGTTTTTTGCTTAAATTCTGCTGGGGATTTATGACCTCTAAGGAGATTAAGTAACTGCTTATCTCCAGCTGTCTTCATAGATTTGTGACTGGGGTTCTTTCAGTAAAGATTTTACTTAGTTGCCATGCTTTTTAATTTTTTCTCTTAATAATGGAGTATAACTGCCTCTTATTAAGAGGGAAACAAGGTTGGGTTTGCACAGCAAACTTCTTCAATTCCTAGGGAGATCAGAGAGCCAACTAAACATAACTGAGGTTGGAAATCAGGACATCTGTGTAAAGATATATGCATTGTCTAATGGTGATTGACGGTGTTTCCTATAAATCAGGCTGCAGGTCTGTGGCATATTACATGGAGATTGAAATGTCTGCTTAGTCCTGGGAGGTTGAGACTGCGAACAGGAGCTCCACCATCTCCTCGGTGAAAACCATTCTGGGAGTGAAATACCGCAGTTCCCTCCCTTCCCCCGTCTGTGGGGCATACTTTCCAAGACCCTAGTGGATGCCTGAAACCACGGGCAGTAATTGAACCCTCTGTATACTATGTTTCTTCCTATAATGCGTACGTATGATAAAGGTTAATTTATAAATTAGGCACAGGAAGAAGTTAACAATAATAATGCAATAGAAGAATTATGGCAATATGTGGTGATAAAAGTCATGTCACTGTGGTTCCCCCTTTCAAAATAATCTTGTCTTGCACTCCCCCTTCTCGTGCTGATATGAGATGATAAAATGCCTACACGATGAGATGAGCGAGGTGTAGGATGCAAGTAGGTAGGGGACACGGTGTGAGGCTACTCTTGACCTTCCGAGGAACCTCGGGAGGAGGATCATCTGCCTCCGGACCACGGGGTAACTGAAGCCATGAAAAGAGAACCCACGGATAAGAGGGGTGACTATAAATTACGCTCACTGAATTGATTTGAATTTTTGGGCTGCCTTCTATGTAACAGTGCTTTTAATTACTAAAAAAAAATCCTAATTTAATTCATTAGCAAGGAGTATAATGGAGCATCAAGGGAAGAGCGAAAATAACCCTGATCTCAAACTCTTTAAACTTGCGCAAGGTCCCAAAGATATTACTAGGTATTTTAGTGGATGAAGACAGTGATTAATTATTCATCCTGAACAAAAAAAGGATGAATTAAAGGAAGGCATAAAAGTCACTTTTTTGCTTTAGAATGTTTTTTTTATTTTTGGTCATGTAACAAATTTAGTGTGACCTGATTCAGATCAGACACAATGACAGAAGTATACTCTTCTTGTTTTCAGTGGGAAGCGTAAGAATGTTAGAGTGAGCTGGGAAGTTAACAGTTAACAACTTACCAGTTAAAACTGACCCCTATGGAGGAGCATATCCAAGAGTTAGTACTTTAACATTGCATTCATTTAATATGAGTTCTAAATTTTTCTTGTCTTTCAGGTAATTATTTCTTTCCTCCAAATGTCCTAATATGTGTAAATTCTAGGAGCTTAAGCATATATTTGTAGGTTAGAAATTTTAAAAGCACTGTAAAAAAGAATACCTAACCATAGTTTGTATTTTTTTTTTCTTTTTCTGGTGGTTTGCTACTAGAATTGTTTTTCATAGGCTTTATCTTCATGGGAGTCTTCTTCTACATACTGATTACAAGATTGACACTTATTAAATACGATGGTAAGTGAAAATAATACAGTTGCATTGGGAAGGTGTTGTGTTCACACTCCCCCTTTCTTTCTGTAGTTTGACCGGTATTGTGTGTGCTCTCCTATTAACGTGTAAATAATGGGCCACATATACTGGAGACATCTTTTCTAGACTGTTCATTTAGACCTTCTCCCCTGGGTTTTTAATCTGCATGGTAAATTCCTTGGTACTTAGGGAAATGAAGGGCCATGTTGACTATAAACTGTGTTCCAGCTATCTAGTGTATTGAAGATACGAGATTTATAACCATCAAAATATTAAGATTTTCTTTACCTTAAAACAAATAAAACCCATCCTTCCTTGTCCCATTGAACAGAATGCTTGTCACCCATTCTTCCTTAGCCCCTGTTTATAGATTGTGCCAAGCCACACCTGTCACTTGTCCTGGGAGGTATAGCTCACCTGCTGGACTCCACAGCTCAGACCAGCCCTCCCTGGACAGCTCTCCCTCCCCCCCCAATGCTGGTGTCATGACACCCCCTCAGTGCCTGGCCTACAGAAAGGCTAAGGCTAGATCTGGTACCGGTGTTCTGTGTCTAAAGCATGTGGTAGTAAAAGCTGCCTCTGGTCAAACAGTTCCTCTCCTTCTGTGCAGTTCGTCTGATCCTGACAGCCGTCGCTGGGAGTGCTGGTGGGATTTTCTTGGTGGCTGCTTGGTGGCGATTTGGAATCCTCCTGCTGTGCATGCTGTGTGTTGGACTAGTGTTGGGCTTCCTCGTCTCCTCAGTGATGTTCTTCGCTGTCCTGGGTAGGAGATGTGCAATGTTCTGTGTTCAGTGTTTTGTTTGAAAGACCTTTATTTGGGCTCTCTTGGTCCAACTACTGCCCCATCAGGGACTTGGGGACCTACCTGTAGAGTTCTGGAAATTTGTGCTTTTTTTTTTTTTTTTAATGTTTTTCTTTATTTTTGAGAGAGAGAGCATGAGCAGGGGAGGGTCAGAGAGAGAGGGAGACACAGAATCTGAAGCAGGCTCCAGGGTCCGAGCTGTCAGCACAGAGCCCGACGTGGGGCCTGAACTCATGAACTGTGAGATCATGACCTGAGCTGAAGTTGACACTTAACCAACTGAGCCACCCAGGCGCCCCACCAGGGATTTTTTTTCTTTTAAACTAGTTCAGTTTCTATCAATTTTTAGAATGATTAACTTTTGTAAGTTAACTTTCTTCTGTAGGAGAGGAAAAATTTCCTTTTTATCCTTCTAACGTTCTTTGGCTGGTAAAATAATTAAATTGACATAAGATAGGTTAATAAGAGAAAAAAACAAATTTAATTTTGTAGGTACAGCAGCCCCAGAAAAATATGAGACCCAAAGGCAGGCAGTTTGAGACTTCCATGTTCTCTGGGGCTAAGGCATGGGGTGGGCGCGCAGGATTTCAGACGTAGGGGTTGCGGGTGCGATTCACAAGAAGATAAGAAGATAAGAAGAGCAGATATTTGGTAATCAGATGTTTGCCCTGCCAGGCAGTTAAGTATTTCAGAGAAAATAGTTATCTCTGGTAATTGCTCTCTCCCTGGGCCAGGATCCCCTATTTAAATTCTTCTGGGCAGTTAAGGAAGTAATAAAAGTTTTTCCTAACTCTGTTGGGTCTTGACTGCCTTCAGCTCAAAATAATCCACATGCCAAGTGGCATATTCTACTACCCTTCACTTTGTGGTTGCATAATAACTTACATTTCCTGTGGTCGAAAATGCAGGAAAAAAAGGAGTATTTATATTCTAAGGTACTCTTTTACACTTCCTTTTTGTGATAATGTTTAGTTTTTGTGACAATGTCCTTTTGTGTTTTGTTTCCGTTTTGTGATAATGTTTAGTTCTTTCATATATCAACCTCAGATTAAAGTTGATGGAAATGTTAGATTTAAGAATATAAGAAGCTGCCATCTCTTAAGAATATGTGATATGACAGAGTTCATTTGGCTCTCTAAAGATTTTTTTTTTCCCCGAGACCAGAAAGAATTGACAACTTGTGTGTTTACTGACCATTCCAAGTCCATTTGCTCTGATTCTTAGCAAACCTTCCCATAGATTCCCTTGCAGGTAGCTTTTCATCTAGATAGTCTGCTGCTGAATAGCAATGTTTAGATTTGGCTAAAGGACAGATTCACAGGGAGGGTTGTTGAAAATGCAGATTCGGGGCCCTATTCTAAAAGCACTAAGTCAACTACTTCATAAGCTCCCTTCCCTTCTTTTCTTAATGGTTGGGGGGATGATTGGTTAGAATTTTTAATAGTTAATGTGTTTGTTTATGAACTCATTGCTGAGGGACAGTGAGGATCAGTGCTTTCTGGTGGATGCAAACTCCTATTTTTAAGCATTAAAAGTTTTAAAATGTTGGCTAACTTCTCAAATCTAATTAAATTACCGTTTTTGCCTCATTATATAGCCAGCAATGAGCTTATACTCTGAAAGGGTTGGTCTTCACGTGCTTGCATCACAACTGCTATTTTTAATCCCTGATTCCTTGACTCTTTTTTTTTAAGCTACATGTGTATTTTGTGAAGGTTAATATAGTTAAACTACAGAATATGATGCACAAATCCACCTCCAGCCAGTGTGCTGCAGTTCACCTTCTGAGAATGTGGGGTCCCAAGGTCAAATCTTCTTACTACGAAACTCCCCTCTTCTGGGATTAATGGGTCTTAAGATATAGGGCCACTTCTAGTTGGGCTGAATGATGGTGTCAGTATTTGTATTAAATAGGGGTCCGGCTTATATTCTTGCCATCTGACCTTAATTGATAAATAGGAGTTCTAATACAGTCTTCCTGGGTCACCCCAGGTGTGCTGCATTTTGGAGAAGGGCTCAGGAGTGCAGTAAGTCGTTAGCTCCTGGTACATGAGGAGTCAGAGGTTCTCATCTGCAGTGGATGGGCAGGGAATGCACTGATGGAAAAAATCTAGTAAAAAGATTTTGCTGCTCATTCTGGGTGGGATTTCGTACAGTTACCTCTGCATGCCAGTTACTCGCGCTTCTTACTTTGTAGTACAAAATCACAGAATGACAGAAACCTAGAGCAAGAGACGGTGATTTGGAGCTTGGACACAAAATCATTCAGTCTTCTTATTTTATGGGTTAGGAAAGTGAGGCCCAGCATCACAGCTAATGAATGGAAGAGTTTAGACTAGTCCAGACTTTTCTACATTTCCCTGGGAATAAGCGCAGAGCATTTACCTGCTTGGTGACCTTTTAAGACACATCCTTCAAAGGGGATTGTGTTGGCTATTAAGTCAAAAAAGTTAGAATTCATTTCTAATTGCTAGCCTATCCCCTGGTTGTTATAATAAATCTTCGAAGTATGTCTGTGTTCACATGTTGAGAAAATGAAGTGGAACTTGGTAAACCTATTGTTAATTCTTGAATTCTTCTTGCTTTTTCAGGAAACCTGAAGATTTTTCATGATGATGGTGTGTTCTGGGTGACCTTCTCCTGCATAGCTGTCCTCATTCCCATAGTTTTCATGGGCTGCTTAAGAATAGTGAGTGTTTCATCAATGAGATTCATTCATTATATTGCCTGGGCCTTCAGTTCACATCTTGCACCATTTTGCATGTTTTATTTAGTGGGGAGAACTAGAGGATAACCATGAGATGATTCATTTTAAATAGGCTTGTTACTGTGAAAGCAGAAGTCCTGATTATAATGATCAGGGTATTTTCCATCAAGTGGAGCAGGCAGGTCACCACCGTCCATATACAGTGGGAGCAGAGAGGTTGGGCGCCCAGTAATTCACAGCCTGATGGATGCTTAGTTTCTTTTCTTTTCTTTTTTTTTTTTTTTTTTGAGACAGAAAGTCAGCATGAACAGGAGAGGGTCAGAGAGAGGGAGATACAGAATCCGAAACAGGCCCCAGGCTCTGAGCTAGCTGTCAGCACAGAGCCCGACGCAGGGCTTGAACCCACGAACCGTGAGATCATGACCTGAGCCAAAGTCAGACACTTAACCGACTGAGCCCCCCAGGCGTCCCTGGATGCTTAGTTTCAGCGGTCTCTCCAAAGAAGCATTCTTTGTCTAATTAGACTTTGTTGCTGAGGCTCTTTCACAGGGAAGACATTTTCTATGATAAGGTTTTGTTTTGAGAACTCACTGTGGGTTTTGAAGGTGGTGTTCAGTTTAACCTGCCAGGTCGCCTTCATTCAGCTCGGAGACTTGATCCTGGGCCATGTGCCCCGAGGGAGAAGTGATTCCCTGTGACTGAGGCGAGGAATGAGACCTCAGTCTGATTTCTTGTGCTACCAGAGGTCAGGCCTAAACTCCTCCACTCTCCCACAGCTGAACATACTGACCTGTGGACTCATTGGCTCCTACTCGGTGGTCTTGGCCTTTGACAGTTACTTGTACACAAGCCTTTCTCACATCGCTTTGAACGTACTCAAGAGAGCGCTCAGCATGGATTTCCACATCGCTTTCACAAAGGCGCCTCTTCAAACTAATGGTAAGACTAAATCCAAGAACCGGAGTGATAGTCAAGTAGGACTATTGGCCTGCCTGTGCCAACCAGGGCACTTGGTCACTTGATTGAAACAAAAAGACAGCCCTGCCCCACAGATGCTATTGGAGCCTTCTGTTCATGGTAACGAGGGGTCACAGGAGGAAATCATTTCAACTTGTAAGGTGATTGAAGTTCACGCTTCTCAAAATCTGAGTGAACTGTTAAGAAATTTCTCAACTAGGATTACTTAGGTTATGTGGTCAGATTCCCACTTGGGAGAAAAATTCTGAGAACAAAGCTGCTTGGCACCTTACAGATGGGGATGGGATGAGGGATGAGAATGACGGCCTGATGTTTAAAGTTACTCCTTCGTTTCCCTCCTTTAAAGAAGCATGTCATTTGCTAATTGAAAGTGAAAAAGTGATGTTCAGTCCGTAAGTGTTACCATTTACGCAGTTTTAAGATTCTATCATTAAACATTTTCCATTAACTTTTTGAAGAAAAAATATTGACTAAATTAAATGTTCACAATGAGTGTAAGATATATTGGTTTCAGAAATATGGAAGATGGAAAAGCATATCTTAGAGTTGGAAGATATTTAAGCACAGTCATGATATCATGCCCTGTCTTTCCCTCTACTCTCCTGAGCCTGCCCTCATTGGATAAGAGGTTGCTGGTTAGAGACGTCACAATCCATGTTGTCTTGGAAATTTTACATGCAAGACATGTAATTTGCCAAGCTTTGTACCGGAAGCTCAGTTACAGTTTGCTGAATCTCTTCACGCATTTCTGTATCCACTCTGTGAGTGTGGCGGGGTCCCATACTGAGTGGAGAGAGGAAGAGAGAGCAAGGGGCCATCTGCGCCATGATGTCTGTTCGTGAGATGAATCTAGATGACTGCCTTCTCCCCATCCCCCCTTCAGAGAAACACAGCAAACAACTGTGACTGTGGGCATTGCTCTAAAGTGCTGGCGTTCCAAGGATCCAAACAACTGATTTCTTTACAGCCAGTCTGGACTTTCAAATGCCTATCATAGAAAATTCCTATTATAAGATGTAAGACCGAAGCTTCCTTTTTTATTCCTTGGTTTCTAAGGGAGGAAATACACGTGTGGCCAAACTCACCAGAAAGTCTTAATCGTACTGAAAAAGAATGACACAGATTTAAACTATGAAAAGTTAAGTGTTAAGAGCTATGTTAGGTTTTAAAAGACAAGAGTTCAAACTGCTTTTCTGCTGTTTTTTTTTTTTTAGACTTTATTATCCTGGCAGTGTGGGGGATGCTTGCTGTAAGTGGAATTACCTTACAGATTCGAAGAGAAAGAGGGCGACCATTTTTTCCTCCCCATCCGTACAAGTTATGGAAGCGAGAGAGGGAGCGCAGAGTAACGAACATTCTGGACCCTAGCTACCACATCCCTCCATTGAGAGAGAGGCTCTATGGCCGATTAGCTCAGATCAAAGAGCTCTTCCAGAAGGAACAGCCGGCCGGAGAGAGGACACCCCTGCTTCTGTAGATGCCAAAGGGGCTCAGTCAGTGTGATCGTGAACTACAGCCCCTGCGTGGCCTCCGCTCTGGTGTCTGCCCAGCCTGCCTCAGCAATCTCCGGGGCAGGTCTGATAAGAACACAGGCGTGCGTTATCTGTGCTTTGCACAATTTCGTGGTGTCCTTATTGATATATTATCAAAAGGTACCCTTCTTTTGTTTGAGTTGTGGTAAAATACCATATCAATCATAAAGTGTGTAAGTTCAGTAGGCACTTTGTTTTTGCCTTTTATTGCTTATGATGCTAATTTAAGTACTAAATTATGTCAGTTATTTGAAAATAGGTCAATTTATATAGATAATAAAACTTTGATATGGATATAACGGCCTCAGGTCTTTTTCTTTAAAGGCCTTTTAAAATAGTGTTGACCTCTTATCTCTAAAAGTGCATTTTGTTCTTTTTTAGGAAACCAATTGGCTCCTACCTTAATCTGTAGTCCCTTTAGTAAAGAAACCTTTTAACATTGCGTTTTGTGGTTCTTTCCGCTAAATTGGTTGTTTTTAGCATTGATGTAACAATACAGTTTCAAAAATTTTTGTCTTTAGACTTTGTACTGTCTGTATCTTAGTGATGAGGAGGGAGGGAGTCAAAAAAGATAAAGGAATTTAAAGGAGCTATTTTTAGTTAGGACCTTGGATTCTGTGCGGAAAGTCCTTTCCGTTTTGACCCTTTCCCCCCACGCAAGCACCCGGATGCCCTGGAATGCGTCCCCGCTCCTCTTGGCCTTTCCTCTATGTCTGGTCCTGCCTTGGATTGGAAGCTGGTGACTCCGCCACAGCTGAGTCATCATGAGCGTACCTGTGGTGGCTGCATACACGTTTGTGAGTTAACCACTATTTAAACAACGCTGCTTTTTTAAGAGTTTTTTCAAAGTAACGATGATAGATTTTTAGAGTTTCAGACAATTGGAAAATTTTCAGCTTTTGCATGTAAGTGTTTTTGCAAAGGCTGAAATAAAACTAAACATACAGAAAGCGAAAACGTCCAAAACTAATCATTTTTCCTTTGCAAAATTACATACAGGTGTTTACTGTTATGTAACCCTGTTTATGTAACTTCAGTAACACTTAACCTTGAATTTTTTTAAATTACTGTAGGGGTTCTGGCTTCTACCGTATCTTTATACATTCTGACCAGTTGTATGGAATGTTTGTGAGTCATTTTCTGTACCATCAAAATGTACTACCACTGAAGACTGTAAAGACAGAGCACACTTTTTTGGAGGATTGAGACAAACTACTTAAAAAATTTTCATAATTTGTGAGTCATAAAAAGCCAGTTTGTATAATTTTTTTAAGTAATAAATACCTATTTTGAAGAAAAATCCTAAAAAGTCTCATTATTATTCTTACAAAAATTTTTTACCAGCTGTATTTTGCCATAGAGCAGTGAAGTCATGACAGAAATGTCATAGGTATAAAATTACTTTAATCTGGAGAATTAAACCTTTATTTTAAAAATTCAGTGTAAGCCTAAGTGAGATAATAGGAAATAAACCTGTGGCAATGTGTTAAATTTATATCCCTGGTTAGAAGAAAGCTGATGTCTCTGGAGGATTGATTTGTGTTGGTTACTAGCACTTCAGGTTTGTCTAATGGAAGAAAAGTAGTAGTATTACCAGAAAATTAGTTATACTATTCCTTAAATGTTTTGGTTCTGGCTAACCTGTTACACGTTAGCTACCAGATTACTAAATCACAGCAGGTAACTAGTGGACCAGTGTTCAGTAGAAGGTTGGGATAGAAAATTGATTCTTCCAAGGAAATTGCTAGATTGTTAGACCAGAAACAGACCTTAGAGATTATTTTACCTGATCTCTTATTTTATAACTGAGGAAATTCTTGACCAAGGAGTCAATTATATGAATATTTATCAATAATTGTACCCATGCCATTTGGGATGCCTGATGCCCCATTCAAATGTGCTTTATGCTCTATCATGATGAAAATGTCAGTCACTGATTATTTTCAGCTGTCTTCTGCTGGTGGCTTGGTGACAACACCGTGAGAAGGCAGCCTTCTGCAGGCAGAGGAGAGAGGCCTCAGTGGAAACCAACCCTGAATTTGGATTTCCAGCCTCCAGAATGGTGAGAAAAGAAATTTGTTTATGGCACCCAGTCTGATATGTTATGGCAGCCCTAGCAAACTAACACACTTTAGAAATCATTTTACCCTGACTGTTGATTGAAAGACCTCTGGGCAATTTGGCCCCCGCGTTTGTGAGGACCAGTCTATGAACCTGAGATAGAGAGGGGCTCAAGTTGGGGGAAATTTGGGCTTACCCAGGGACTACCATAGAATCTTTACACCGGGGAGGTTGGCATGTCTGGATCAAGCTACATCAGCATTAAGAGGCAAAATAAAAAAAATACAGTGATTGGCTTTTACCCTTTACTCACTAAATAAATATGAGTTCAGTTCCTAAGTGTCAGGCCTTGTCTTGGGCACTAGGAAGAAGATGGCAAAGTATCCCGACATGGTGCTTGTTTCAGGGCTTAGAGGGTGAGGAGACACACATTACCAGTTACACAGAGGAGGTCCGGTAGGCAATGAGATTTATGATGGAGGAGCGGGTAGAATCTGGGATGCTAGGGAAGAATTCCTTGAAATGACATTTAAGCTGAGACTTGGAGGAGGAGCAGAAGTAACCAAGCCACAAGGAGCCGGAGTGCGGTCCACGGACTGGGGTTAAAGGCATAAAGGAGAGCTTCGAGGCCTTCCCTTCTCTATGGAGCGCCCCCCAGTGGGGTCTCTCACACCTGTGTGCCCAGCCAGTCCTTACAGCCCTTCGCACTAGTGCTTGATGGAGAATGGCTCTCCCATTCTTAGCTTTTGGCATTTTGATCCAGAAAGGATATAATTGACATAATGTGTAAGTTTAGGGTACAGTATGTTGACTTGATACATTTATATAATATTACTCTGGATTATTCCTACAATGATTACTCTTACTCTATGATTAATATCACAGTGTTAGTTAACATCTCTATCATGTCATGTAATTATCATTCTTTTTGTGAAAACAATTAAAATCTAGTCTCTTGGCAACCTTCATGTTCACAATACAGTATCAGTGACTATAATCCCTAGTGCACTTGAGCTCCAGAATTTGTCTACTAATTGTGAGTTCGTTCCTTCCTTAAGTAACATTTCCCCAGTTCTTCCACCCCCACCTGCTGGTAACCACCATCCTCTGTTACTAGGAATTTGGCTATTTTAGATTTCACATATAAGTGAGATCATCCAGTGTTTGTCATTCTCAGTCTGACTTACCTCACTTGGCGTAATGTCCTCAAGGTCTATCCATGTTGTTGCACATGGAAGGATTTTTCTTTTACACCACTGAATAATATTCAGTTGTTTATATAAGCCACATCTTTATCCATTCATCCATTGATGGACACTTAGGATGTTTCCGTGTCTTCGCTGTTTTGAGTAATGGTGCAAAAGCATGGGAGTTAACAGACATTTTTTCCAAGATCCTGCTTTCATTTCCTTTCGATATGTACCCAGAAGTGAGATTGCTGGATCATATGGTAGTAGTTTTTATTGTCCATCTTCCTTGTTAAATTTTAACTATACTACAAAACTTCACAGAGCATACATGTCTTTTTATTTACCATTTTTATTTCTTCCAAGACCCTAGAATTTAGCACTTGTTCCCTGGCAGGTGGGTCAGAACACTTGAGTCACCCACAAAAGCCACAGTCCTCAAAATCTTTCCTTCGGTTTCCGAGTCTTACTGATACGCCTGTACACAAGTATAATAAACCTGATTCCATTGCCCCCGGGGTGAATTCCTTCTGTTAGAAGGAGATGAAAGAATGGCCACAATTACTTTTTTACTTTAAAGTTGTAGGGCTAAAAGGCTTATTCACCTGAGGTTCCTGCTTCCTCCTGCTAATGGATTCTCTGCTGTCCACACTGGCTTGCATGTGCTCTGCGCTGCCTGAATTTGTGGTGGGTGCACTGGGAAGAGCACGGATGCCTGTGTCTGGGAGCTTTAAGGAAGGAGATAGAAGACCCAAAAATGATGCAGATGGAAGAAGCAAACTTGGGACACTTTTAAGTGTGCCTTTGCTCCCTGTTCTCCCTGGGCTGTGTTTTCAGCAACTGTACTGGACCTCCACGTGTTTTTTTAAACTAGCTGTCGCCTTTGGAGGAGACCATCCACATATCCAAATTCCTTAAAACGGAAATACACTGTATTGCTAGGGCTGGGCCTGGGGTTCTAGAGGACCGTTTCCATGGACAGGTCTGAACGGCTTTTTCCTGAAAAGAAAATCTCCTCTTGCTTATTAATGCCTGAAGGTTTTTCAACAGAGGGCAGTCTTCCGTTTCACAGGTAGAGCTACTCTTCTTCCACACCAGTTCTCCTTCCTGAATTCCTTCAATTGTATATCCCAGTGATTCTCCACTGAATTTTCTACTGAATGTTGTTAACCTCTTGTATTCTGTGTCTAGAGTCTACATGACTGGGAATAAAAACCTTATAATCTTTGAGTTAGGTCTTTTTTTTTCCTTCAAATTTTTATTTAAATTCCAGTTAGAGATAGGTCTTAAACATTTTCTAGAAGAAGTTCACATTTGAGGAATTCATTTGCCTGATCTCACATCACTGTTTGATTTGATAGCATTGAGCACTTGACCAGAGTGGTGCTGAAACTGGAGATGGAGCAGATAAATCCTTGGCATTTTAAAGTAGCCAAGGGCCAGCCCTTTTCACCTTGAACTGTATATACAGACAAAAGCAGTGTGCTGAGGCTGGGGGTAATGCATCCTGACAGGGACAGACTCTTGCAACACTGACTGTAATGAGCTTTGCTAGTTTCCTAGCAATGTCTGATACTCAAGAAGTATCTATCCTGTGTTTCAAGATCAGGATATTTTTATTCTGGGTCCAGTTCTACCTCCTGATAGTGATTTCAATATAGTGAATTTTCTGGAGGCCATAGTTATTACAAAGCAGTGGGTTTACTCTTTTTCCTTTTGCTCATATGGAAAAAAAACTTACGAGGGGTATCATTAAACGAAAAAACACTGAGGAACCAAGGTGTAAGATTCCAGTTGTGTGTATCTGTGTGTATATATGTTTAAAAACATTTATAGAGAAGTTTTTCTGATTCACAAGAAACTTGTAATTACCTCTGGGAAAACTAGGTTGCAGGAAGAAGTTGACGTAACTTTGAACTCTAATATTTTCTGTATGGTGGATTTTTAACCGTCTACGTTTATTTTTTCCTTTATGTGAAAGATCACAAAAAGGAACATAACCAGCAGACTTCTCATAATTTACACACCAGAAATTACAGTACATAAGTTATGCACATGGATGTTTAATGAAGCATTTTTTTAATTTTAATTTTTATTTTTAAAAAAAAATTTTTTTTTTTTTTATGTTTTATTTATTTCTAGGAGAGAGACAGAGAGACAGCATGAGCAGGGGAGGGTCAGAGAGAGAGGGAGTCACAGACTGAAACAGGCTCCAGGCTCTGAGCTGGCAGTCAGCACAGAGCCCGACGCGGGGCTCGAACCCACGAACCGCGAGATCATGACCTAAGCGAAAGTTGGACGCTTAACCAACTAAGCCAGCCAGGCGCCCCTGAAGCATTTTTTTTTTTAATTTTATTTTTGAGAGCGCACAAGCAAGGGAGGGGCAGAGAAAGAGAGACATAGAACCCTAAGTAGACTCCTCAGAGCCTGTCGTGGGGCTTGAACCTATGGACTGTGAGATCATGACTTTAGCCGAAGTCGGATACTTGACTAACTCAGCCACCCAAGGGCCCCTGGGTGTACTGTTTTAACAAAAATTACAAACAGTCTGACTATCCATCAGGGAAAGAAAGAGTTGAAAAAATTATGACATCTATACAAAGACGGTCAAAAAAACCCTTTGGTTTACAGACAACAGAAACTGGCTAGCGTATGTAAAACAGCAGAGTTAAGTTGTAAGTATACTGATGGTATCTACTTCTGGACATTTCCCCCTATGCATTTTTTACATAGTTGTAATTATATGTGCAATCTAGCATTCAGGTTTTTAGTATGCAAATTTAGGTATTTTTGTTCCTGTTGATAGACTCTTTAAGTCATAGTATATATAAACTGGATTGGGTACATATTGATAGTAAATTAGTAATCTGGAAGTAAATTATTTCCCTATTGGATGATACTCAGGTTGAATCTAATTTACTCGCTGTAACACTATCAAAATGTGGCTTTAGCCAGGGGAAGTAGTGGCAGTGGTGAGAGATGGGAGGCTTCTGATAGATTTAGAAGGGAGGGTCAATAGGGTTTGCTGATGAACTAGATGCAAGATAGAGGTGGAGTCAAAGGTGCCATCAAGGTTTTTGGCCTTAGCGGCTGAAAAGATGGAGTGGTCACCAGCTAAGATGGGGAAGAATATGGAGAGGCCTGGGGGGATGACTGCTGGGAGCATGTTAGGTCTGAGATCTCTTGTTGATAGTTACAGTTGGAGGAGCCTGCAGTTTATGAGAGCTGTAAATTTGGGAGTCCTCAGCATTACAGGAGGTGTTTAAAGTCAAGAGACTGGGTGAGATCACCAAGGAAGTGAGCAGGAATAACGACTGAGCCTCGGGGCTTAAAGGCAGAAGAAAGGAGGCTGAGGGGCAAGCCACTGAGGTAAAAAGAAAGCCCCTTTAAATTCCAATTAGAAATTATTCTTCATTGAGATTTCACTAAAAAATGAGCTCTTATTTTACTCTGACCATCATAAAAGGTAGCAGTCACCAACAATTGAGTTCTGGATCTGTGATCTTTCAGTCATTGAGGCAGTTTAGAAATTACAAAATTTTGGAAGTCACCTGGATATTAAAGACTATCAATATGAGCAGAACACACTCTATTTGTGAGGTTGTGTAGAACTGGTGTTTTAGAGTTGTATTTCCTCTAGAATAGATGTGTAGTGGATAGATGACAAATAGATAACATGTTTTCTAGGGCTGCTGTAACAAACTACCACAGGCTGGGTGGCTTAGCAGAAATTTTTTCTCTCACAGTTCTGAAAAATCAAGAAGGCCAGAAGTCAAAAATCAAGCAGGGCTGGCCCCTTCTGGAAGCTAAGGGACCATTCAATCCATCTCCCCTCCCAGCCTCGTGTGGCACCTGAGGGTATGCAGCTTGCGTAATCCTGCCTGTCTTCACTTGCCTTCCTCCTTGTGCCTGTTTCAAGTATCTTTCTCTCTTATAAGGACACTGGTCACTGGATGTAGGGCCCATCCTAAATTCAGGATGATCTAATCCAGGATGATCTAATCCCAAGATCCTTAAATCTGCAAAAACTCTTAAAAACTCTGGGGCACCACTGAGCCTCCAACTCTCTATTTATTTCGGTTCAGGTCATGGCCTCACGTTCGGGAGTTTGAGTCCTGTGTGGGGCTCTGCACTGGCAGCACGGAGCCTGCTTAGCATTCTCTCTCCTTGTGTGTCTGCCCCTCCCCACCTCACACGCACGTGCACTCTCCCCGTCTGTCTCAAACTTAAAAAAAAAAACAAAACACAAAAAAACAGGGTCGGGGTGCCTGAGTGGTTCAGTCAGTTAAGTGTCTGACTTCAGCTCAGTTCATGAGTTTGAGCCCCACGTTGGGCTCTGTGCTGACAGTGCAGAGCCTGCTTGGAATTCTCTCTCCTTCTCTATCTGCCCCTCCGCCCTCACTCCTCTCTTTCAAAAATAAACTTTGAAAAGACCTATATATGGCCACCTTCACAGCTACAGGAGGTTAGGTCCTGGACATGCCTTTGCAGGGACATTTAAAAAAATTTTTTTAAAGTATTTTTTGACTGCTAGCGAGGGAGGGGCAGAGAGAGGGGGAAAGAATCCCAAGCAGGCTCCATGTGGGTGGGGGGGGGGTGGAGAAGGAGGAGCTCAATTTTCTTGACTATGAGACCGTGACCTGAGCCCATATCAAGAGTCAGATGCTTAACTGACTGAGCCACCCAGGTACCCCTGCAGCAGGGACACTCTTAAACTCACCACATATTATGAAAAGGTTTGCTGGATAAGCAGTAAGTTGCTGGCCAATTCCTAAGAAATACAGAGAGAAGTTGTTGCTAAGTACTAGTTTTGTGGTAAGAGAGAAAATGGCAGAAAAATAAACTATATGTAAGAAAAAACGAAAGCACTGTTCTCAAATTAACTTGGGAGGCCATATCAATTTCAATCACTCGTCTTTATTGATAAAATAGGCTCCTATGCAGTATACATTCTCAGACATAAGTAGAACCTTAAATTTAAAAAGAAAAAAGTATGGATGGAAAACTGTTGCTATATAACAAAGTAAATGTCTTTATAAACACCAAGACCTTAAAATTATATCCAAGTAAGAAGACCAAGAATAAATTAACTTGTTTATAAAAATAATTAGTTATCAAGAAACATTTTAATAATAGAGCTGCCTCAATGAATTGCCTCAGACTTCATCTCAACTGTATAGTTTATTTTTGTTAATTCTGACTTGGGATAAAACTATATCAATGAATGTGCCACCAAATTAACAGATACTTTCCCCAAAACCAATAGAAAAGTTTAGAAATAACTGTCAGTTATAAAATATCAATTAAGGCCTCTGAGAAGTCTATTCAGTGTTTGGGCCATTAGCCCTTTTCAATCAGCCCCACTTACTTCAAACTTAAGATACAAAAATTACAAGTGAAAAGTAGTTTTGAATTTTACCAATATATGAAATTATACACAAAAGCTACCATATGAATATTTAACAAATTACATACCCAAAAGTAGAATTTCCTATTGTGCTAATTTTAATACAAATTAGTATATTTAATCATATTTGACATTTTTCTTTTATCCTTCTATAATCCTGAAATAAGATTGAGATTTCAACTGATGTTAAAGTACATTTCTATTTCCAGTGGCTTTTAAAAATTTACATACTAGATAAAGATTTTGGAAAAAAATGAACAAATACTTATAAATCCACAGATTTCCTCCCACCCACCCACCCCCTTTTGACTGATAGATTATAAGAAAAATCTTCCAGGTTCTGAGGACCAGAAGATAGAGCTTATGAAGACATCCAGAAAACAAATTTTATTTTCAAATTGTAATTTACTTTCTGCATTTTTAAAGAAAGGGTTCAATGAGGCAGAGGAATTCCCAATTTACTTTGACATTACCATACCTAGTTTGCTATTTCAAACATTTCAACTCTGTTAGCTTAAAGAACTACCTAATATCCTTAAAGATCAACCAGAGAAGAGAAATATCTCATCTTCATTATTAAGAACCAAAACTTAAATCTTTCAAAGGAGTAGTTTAACCTACTAATAGGTCTAAGATCTTCTTTCTTAGAAAGTAATATTCTTTCTCTTTCATTCCTGAAATGTTATTTCATATACTTAAGCAACTTACAGACAATTGTCAGTGGAGTATTTTAATTATGGTAAACTGGCTAAAATTAAATTAACCTTGTTTATGGTGCATATGAAACATTCCTACACTCTTACAAACTGAGTGTTCTTTGACTAAAATTTACAGTAATGGGAAGGTAGACAGGCAATCATTAAAGCTCAAGTCTCACGGTACGTAAACTATTTGTTAACTCTGACACATAAGAGGGAGAAGAAATAAAATTTAATATGACAATCTTACATTTACAAACTGTGGCAAGATGTATATTTTAAAATTTGGATAAATGCATGAATTCCCACTTATTGGGAATATTCATGTTTATCCAAGCATCATCCAGGGTTGTCAACAGCACTGCTGTTAGGTTCAGCAGTCACTCAGAAAATCTTTAGTTTCTTCACCAATTAACAAAGTTTCTAGTTTTTAATTATATTTTGGAATAAAATCTATGACCATTAATTCTGCATTTTTGCTAGCTTAAGAATGTCATTGCCAGTGCACTGTACACACTATAGAAAAAAATAAAGGGTGGCTTGAGATGGATTTTTCTATTAATTCATTCACATCAGGCCAGTCCCAGTGACGATGTGGAGCTTTGCAAAAAGCTCACAGACTTACAGGCTCTTCAGCTCTTTCTCAGACTTAGGTCACTATTGGTCACTAATGCTGACAAAGATGAACTTTCAGACACATCATCTTTCCTAAGGTTCAGAAAGGATTCTCGAGTTATCTGGAGGATCTCTCTCAAGCCTTTGTTTTCTTGCTAAAAAAAGGCAAACAAAAAGATGTAGTCACCAAGATAGCTACAAAAATACAAACGTATCTTAAGCCAAACATTAGAAGGTATGACAAAAAGTTTTATAATTGGCAGAAATAACTAAATGAACATACAAAGTTGACAACTTGAATCCAGAGAACACTTTTTTAAAGAGGGAGGAACTGTGCTCCTTTCCCACCAGTGCAAAGCTGCCTTATTTACGTGGCCATAATTATAGATGGAACCTCAGAAACGGTCTCATTTCATAATCACAGTAAAGATGAAGAAAGGAATATCTAGATTTATACTGATATAAACTCAACAAAGCCTCTTGGTACTTTAGTACCTTAACTACTTTTCCATGTTAGCATGGAATGCAGGAAAGTCCATTTGGTTTGGTTTGTTTTCCTCACTGGAATTTGAAAGCAGTGGGGCTGGCTGAGCAGATTGTGAGATTTTTCAAGAAGGAAAGTTAAGCGGCCAAATTGAGCACTGATAAACAATTCTTTTTCTTCTAGATTAGTTACTGTAAGAAATTAGCAGACATTCAAAAGTGTTTATAATTCTCAATTTCAATGGTATAAAGCAAGGATCAGCAAACTACAGCCTGGCTCAAGGCCTGTTATTGTAAATTAAACTTCACTGGAACATAGGGAAGCTCAATATTTTTTGTGTGTGGCTGCTTTGGTGTTACAGTGACAGAGCTGAGCAGTTGTAACACAGAATGTCTGGTTTGCAGAGCCTAAAATATTTTCTATCTGGTCCTTTACTTAAAAAGTTTGCTTAGCCCTGTTTTAAGGAATGAGAGAACACTATGCTTAGAGACAGAAATCACTTTTGGCCCTCAATAACCAACATCCCCGCCATGATTTCAAAATGAAGCTTTTAAAAGTATAAGTCAATTCTACTGATTTAAATTATTCAACAGTAACTTTTGCTTTCACTACCACAAAACAAGACAGAAAAGCTTTTATATTCCACAGAAAAATACAAATGCCCAAAGAATAACTGTAGATTAAAATAATTTTCCCTGCATCACCATGATCTCCAATAAAGAAAAATTTTAAATTACTAAATTAAAAGGCACATTCACCTAATAATGGGAACACATAGGATCCAAAAATGTCAATTTGCTCAAATACTGCTGTAAGTTATACTGATCCTAGACTCTTGTATTACTGTTGAAATAGTTTTGCATTATATACCCATATAACCAATATGGGGAAGAAAGAGAACATTACCAGTTAGGGTTAAGAAAGAGAACATTACCAGTTTTCCAGGGAAGTATATATTCATGTATTTAAATAGGACGGATTTTCCGGCATGAATCTTCGTATGGACAGTTTTTACCCACAACTGCAATTTAAAACTTACTTCAAGTTGAAATATTCGTTCCTGTTCCTTGCAACCCTGCTGCTCATCGATTTCAATGGCTTTCCTCATTACTGCTGCCATTTCTGTTATCTGATCAACATGTGCCTGTAATTCCTGAAAAAAAAAGATGGGAGTTGCAAATCAGTGAAATAACTTTGTTTTTATTTTTGGATCCTTTCCTTTTCTTTAAAAAAAAAAAACTGCATTGCCACTTAACATGAATGTAATATTCTTACGTTGCCATTTAACATGAATGTAATATATCAAACACATATTTACAAGAAAGTTGACTATGAATGTGCTTTTGAAATCAGATTTCTGTTGGGATTATAAATCAGGATAAGCAGCACAATACAACTAAACCCACTAGCAAGAAGAGTACTCTTTCACATGCCTCTTACAAATGATCAATGACCTTTTCCTTTTTTGTACCTACATCTACTACTAATCAAAGTAATGGGAAGGACAAAAATTGTTGACATATTGAATCTCTTTATCCCAAAGTCTTCCACAATTTATACATGCTTTATTTATTATCTGTGCCTAAAAACTGATCTCAATCCAGCCCAAAATTTTTCCAGGTTATAATCCTCCTTGAGAGCAGGAACTGTATCTTGTTTATATTTGCCCATGTTTGGCACATAACAGATAATAAAGTAAAATGAACATTAAGTCTGCTTTCAAGTATTAAAATATTAAATGGCCTTCTTTGCAAATTGTTCAAAATATCACAGATATAAAATAGATATCCACATTTGTTTGGTGCAGCACGTAAAAAAAAAATTTTTTTTTCCAATCTTGTGCTATTCTTTTCTGCACACCGGTAGTTCTGTGCCAGGCAACAGAAATACGAAATTATTAAGACATGTTCCCTGATTTCAAGGAGCTTCTAGTCAGGTGAAAGAGACAGACACAGGTTTAAAAATTAACAGAAACTTAAGAATAATCATTTTTTAACAGCTTCTTATAGACCATTGTTCACTGGCAGTTGAGGGTTACTTTGTTATATTAAGGACAAAACTTAAATATAAAAGCTAAAAGATCCCCAAAAACCCTGTCTCTTAAATAGCCGTATATATCCTATTTATAAAAAGGATTTGAAGAGGACCCCCAAAACCTATAAAACTAGTAAACTGAAAGAAATATGGAGAACAAATAGTATCTTTAGCAAACCACACATGTAATATCTTGTAGCCAACAAAAGTGCAGGTCCTAGTATTATTTTAATGGAGAAACCTATACAATGCTGGTATGCAGAAAGAAGGCAAAATAAAAAGACTAATCTACACTATCCAATATGATGCTATATAAATGTCAACTAAAATTAAACACCTTTTAAGAAGTTAACAATTCAGTCCCTCAACTGCATCAGTAACACTTTAAGTGCTCACTAGCCACGTGTGGCTGGTGGCTTCCATACTGAACAGCACAAAGAACATTTCCATCATTTCAGAAAGCACTATTGGACAGTCCTGGATTAGATTATGGTAGCAAGAATAGTGTCAAGACCAACATCTGTTATATTCTGAAATAGTTTTTTGAAAATGATTAAATCCCCTCCCCTCTGGAAAGGGAGCATGTTTAAAAGCAAGTACAGATAATTACAGCAGCAGATTGAGGATAATGAAAAAAATTCTGAACACCATCACTTTTTTCAGCTTATCATTTAGTGTCCTTTTACGTTAAAAGACGGTACAGGAAGCAAATAATTCTTTGCCTTTAAAATGGAAGAAAATGAGATTCCACTAATTTTTTTAGGACAGTCTATTCTAATAAAATCATGAAAAAAAAAATCCCAAGACTTTAAACAGAGTAGTAATTTCATAGGCCCAGTTCATGGATAGTTAACTTATTACAATAAAATTTTTAGGGAAGCATCATAGACCTTTTAATGAACATAAGAGGCTAAGACCTGTGCTTTCGAAACAGTTGCTAAAGGCAACAGGTATCAGTAACATAATCCTTGAACTGTCAGTGATAGAATCCTTAAACTTCCTTGAAATGCTCATTTTTAACTTTTGTTTAGGTCTACTCAACACTGCTCAGTCAAGACCTGCCACAATTAAAACAAAGACAAGATAGTGTATGCTATTAAATCATATAACACCTAAACAAAGGCATTTTTAAGTAACTGTGAACTGAAACCGAAGGACTACTAACCATCAGAAATCTAAATTAAAATAGTTGGAGCAAAATTTTTATGAAATTAGATTAAAATGACTGCCAAGAAAACATGGTTCACAAAGAGGGTAACTGTTTAAAGATTACTAAAATTTCACAGCAATAAAAAGAAAAGCTGGCTTGAACACCCTTTAAAGCCTGCAATTACCTAACAGGCTGTGTATGGTACAATACACATAGAAACGATGACAGATTTAAAGTTTCTACACTGAATATTTTTGCATGGCTGTCAAAAGCACAGCATTTCTTAAAGCAATTTCATTTATTTGTTGATTTGAACTGGCAGGAAAATTCAATGTAAAAGAACATTTTAAATGGATCTCCCCCCTTCCATCCACACCCCAAAAGTCGACTGTTTTATTTAGTGTACATTCTGATTTGCTTCCAAGTGCCTCCTCTCCAGTCCATGTTGAGATGCTTCAAAGATGTGTCGAGATGCATCAAGGAAGAATCCTTCGGAGCTGTTACGATGTACCATGTCAATCTGTAGTATAGAGTCATTATAATGTTAATACGGACATTATCCGTAATTTAAAAACTGATGAGTGTTAGTTCATGCGTGTTAGCCAATTGTTTGAAATGTTTGTTTTTTTAAGATTTCCAAAAAGGCATCTGTTAAAAAATAACGTAAAAATGAGCATTTGGATAAAAATGAGTTCTTCTCAAACCTTTTACTGATTTTTAAATCTGTGCTCAAAAACTTCTAAGTGAGGGAGAAATTCTGTGTCACGGTGGTCTAAAAATGGTCTCATGCCCAAATGCTGTTAATGTGTAACTCTGTTAACCTAAGTGTGTTTTAAATTTTTCAGTGTTTAGGCTTATCAGAGTGTCAGTACCTAAACACGTCCTGGAATCTTTCGTTTCTGCACCTTTATCACACCAGTGTCTCTGCTCACCCACTTCTGCTTGTTGACACTTCCTCTCCTCCCCCGCTCCCCCACCAATAATTAATTCAAGGCTGGATTTGGATGGATTTTTCTTCCTTTCTTGACACCTTTCCAGATTCTCCTCATGAGAACTAATCTTACTACCACTAGTATTATCATATTAAAAGACAGCTCTATTTTAGGATTCATCACATCCTATCTTATATTCGATATTATGTTTGTATCTCTCTCCCTTTACACTGTGAGCTCCTATGGCAAAGTAATGGAACGTAATTATTCATCTTAGGATTAATAACTAAGCCAGTGCAAGTGTTAATAAATGTTTATTTAATTGAAGTGTCTCCTTTTTGGGAAAAATCAAAATCACAAACATTAATATGTATTAGTTAGAATTAACGACAAGTAACTGAACAGTCATTTTATGGAAGGTAAGGATCAGCACTTAGATGAATTCAATCTACACAGTAAAACAGGATGGTTTACAGCTATCTTAAGAAATGTTTAACTTTACTAATAAAATTGCTCTAGTGAATGGTAAACTCTTATGTGTTTTAGAAAACATTTGCTTCTGGCAGAGTTGCTACCAGACAACTGAGAAACCTGCAGTATCTTATGCTAAACATGTTCTGGTCAGAATATTCCCTTTATATCTTAAAAAATTTCTTAGGTTTTAAACATTAGGGTCTTTTGGAATTTCTTAAGATTATATTTATTTTACCAATAATTTAAGTCAATTCATTTTCGTACCTTTAAAAGAAACACTCAAGTTATGCATTTAAATTTAAATGTTTTTATAATGATCTCATTAACAGGTAAATATATATTCAAAAGATTGTCACTTAAACATCCAAGGTTATTTCCCTTTGGCTAGAAGATGGATAGTATAAATAGGTAACATTAAACCCTTATTTATTGATCTATTTTACTATTGACACAAGACGTATCTATTACTAGTAGATAATGTAAAGTTATCTCTAATAATAAAGATAATAATAATATAATATTAATAATGTAAAGTTATCCTACAAGGATTTACTAGATATTTAATTTTAATAGAATAATTAATAATTAAAAAATACCTACAAGCACCAAGATGAAAGAATTATTTTAAGGACTCTAAAATGTGTTTCAATAATTAAGATGAAAACATGTTTTAAAACAGTATTTCTTAAATAATGTTAGTAATAACTAATAATAGTTAGCTCACCATTATCCAATACAGATAATAGCTAGAAATCACAATATTCTAATATTTTTATTTCACACCAGCAGTTAAAATTTAGTTTAAAATGTAAACAAGAAGGGATTACTCTACTTGTCTTTACAGTAGTTACTAACCAGCACAGGGACATACACAAAGGAAACGCACAGGATGTCAATAAGTGAACTTGAGCAGAGGGAAAGACATGAATTTCTAACCAGTTCAGTTTTGTCTCTAAAAATGGTACTAACTCATCTGTGACTGGGGGGTGGGGGGAGCGCAACATTTTAAGATGTTGGTTCTTTTCCTCCCCAGTCACCCATAGTTTTTCCATCATAATCAGTATTATTTCTAATCTGGATGAATTAGCCTCACTCAGTAAACAGTCTGAAGAAAAATCTACCGTTAGCTGGTTTCAGATTTCTGAAACTGTTTTCAGCATTTCAACTGTTTTGCAACAAATGTCAACACAAATCTATTAAAAGAAATATTTCTTAAAAGCAGATGCCCTTATAGAATAATTTTGAATTGAATACACTTACCTTTACTTCCCAAATAAAATTTATTTTTGAAAATATGTTAAAGCTACTAGGGAGCAAAAGGAGTTAGGAGAGTAATCAAAGTAAATAACAATGAAAAAAATAAGGAAAAGCAGAAAATGTCAGAAAGATGAAGTATTAAAAATATGTTAGATACCTGTGATTTAACAACAAAAAAAAAACCCTCAACAGAAGTTAACCAATTTGTGCTTCTTTTCATTTCAAATTATGTTTATAGAATGGATTACCTTGGAGTGCTGCTCTTTTAACTTCGTTATTATACCTGGGTCATCTTTTTTGCTAGCCATTAGCAGTCTGAACATTTGCTCTCGATACTTGCTCATTATAAGTTCCAAGGCAGACTGATGTTCTTCCAGAGATGTGCGCAATTCTATCAAGAACAGTAACAGTATATTTTACTCAAACCTGAGTTAAAGATGTACAAAATAGTCTCTTCCCCATTACATTTATCAAAAAGGCAAACTTTTTATAAAGAGGGTATTTTGGAAAGAAAACATGAAAAACTCTTGCCATAAAGAAATAAAGGATACCAATTGAGTCCTTTGATTTTTTAAATGACCATTTAAAACTAATTTTTATAGAATCATTTCAATAAACATTTACTGAATAACAATTAAGTACCGGATAATGCTCTATAGTAAAAATACCCATAAGGCCATGGAGCTCACAGTCTAGTTGAGAAAGCAAATACATAAATAATTATAATACAATGTATAAGGACAGAACAGAGCTCTACCCAATATATATGAGAAGTCTGTGAGGAAAAACTGGTGAAAGCTTCAAATTATTGAGATGAACTTGCATTCCTGGAGCTGAAAAATAAAGGAAAGGACACTGAACAGGGAGGCATGAAAGTGAATGCAGTGTTGAGGAATTAGTTCAGGATGGCAAGAAAAAAGGTTTCATGGAGAAGTATGAGGAAAAGATAGAAAAAAAGGCTTGGAGTTAATTTTGAAGGCCTGTGGATAAGGAAATAAGTACAGTGAAGGTTCTAAGGCAAAAGAATAGCACGATCAGATATATCTTTGAAAAATTAATCTGATGCCTGTGTTGAAGATAGACTGGAGGTGGAAAAGGGCCTGGAACTGGGGAGACCAATTAGGACAGTTCAGGCACGAGACTATGAACACCTAAGCAAGGGGCCAAACCAGTGGGACCACAGAGAAAGAAAGTTATTTCATAGGTAACAACAATGGTACAAACTGGATATTGAGGGTGAGAACCCAAGATGACTCCAAGCAAGGTAGACACTCAAACGTAGGAAAGGCATAAAAACCAATACAGATGTTTCAGGCATACGGAGCAGAAATGAGATTAATAACAAAGTAAATTTAGTTGGCCATTTCTCCACTGGTTCCAAATTAATAGTCAAATTGTAAATTAAAGCTCTCTTTCTCCCTTTCAAAGTGTAGATTCTATGGTATGTGACTAATAGTTAACAAATAATAGTGAACAGTGACAAAAGAACATGTGCAAAAGAAATGAAAAAAAATTTTTAACTCTTTTATTTTCAAGGCATTTGATGAGTCACTTAGTAACTTAATTCATTATAACATTCCTGGTTCTAAGCTTTAGTTGTCAAACTCTTTTGTCTTTACAATCATAGGTTCACTGGAATGAAGTGATTATATATCTTACCTTTGTTCTCTTGTTGCAGTTCTCTGATTTGTCTGTTTTCTTGCTGGATTCCCATAACTAACGTGGACCGTGGCCGGTGCCTTGCAACTTCATTAAGTTCTTGAATTTCTTCCTGATACTAATGAAAAGATAAAAAAAGAAGGGAGAAAATATTTGAAAATATGTTTCTGAGATACATATCCGATAAGGGTTTAATATCCAGAATACTCTTAAAAGTCTCAACAATAATAAGAAAACCCAATTAAAATAGGGGCAAGTAAGATAAGTTCTGGGATCTAATGTATAGCATGGTGACTATAGTTAACAATATTATGTGGTTAGAAATTAGTAAGAGTAGATCTTAAATGTTCTCATCACACACACATACATAGTAATTATGTGAGGTGATGGAGGTGTTAACTAACTTTACTGTAGTAATCATTTTGCAATATATGTGTATCAAATCATCTTGTACACCTTAGGCTTATACAATGTTATATGTCAATTCTATTTCAATAAAGCTGGGGAAAAATGGGCAAGGGATCTGAAGAGACAGTTCTCTCAAGAAGGTATGCAAATGGCCAATAAGCACATAAAAAGATGCTTAATATTACTAGTCATTAGAGAAGTGCAATTCAATAGAATAGTGAGATATGACTTCACAACCACTAGGATGATCTTAATCAAAAAGTCAAATATCAAGTGTTAGAATGTGGAGAAACTATATTGTTGACATGTAAAATGGTATAGCTGCTTTGGAAAATAGTCTGGCAGATCCTCAAAAAGTTAAACACAGAGCTATTATATGACCCATCCATTCTACCCCCATAACTAGAAATGTATGTCTATACAGAAGCTTAGACACAAATATCCATAGCAGTTTTATAATAGCCCCAAACAGAAACAATCCAAATGTCCATCAACTGATGGACAGACACACACACTGTATCCTTGTATAATGGAATATAATTCAGCAATAAAAGGAATCAAAACTGATATATGCCACAACATGAACCTCAAAAACATTAAAAAAGCAGTCACAAAAGCCACATATTATTGAACAACATTTATATGAAATGTCCCAAAGAGACAAATCCATAGGGATAGAGAGATTAGTTGCCAGGGGCAGAGAGAAGGGAAAGCTAAGAGAGTAGTTGCTAACAGAGGTGGCTTTGGGGGGTTGATGGGAAGTTCCGTAATTAGACAGTGATCACGGTAGCACAACCTGTGAATGTACCAAAATCCAATGTACTATACCTTTCAATAGGGTACATTTTACAGGTATTGTGAATTATATCTCAATAATAGTAAAAGAACATGTGCAAAAGAAATGGAAAAAAATTTTTTAATGTGAATCTAACTTTAAAATTGTACTCCTTTATATTCAAGGCATTTTATTTAAAAAAATTTTTTTAAGTTTATTTATTTGGAGAGACAGTGTGAGTTGGGGAGGGGCTGAGAGGGAGAGGGAGACAGAATCCCAAACAGGCTCTGCACTGTCACTGCAGAGCCCCATGTGGGGCTCAAACTCACAAAACCAGGAGATCATGACCTGAGACGAAACCAAGAGTTGGACACTTGACTGACTGAGCCACCCAGGGGCCCCTATATTCAAGACATTTTAATGTTCCATTTAGTAATGTATTCATTATAACATTCCTGGTTTTAACTTTAGTTGTCAAACTGTTGTTTTTAGCACTCAACACCAGATATGTTTACTGGAATGCAGGAGTCAAGCTGGATAGTTAGGGAGACAGGTAATCTGTTTAGGGTGACAAAACAATTTACTCCATTATTTCCAGTAGTTTTGTCAGAAGCATCATCCCAGGATTGCTTCATTTTATAAAACGGAGGAGTTTCACAAGAGTAGGCTATGAATAATTTCCCTGATTTCCATCATAATATCAGGATTTCATAATTCTCTTAGAGTTGAAAATTTTTATCATAAGAAGGCTTAAAATGGTAGCTCAACTTCATGGACCACTGGAAAATTCTTATATGCAAGTTCTTATATAAAAGAATAATAAGAAGTGAAGCCCTTTTCATTTCTTTTATTGGTAGCATTAAATGAACAATAATGTAGGAAGTACAAATTCAACAACTGCCTAATGTATAAACCAGATACTGCCTTACATCATTTTCAAAAACTACTTTATTATTAAATAGCATCACCTAAGCACTTTTACAGAGAAAAACGTGAACATTTCTACATTATAAAAATATGAGACAGAGCACAATATGTGCACTATTAGTAAAAGATATTATTTGGTCTTTGTCAAATATATCTGAACCTAATATATTCATATATTTTCTAAACTCCAATATGCAACTCTGTCAGAAAAACAAGTGATCAAATCTAGTTTTTAGAATATACATGCATATATATGTCACCTGGATGTGACAAAGTTATATGAGAATCCAAAGTAAAATTAAAACATAGAAGTCAAGCTACTTTTAAATTCTACAGAACATTAAAAAAATACTTAAATACTAATTAAGCAGAAGTTTATGATTCAAGAAATACATAAACAGCAGTCTATGACTGCCTTTTAAAAAAATGGAATCAACAAGAAAGAAGAAAGATCAAACCTGCTTCATTGCTTCTACCCGCTTGTTGAGCGCCGTGGTTTGCTCTATCAGAGATTCTGCTGCATCATCATGATCTCTCAGTCTTTCAACAAGAGCTTTAGCATCAGCGAGTGCCTTCTCAATCGTGCAACTCATTTCTAAAGGAATACCTATAAAATTAAAATTAAGATTCAAAACAAAGCCAGCATGCTATTTTATTATTTTAGGTTCATGTTAACATAGATGTGCTTCTTAAGCTACATTTGTTATAGGATTGTTTACAGGGAGAAAAGACATCTAAGAACCTCATGTGGTTTTGCTTCTGTTAGGATGGCATAAACTTGAAAGTGATTTTATAACAGTAAAAAAAATTAGAGCATGAAGAAATGATTTGCAGACATAATCAGAATGTATTTAAAACACCCTGAATCTATGGTGGGGAAAAGAAGTAGAAATCAAGTGAATACATTTTTTATTGTATACAAATTGTGCTTTTTGGGGCACCTGGCTGGCTCAGTCAGTAAAGCATGTGACTCTTAATCTTGGGGTTTTGAGTCCAATGCTTGGGTGTAGAGAGCATGTAAAAATAAAATCTTTAATTAAAAAAGATGTACTCTTCCTGAGGGCACTCTTCTCTTGTTATTTGTGAAAAAGACCATTTTATTCTGTGGTTCATGACTGTCAGTCACTAACTAGATCCTTCCTAGCCTCTGCTTAGTTAGGTGACCTGAGACACCATTCATAACACACACTGACCAGCCAAAGTGGTCTCTACGTGTCGTGCTATGTCAAAGTGTCTGTCTTTTGGACACTACTTCTTATAGGAACTATTAGAATCCTAACTCTTGCACTTTCATTAGAGTACCAGCCATTATCAGAAATTTTTGATATGTTAAAAATCATATTTGGGGTGCCTGGGTGGCTCAGTCAGTTAAAAGCATCTGACTTTGGCTTAGGTCATGATCTCACAGTTCATGGGTTGGATCGAGCCCCGCGTCGGGCTCTGCTTCAGATTCTGTGTCTCCCTCTCTCTGACCCTCCCCTGCTCGCTCTCTGTCTCTGTCTCTCAAAATAAAGACACAAAAAAATTTTTTTAAATCGTATTGATTTGTTAAATCAATTTGATATACTAAAAGTATTTAAGAGGAGTTCAAAATACTAGGAGACAAAATATGAAATACTCAATAGTTAGCTTCATCATTTGGTATGCAGAGACCGCAAAACAAATCCTGACTTTAATCTCTCTCAAAAATGTAAACCTTCTGAAACTTACCATCTTTTTTTTTAAAGTTTATTTATTTTGAGAAAGAGAGACCGACCATGAACTGCAGATGGGCAGACAGAAGAAGAGAAAAAATCCCAGGCAGGCTCTGTGCTATTAGCACGGAGCTTGATCTCACAGTTCGTGAGATCATGACCTGCCCTGAAATCAAGAGTTGGACGCTTAACCGACTGAGCTACCCAGGTGCCCTTGAAAATTACTGTCTTTGAATTTTTCTCTTTATCCTAGTTTTAGCTTACCTTATATGAGCCATTCTTTCTTCAGGGTTTTCTCAAAAAGTTAAATCACACTGTAAAATTACTAGGCTGAAAGCCAGGTCTATAAATTAAAACTCTTGTATGGATCCCAGTTAAGGGCTATAATTAAGGATTTCATCAACTTTAGGAAGAGAGAATTTGCTACAGAATGTGACTGTTAGATTCTACTGTACTAGTTCAAACCTGAATAAGAGGATTTCAACAGAATAAATCAAAAGGTAAACCTGCCAATTTAGAAAATCTTCAATATGTGACTAGACATTTCTAGAGAGCTTTCAAAATTAAACAAGCTGGAAATGAATACAATTTCTGGCTCCTGAGATAAAACTACCAAAAGATTTGTCTTCTAAGATTTGAGAGGTTTAGAAAAAGGTACTTGAAAAAATGATAAGCAAAAAGGTCATTAGTTACCAACGGCCTATACTAGCTAAAACACAAAAGGACAACTATCCAGTATTAGGGCATCTAACAATGCCCTAAACTTCCAAACAGAATTACCTAACACTACAGATGGGTAATAATACAGATTTCTTATTCACATGTGACTCACCATATCTCCCATTAACCCCACTACTATGAAACACCAGATCCTTCAGAGTAAAAGCTTTGAGTTATTTAATGCCCCCTTAGCAATAAAACCCACAAAAACAAACAGAGCAATACAAATAGGGAGGGAGAAGAGGAGACAAATTGACTTATAATGAGTAAAAAAAAAAAAATTAAAAACAGAACACATTATTTGTCGTATAGCAAACATAACTGGTTATAACAAACGGTCAAAGGAAATTAAAAAAAAAAACAAATTTGAAAGTCTGGAGAAAACTGTAAAAGACTTTAGAGACATAAAGTTTATCTTGGCTGAATAGTACAACTCAAGTACTAAGCATCTCTAACAATTCCAGGTTGCAACCTGTAAAAAAAATTATTGGGACCACTATTAGAGGAATACTTTATGCTGTGTAACACAACACCTACAAATATAATACACAGGATCTGTTTCCAAATAGAATGCACTAAGGCTACTACATAAAATCAGATGATAGGTCATCTAGACATGAAAACAGTTACACTGTGTATAATTCAGAAAGTTGCACCACCCTGCAAAAAAAGAGTAAAAGAAAAAAAAAAAAAACCCAAAAAGCTATGCTCCTTAGATTCCTCTAAGCAAAAGAATCCATAGACAGTGATTAACTGGAACAGAGCCCTGACTCTAGATGGAGTCTTCTTAGGTAAATCATAAATCTTTCTTTTTAAAATATGAAAATGTTATGCTGTGTTCTGGGGATATTAACTTCAAAACACGGAACCAAGGAGTCACTGCCTATTATGTCCTGCACCTTATTTGAGAAGCTAAAACATCCTCCTTCCCTCAGAGCAATCCCAAGCATTTTCTGAACTTGTACTAGGTCTTCAAACCTCATGTTGCCATGTCACAGATCCCTATGGTAAAGGAAACTAGTCTACATTTTCTACAGTTGAATTATCATGAAATACTGTTACTTTCTTCTTTTCATATTACCATCCACTGGTGATGCACTTACTCCCATACACTTACTGCAAGAATGGTTCATGACTGTGTTTCTATAATTCACAAAGTGCCTAAGCCCAAACAAAACTTTTGAATTCTCTAGGACCAAATCTTGACTTCACTGCTTGTTAATGGGCTTTATATTAAACACAAAAAGTGACAATACCAGGCTTGATATACAATAGATACTTCAGTCATTCTGCTAAAATTCAGTTTCTTACCAGAAGCCAAATTGGTCAAATGACTTAACTGTGGCTAAGATACAACAACTTGCTAAAAAAGAAAAAAAAAAAAAAGTAAATTTACATACTAATAGCTGGATCATGTCTGGAATAATTTTCTTGAAATGCTACCAAAAAAAAGTTCCTCAGATATCTGTTAATAAACAATGCATACACGGACTATTTGATAGCCTGACACTACCTAATAGACACACACAATAAAAATAATACTATACAAGCTAACATGCTATGTATGTATTAGTATACATAGCATTATAAGTACGGAACTACTTTAAAGTATGCTATAAACAAAGTTCTCTGACTACAAGTCCTTATGCAGGGCCTCAGATAAAACAATAAAATCAAATCTATGGAGAAGTTCAAAGATTCCATCACAGACACACAAAATCTGGTTTAATTCCAAAAAGAGACATGGAATGATCAAATTGTAACATTCATAAAGATAAGAGCTGCCACAATCAGAATGGTGACTTGATGGCACCTGATGAAACCTCAAATGGACCCTAGGAACTCCATGAAGCATCTCATTCCAATAGGAAAAAAAAATTGGCCACAATATTCAAAACACTGATGGGAAAACTTTTTGTATAGCATAAGATATGGCCCAGTGCATGCTTTATTTGTAGATAAATCTGGAAATTTTTCATTATTTTTTTCTTTATAAAATTTTTAAGGTTTATTTACTTTTAGGAGAGAAAGACAGAGAGAGTGGGAAAGGGGCAGCAAGAGAGGGAGAGAGAATCCTAAGCAGGTTCTGCACTGTCAGCATGGAGCCTGATGTGGGGCTTGAACTCACAAAGCATAAGATCATGACCTGAGCCGAAATCAATGGTTGGACACTTAACTGACTGAGCCACCCAGGCACCCCTGGAAAAATTTTAAATATGAAGTGAGAACTAAAACCATTCCTAAAGCATTTTAATGTCTCCCAGTAGATTTTATAGGGTTGTCTCTCTATCCTCTAGGAATATGTAACATTCTTTAATATACCAGAATACTTATTTTATGAAATGGATTGAAAAGTTCCATGTTGAAAAGCCATAATATTCACAGTAGTTAAAATACTATTATAGTTTGTATTTCCTACCAACTACATTCTAACTTATAACCAAGTAATATAGAAACAAAAGCAAATAGTAACATAGAAACATATTTAACTGGAACAGTTACTTATGAGTTTAAATTATTCAACACAGTGTCTTTTCCTCAGAAATCTTCCTGTCTTCATTCCCAGACCTCAGCAAAACTCAAAAGAGAATAAACCCAAGTAGGTCTAAGCTCAGACACATCATAATCAAATTTCTGAAATTTCAAGAAAAATTCTTGAGAACAGTTAAGAGACAAATGATACTCATAAAGACCCACAATTTGAAGGATTATTGATCTTTCATCAGAATCAGGATGGCCAGACACCAAAATGATTGAAACTGAAAATAGAACACTTAAGACACAGAAAGAACGGTCATCCCAGAATTCTACAGCCAGCAAAAATACCCTTCTTACATGAAAGTGAAATAAAAAATCATTCTCAGAAGAAAAACAGGATTAATTTCTAATAGACTTGTTCTAAAGGAAATTCTTCAGAGAGAAGCAAAATGGTATCAGAAGGCAACGAAAGCATCAGGAAATAAGGGAGAGTAACAGAAATAGGCAAATATAGCAAACTATTTCTGAGTGTTTTAAAATGTCTTATGTTTGAAAACAAGAACTATAACTTCTGTCTGATAGAATTTTCAACTTATGTTAGATATAATATGTAACTATGACATAAAGGTGGAAGGGCAAATGGACCTATAAAGTGAGAAGGTTTCAACATGTCACTTGAAGTTATTAAATGTTGGGGCACTTGGGTGGCTCAGTTGGTTAATCAACCAACTCTTTTGATTTCGGCTCAGGTCACAATCTCAAGGTTCATGGGATCGAGCCCCACACTGGGCTCTACACTGACAATGTGGGGCCTGCTTGGGATTCTCTCTGCCCCTCCCCAGCATGCAAGCACACTAGCTCGCTCTCTCTCTCAAAAAAGAACTTAAAAAAATTACTGAATGTCAACTGTAAGTAAAATAGTTATGTATATATATATATATATATACATGACTAGTAATATATATAATATATAAAATTCCTAGAGAAACCTCTTAAAAACTTAAGCAATAATAGTCAAAATCCCAACAGATGAATTAAAATAAAGTAACAAAATTTTGAAGGAACAAAATAAATTATAAGATACTGGACCTAAATCCAAACATATTTATAATGATGCTACATGTAGATGTTCTAAAGACACTAATTAAAAGATATTATCAGAATGAATTAAAACACAGGACCCAGGATGGGGGACTAAGATGGTGGAGGAGGAGGATTTCAGCTCACCCTGTCCCATGAGCACACCATGAGTCACAACTGTACAACTAACTCTAAAAACAACCCAAAGACTGGCAGAATACACCTTCCAGAGTTAATGGTAACGATGAGGCCACAGTAGAAAGGATAGGAGAGGTAGAGACTGGTTGGGAACCAAACCCCTGACAAAGCACAAATGGGAGGGGCACCACAAGCGTCGAAGAATATCTGACCCCATCCCAGGCACTTCAGACCCTGGGGACATGTGCTGTGAAGATGGGGAAGAAAATCCCCATCAACATCTGGCTAGGAGGCCCAATGGGGCTTTACTTCTGGAGCTTTTAAAATCAGAAGAGCTTAACTCTGGGGATTTTAAAAATCAGTTGGCTTAACAGAAGAGGTGGAGGACAATAAGAAACTGGTCCCTGCTCTTAAAAAGCCAGCATAACAGTTAATTCAGGCATAGAAGCAACAGTTTGAAAAGCGCCTGGGGTACATGTGAAGGAGATTTATTTACTAATCTCAGAACATGTGCTGAAGGAGCAGGAATCTTTGGAGATTTCTCCAAGAAAAAAAGTGATGGTGGGGGCCATTTCTCTTCCGTCCCCTAGCCTACATAGCCAGACACCTGCAGGACCCAGCACTAGCACTCTCCGCACTGGCTAGCACTGCACGCCCTGCCCCCACGTTCCCTGCCAACTGCCTGTTCCACCCACCCATCCTGGCACACGTCCCTCTAAAGAGGCTCCCACTCCTCCATATCATGCAAGCAGCCCTGGCAGGAATGGTGCCATTCCAAAGAAAATTCTGCACAGCAGAGGGGGAAGATAATCTCACATACCAGCTTGCCCACAGTTCCAGAGCTGAGTCTTTTAGCAGGCTGTACAGGAAGAGTGCTCTGCCATATGGTGCACCTGCAGCTGCAGCCAGAAGCGGAACACAGACCTAGTCTTGACTGCTGGCCCTGGGCCCCAACTAAAGCTTCTGTGTTCTGCAGTGAGAAAGCCCTGCCTTTTGATGTACCAACATAGAGGCAAATTCCAGACAGCTAGCCTGACTGCTGACCCTGCCACCCAGGAGCCAAGTGGGGCCTCACACAGGCTCCTCAACTCAGGGACTAAACCCTGCCCAGTGCGCCCACAGTAGGCTAAGCAGGTTACTGGGCTGAAGGCAAACATGGGTCAGCCTCCACAGGAGGGCACATCCAGCCCACATAGGATGCTGCTGAAGTACCTGACTCTGGTGACCTGGGGGCATTATACTGTAGAGCACCACAGGACCTCTTTGATACAAGGTCACTACTTTCAAGACAAGAGGGTGTAGCTGACCTAATACAGAGAAACGATCATGGAGAGTTAGACAAAAATGAGGAGTCTTTCATCTGAGTCTCAAATGAAAGAACAGGACAAAATCACAGCAAAAGAGCTAAATGAAACAGATAAGCAATATACCGGATAAAGAATTCAAAGTAATGGTCATGAAGATACTCACTGGACTTACGAAAGAGTGAATAAATTCATGAGAACTTTAACAAAGAGATGAAGAACCAGCAAGAGATAAATAATTCAATAAGAGAAACAAAAAAACACACTCAAGGTAATCAAAGAGGATTAGGGGATGTGAAAGAATGGATCAGCAATCTGGAAGACAGAGTAATGGAAAGCAAGGTGAACGTCACAAAGAAAAAATAACCAAAAAAATGAGGATAGGTTAAGGGAATGCAGTGACACCATCAAGCATAATAACCTTTGCAATACAGTGATCCCAGGAGGAAAAAAGAAAAAGGGACAAAAAAACCTATCTGAAGAACTAATAGCTGAAAACTTCCCTAATTTGGGGGAGGAAACAGACTTGCAAATCCAGGAAGCCCCGAGAGCCCCCAATAAGATTAGCTCAAGGAGGTCCACACAGACATGTAATGATTAAAATGGCTAAAAGTAATGATAAAGAATTTTAAAAACAGCAAGGGAAAAGAAAGCAGTTACATAAAAGGGAAACCCTTCAAGACAATCAGCTGATTTTTCGGCAGAAACTTTGCAGGTCAGAGGGTATATGCATGATATATTCAAAGGCTGAAAGGAAAAAAACCTGCAAACAAGTTTACTCCACTCAGTAAAGTATCTTTAGAAAGAGTTAGTAAAGTTAGCTTCAGAATAGAAAAGTAATCTTCAAAATAGAAAGAGGTAAAGTTTCCCAAACAGAAGTTCAAGGAATTCACTGCTACCAAACCAGCTTTATAAGGTATGCTAAAGGGAATTTTGACTGGAAGAGAAGGCCCTAATGAGAAATAAGAAAATTATGAAAGGAAATTATTTTACAGGTAAAAACAAACATATAATAAAGGTAGTAGATAAATCACTTATAAAACAAATATGGAAGGGGGCGCCTGGGTGGCTTAGTCAGTTAAGCGTCCGACTTTCGCTTAGGTCATGATCTCGCGGTTTGTGGGTTTGAGCCCCGCGTCGGGCTCTGTGCTGATTGCCAGCTCAGAGCCTGGAGCCTGTTTCAGTCCATGACTCCCTCTCTCTCTGTCCCTCCCCTGCTCACACTGTCTCTCTCTCTCTCTCCTAGAAATAAATAAAACATTTAAAAAAAAACCAAAAAAACAAGTATGAAGGTTAAAATACAGTAATAGTAATAAAATCAGTTATGTCTACAAAAATCCAAAGATACACAAATATAAAAAGATGTAAAATATGAAACCATATACATAAAACGTGATAGGGAAACAATTTAGTGCTTTTAAGTGTGTTTAAACTTAAGTGACTATCAACTTACAATGGACTGCTATACATGTAAATTTTCTACGTGAACCTAATGGTAACCACAAATCAGAAACCTATTAATACATGCACACAAAAAAAGAGAAAAGAATCCAAATATAACACCAAAGAAAGCCATCAAGCCACAAGGGATGAGAGCAACAAAGAAAGGAACAGAGAAGAACTACAAAAATAACTAAAAAACAATTAACAAAATGACAATAAGTACATACCTATCAATAATTACTTTAAATGTAAATAAGCTACTCCAATAAAAAAAAAAAAGGTGTAACTTAATGGATAAAGAAACAAGACCCATCTAAATGCTGCCTACAAGAGACTTACTTCAGACCTAAAGACATACAGACTCAAAGTGCTGGAAAAATATACCATGCAAATAGAAACCAAAAAATAAGCCAGGGTGGGGAACTTGGGTGGCTCAGTTAGTTAGGCATTTGACTTCAGCTCAGGTCATGGTCTCGGTTTGTGAGTTTGAGCCCCATATGGGGCTCTCTGCTGTCAGTGCAGAACCGGCTTTAGATCCTCAGTCTCCTTCTCTCTCTCTCTCTCTCTTTCTCTCTCTCTGCCCCTCTCTCACTTGTACTCTCTCAAAAATAACACGGGGGAAAAAAAAAGCAAGTCAGGGTGGCAATACTTATATCAGACAAAATAAATTTTTTTTAAAGATTTTATTTTTAAGTAATCTCTACACCCAACATGGGGCTCAAACTTACAACCTTGAGATCAAGAGTCTCATGCTCTACTGACTAAGACAGCCAGGCACCCCAGACAAAATAGATATTAAAGCACAGATTGTAGTAAGAGACAAAGAAAAGCACTACATAATAAAGGGATCAATCCATCAAGAGGATATAACAACTGTAAATATCTCCACATCCAACATAGGAGTACCCAAATACATAAAGCAATTATTAACAAACATAAAGGGAGGAATGGACAGCAATACAATAGTAGGGGACTTTAACATCCAACCTATATCAACTGATAAATCATTTAGACAGAAATCAACAAGGAAACAATGGCTTTGCATGACATATTAGACCAGACAAACCTAACAGATATATACAGAACACTGTAATCCCAAACAGCAGAATACACATTCTTTTCAAGTGTACATGAAACATACTCCAGTACAGATCATATATTAAGCAATAAAACAAGTCTCAATAAATTTAAGAAGACTGAAATCACATCAAATATCTTTTCCAGCCACAAATGTGTATGAAACTAGAAAAAAAACTGGAAACGACACAAATACATGGAGGCTAAACAACATGCTACTAATGATTGGGTCAACCAAGAAATCAAAGAGGAAATCAAAAAATACATGGAGACAAATGAAAATGAAAACACAATGGTTCAAAATATTTGGGATGCAGCAAAAGTGTTTTAAGAGGGAAATTTATTCTGACATAGCTCTACCATAAGAAACAAGAAAAATCTCAAACAACTTGACTTTACGTCTTAAAGAGCTAGAAAAGAACAAACTAGCAGAGGCCCAAAGCTAGCAGAAGGAAGAAAATAATAAAGATTAGAGCAGAAATAAATGAAATCAATGCTTTAAAAAAAAAAAGAGAGAGAGAGAGAGAGAAGATCAAGGAAACCAGGAACTGGTTCTTTGAAAAGATCAACAAAACTGATAAATCTCTGGCTAGACACATCAAGGAAAAAGACTCAAAAAAAATCAGAAATGAGGAGAAACAACAACCAACACCATAGAAATACAAAAAATTGTAAGAGAAAATTATGAAAGATCATATACCAACAAACTGGGCAACCTGGAAGAAATGCATAAATTCTCAGAAACATAAAATTATCCGAAACTAAACCAGGAAGAAATAGAAAATTTGAACACACTAATTACTAGTAATTAAATTGAATCAGTAATCAAAAAACTCCCAACAAAGTCCAGAACCAGAAGACTCCACAGGTGAATTCCAGCAAAAATTTAGAGTTAATACCTATTCTTCTTAAACTACTCAAAAAAATAGAAGATGAAGGAAAATTCTGAAATTTATTCTAGGAGGCCACCATTACCCTGATACCAAAACCAAAGACCCCAGAAAAAAAGAAGCTACAGGTAAATATCCCTGTTGAACAGAGATCCAAAAAACCTCAATAAACTATTAGCAGACCACATTGAACAATATATCTTTTTAAAAAATCATTCAACAGGATCTAGTAGAATTTACTCCAAGGATGCAAGGGTGGCTCAATATTTGCAAGTCAATGTGATACATCACATTAAGAAAAAAGAGAAAAACCATATGATCATCTCAATAGATGCAGAAAAAGCATTTGTCAAAATACAACACCAATTCATGATAAAAAGTGTCAACAAAATAATTTGAGAGAGAACATGCTTCAACATAATAAAGGTCATATATGAGAAACCCAGAGCTAACATTAAATTATGAAAAACAGCTTTTCCTCTAAGATCCAGAACAAGACCAGGATATCCATTCTCACCAGTTTTATTCAACACAGCACTAAAAGTTCTAGATGCAACAATCAGATAAGAAAAAGAAAAAAAATAGGGCACCTGGGTGGCTCAGTTGGTTAAGGTTAAGCATTCAACTTCAGCTCGGGTCACAATCTCACGGTCCAGTCTGGGTCAGTGAGTCCGAGCCCTGCATCAGGCTCTGTGCTGAGAGCTTGGAGCCTGGAGTCCGCTTTGGATCCTGTGTCTCCCTCTCTCTGCCTCTCCCCTGCTCGTGTTCTGTCTGTCTGTCTCTCTCTCAAAAATAAACATTTAAAAAAAACTTATAAAGAAAAAGAAATAAAAGGCATCCAAATTGGTAAGGAAAAAGTAAAACATGTCACAGATGACATACTATATACAGAAAACCCTCATGACTCCACCAAAAATCTATTAGAATAAATGAATTTAGTAAAGTTGCAGGATACAAAATTACTATACACTGATGAGGTAGCAGAAGGAGAAATTAAGAAAACAATCCCATTTATAATTACTACTAATAGTAAAATACCTAGAGATAAACTTAACCAAGGAGATAAAAGATCTGTACTCCGAAAATTATAAAACACTGATGAAAGAAATTAAAGATGACATAAACAAATGAAAAGATACTACATGCTCATAGATTGGAAGAAGTAATATTGTTAAAATGTCCATACTATCCAAAGCAATCTACAGATTCAATGAAATCCCTATCAAAATACTAACAGCATTTGTCACAGAACTAAAATAAGTCTAAAATTTTTATAGAACCGCAAGAGACACTGAATAGCTAAAGCAATCTTGAGAAAGAAGAACAAAGCAGGAGGTATCAATCCCAGATTTCAAGATAGAGTACAAAAGTCTAGTAATCAAAACAGTATGGTACTGGCACAAGACACAGAGAAACAGAACAAAATAGAGAGCCCTGAAATAAGCCCATTATTTATATGATCACAGAACAAAATAGAGAGCCCAGAAAAAAGCCCATTATTTATATGATCACAGAACAAAATAGAGAGCCCAGAAATAAGCCCATTATTTATATGATCAATTAATTAATGGCAAAAGAGGCAAAAATATACAATGGGGGAAAGAAAGTCTCTTCAATAAATGGTGCTGGGAAAACTGGACAGCTATATGCAAAAGAATGAAACGACCAATTTCTTAACACCATGCACAAAAATAAACTCAAAATGGATTTATGACTTAAATGGAAGATGCAAAACTATAAAACTCCTAGAAAAAAATCATAGGTAGTAATCTTTTTCACATCATCCATAGCTCCATTTTTCTAGACAGGTCTTCTCAGACAAGATAAACAAAAGGAAAATTAAGCTACTGGGGTAACACCAAACTAAAAAGCTTTTGCTCACTGAATGAAACCATCAACAAAACAAAAAGGCAACCTACCAAACAAAAGAAGGTATCTGTAAATGAGGTATCTGATAGAGGGTTAATATATCCAAGATATAAAGAACTTACACAACTCAACACCAAAAACCCCCACAAATAAGCCAATTAAAAAATGACAAAGAACCTGAAAAGACAGACATTTTGTCAAAGAAATATAGATGGCCAACAGACCCATGAAAAAGTGCTCAACACTGCTAATCATCAGGGCAATGAAAATCAAAACCACAGTGAGAAATCACCTGACATGTCACAATGCCTAGGAAAAAAAAAAGACAAGAAATAAGTGTTATGAAGGATGTGGAGTTGCACTCCACTGCTGCTGGTGGTAATGTAAACTGGTACAGCCACTACAGAAAACAGTATAGAGTTCCTCAAAAAATTAAAAACAGATCTATTATACGATCCATTAATCCTACTACTGTGTATTTACCCAAAGAAAACAAAAATGTTAATTCGAAAACATATGTGCAGGAGTATGTTTATAGCAGCACTGTTTCTAATAGCCAGGAGATGGAAGCAACCTAAGTGTCCATCAGTAGAACAATGGATAAAGATGTGATATATACAGAAAATGGAATATTGCTCAGCCGTAAGAATGAGATCTTGCTATTTGTGATAACATGGATGGACATAGAGAATATTATGCTGAGTAAAGTAAGTCACACAGAGAATGACAAATAAGGGATGATTTCACTTACATGTGAAATCTAAAGAAACAAAAGAAACAAACTAACAAAGAAACAAAACAAAAAACCCAGACTCTTAAATAGAGAGAACTGGTGGTAGTTGCCAGAGGGTAAGTGGGTTGGGGGATGGGTAAAATAGATAAAGGGGATTAAGAGGGACAAGCTTTCAGTTACAAAGTAAGTCACAGATTGGGGCGCCTGGGTGGCTTAGTCCGTTAAGCTTCCGACTTTCGCTTAGGTCATGATCTCGCGGTTGTGGGTTCGAGCCCCGCGTCAGGCTCTGTGCTGACTGCCAGCTCAGAGCCTGGAGCCTCTTTCGGTCTGTGACTCCCTCTCTCTCTGACCCTCCCCTGCTCACGCTGTCTCTCTCTCTCTCCTAGAAATAAATAAAAAACATAAAAAAAAAAATTAAAAAAAAAAAAAAAAGTAAGTCACAGATGAAAAGTACAGCACAGGGAATATATTCAATATTGTAGTAGTAATATAAGGTGACTATGCTTTTCATGGTAAGCACTGAGTAATGTATGAAATTGTTGAATCAGTATGCTGTACACCTGAAACTAGTAACATTGTGTTAATTATAATTCAATTTAAAAAACGAAAAAGGGAAAAGAAAAAGCATAAGATAGAAATTAAAAAACAAAAAACACAAAACAGAACCCAACTATATATAATCTATATGAATTTACTTCAAATATGCTATAGGTAAGTTAAAAGTCAAAAGACAGAAAAAGATATACTATTCAAACAATAATCAAAATAAAGTAGAGTGTTAATAAGCACAGGAAAAGATGCTCAACATGATTAGCTATCAGGGAAATGCAAATCAACCACAATGAGATGCTTCACATCCACTAGGATAGCTGTAATAAAGAAGACAGATAATAAGATTTGGCTAGAATGTAGAGAATTTCTTTCTAATTGACAGAATTTGTACACAGAAAATCAGCAAGCCATGAACAAACACCATCAAGGAGGTGGACTGAATGGATATTTATAAAATAAACATCAACAAGAGAAGACACATTATTTTTCAGTGGCCACAGGATCTTCCCTAGGATAGATCTTATCCTAGATAAGAAACCTCAACAAATTAAAAAAAAATTGCAATCATACAAATTATGTTCTACGGCCATAATGAAATTAAACTAAAATAAATAACATAGAGAAGAAAATCTCCAAACATTTGGAAATTAAACAACATACAAGTAACACAGAAGTAAAACAAAAACAAAAAACAAACCAATAAACTTTTTGGAAATTAAACTTTCATCTAAATAAACATGAAAATACAAGTTATCAAAAATTTGTCATGCATGTATAGTGGTATCTGAAGGAAATCTGTAGTATTAAATTCTTTTATTAGAAAATTAAAAATATCTCAGGGGCGCCAACGTGGCTCAGTCAGTTAAGTGTCCTACTTCGGCTCAGGTCATGATCTCACGGTCCCTGAGTTTGAGCCCCGTGTGTTTCTGGCTCTGAGCTGTCAAAACCTGTTTTGGATTCTATGTCTCCCTCTCTCTCCTCCCATCCTCCTCTCAGGCTCTGTCTCTCTCTCTCAAAAAAAAACATAAACATTAAAAAAAATTTTTTTATATCTCAAGTCAATTACCTAAGCCTCAAACTATGAAACCAGGAAAAGAACAAAATCAACTCCAAAGTAAACAGAAAGAAGGAAATAATAAAAGAGCAGAAATCGATGAAACTGAAAACAGGAAAGCAACAGAGAGAAACCAAAACGTAGTTCTTTGAAAAAGAGAATAAAGCAGATAAACCTCCAGCAAAACTGATGAAGAGACAAATAAAAATAAAAGAGAAGATATAAAATACTGATGACAGGCATGAAAGAAAGGCTATCACTTCAGACTCCTAATTCATTAAAGGGATAAGTGAATACAATAAATTCCATACACATGAACTGGATAATTTAGATGAAATGGACTAATTCCCTAAAAACCACAAACTAAATAGTCACTCAAGAGAAAACAATTATTAAAAGTTCAGTAAATAGACAATTATAACTATTTCACAATAGTCTCATAACTATTAAAGAAATTAAATTTGTAGTTAAAAATCTCCTGCAAAAAATCTCTATTTGGAAGATTTCAATGGCAAATTCTACCAAACATATAAAGAAAAAAATAATACCAATGTTATGCAACATCTTTGAGAAAATGTAAGAAAATGCTTCCAAACTCATAAAATGATGCCCGCATTACTTTGAAACCAACACCAGACACACTTCAGAAAGAGAGACAGAGAACCACAGACCAATATCCCTCATACATATAAATGTAAAGATTCTCAAGAAAATACTGGCAGCTCAAATTCAGCAACATATAGAAAGAATAATACACCATAACCAAGTAGGGTTTATCCCTGAAATCAAGGTTGTTTCTATATTTCAATATTAATCAATCCACATTAAAAACAAAAAAATACATCATCATACTAATTGGTGCATTTGCAAAAGACAAAAAACAGAACAACATCCATTCTTAATAAAAATTCTCTGCAAACAGAAACAGATGGGGATTGCCTCAAATTGAGAAATGACATTTTTTTAAAAAATCCTTTTAATGTTTATTAATTTTTGAGAGAGAGAGAGCGCACAAGCAGTGGAGGGGCAGAGAGAGAGAGAGAGAGACCCAGAATCTGAAACAAGTTCCCGCACAGAGCCTGATGCGGGGCTCAAACTCACTAACCACTGAGTTAGGACCTGAGGTGAATTCAATGCTTAATCAACTGAGCCACCAGGTGTCCCCAACACCTTAAAAAAAAAATTTTTTTTTTAATGTTTAAGGGGCAGTTTCAATACAGCCAACATCATACATAAGTGAAAGACTGAATGTTTCTCTGTAATCAGGGAAAAGGATGTCCCCAAACACCACTCCTATTCGATATCATACTTGTGTCAATAAGAAAGAAAAGGCATATAGATTGGAAAAGAATAAAACTGTTCTCATTAGCAGCCTATGTAAAAAAATCCCAAAGAATCCAATAAAGAACTCCTGTAGCTAACATGTGACTTCAGCAATGTCACAAGATACAAGTGTGCAAAAACAAAAAACATCAGTAGTTTTTCTATTAGCAATAAAAAGTAGAAACCAAAATAAAAAAATACATTTATAATAGTTCAAAAAATGAAGTTTTAGAGTATAAATATAAAAAACATATAGGATATGTACATGGAGAAGTACAAAATGCTAATGAAAGAAACCAAAGAGGGCCTAAATAAGTGGAGACTCACACTGTGTTCATAAATTGGAAACGCAACATGTCACTTTTCCCCAATTGATGTATAGATTTAATGCAATCTCCAATCAAAATTACAGTAGGCCTTTTGGTACAATTTGACAAGCTAATTCTAAGATTTCTATGAAAATGAAGAGAAACTAGAATAGCCAAGAATTTTGAAAAGAAAGTTGGAGAAATCATACTACCAAATTTTAGGACTTACTATAAAGTTACTGCAATCAAGACAGCATGATATTGGTAGAGACAGAACAGAGGTATTGGCAGAGGTCAGAAATAAGCCCAGAGAAACATGGTCAACTGATTCTTGAAAAAGGTACACAGATACTTCAAAGGGGAAAGGATAGTCTTGTCAACAAACGGTGGGTGTTAGAAGACTGGACACCCATATGGCAAGAAATTAATCCCAACATAATTCTTACACTTTACACAAAAATTAACTCAAAGTGGACCACAGATCTAAACGTAAAATGAAAAACAATGAACAATGAAAAACAAAGAAAATCACTGTGACCTGGGGTTAGGCAAAAAAAAAACTTTTTTTTTTTTTTTTTACACATGATACCAAAAGATTGACTCATGAAAAATTTAATAAACTAGACTTCATCAAAAATAGAAACATTTACTCTGAGAAAGGCACTATTAAGACAGTCTGTAAAGACAAGCTACAGAATGTAAGGCAAAATTTGCAAATCACTTATCTGACAAAGGACTTTATCCAGAATATATTAAAAAGTCTCAAAACTAACAGTAAGGGGGCACCTGGGTGGCAGAGTCGGTTAAGCGTCCGACTTTCACTTGGGTCATGATCTCACGGTTCGTGGGTTCGAGCCCTGCGTGGGGCTCTGTGCTGACTGCCATCTCAGAGCCTGGAGCTTGTTTCAGAGTCTGTATCTCCCTCTCTCTCTGACCCTCCCCTGCTCACACTGTCTCTCTCTCCTAGAAGTTAAAAAAAAAACAACAAAAAAACTAATAGTAAGAATGTGATCTGATTTTTTTTTTAAATGTTTTATTTATTTCTAGGAGAGAGAGAGAGACAGCGTGAGCAGGGGAGGGTCAGAGAGAGAGGCAGTCACAGACTGAAATAGGCTCCAGGCTCTGAGCTGGCAGTCAGCACAAAGCCCCACGCGGGGCTCGAACCACAAACCGTGAGATCATGACCTAAGCGAAAGTCGGACGCTTAACCGACTAAGCCACCCAGGAGCCCCAGATTTTTTTTTAAATTTATTTATTTTGAGAAAGAGGGAGAGAAACGGACTGTGGGAACAGGTAGGTGAAGGACAGAGAGAAAGAGAAGTGCAGCGCCTGACATGGGGCTCAATTCCACAAACTGTGAGGTCATGACTGAGCTGAAACCAAGAGTCGGACACTTAACCAACTGAGCCACCCAGGCACCCCAAAAATGATTCAAATTTTAAAATGAGCAAGACTTCAACACTTAATCAAAAGATATATAGATGACAAATAAGCACATGAAAATATGTTCAATGTCATTAGCCGCTAGAGAAATGCAATTAAGACTACAATGAGATCCACTACACCCAAAATAAAATGGCTAAAATAAGAAATACTGACATTCAAAGTGCTGACAAGGATGCAGTGTGACTGGAACTATCCTATACTGCTGTTGAAAATGCAAAATGAGGGGCGCCTGGGTGGCTTAGTCGGTTAAGCGTCCGACTTCGCTTAGGTCATGATCTCGCGGTTCGTGGGTTCGAGCCCCGCGTCCGGCTCTGTGCTGACTGCCAGCTCAGAGCCTGGAGCCTGTTTCAGTCTGTGACTCCCTCTCTCTCTGACCCTCCCCTGCTCACGCTGTCTCTCTCTCTCTGTCCTAGAAATTAAAAAAAAAAAAAATGCAAAATGATATGGCTGGTTCAGAAAATGATTTGGCGGGGCACCTGGGTGGCTCAGTCAGTTAGGTATCCGACTTTGGTTCAGGTCATGTCACTGTTCGTGGGTTCGAGCCCCACATCGGGCTCTGTGCTGACAGCCAGATCTGAGATCTGGAGCCTGCTTTGGATTCTGTGTTTCCCTCTCTCTCTGACTCTACCCTGCTCACGCTGTCTCTCTCTCTCTCTCTCTCCCAGAAATAAATAAAACATTAAAAAAAAAAAAAAAGAAAGAAAACGGTTTGGCAGTTTCTTACCAAGTTAAACATATAGTTGCCAAATGACCTAGCAGTACTACTTCTTGAGTATTTACTGTAGAGAAATGAGTGGATAAACTGTACAGCAATGATATGGAATGAGGTACTGATACAACAATACAGATGAATCTCAAAGGCCTTATGCTGAGTGAAAGAAGACCTAGTCTCAAAAGGTTATATAATGTTTCGAATTATCTGGCACTGCCTAAAGGACAAAGCTATCTGCACACCCTGTCCCCAAGGTTTTGCCTTTGTCATGAATTCATCCGGTGGTTATATGCATGTATGATAGAAGGAAGGTATCTATGTATTTCCTTTTTCTTATGAGGACAAGTAGTTCTCCTAGTCTTATTGTATAGTACATTCTACCACTGATTTTTTTTTTTTTTATGTTTTATTTATTTCTAGGAGAGAGAGACAGCATGAGCAGGGGAGGTTCAGAGAGAGAGGGAGTCATGGACTGAAACAGGCTCCAGGCTCTGAGCTGGCAGTCAGCACAGAGCCCAACGCGGAGCTCGAACCCACGAACCACGAGATCATGACCTAAGCGAAAGCCGGACGCTTAACCGACTAAGCCACCCAGGCGCCTCAACCACTGAATTTTTTTCTATTGAAATATATTTGACATATAATATTATGTAAGTTTAAGGTATACAACATGTTGATTTGATGTTTATATACTATAATATGATTGCCATTGTAATAATTAGCATCTCTAGGTCACATACTTCTTTCTTGTGGATGGAATACCCCCACTCATTTTAATGCCACACCTATTGTGTGTGTGTGTGTGTGTGTGTGTGTGTGTGTGTGTGTGTTTCCCATAAATCTATGGGTATGTTTCTGAGCTCTTTATTCTACCTCTAGGTCTTTTTATCTATCTCCACAACAATACCACGCTGCCTATATTGTTCATAGTTGCAAAATACACCCTTATTATCTGATATAGCAAGTTACCCTTACTTCTTCAAAACTGTTCATCTATTCTTACCTTTCTCTTCAACCTAATTCACCCTTCTCTCCAACCAAATGGACCTCCAGAGTACTCTAGATCAAACTGCTAGCTATTAATTTTAATTCAAACCTTTGATAAATGTCTGAATCCAAGGAATACTACCTTATATTCTTTTGGTCAACAGAACAAGTATTATTCCCATATTATCAATAAGGAAATGGAAGGAGCCAAGCTAGTACCACAAATAGAATTTCTGATCCTGAGTTAAGTCCTCTCCTCAGGAGCCAAGGTGGGTCCTCGGACTCTGTTTACTGCTAGCTATGTAAAAACCACCTGTCTCCCTGGGTGGAAAAACAAAGCAAATTCCCTGACCCTGCTTCCAAGGAAACTTCCAAGATATTACAAAAACTGCATTATCACGCCAGCAATAGAAAATAAGTGATGGGGTGCCTGGGTGGCTTAGTCGGTTAAGCGTCCGACTTTTGCTTAGGTCATGATCTCGCGGTTCGTGGGTTCGAGCCCCGCGTCGGGCTCTGTGCTGACTGCCAGCTTGGAGCCTGGAGCCTGTTTCAGTCTGTGACTTCCTCTGTCTCTGACACTCCCCTTTTCACGCTGTCTTCCTCTCTCCTAGAAATAAATAAAAAAAAAAAAAAAGAAAAGAAGTGAGTCTGTAAGTGAAAAGATGAAAACAAAAAACCCCCACAAATGTTCAACTATTTTCCCTTATAATTAATAAAAGCCTAGCATCCATTTTAATTAGGCATCACAGTTAATTATAAACCAATTAATGTTTACTAACAAGTTTTCTGAAATTACAATTAACATCCACTTTAAAAAATCTTCTCTAGGTTGCATAATGAAATACTGTCAAAATGAGCTCTATCTAAAATATGTTTTAGAACTACAAAAATATACCTATTCAGAGAAGGGAATTATAAACAACAGATGATTGAAAGCACCATTTTATTAACACTTTAGAAAAATAGTGACACAGAGTTCCTAAGAAGCTGCATGTTCATTTCCGGTATGTGAAACAACAGAAGTTTAAAATAGTTTATAACATGCATTTACTTTGCCAACTTTTTAGAAAATCACTGTGCTTTCTCCCCCTCATTTGGGTGGTAAGTGGAGTGGGAAGAAGACTGTTTTCCAAACTTTCTAACAAGTTTCAAATATTTAAAAATAGACTCCAGTAAAAAAGGGAGTATTTTCAATTTATCTATCTTTATAGTATCTGTCATGACTGGTCATGTGCACTTATATTACTTTCCATAGTTAGGCCCAATTTACAGGTGAAGTTTTTCTCAAGTGGGTTTGTCCCTGCCTGCATAGCGACATTCTCGCCCACATTGCCACCCAAAGATACTGGCAGACTCCTAGCAGAGGTTTCAGAACATTCTGCTGCTGATAAAAGAGAAACCACCACCCACTCAAGATACTAACTGCCAGCTGTTCAGTTTTACATTTTGGTTAAGAAAAATTTAAAGAAATTCAAGTCACTCTTCTTTTTTACCCACAAATCCACTATCCCATAGCTGGGCCTACACAGAAACATCGTGACTACTGATACACAATAAATCTGTCTTTAAATATATTTTTTTAATGTTTGCTTATTTTTGAGAGAGAGAGAGGGAGAGAGAGAGACTGTGTGCATATGCAAGCGGGGCAGGGGCAGAGAGAGAGGGGGACAGAGGATCCAGAGTGGGCTCTGTGCTGACAACAGTGAGCCTACATGGGGCTCGACCTCACAAACCGTGAGATCATGACCTGAGCTCAAGTGGGACACTCAACCATCCAGGTGCTTCTGTTTTTAAATATTAACTACCTAGTTTAAATTTTATTGGATTGTTCAGGCATACTAACTGTATTAGTTAGTATATACTATTAACAGACACATACAGAACCAGAAAAATAAAAAAGCATAGTTACAGCTGAACCAGAAAAATAAAAAAGCATAGTTACGGCTTCCTTAGAAACTCTTAATCTAAAGAAATCAAGAAAGAATTATGTGAATTACATATAAAGATAAGCATCTTTTACAGACAAGGTATTTCTGTATTTGAAAGCATAGAAAATTTTTACAGTCTTGGAAAATGATGGAATGAACATGTTTGGAGCTTTACGAAAAAGATAAATTTTTTAAAAAATGTTCATTTTGAGAGAGAGATAGAGAGCAAGCAGGGGAAGGGCAAAGAGAGAGGGAGACAGAGAATCCTAATCAGGCTCTGCAATACCAGTGCAGAGCCTGACACAGGGCTGGAACTCACAAACAGCGAGGTCGTGCCCTGAGCCGAAATCAAGAGTCCAACGCTTAACCAACTGAGCCACCCAGGTGCCCCTGAAGAAGATAAAATTTTAAAATAGGAAGAACAGGATTTAGAAGGACATAGGAGAATTTTTTTTTTACCTTAGAATTGTAGCTAAGTATAAGTTGCATAAACATGGAGGTTCAAACAGATATGACAAGTAAAGAAACTAACCTTATCTAAACTGGTTATTTATAACTTATGGGCCAAGAAGTCATTGGAATTTACATGGATGTACACATACCCAGTAAAATCTGTAGTCTAAAATAATTTGCTCACACACATATTTCCCTAGTTCTCAAATATAGACAGATACTAGTGAAATAAAATAGAAAATCATTTAAGAGGATAGTTTTTTTCCATTATGCATAATCTCAATCAACAAATACTAAAAGTACAATTACTTCTGTGTTAGGAGTACAGTTTCTCATATTCAAAACAGGTCAGGGCCTTTTACATACAAGGTTCCTTCTGGCTTTTTAAGGGCACTAAGTACTATCATTAATCTTTAGAATTTGTACTTACAGGTAAACAAATTGTATTTACAAGTATACGTATTTACAAATGTATACACACATGATGCCTGCTATGTGCATCCAAATCATGCCTGTGAGGCCCCCAGGCACTGGACTAGTTTTTGATGAATAAGAGAGGATTCCAGACTCAAGCTCAAATTGATAGAGACAGATACATGAACAAATAATACAACCTAATAAACACTGCAGAGCTGTTTCAAGTGCTCTGGGAGCACAATGGTATTATTGATGTCACCTGGGGGAGTATGAGAAAACAAGGATCTAGGAATTGGGTCTTGACAGGTGGGGCATGGGGCGGAGAGGAAGAGTTAGCATTCTAGACGGATGGTAGAGCACACACAAAGGCACAGAGTTGTGAAAGTGCATGACATGTTTGGGGAAAAACAGTTCTCTGGTATGACTGGATATTAAGGTATTTGGAGAAGAGACGAAAAAGGTAAAACGAATTGAGACAGACAGTAAAAGGCCCTATATGATGTGCTTCACAATTAAGACTTAATTCCATCGGCAACATGGTTACTGAAAAAGTTGAAGGAAAGGACATAAACAGATTTCAGAACGATCACTCTCTGGAAGCATGAAGGTGGCGAAACTGGTGGGGGCGGGTGGGTAACTGCAATAATTCTGGTGGAAGAAATAATACAGTCCAGGGCAAGTGGAAATGCAGAGTCAAGGATGAAGGTCTCTAGTTTGGGCAGCGGCATGGATACTGGTACCATTATGAGCGATGGGGTACATAAGAAAGGAAGAAAACCAGGAAAAGAGTAGTAGTCCTGAAAGGGCGGTTTTCCCAGAGACAAAAAATGGCTATAGGCACGAAATACTCTGCAAAGTGGTAAAGTGAAAACCGAAAGGGTCCCCCTTCCCTCCTTAGCTCCCAGGTGGGTTTAGGCAGGAAGAAAAAAAAAGACGAAAGATGCGCCCACACAGGGTTAGGGCCAAAGCTTCAAGAAACTTTCCGCACCTCAGACCCGGAAAGGGGAGCTCACAACTGAGGCCGGGTAAAAGGAAGCTTCAAGGGGCGGGTCACCAGCGCAGGGAAACGGCTAGGGCCAGGTGGCAAGCAGCTCAAGAGGTGCAAAGCACCAGGGCGGCCCCGGGAAAGGAAATTTCCGACTCCGTGTGCCCGTTCTTGTCCCTGGATTTATTCCACTTACTCTGGTCTCAATCCCTCGCAGCCGTCAACTGTGGCGTTAGGACTCAAAGCCTCTGCTAACAGGGACCTACGCACCCAAGGGAAGAGACTCCTCTCGTCTGTTCAGCTTCTTCAGCGAGCAGACTCGGGGCCCAGCAGAGACCATCAGTGGAGAGGCGGCTGGAAGTGTCAGTGAAGCTCAGCCCCATCACTGGCCGGAGGCAAACCTCCGCTGGCCACCTCGGACTAGCAAGCTCGTAGTCCTCAAACGTCGCGAGATTTCCTTCCTCACGTTATGGTGGGGGCTGAGCCAGAGATTTACTTGCGGCTTCTTGCGGACATGCGCGAAAGGTGGGGGCGGTTCCCTTCTACGTCCCTCCCCATTAATCTAGTCAGGCTTTCACTTGGCTTCTCGCAAAGTGTCGCGAGTCTTGACAGGGGAAGCCGGCCTGGGTGGAGAAACCGAGACAGGGAGGCCGGGTGGGAGGGCCTTGCGCTAAGGGAGCGTGGCTGGCTTAGGCGGTGCTGTGGTTGGTACTTCGCTGTTGGGGAGGCTCTGAGGTCGCCCGGATCAATCTTCCCAATGGGTTATTGGGAAAATTAACGGGTAGAAAATCTTGGGGGTCGGAGGCATTTTTTTCTTGGCTCCGCCCTCTTCCTGTTCTTCGAGCTGGGCGGCTGGCCCACCGAGGGGGAAGGGCAGCTTGGCGGGGCTGTGGAAGAGGGCTTTGCGCACGCGCGAGTCCGAGTGTGTGAGTGTTTGTGTTCACGCGCACGCGCGCGCGCTCCTGCACTTAGGAAGCCTGGGAAGGACCGGTGTGCTAGGAGATGAGCGGGGAAAGCATAGTTCCCTGTCTTTGGTACCAGGCACTCCTGACTGTGCGCTGACCCTCCCCACCCAGCCAGCAGCCTTTTCCAGAGAGGCTGTGGTCCATAGCTTCTGTTCGTTTTCACTGCAGGACCAGGCACGAAAGTAAGCAAACCTCGATCCTGAGGTCTTCCCTATTCACTCACCTTGTACTTTCCACCCCCCCACCCTCCAGCAGAGTGTGACTAGGTTTCTCAAGAGTTTGCATGAAGGGGAAATGCGTTTGAAAGCAGAGGAAAATAGCTAGATCGTAAAAAAGTCAGTTCGTTTTGATGAACACTTTTGCTCTGCTTACCATGTGCTTTTTGAATGTGGATTGTCTATTCAGTATAAGGTTTTATTAGCGAAGCAAGGGAGTTTTTAATAAGAAAAAGTTTAAAAGTTTCTCCTCCCCAGCTTTGTGAATGGTAACAACTAAGGTTTTCTGTTCTACATGGTAAACAACATGCAAAGCTAAGGGGGAAGAGTGTGACTTTGGGTCCTTATCCTAATGTAAAGACCCGATATGCAGTTGTCTTAGGAGATGTTTTTTATATTTGGGGCTTTCCTTCTGCTGTCACTCCTCTTTCCTGTTAATTCTGGCTCACCTCAGCCTTTTTCGGAAGTCTTGAGACTTTTTGGAGCGAAGCCCAAAACTACCGACTTGGGTTAGTTTGGGGGGTTGTATGTGATTGATGTCAATTAGCAAGAATCATCAGAAGCGTATTTGGAGAGTGTTAATCATTTGTTACGTTTGGTATAATGGGAGGTAATCAAGTACGGTTATTTGTAAGCATTTTATCCTGACAGTCTTAAGTTCATTCAAAAAGCCAAAATTTGTATGGCCTATGACTGATAGAGTGACAGCTTACTATAGGGTAGCTTATCCCTCGAATTGATAGTTAACTTTCTGGTCATGACCTCATTAAATCTTATCCTTTGTTGGATAAATTTCTTGGATTATTCATGTTCCCTACCAAAATTTTTTGAGGAAAAGACATTAACTGGTAACAATTTAAGGATATTAAATGTCATGTATAAGACCTTTGGCTAATATATTTTATCCCTTACAGGTTAAAACAAAATGAAGATTTTTTCTGAATCTCATAAAACAGTATTTGTTGTAGATCACTGCCCTTACATGGCAGAATCATGCAGACAACATGTCGAGTTTGATATGCTGGTGAAGAATAGGACCCAAGGAATCATCCCTTTGGCCCCCATCTCTAAATCCTTGTGGACTTGCTCAGTAGAATCTTCTATGGAATATTGTAGAATAATGTATGATATATTTCCTTTCAAAAAACTGGTGAGTGTGAAGTAAAAGAAAAATGATTTGGGGGGATGGACTTAACTGCCTGTTACATTTTTTACGTAAGAATTTACTATAGATTTGACTTAAAACTGTATACTTCTTTAAAAATGTGGTATTTAGAACTCTTCTTTGGGATTAATATGTATATGTAATTGGGGCCAGTAATAATAACAGCTAACAGTTATGGCGCATTTACACATACCAGTCATTTCCAAAGTGCTTCGTATTTATGAAATCCATTAATCCTCACAACAGTCCTATAAGGTAGCTACTCTAATTACTGGGACAATATTCAAAGTATATAATAACCCGAATAGAACAGGCACTGACCACTGAGAACTATTGCTGGCCTAAGCAGAAGGGATGTGGGCTGTGAGCAATGTCAGATGTGTTGGTATGTACCATCTGAATATCAGCCTTGTTTATTATTGCCAGTTGGAGATGTAGAAACTGAGGTGAAGACAGGAAAGTTGTCCTGAGTCACACAGCTAGTTAGACGCAGAACCAGAATTTGAACCTAAACAGGCTGGCCACTTACAGTGTTTGTGAATACACGCTAAACTGCTGCAGGATTTGGCTATTAGAAAGAAATGCTGTTAAGAATGCTAAGCAGAATTTGTTTTTATCCACAAGAAGAGAGATTGAGGATTGATAGATTGCAAATATGAAAATTACCTTCAGATTTCATCATTTCAGCTATTTTATTTTGGGAGAGTCATTTGGTTAGCCACAAGTGGATGATTTGCTTTGTCTGATTTGGAGCAGCCTGGTCTGGGACCTAGCCATTTCTTAGACTGGCACAGGCAGGACATTAACAGTAAGCCTGAACATAAAGAATCTGTATATTCACATATATTCCAAGTTAAATATAAGTTGTTTTTAGTCCCTCTGTAAATTGTGCATTATGTAAGGTAAAAAAAAAAATATGAAAGGAAGGTTAACTTGTCTTTTAGGGTGCAGGCTTTGGTTCAAATTCTGGCCTCATTAGCTACCACAGTGTGACCTTGATCATATTGCTTAATTTCTCCAAGCCTGGTTCTTCCCATGTAAGCATAACACCTACTTCCTATGATGTAAGATTTCAATGAGATAGTGTAACCGAAGTGGCTAGTAAAATATGTCCCTGTCAGGTAAGGCTTAGGAGAGAAGGATCCTTATCAAATTTCTTAGGGGTGCAAAACTAGTTATTTCATGGATTAGATCATATAGTCCAGAGGAAAGAAATAATTTCACCCTCTTTCAAAAGAGAACATTCGTCATTTTATATATTTTCTAATATATCCTTACCAGCATTATCATCTTCCTTGATAGTGGTTTTTTTTGTTTGCATTTTACTTTAGAATAAAGTCCACTGTTTTGACTTTCAGTGCCTTTTGTGATATGGCTACTGCCTGTTTCTCTGAGTTTTTCTCCCATCCCTTTGCCTGTTCTGACCTTTTCATCCTTTTGAGGCCTTTGCATTTGCTGTACCAGGAATTCTCTATCCCTAGCTCTATTTATGGGTGGTTTCTTTTGGTCGTTTTGGATTCCCCTCAACTGCCACTTCTATAGAGAGCTCTCCTCTGACCACCCAACCTAAAGTAGCTAACCAGTTTCTTTTTTCATAGCATTTATCTCTCACTGAAATCATCTTGTGCATGTATTTGTTTATATTCTTCCTGCCCTCTGTCTTACCACTACCCCCCGAACCCCTGGCTTTGCCCACATTGTGAGTGCTGCAACTTTTATTCATCACTATGTTCCCAAATCTCCAGTGCCAAAGATAGCACCTGGCAGATACTAGGCGTTCTAGAATTATAAAGTGAATGAATGAATCAGCAAACCAGTGCTAGGGACTGCATTTTATTTTAAATATGATGTGATTTCAGTGGAATTGGATGTGAATACTAATTCTGTCTTTGAAATCTATCAGGTGAATTTCATTGTGAGTGACTCTGGAGCACATGTTTTAAATTCTTGGACTCAAGAAGACCAAAATTTGCAGGAGGTATGGTTAGGTTTTGAGCTGTGGCCATTTTTGAAAATTATCTAAATGTGATAATACTTTCTTGAAAAATGATTTAAAAGGATTTTTTTTTATCACTATAGTATTTGCACATAGTTTTAAAACACCAACTGATACTAAATGAAAGCCAGCTATCTTCCTTCCAGTCTGTTTCTGAAAGCAAACTTTCAACTCTAACTCATCTAGTATTTACTTCCATATTTCTAAATAACAAATTTTTATTGCTATGATAGACTCAATTTAAACTTTATTTTTTATCATTATTGTTAGTGAGGATTTAACTTTTATATTCTCTGCCACTCATGCCCCTACACCTCCCTTCTTCCCTTCATTTTCTCAATGTCGTTATATCAGAATTTTTGTTAATTCAAAATTGCATATTTGCATTTTAATATCTACATAAAGTGTTACTGCTAAGCTTAAGTAGTATATGTAGTCACTTCCTTTCTCTCTGCCTCTCTTTTTTAAGGTTTTATTGAGATATGATACAGCACTGTTTAAGGTGTAAAACAATAATTTGTCATACATATTACTTCCTTTCTTCTGTGACTCTCTGTTTTTTCCTGCAATTTATCATTTCCTTTTTTTTCTTAATTTGCTCAATTTTATGTATATCTGTTGCTGTTTTTTCTCATGTTTCTATAGAACTTCTCAATATTTTTATCATAAATGTATCAGAAATTTAGCAGCTTGGTTTTTTTGTCTTGCGAACTTTCTTGGAGCACACAGTCTTTTGCTTCAGTTTTAACTGGCTGCTTTATAGGTCTGGTGTTTTCTAAACATTATTTGTCCAAGGATATTGGGTTTGCGATATATTATGTTTTTTGCTTTGTTGAATTGGATTGAAGACTTCAGTTTACTGGTTTCTTTACTGATGAAGATGTACATGAGAGACAGATATTAGTAAAATTTTTGAATACATTGTTTGAATTATTTTATGTTAAAATTTTTTGGTTAATGGTCAGTCTTCAGTGGAAATAATCTCATCTAAATGTGTTTTAAATGAAACATTTTTAAAGAAAATGTGTTTATCCCAGTGTTGTCTTAAACTGTTATGATGAGTACCATGGTATATGTAAACATACCTAATCCTTTATTCTTTTGAGGTAACTCATTCAGGCAGCAGGCTTTTATTGGTTGGGCTTTGCATTTATACCACTCCAAAACGCTCTTTATTCCTTTTTTTTTTTACTTGAAAAAATCTTAAGGATTCTGTACATTCTCCTTGCATTTTCTTTTTGAAATGGCCTGTCTTTTTGCTTTACTTCTTTCAAGAGGTACTGTGAAAGAAGCTTGAAGCCTATCTAGTTGTATATAAAAAAAAAGTAGAAATTGGTATAAGTTTTCCTTACTTCACCTCTGCAGTGCAGTAAAAGTTGTGCATCTGATAATGGCACATATAGCAATGATAAGAGAATTGCTACTCCTCTCTGCTTTCTGAATGTGAAGGCACATTGTATCACACTGATTGCTTTTAAATTGTGAACAGAAGGGGAAGCTCTAGTTCAGAAGGCAACTGTATAGTAGCTCACTGGTGTTGAAGATTATATGAAATAATTGACATGTATAAATTATATATAATCTTGTCTGTGTTAACCCATTTAATGTTTAGCTTTGGTTATCCATGTCACACTTTTTCCCTAGTTATTGTGAACAGTCATGAGTAACAAGTGAAATGGATCGAAGACAAATTTGGGGGCTAGAAGGATTTAGATGTCATTTGCTTCGACTCCTTCGACTGAAGGAATTGAGGCCCACAGGGGCTAGATGTTGTTTGACTTCTATACCTGGGTCCAGGGCTCTTTCTGTTACAGCACATAACTCTGTCCTATACATCTTAAATTTTATCACCAAAAATCGTCAGACTTCAGGAGTTTGGGTCTGGTTTTTGTTGGCTAAATTAAATCAAGTTTGGGAGTATTACACTAACGTGGGACAGGTTACATTAGTATTTTCACTTTCAGGTTAGGAGGAATTGACCAGGGTCACACAGTATTAAAAGGCAGAGCCAGAATTTCAACCCATTTTTGTCAGACCACAAAAGTTTAACTTGCTTTCTGCTACTTTCCTTAGGACCACAAAAATCCCTCCCCTAAAAAGCTACTTTTTATTGAGCTTCTCTTATGTACCAGAGACTTTACATAGTCATTTATACACAGTCTTTTTTCTTTCTTTTCTGATTACTTTTTATGAATAGGTAATACCTATATAGTTTAGAAATAAAATTTACATACATACACATGTACATATGTAATATGTGTTAGTAAAGGGTAAACCCTGAAACCTTTCCAACTCACCCCCTGCCTCAGTGAGTGTGCTAGATCCTGCTAATACCAACTTTGCATTCAGTGGATTTGACATCTGACATGGTGGGAATATTTTATTTAACCATAGATATTGGCAAACACTACAAATTAGGGGTTTCCCCCACTCTTTGGGGAGCTGACTTACTAGCACATCACTATTCCTGTCCACCACTGTTTCTCATGGCTCATTCCAGAGTGTTTTTATGCATATACAAAGCAAAGTCCTTCCATTTTGTCTTTTTCAAGATTGTTTCAGCCATTTTCAGTCCTTGCAATTTTGTCTGAACTTTAGAATCACCTTGTCAGTTTTTACAAGGAAGTCAGCTGGGATTGTGACAGATTATATTTAATCTGTAGTTCAGTTTGAGTAATGTTGCACTTTTACAATATTATGTCCTCCAACCCATGAACATGGGATGTTTTATGTCATTTAGGTCTTTAATTTCTTTCAATGTTTTTTAGTTCTCAGGAGTGTAAAATTTGCATTTCTTTTGTTGCTATTATTCCACGGTATTTTCTTCTTTTGATATTATTATATTAGAATTGTTTCCTTTATTTTCAGATTGTCCATTGTAAGTGTGTAGCATACGATTTGTTTTTGTGTATTGATTGTGTATCCTGCAACTTGCTGGACTTATTATTTCTAATAGTTTTTTTAGTGGATTCCATATGATTTTCTACATACAAGATCACATCATCTGAGACATAGAGATAATTTGACTTCTTCTTTTCCAGTCTGGCTCCTTTTATTTCTTTTTCTTAATTGCCCTGGCTAGACCCTCCAATACAGTGAGGGATAGAAATGATGAGAATAGACATCCTTCTTCTATTCTCGATCTTAGAGAGAACACAGGTAGGCTTTACTGTGAAGCATGATGTTATCTGTAGGTTTTCCTAGATGCCATTTTCTGCTACAGGAGGTCCTTCCATTTGTAGATTGTTGAGTGCTTTTATCATAAAAGGGTCTTGGATTTTGTGAGATGCTTTTTCTATGTTTACAAAGATGACCATGTGATTTTTAAAAATTGTGTTGGTATTGACATTAATTGATTTTCGGATGTTAAGTCAACTTTGCATTCCTGGGATAAGTCCCACTTTGTCATGGTGTATAATTCTTTTCATATGTTGCTGGATTTGGGTTGCTAGTTGAGGATATATTGTTGAGGATATTTGTGTCCATATTTATAAGATACACTGGTCTGTAGTTTTCCTGTGATGTCTTTGTCTGACTTGTACATACTCTTGTCAACATAATTATGTTCCCTTTTGCTTAGCTAATGGCAGCATTAGCTGCTGTTGGGCCTCCCAATCCCCGAGCAGATCCAGAATGCTGCAGCATTCTGCACGGCCTCGTTGCCGCGGTGGAAACCCTGTGTAAAATTACAGAATACCAACACGAAGCTCGAACTCTACTAATGGAAAACGCAGAACGTGTTGGAAATAGAGGACGAATAATTTGCATCACTAATGCAAAAAGGTGAGACATTAATCACAGTAATTTTTTCACTGAGGGAGTTTTAATGTCTTGTTGCAGTTTTTATTTAAAAACGCAGTACAGCATGTTAGCTGTCAAGGATATCTCAGGTGGCCTAATACGGAAGCTGTATTTATCCAGTTCTTAAATAAAGAGTCATTTCAAGGAAAGCTATGTAGATTGTCATCATGTAGGTTAGTCTGACTTTTTTTTCCTCACTAGTTTTTTAGCTGGCTGTTTGGAATTGTGAATGAGCATGTTGAAGACCATCCTCACGGAAGTAATTTTAAGTGCCTTTAACAAGATACTACAGCTAACTAGTGTGTTTAAGTTTTTCTCCTACTGTTTATTTTTGTTCTTTTTTATGCTGCAGTGATAGTCACGTGCGAATGCTTGAGGACTGTGTCCAGGAAACAATTCACGAGCATAACAAGCTTGCTGCAAATTCAGATCAGTGAGTATAATCATAAGTGAACTACATATCCCGTTTTACAGTCACGTATTTCATTGTAATTACTCCAATAAGTTCAATAGTAATTGGTAGTAGTCCCTTTAATTCTCTACTGGCTCTACTAATTAGTTAAAAAATGTATGTTTGATATGTATGTGGGGAAAACAAATACAGCAAACAGCTAATGAATCTAGGTTAAGGGTGTATGTGTATTCATTGAATAGTACTTTTCATTCAGCTGTTCTGTAGGTTTGGAAATTTCAAAACAAAAATTTTCAAAAATTAAAAAAATTTCAAAATAAAAACTTCTCACGTTACAAATCCTATGTTCCTAGAAACAACCATTTATAGGCAGTGGTTAGTATTGCCTGACTTTGTCCTTAAAAATCATTAGTAAAAGGGAAACAAATGTATAACATATTCATTTTCTCTGGTAGTTACCTACTGAAAATTTCCCTGATTATAAGACATTTTCCTTTATTTTTCAAGCAGACAAGAAAGTATAATTTGTGCATTTGAATTAGATTCATATATTTGCTGAATGCCCATACAAGCACAGCAGTTATACAGTCTTTCTAAATATTTAGCTTTTGTGTTAACAGTAGTATCTGATTATAGAGATACACTGTTTTGGTGTATTAAACTCTTAATAGTCTGCCTATCTGTTTTCTTTACATACTATGTGTTCTTATATCCTAAGTGAAAAGTTTCTCTTTAAGTCTCATGCAGATTCAGAAGTGTGAACTGGTTTTGATACATACTTACGCAGTTGGTGAAGACAGCCTTGTGTCTGATCGTCCTAAAAAGGAGGTAAGTGTGGAAGTAATGGAAAAAAAGATCGTTGTTATATATTAATAATAAATGCTGAGAAGAGTTAGCATAAAAATGGTCACATTGCCACCAAGACTTTCTGCCAAGAAGATATTTAGAGTTCACAAAGCCATCTCTGTGGCAAACACCTAGGTTGGTCTTCATGTTATAATTGTAGATTTTAAAGTGTTTTCTGTTTTGCTTGCCTATTAAAGTTTAATTAAACGTGTTGCAAGACCATACATAGTTTGTATGGTTCCTAAAATTTCAATTACTGTAATGGATTCTAGTTGTTTTAATAACTTTATTGTATAAAAATCTTTTTTTCCTCATTAGAGGAGCAATACATTTTTTAACAAAAATAGACTCCAATAACAAATTAATTTTACCTATCCAGAGGATAAAAAGCTAAAGCTAATTTTTAATCTTGCTTTATTTTTTTAAATAAATTCAAACAATTTTAAAGGAAAAAATGAGTCTGTTGACTTTTAAATGGATTTGCATCATCAGATGTTCTCCATCAGTGGTCTGTGTTTAGAAATATAGATGTATGTATTTAATTATATTAAACATGTATGTTCTTATGTTCTGGTTTTTCTTTTAGCCTTAGTATAAACAGGTGAAGTATTATAATTTTTTATGGTTAACTGGTATTTTTAGGTCTTTAGTTCTTTCATTGTGTTTTTAGGTGGTTTTCAGTGATAGGCCCCTTTTTGTTAACTTTTCTCTGCCTCTTTCGATAATGTGGCAGTATGTTGGCTTTACTTTGTAATAACTAAACATTTATTTATAATATATATTATGCCCTGGACTGAGTAAAGGTTGTTATCTTGTCATAAGTAACTTTTGGCTGCCTGATCACATTTTTCACATCTATTGGTGAAATATGTTTGTGGCAATTTCCATCATTCTTTATAATAAGCAGTTTTATCTGCAGGTGTTTTTCCTCTCCGTAAGATTACTTATTTTTCTACAGTGTTTCTATGGGCCATTTCAAATCCATTTTGTATATAGATAAATAGAAGTAAAAACTATAAGTTAAATATTTGAATCAAAGACATGCACTCTGAATTTCAAGAGGAACAGGACTTTGCCTGTTTACTGCTGTATCATCTAACAGCTTGTATAGTTTGTGGCATATAATGTACCAAGCTCTGCCTAGTACCTGTCTGTTGAATGAATAAATGTATGAACATTTCTTGCTAAAATAATGATCATAGTTAATTTATGGGTTTTTTGCTTTTTCTAAATTCCAAGAAGTAAAAATACTTAATTTGTATAGACTGAAGTAAAATATCTGACACCAGGTCACAATGTATTAATGTTTTATTATTATTTTTATATATATACACATACTTTCTTGTAGTTATCCCCTGTTTTAACCAGTGAAGTTCATAGTGTTCGTGCAGGACGGCATCTTGCTACCAAATTAAATATTTTGGTACAGCAACATTTTGACTTGGCCTCAACTACAATTACAAATATTCCAATGAAGGTAGGCAGTACTTTTTTCTTGCTATTTTGAAATCTCTTGCTTGCTTTTTAAATATGTGTTTGACATGTATTATTTATTTTAATTGAACCTTAACTTTTTCTCCCCGTATCATATTTTCTGTTTTGCTAGCCCACATTCAGTGTCTTTGACCAGGTCAGTACATAGTGAAAAGCAACAAGAAAGGATCACAGAACAAAATTCTGTTTTTTTCTTTCCCTTAAGAGTACTATATATTAGCTTTTTTGTTTTTAATTATGTACTCATTATTTTCATCAAAATATAATCTCTATCTTAAGTGATTGCTTTTTCTGTGATTCCTTTCCTGGCGGTTATGTTACTAGATTTTACTTTGTGCATTCTAGTGGATCTTTTATTTCCTGTATTTTTGTTCTTGCTCATCTAGTGTGAAGGTGTTTGTAACTAATAGGCCTGACCAGAGAAACATAGCTCATAGTTTTAAAAAAGTTTATTATACTGTAGCTGAAAAACCAAATATGTAAGTTTTATGATTTTACTAATGGATTTCTTAGGTACCTATTGCTACCTGTTTACTTCCATTATGTCATCATTAAGTTGTCTAGGACAAGCACAGTTTTAAGTCCAATTCCATTGTTTTGCCACCATATGATGAACACTGAATTTCAGGAGAAATATAACCTGTGCATTATTAATTTCCTCCTTATACCAATGGCTGGCTCTTTAGTAGAAATTGTGGCCTTATCTAATCGAATGGTGTGGATGCAGAAACTATCAAGTAAAATAGCATAATATATTTTAATATATGTAATTTCATGAGTTACAAGAAAAATACTCTGAGGCTGACAGATACCTTGTTTTTTAAATTTGATCATATTTGTGTGTGACTGGTGTGACCCTTTCTTCAATCTTTGTCTTTTCCCTGTAAACTGAGAATTATTGAAGTTCTTATTTACTAATTAGTGAAAACAAGTTAGTAAACTTGCTTATTAGTCTGTATTTGCTATTTTATATAACTGGTGTTGCTAATTTCCTATAGGTATTTAAAGATGCTATTTCCTTTAAATAACTATTTCACTTTTAATTTGTATAAACTATGTCAATTTCATTTATAAAATGTATTGGCAAGACAATGCCTTTGGAGTAAAAAACTCTAAAATTCTGGAAGAGCCAGATATGTTAATTCTGATGTAATGTAAGAAAAATCATTAAATACTTTATTACTTCTATATAGCTAGTAGTTTTTAAGTAGAGTTCATTTTGCCTTGGAAAACTATTGCATCTTTAAATAGATTAATTACTGAGCAAACTGTCCCACTATCATAGTTAAGTATTGTTGGGTATATTTTACTTCACTTTAAGTAAAAAGCAAAATGAGTAATAACTTCATTATTTTGAAAATAAAACTAAATTATTTTAACTTTTACTTTAAGGAAGAACAACATGCTAATACATCTGCCAATTATGATGTGGAACTATTGCACCACAAAGATGCACATGTGGATTTCCTGAAAAGTGGTAAGAAAAGGGCAGTGACAAGTTTTATTGTGTGAGATCAAACATATGAAGGCATGTAACAACTTTGAGAAGTTTGTCAGTAAACAAACCTGATTGGCTGTGGTCCATCTCTTTCCAAACTTATTCCACAGCTCTGTCAATGGCCATGGAACTAGTGTTCTGTAGAATTTACTTTGGGAAACACTAGGCTTCTGGAACAAGTACCGAGTGCCAGTACCGTCATGTCATAGTTTGTCTTTTGCAAGCACATCACTCTGGGAAAGCAGGAGGAACAAGAACTGACTTGAAAAAGTGATGGAGTTCCAGCTTGCCTGAATAAACATCAGTTGTTATGAAATCTAAATTTGTTTGTTTTCTTCTAAAAATTATTCAAGTCAGTAGGTCTCCTCACCAAAATAATGATTTCTGCAACTGTATTAGCATAACTTGGGAGAAGATTCTGGCATTAGTAGATAAGAGTTTTAGCAAAAGCTTTGCCACCAGCTAGCAAACCCCATATGTTTCTAGACTCGAGTTTGCATGCTTTAATAAAGATGCCGGATTAGATGAACTGTAATATTCCATCCATTCCTAAAATTCAGTGAAATTGTCTTAAAGTTTTGAAGTTAGGTTAAATATTTTCTAATGTTTTCTATGAAGTTGATGTCATTAGAGAATTAAATGGTTAACTTTGGTCATGTTTTATGCATCTTTTCTGACGTTAATACCATCAACCAATCATAACATTTGTTCAGTGTATAAGGAATCTTGAAATTAACCTAATATAAATTTCTAATGTGAGAAAAACTATTAAGATAGACCTATCTTAATGTTTAACAAAGGAATGTAAAGAACTTGTTTCTGAAAATACGGTGTTTGGAAATTAAATCAGTAACTGAGTTAATACCAACTTTTAAAATGTTTTGAAACAGAAAAATGTTACAAATATTCTTTGTGACACTGAATATTTCTCTAAGATAGTAATTGACCTGCTGTCTGTGTGACACAAGGGCACCCTGTGTAAGTGCTGTAGTTGCACTGCGGGTAGGGTGCCATGGGGTCATGAGGGCTGCATGCCTCCGATAGGCTAGCTTTGCAGAGATGACGTTAGACCTGGACTTTGATGATTAGGCTTACACTTTAGCCCAGATACCTTCCCTAGGCTGCAGATCTACATCCTCTACTGCCTAATTATATCTGTTAGATGTCTCTCAGGCATCTAAAAGTCAGCATTTCCAGAACAACTTAGGAACTCTGCCCCCCAAACTGGTCTTCTTCTATTCCCACTCTTAGTGAATGGCTGACTCTGTTGTCAACCCAGTTGTTTAAGGCAGAAACCTCCGTCATCTTTGAGAAATCTATCATTCTTCATATCTAGTCCATCATCACATTTTCTTGATTTTTTCTAAGTGTCTCTCAAATACATTCATACAGCTGCATCTCTACTACCATTACCATCTCCCTGATCCAGCCTATTGTGTTCTTATCTACTGTCCCATAGTAGCCCCCTAAATGGTCTGTCTCCTCTTGACCTGTGAGCTAGAATAGCTTTCAGAATGCTAATCCTGACCATGTTCCCGTTTATTGCTTGTGTTACCCTTTGGAGAAAGACCCAACTGTTTAACTGTGTTACCAGGCCCTGCGTTGCCTGGCCCGTTCTTTCCATTCTTCTCTCACAACGTACTCCTGTTTCAGCCATGCAGGCCCAGAACTTTTCATGCTTCTTCCTGTCACAGTGTCTTGGTATCTGCTGTTTTTTCCTTGCTCAAATATTCTTTCCTTCATTTCTTTAATTTCTGCGTATCCTTTAACGACTGAAACTAGTTTTCACTTTTCAAAGAAGCTTTCCCTCGTGTCTTAGATTAGGTCAGATCTCTCTGTATAGATGCTCATGGTACCATACGCACCTCATCCAAAGCTTTGTCAACTTTATTGTTTGTACTTGTTCATTATTATCTTATTAACATCTGTTCACTCTGTTTTACTGTAGACTCCATTGAGGCAAAACATGCTCACTGTTCCATCTTTTTATATTTACTTTCTAGATCCCTCACTTTATGTTTCCCCTCATAAAGTCATTAGGATTCAGTGTAATCAGTTCATTTTCGATTCCTGAAGCTTTCTTTGAGTATTTAACCATCTTATTTTATCATTTCATGGTGTCAGAGAGCAGTTGTATATTATTAAAATTAAAAAAAAAAATTGCTGTCGATTTTCAGTGCAGTGACTAAAATGCCTAAATTAATTAATGAGAAATTTGAAGATAATTAAATATTTATTTTAATCAGAGCTAGTACTCAAACTCCATTTGGTATTATTGTGGGATACTTGATAGAAATGATGTTCTCCCAGAAGTATTTTCTCTGACAGAGTTTAAACTCTTTTGGAGGAGTTAAGTAAATGATTTGCAGTTTGTGATCTATTTAGTAATGTTTCTGTGGCTTATTTTTAAAGGTGATACTCACACAGGCGGCAGCAATAGAGAAGGCTCATTTAAAGAAACAATCACATTAAAGTGGTGCACTCCCAGGACGAACAACATTGGTAGGTATTGTAACCAGATTGAAAGAGGGGCGCCTGGGTGACACAGTTGGTCAAGTGTCTGACTCTTGGTTTCGGCTCAGGTTACGATTTCATGGCTTGTGAGTTCGAGCCCCTCATTGGGCTCTGCACCGGCAACGCGGAGCCTGCTTGTGACTCTTTGTTGCCCTTGCTTTCTTACCCAGCTCATGATCTCTCTCTCTCAAAATAAACTTAAAAAAAGAAAGGAAAAAAGAAAAGAGAAAAGAATAAATCAAGAGGTCATTAAAGCGGGTATATATAGGGATCATTAGTTTCTTTTTGAATTTTTGTTCTTCATCGTTTTAGGGGCTCGATGAACATTTTTCCCCCTCTTTTAATTGTGGAAATAATTCCTTTATATTCTTTCAAATCAGTGTTTTCTCCTGTTTCAGAATTACACTATTGCACTGGCGCTTATCGAATTTCACCTGTAGACGTAAATAGCAGACCTTCCTCCTGCCTTACTAATTTTCTTCTAAATGGTAATTTTCAACATTTAATTGTTTGAGCTGAGAATATTACAAGTGAAGTTAATAGTAAGGATATGTGAAAATCTGAACTCTAGAAAGCCCTTTTCTTTAAGATAGCCTAGAACTGTTTTATCTTCCAAAATTCTTCTAAAGTTACCTAATTGTAAATACCCTTTTAACAGTTTTATTAATGTTTAAAAAAATTAGGTAACTTTATATTTTTCAGATTGTCATAAAAAGTTTTACTTAGCATATTTTTAAGTATTTTTAATTTTCAAATTTGGCTGTTAGAGTCTAAATTGATTTTTTTTGTTTACCTTGGCCTGTTGAATTTTAAATTGCAAAGTATATGTGGACCTCTTTTTGCACACTATACCTTAATCATCAGTGAACATTATATTTCAGTATTATGCCATATGATTCTTACCCATATGACTTTAAGTCTGTGGCTTCCTTGTGTGAAAATTTAAAAAAAAATTGGAGTGTATTTACTAAATTTAAATTTTTAATAGCTTCTCCAGTTGATTCTTATGTTCAACTAGGTTTGAAACCACTGATGTGATGGGTCAAAATTAAGCAAAATTTTATTATAAGACTATGTAAAGTCCAGATTAAATAACATTTGGTTATGTGAAATAGAAAGTCGTTATGGTAACTGTTTTTTTAAGGGAGTATTGTGGAAGTAAATTGAGACTTTGCTTTCTTCCCCAAATGTTGTGTAGCTTTTATAGCTAGAGAGTTATCCAACAGTTGTCTAACTATTCTTGATGTCCAGGAGGAAACTTATATGTACTTGTAACGTATGAAGAATGTAATAACCAACAGTGTACCAGAGGCCCCTATACTTACTTTGGAAAACTATACAACTATGTAAGCTTTGAGTGACCAAGAAAAAGCTAAGGCTAGAATTTAGACTTTTAGGACTTGAAATGCAAAAATACTGAAGTAGCCATGCTGCTTAAAATATGAGGTTTAATCAATAAAATAAAAAATCTAGACATAAATAATAAGGAAAAAAGTAACAGCCTATATGAGCTTCATCACTGATAGAGTAATCTTGCTTTTGACAGGTCGTTCTGTTTTATTGGAACAACCACGAAAGTCAGGTTCCAAAGTCATTAGTCATATGCTTAGTAGCCATGGAGGAGAGATATTTTTGCATGTCCTTAGCAGTTCTCGATCCATTCTAGAAGATCCGCCTTCAATTAGTGAAGGATGTGGAGGCAGAGTTACAGACTACCGGATCACAGTAAGATTCTAATATTTATAAATTTTATGTTTTGAGCCTGTCATCATTCAGCAAATATTTATTGAGTGCTTATTACATGCTAAGCTCTGTTACAAAATGAGGTTTGGAGAAGTTGATGGCTTATTATTTTAATTAGGTAACTTTCTACAATACTTGCTCAAAAGAACTATTTATTACAATGTAGTCTTCCTTATGTATTCAGTGTATGTCAAGAGGTATATGGGTACCATTGACACCTGGAATCTTAGAAAAGAATGGAAATTGATTTGAATATTTCAGGTGGAAGTTTGTTTTCTAGTAACTTAATGGCAAATAAAAACATTTGAATATTTGGATTGCTGGTACTTTGAAATAACACTAAATTTTTGTTATTTAAAGATATATACAAAGAAATTGTGTCTGTTTTGGGTAGAAATCCTATTCTGATTTTAATTTTTCAGTCCCCCTCTCCTCTTTTATATTTAGTACTTCGTGGTTGTCTACTTTGAGGTGGTGATGAAAATTAAATGTGATTGATATATAGGAATATGCTTGGTAAATCACAGAACTGTTCTATACTGTAGGTAATTATTCTAATTAGGGTTTTCTTTATTATTTTTATATCTTTTTTAATAAGGAGAAAATTAATAAGTATTCTTTGTAGAAAATTTAGAGAATATAGATACCGTTTTTTAATCAAAAACAAAAGATGGGGAAAATTAGTAAGGGAACTCTTAGAGAAAATAACTGTTACATATCACAGGAGAGAACACATCAGGGCAACAGACTAGTACATGTAATCCATACTGAAACATTAGAAAATAGTTTCTAATTTTATTTTATTTGGTTATCATTAGGATTTTGGTGAATTTATGAGGGAAAACAGATTAACTCCTTTTCTAGACCCCAGATATAAAATCGATGGAAGTCTTGAGATCCCTTTGGAACGAGCAAAAGATCAGTTAGAAAAACACACCCGCTACTGGCCTATGATTATTTCACAAACCACCATTTTTAACATGCAAGCGGTAAGTAGTAAACAGCTTTCAACCTTCCTTTTTGATTAGTTGATATGTCTTTTACAAATACCATTTTTCAAGCAAAGAATGAAATATATGAGTTTGCTATAGTTAAAGAATTAGTAATAGAAAATTGAAATGATTACAGGTTATCTCACCATGGTGATGTTTAAAATCAATTGAAGTTCTCCTTAGATGTTTTGATATTTGTTTTTCAAGACAGATTTTCTTTTTATTTCTTAAAAAAATTCTAACAGGTAGTTCCATTAGCCAGTGTTATTGTGAAAGAATCTTTGACAGAAGAAGATGTGTTAAACTGTCAAAAAACAATATACAACTTAGTTGATATGGAAAGAAAAAATGACCCTCTACCTATTTCCACAGTTGGTACAAGAGGAAAAGGGCCTAAAAGGTAGTTTTTTTCCTTTACTTTCTCTGTATATCATATTTACTTGATACAGACTGTTTTTTAAGCTAAGATTTCATATTATAATTTACATGGTTGGAGAAGTATATATATATAATATACAGGCTTACATGTGTATGATTGAGATGAAATGATATTTTATATCATTTCATCTATAGAATACCAGAATCAGGTACATTATAACTTAGAATTGTGTTTAATGATTCCTTTTTTATTTTACCAGTAGCAAGTGACACTTCAGTGTTACTTAAGGAGTATTTCTAAGCATGTCATTATCTATCTTTACTTCAGAGATGAGCAGTACCGTATCATGTGGAATGAATTAGAAACCCTTGTCAGAGCTCATATCAACAACTCAGAGAAACATCAAAGAGTTTTGGAATGTCTGATGGCATGTAGGAGCAAACCCCCAGAAGAAGAAGAACGCAAGAAACGAGGAAGAAAGAGAGAGGACAAAGAAGACAAATCAGAGAAAGCGGTGAAAGATTATGAACAGGAGAAATCTTGGCAAGATTCAGAGAGGTGATTTGTTGATAACATAGGACCATGGTGCCTTTTGGCACATCACATACTGCACGTAGCACATTCAAACGGTCATTTAATAGTAGTTCACTTAACGTGGGTTTATTTCATTTTCTTTTTTTTTTTTTTTTTAATTTTTAATGTTTTATTTATTTCTAGGACAGAGAGAGAGAGAGAGACAGCACGAGCAGGGGAGGGTCAGAGAGAGAGGGAGTCACAGACTGAAACAGGCTCCAGGCTCTGAGCTGGCAGTCAGCACAGAGCCCGACGCGGGGCTCGAACCCACGAACCGCGAGATCATGACCCAAGCGAAAGTCGGACGCTTAACCGACTACGCCACCCAGGCGCCCCGGTTTATTTCATTTTCTAACTACAATTTTATCATTCTTAATATCAGAAATATCTTGGGCGTAAGAGTTCCAGGGTTTTTTGTTTTGTTTTGTTTTGTTCTTTTAATGTTGGGACAAAGATAACATTTAATTTTTTCCTAATGAACTTCAGCAAATCCTAACGTACCATAATTGGTGTCAATATTTGCTCTGTGTTATGAAGATCAAAAGACATGGTTTTATTCAATAAATACTGAGTGCCTGTGATGTGTCAGGCATTTGGGATTAGACTCTTGCCCTGGAAGAATGTACGGTGGTTGTGGTAGAGACAGGCACGTAAGTCAGTGGTTACCCCGAAGCGTGGAAGGGCTCCTATACACAAAGACACAGGATATCCTTGGGAGCACAGAGGCGTTTACTTCTGAAACTCTCCCTCAGTAGTACACTCTCTTTCCTTAGTTTGTGAGTTGTACAGTTACATCATAAAAAGTAAAGTCTTCTAAATGAAAGAATCCTGACATTTCAGCCGACTTTGTCTTCTACCTCTTTGCCAGTAGTCAGGCAAAGATCCAGGTAAATATTATAATGGCAATGTTAGTAAGTCTCTTAAAAACAAAACAGAACTTACTATGGAAAATTTCAAACATATGTAACAACAGAACAAAGAGCTACTCATTAATTTTTCACAGTTCACGGGCAGATCTCATTTCATTTCTGTCCACAGCCGTTCACCTCACCCGCGCCACCACTGTCCCTCCCACGTGGGAGTATTTTGAGGCTAATTCTAGAAATCCTATCATTTCATCCAAAAATAAGCAGAGCATTTTATTCACTTTGACTGTAGTTCATTTTCTTTCTTAGGGCTACTGAACTTCTGAAACAGAATCGCCTCACTTTAGGAAGAGTGGGGGGAAATCATCTCTTTCAGACCCCACCAATCTTTATGTGTGTTCAAAGTGTTTCTGTTCCCTGATGAAACTCAAAATGAGCCTGGAGTTAAGTTCTTAATTTGTAGAACGTAAATATGTTTCCACAGCACATAAACTAGGGCACAAGTAGTAGTAGACTCTCTTAATTTTATTTATAATCTGAAAGAGTATTTTGTCCCTATTTGTAAAAATCAGAATTTTGACATTTCTTCCAAAGATCACATTTCTGACCTTTTTAATTTTAACTTCTTAAATTTTCTCCCATTTTTTCATATTTTACATCCAGCTGTATTACTGAATTATTACATTGTAATGATGAAGGAAAAGGGAAACCTGTGTTTAATTCATTGAGTTCTCTTACCTGATTTTAGGTTGAGGTTTATCTTTTGATTAGTTTCTAGGTTCACTTTGTGAGACCAGCTATCTTTTACTAAAACCAGTACACAAATCTAGCTTAATTATTGAGCCATTCAGATTTCTAAAAATTCAAACTTTCAGTTTTATCATCTGTCCCTCTAACAGATTAAAAGGAATCTTGGAACGTGGAAAAGAAGAGTTGGCCGAGGCTGAGATCATTAAAGATTCACCCGATTCCCCAGAACCTCCAAACAAAAAGCCCCTTGTGGAGATGGATGAAGCTCCACCAGTAGAAAAATCCAAAGGTAGGGTGGAGCTGTGGTGGATGCTGTGTTTGTGAACACGTTTCCAGTCTAGTTGTTTTTTCTGTGGTGTCGTTTAATGTGTCTCTGTGAGGAAGAGCTACTAACTGTTCTGGATGTCGTCGGGGAGATTGTCTGCACATCCTTGGAAAATGTAGGCAGTAAAGGTATTTGTTGACATTAATGAAAAGGTACTGTCATACCTTTGTTAATGAAGCCTATGGAAAGTAAGCACTTTTACTATAAAGTCTGTGTTTTAAAAAATTTTAATTCTGTAAACTTGAATTCACTTATGTTCTTGACTCTATACTAAGTGTGCTAGGTTTACTGAAGACCAGTTCTCTTCCCCAAACTCCTATTAGGGAAAGCTCTTATATTACCCATTGAGAAGATGGTATAAAGTGAGTTTCAGTAAAGCTATTATAAATATTTTCACTGTAAAAAAAAAAATAAGCCCACACTTTCCATTTCATTTTCTCTCTTATTTATAGACTGAAATGCTTCCTTTCTTCTTGAAGGAATTCTGGATAACAGAGTTGTGAGTTGGGTTTGGGAGCTCCCGAAATCATTGTAGGCTTTAGTTGTCTTAAACTAGATTTAGGCCTTTTAGGATAAATGGCAAATAGATAAAAGGACTGTTTGGTTTCTTGCCACTATGCCTCTCCTAAGGCAATAAGACCTGGGGCCTGGCACTTACTGTAATATTGCACTTACTGGCAGTTTATCCTAGAGAGAAGCCTTGTTTGTTTTTATATACTCCTTCTGTAGTGTAAAGTGATAGTGTGTAGTGATACATGTAAATATTCCCTTTTCATTGATTTCTTTGGAGCCAGAAAAAGGGTGATCTGATCATATTTGCCTTTCAAGCATTTGCCAGAGTTCCCTGGGAAGTAAATAAATGTCTTGACAAATTATTCTATTTTTCATAGGCCAAAATAATGCCACTGTGGATTAAGATGAGAAATTTAGGCTTAATCTAAACAGTGCTTCAATGTTGCTTGGAAAATAGAACTCCAAAACTTAACTTTTTGGTGGCAAAAAGTTGCAAGCAACCAAAACACTGTTAGTAAGAAAACTAAATGATGGTATGTCCATCGGGCAGAATTTATATAGCCCAAGAATGATTTTTGCTACAAATGCCCACTGTTCCCTCTTGCTAATGTGTATTATTCAGATTCCAACTTAAGCAAGTCTTTTTTCAAAAAGGACTTCCTTGATCTCCATTCATAATTAAGTTAGGTGCTTCCATTGCACCCCAGGATTACACTGGGGCGGCATTTATAATGAGTCCTGCATTGACATTGCTTATTGACATCGTGCCTCAGCTACTAATTGGAAACATTTTAAAGGATGGGTTTTTATTTTTTAAGTAGGCTCCATACGCAGTGTGGGGCTTGAACTCACGACCCTGAGCTCGAGAGTCTCATGCTCTACTAGGAAGCCTGGGTGGCATCAGTTGCTTGAGTGTCTGACTTTGGCTCAGGTCATGATCTCGTGGTTCGTAGGTTTGAGCCCCACAGCAGGCTCTGTGCTGACAACTCAGAGCCTGGATCCTGTATCGGATTCTGTGTCTCCCTCTCTCTCTGGTTCCCCTGCCCCCCTGCTCAGAATCTCTCTCTCTTAAAAAAACCAAATAAACATTAAAAAAAAAAAAAAAAAGTCTCATGCTCTACTAACAAAGTCAGCCAAGTGCTCCAGTCCTGGGACTTTAAAAAATTTACTCTTAATATCGCTACCACTCAGTGCAGTCCTGGCCCATAGTAGAATTTCAATTATTTGATGAATGAAGGAGTGAATGAATGAATGGGGTAAAGAAAAGAAGCAGGTTACAAAACCATATGTACCATTATCTTCATTTTGTTTTTTAAAAAAAGTTTATATACACACATACACCTGCTTGTCACTTTAAATTAAATAGATCCCTGATGCTTCACACACTGGTAACACCGCTGGTAACACCATATAGAGTGGCCCAGCTGAGAAGCAATGTGGTTTCAAATCGCTGTCTTCATCCCTTATAACTTTCCTTTCAAGGCTGGTACTTGAAATTTGCTTTTTCTTCCATTCTGTTTTACAACTGAAGTCACATGTCTCTTTTGAGCAGCAACATCTATAGGCCTTTTATTATATACTTCAGTTTCATCTGTTTTGGAAAATGACTTCCCAGGACTCTCCAAAGTGAATTTTGTGCCTGATACATACTCTGCACATAAGGTTGGGCAATTCCAAACATGCTTTCTAGACTGGGTGAAAATCTCTTCAGCTCTCTTTGTACGATAACAGAAAATCCAAAATGAAATTTTATTGATATAGATTAGCATTGAAAAAAGACTAGAACATTTATAGGTGTGAGAGCAGTGATATTACGGGTGATTTTATTTTCTCCTTTATATGTTGTTTTCTAAACTTTAATGAACATGTGTTAGTTTTATAATGAGAAAAAATATTTTAGTTTTGGAAAACATATGCGGTAAGTTTAACTTTTTTTGGTGTGCAATTCTGTGAGTTTAGACAATGTATACAGTTGTATAACAATTGCACCGCAGTCCAGGCATAAAACAGTTCTGTCACACCCAGAGATTCTCTAGTCCCTCCCCTGTGTAAGCACCCTACACTCGCCTTGCACCCAACCCCTCATAACCGTTGGTGTTTTCCTTCCTATGATTGTGCCTTTTTCAGAATGCCGTAGATGTGAGATGATAAAGTATGCTGCCTTTTGAGGTTGGCCTGTTTGATAAAGTGTAATCTGTGTTGTGTGTTTGTCAGTAGTTTTTTTTTTATCCCGTTGTATGTGACTAGCTTTATTAGAATCTGCCAACTCATTTTTCCAAACTGGCTGTATCATTGTGCATTTGCACCAGCAATTAGTGAGAGTCTGGTGTTCTGTATCCTCAACAGCACTTGCTGGGTTTTTTTTCCCTCCTTTGGTAGGTACGTAGTAGTGTTTCACAGTGGATTTAATTGCAGTTTCCCCATGACTGATGATGGTGAGCTTCCTTCCATGTGCTTATTTTCCATCTGTACAGATTTCTCTAATAGAGGGTTCATTCAGATATTGTGGTTCTATCTAAACTGGGCTGTTTAAGAGTTTTTTGTTGGATTTTGAGAATTCTTTATTTTTTCTGGATACAATTGCTTTGTTGGATATGTGGTTTCCAAGTGTTTTCTCCCAGTCTGGTTTGTGTTTCTAACAGTGACTTGCAAAACAGAAGTTTCTAATTTTGATGAAGTCCAATATATCAAGTTTTTTTTATGGTTGTATTTTGGTGTTATCTATAAGAAATCTTTGTTTCCATTGCCCAAACTCAGAGGTTTATCCTTACATATTCTTTTATGAGTTCTGTTTTTAGATTTTACATTTAGGCCATGATCCATTTTGAGTTCATTTTATTTTTCCCATATGGCATAAGATATGAGTCAGAGTTCCTTTTTTGTGTGTATGCAATGTCCCAATTGTTCTGGCAGCATTTGTTGAAAGGCTCTTTTTTTCTTCATTGAATTGCCTTGTATCTTTATCAGAAATCAATTGATTGGAGATGGGGGAGTCTATTTCTGTTTTGTTTTGTTTTCTTTACTGTTCCATTGGTCTATGTGTCTACCCTTTTGCCAATACAATACTGTCATGATCACTATAAGCAGAGTCTTTTTAAAAAAATTTTTTTAGTGTTTTATTCATTTGAGAGAGAGAGCTGGGGAGGGGCAGAGAGAGAGGGAGACACAGCATCTAAAGCAGACTCCAGTCTCTGAGCTGTCAGCACAGAGCCTGACGCGGGGCTTAAACTCATGAACTGTGAGGTCATGACTGGAGTCAAAGTTGGTCACTTAACCGACTGAGCCGCCCAAGCGCCCCTTCACTATAAGCAGTCTTTATATCAGGTAGTGAGGCATCTTTTTTCTACTTTTCAAAATTGTTTTAGCTGTGCTAGTGCTTTCCCTTTTCAGATTATGCAGAAAAGAGATAACATAACAACCTTGAAGCTGTTATCATTTTAAAAAAGCCTGCTTGCAAGTTTGATCCTTGGTTGGCATCTTTTAAAATATTCCCTAAATGATGAAGTTATTTTGTCTTACATCTGAGCTGGACATATACTTTCCACTTGGGAGTCTGGAATTTTGGTAATTATAGTTTGGCAGAGAATGCATTTGTGTTCAGCTCTTAATAAAAACCCAGGACTCTGAGTCTCAGTGGGCTTTCTGGAAGAAATAGTATATACACATGGCTGCAGTTTTGCTGCTGGAGGGAGTATGCACTTGAGTTCACCCCTCACTATAGGGAGAGAGCATGGAAGGCCTGTAAGTTGATTCTTCTGCCCTTTGCTTAGTGTATCTTTTGCTCTTACTGGTCTGGTTGTGTATCCTTACTGTGTTGCTGCAGTGATTCTTGGTTGTGACTATAACTTTATTTAGTTGAACTAAATAAACTTTACTAAACTAAATTTGCTTCCAGCAAATTACTAAACTAGTAGCTGGTCTTAGGGACCCCTAAACATTTAGAATAAGGAGATTATATTGCTTTAATTATATAAAACGAGTAATGGAATTAAAGGTTAATTTTTTAATTTGTACATTTTGGGGCGACTTGAGTGGCTCAGTCAGTTTAGCATCCGACTTCAGCTAAGGTCATGATCTCATGGTTCATGGGTTCAAGCCCTTTGTCAGGCTCTGTGCTGACAGCTCAGAGACCCACTACAGATTCTCTGTCTCCCTCTCTCTCCGCCCCTCCCCCACTTGCACTTTTTATCTCAAAAATAAACATGTTTTTTTTAATTTGTAAATTTTGAAGTAATAAATTATACCTTTTCCCTCTTCTTTCACATGTAACACCAGGACCAGTGTCCTTATTATCTTTGTGGAGTAATAGAATCAATACTGCCAATTCCAGAAAACATCAGGAGTTTGCTGGACGTTTGAACTCTGTTAATAACAGAGCTGAATTATATCAACATCTTAAAGAGGAAAATGGGTTTGTATTATTGTAGAAATTGGTTTTGTTAATTACTGTGTTATAAGTTTAAAAAAGTAATAAAACACTGCTTGTTTGTTGTGTTCACCAATTTTTTATTACTAATATAATGAGTTGATATGTGTTACTTGTAAAGAGAAAAAATTTACCTTCTTTGGTTCTCAGTACTTTTAAAAGACTCAAATTAGGCTGATCGTAACCCTGAAAATACTTATTTCTTGGAGCATTTCATTGCTCATTGAACATCATAGAGGGAAAAATTGGGGAACACTTGCTTGATATACAGCATTGTATCTCTCCAAATAATGGGGGGAAAATCCTCTGCTTTTAAGTAATACGGTGTTAAGAATATTGACTTTAATTGAACAAGTCTCGAGTCTGATTATTTTAATATCCTTTTTGGAAGACGTCTTGAAAAATGTATTGGGAAAAGGAAATACATTTTTGACTAAATGGTAGAGGTTTTTTCCTTAGTTTTAAGCTTGAGGCGATATAAGGATAAAAGTAATTTGAAATGAAACCTTGGGAAAGTGACTTAACTTCTCTGAGCTTCAGTGTGCACTTATTGAAACAGGGAACTTCAGAGAAGCAGAGGAACCCTAACTGTAGTCCTTTCTTAAAGGATGGATGTTCTTTTGTCCTGTGAATATATAAATAGTTTAATTTCACGTGAAAGCTGGAGAAAAAATACGGGTAATTATTGAATGTTGTATTTTACCAACTCATTTTTCTCTCCTGTTTTTCAGAATGGAGACAACAGAAAATGGCAAAGCCAGCCGGCAGTGAGGAATGACTTGAACTAAAGTTTACTATATTGCATACATATTTTGGGCAGAATTTGATATAAGTACTTTTACAGCAAGATTGTATAGTTATGTTGCCTGGACTGGTTTTTACATTTTTAAAATATTTCAACTGACTTTATCTTTTTTGTATTAATTGTAAAATTGGCACATATATCAAAAATATACATTTGAAATTTGTCCTCCCAAATCACACAAATTTATTTTATGGTAAAGAATGTTCCCTCTGGAAATGTTTTTTAAAAAATTCTTAGGCTTCTCTTTGCCAAATAAAACTATTAAAATTTCTGAAATCCAAAATATTGGAGTATTCTTTTAGAAAAAAGACAATTGATTTCATGACTAACAATTTTTAGAACTTAAAGTAATCAGGATTTTAGGTGAGATTTGCAGTATTTTACATAAACTATTTCCTATTTGCAATATATACAGTGCTGTCCCAAAAAAGAATGTTGTTTTTGTTTATTTTATATTTTACTTTAAATTATTCTGTGTATGCATTGGCCATTTATTTTTTATTTTTTATTTTTTTTTAAATGTTTTATTTATTTCTAGGGGAGAGAGAGAGAGAGAGAGCGTGAGCAGGGAGGGTCAGAGAGAGGGAGTCACAGACTGAAACAGGCTCAGGCTCTGAGCTGGCAGTCAGCACAGAGCCCGATGCGGGGCCCGAACCCATGAACCGCGAGATCATGACCTGAGCGAAAGTCGGACGCTTAACCGACTAAGCCACCCAGGCGCCCCTGCATTGGCCATTTAAAAGCAGAATTTTTAGGTAGTTGGTGTAAATTTATATTTGCTCATTTAAATAATGTTGCATTCTTTTTCCTGCTAAAAAATGTACTGTCCATCAGCTTTTCATATTGAAAGAGAGGCATAAAGATTACTTCATAGACTTAGAAGAAAAGAAAGTTACTGGGTTTTTGGTGTTTATCCCTGAATAGCATCTTGGTCTCCTTACATCTCAGAAGTGTCATGGTTATGTGGTGTACGTTTGGTTAGTTTCCTTGTGCCTCTTCATCTGGAGGTGTATAATATGCTACAAGAAAGATGTTATTCCATGGGGCGCCTGGGTGGCTCAGTCGGTTAAGTGTCCAACTTCGGCTCATGTCATGATCTCACGATTCATGGGTTCAAGCTCCGCGTCGGGCTCTGCTGACAGCCAGCTGAAGAGCATGGAGCCTGGAGATTTACATTCTGTGTCTCCCTCTCTCTCGGCCTCTCCCCTGCTCACACTGTCTCTCTCAGAAATAAATAAAACATTAAAAAAAAAAAAAAAGAAACATGTTACTCCAATGTTAAATGCTAATTCTAGGCTTGTCATTTTTCCCCTGAGCATTTAGTAGAGACAGAGAAAGCTTTATTTAAACTTCAGTAGGGTTCAGTACTTTCTGTTAAAATGACTGGTGTTTAAACAACGGTTAGATGAGCTCCCTTGTCAAGCCAATGAAATTTATATTGCTCTTTTGTCAACTACTCACTTGGTCTCAGCCCTTGCATCTGTCCTCTCCTCTAAGCTGCAGCAGTTCTGATCCTTACTGCTGTGTGTAAATACACACATAAATCCTACACAAGTATGACCAGGCCTGCTTAGCACCTTGAAGATGCAAGGAGCTATAAACCCAATCCTGAATTATTACATTCTGTTTGGGTTCTGATCTTTTGTGTCTTATTCTTGATACCAGTTTTCAACCTGTGCCCACTTGAGGTCCCTAATTTGCTTTTTTTTTTCTTTTTCTTTTAATTGTTTTTAAAAATTTTTTTTTAATGTTTTTATTTTTGAGAGAGAGAAAGAGACAAAGCATGAGCGGGGGAGGGGCTGAGAGAGAGGGAGACACAGAATCTAAAGCAGGCTCCAGGCTCTGAGCTAGCTGTCATCACAGCTCGATGCAGGGCTTGAACCCATGAATCGTGAGATCATGACCTGAGCTGAAGTCGGACACTTAACCGACTGAACCAGCCAGGCGCCCAAGACCAGCTACTAGTTTAGTGATTTGCTGGAAGCAAATTTAGTAAAGATAGCACTCTGCCTGGCGGATTGCAGGATCCAGAGAAGGCCTACGAGCTTAAAAACTTTGCCACAAGAGGGAGCATGAAGTGTGGAACATTTGTACCATAGAAAGTCTGAAATAGCCTCAGAATCTAGGAAGGCCAACAGTATCTATCACTCTCTCAAAGGCAGTGACTAAAGATTGGAGGAGTTGACTGCTACTTCAAGAGCAAAGTCAGCAATGCAAAAGTTTAAGGCACATGAAAAATCAAAGTAACATGACTTCACCAAAGGATCATAGTCTTTCAGTAACTGAACCCAGAGATACATGATTTACCCAGTAAAGAATTCAAAATGGCTATTTTAAGAAAACTCCATGAATTATAAGAAAACAGACAATTCAACTCTCAGAAAAACCATACGTGAACGAAATGAGAAGTATAACAAAAAATGAAACATTCTGGAGATATAGAATGCAATAGATGAAATGGAAAAATGCAATAGAGAGCGTCAACAACAGGTTATCAATCGAGAGAAAAAATCTGTAAGATAAAAGACAGGGACTTTGAAATTATCCAGTCAGCAGAGAATGAAGCAAAAATAAAGGGTGAAGAAAGCCTATGTGTTCTATGGAATGCCATCTAAAGAACCAATTTGCAAATTACTGGAATTCCAGAAAGAGGAGAGAGAGGGGGGCAGAGTGCTTATTTAAAAATACAATGGCCGAGGGGCACCTGGGTGGCTTAGTCGGTTGAGCGTCCGACTTTCTCTTAGGGCATGATCTTGCGGTTCGTGGGTTCCAGCCCCGCGTCAGGCTCTGTGTTGACTGCCAGATCAGAGCCTGGAGCCTCTTTCAGAGTCTGTGACTCCCTCTCTCTCTGACCCTCCCCTGCTCATGCTGTCTCTCTCTCCTAGAAATAAATAAAAATATTAAAAAAAAAAAAATACAATGGCTGAGAACCTCCCAAACCTGGGAGGAAATGTGGATATCCAAATTCATGAAGCTCATAAGTCACCAAGCAAAATGAACTTAAAAAGATCCTCTTCAAGACACATGATACTAAAACTCTAAAAACGTCAAAAGCAGAAACTTAAAAGGAGCAAGAGAAAAAAGGCTTGTATGTTTCAAGTTAACTCCCATAAACTTCTCAGCAGAAACCTTATGGGCTGGAAGAGAACGAGCTCTATCAGGAGTGCTGAAAGAAAAAACAAAAATTGCCAGACAGGAATACTTTGTGGCAAAGCTGTCCCTCAGAAATGAAGGAGAGGTAAAGAATGTTCCCAAACAAAAGTTGAGGGAATTCATCACCACTAGACCTGCCTTATGAGAAATGCTGAGAGGAATTCTTTAAGCTGAAATGAAAAGGTGCTAATTAGTAACATGAAAATATATAACACTGGGAAAGGAAAGTATACAATCAAATTCAAAATATTCTAATACTATGACTGTTAACAACATAACTCTAGTATAAAACTTAAAGGACAAGAATATTAAAAATAGCTACAATGATATGTTAATGAAAACAAAATAAAAAGAGGTAAATTGTGATAGCAAAACCGAAAGGGAGGAAGAATAAAAGCATAGAGGTGATGTATGGGATTGGAGTTGTCATCAGTGTAAAATATACTCATATGCCTCTAAGATATTTTGTGTGAGCTTCATAATACTCACAAAGCAAAAACCTATAGTATGTTCACAAAAGAGAAGAGAAAGCAAACCACTACAGAAAATCATCATTTCACAAAGGAAGGCAGTGAGAGAAGAGGAAAGGAACACAAAAACTACAAAACAGCCAGAAAACAATAATATGACAATAGTAAGTCCTTACCTATCGACACTGTAAATGTAAATGGGTTGAATTCTCCAGTCCAAGGACATAGAGTGGCTAGGTGGATTAAAATAACAAGACCCAACTATATGTTGCCTAACAAAGACTGATTTCAGCTTTAAAGATACACATAGGTTCATCAGTGAAAAGATGGAAAAAGATATCCCATGAGAATAGAAACCAAAAGAGAGCAGGTAGCTATACTTATATCCGACAAAATAGACTAAGCCAAAAATAGTATCAAGAGACAGAGGGTTTATTGCATAATGATAAAGAGGTCAATTCATCAGGAAGATATAATAATAGTAAATACCTATGCATTCCAAATCAACCTAAACATTAAGCACATACTAAGTGGTCTGAAGGGAGAAATAGACAATACAATAACAGTGTTTCAATTTCCCAATTTCAACAATGGACAAACTATGCAGATGGAAAGGAAACATTTGCCTGGAACTATATTTTAAAACCAAATGCACCACCAGACATATATAGAATATTCCATCCAAGAGCTGCAGAATATACATTCTTATCAAGCCACATGGAACATTCTCTGGGATAGAGCACATGACAGGTCACAAAACAAATCTTAATACGTTTGACAAGGTTGAAATCATACAACATGTATTATTCTGACCACAGCGATATGAAACTGAAATCAATATCAAAAGGAATATTGGAAAATTTATAAATATGTGGAAATTAAACACACCCCTGAACAGCCAATAGGTCAAAGAAGTCAAAGGAAATGTCCTAAAACAAATGAAAATGTAAACACAGCATACACAGACCTATGCTATTATGCAAAAGAGGGAAGTCTGCAGTGATAAACATCTACATTAAGAAAAAAAGATCTCAAAGTATCTAACTTTACACCTGGAACTAGAAAAAGGGGAACAAATGTAGCCCAAAGTTAAAAGATCAGAGCAGAAGTAAGTGAAACGGAGGTCAGAAAAGCAATGGAATCACAAAACTCCAAACTGGTTTATTAAAAACAAAAAATTGACAAATCTTTAGCTAAATTAAAATAAGACTCAAAATTATAAATGAAAGGAGACATTACTGCTGATATTACAGAAGTACAAAGCGTAATAAGAGACTACTATGAACAATTTTATATGCCAACACATTGGATGAACTAGAAGATATGGGTAAATTCTCAAAACCATACACCCTACCAAGACTGAATCATGAAGAAATAGAAGATCTGAGCAGGCCAATAACAAGGAAATTGAATCAGTAACAAAGAAAAAAACAACAAAGAAAAGCCTAGAACCAGATGGTTTCATTGATGAATTTTATATACCAAAGATTTAAAGAAGTTATGCCAGTTTCAGATTCTGTGTCTCCCTCTCTCTCGGAGCCTCCCCTGCTCATGCTGTCTCTCTCTCTCAGAAATAAATAAAACATTTACAAAAGTTAAAAAAAAAAAAAAAGTTATGCCAACCCTTCTCAAACTCTTCAAAAAAACTGAAGAAGAGAGAACACTCCCAAACTCATTCTATGAGGCCCCATTATCCTCATGCTAAGGCCAGATAACAACACTACAAAAAACCACATCTGATGAATATAGATAGAAATTCCCAACAAAATATTAACACATTATTAGCAAACTGAATACAACAGCACATTCAGAAAAGGATTATTTACACACCATGATCAAGTCAGATTTATCCTTGGGATGCAAAAATGTTTCAATATACACAAATCAGTAAATGTGATACATGACCTTAGTAGAATAACAGATAAAAATCACCTCAATAGATGCAAAATAGCATATGACAAAATAAAACATCCTTTCATGATAAAAATGCTCAACAAATTGCATGTAGAAGAAATGTATCTCGACATAGTTAAGGCCATATATGTCAAACCCACCACTAACATTATATTTAATGGCAAAAGGTCCAGAGCTTCTCCTTTAAGATTAAGACTAAGAGGGGCACCTGGGTGGCTTAGTCGGTTAAGCGCCCAACTTTCGCTTAGGTCATGATCTCGCGGTTCGTGGGTTCGAGCCCCGCATCAGACTCTGTGCTGACTGCCAGCTCAGAGGCTGGAGCCTGTTTCAGTCTGTGACTCCCTCTCTCTCTGACCCTCCCCTGCTCACGCTGTCTCTCTCTCTCTCCTAGAAATAAATAAAAACATTAAAAAAAAAAAGATTAAGACTAAGAGATAAGTGTACCTACTCTCACCACTCATTGAACATAGTACTGAAAGTCCTAGCCAGAGGAATCAAGCAAGAAAAAGAGATAAAACGCATCTGAATCAGAAAGGAAGAAGAAAAGTTGTCTTTATTTGCAGGTAATATTATTTTATATACAGAAAATCCTGAAGATTCCACCCAAAAGCTTGCTGGAGCTAATCAAGAATTCTGTAACGTTTCAGGGTACAGGGGAGGGGCCCAGATGGCAGAACAACATGGAGGTTTTTCTGTGTCTCACGTCCATGAAATACCGCCAGATCAACACTAAGCCATCCTGCACACCTAGAATACTGATCTGAGGATTAACACAACAATCTGCACAACCTGAACCACAGAACTCAGCAGGTATGTGGTGCAGAGAGGTGAACTGCAGGAGAGAGGAGACACAGAGGGCAGGGAGCTGTTTTTGCTTGCAGAGAGAGGGCAGAGAGGGGGTAAGAGTACAGGAAAACAGCCCTGACCGAAAGCATCTGGAAAAAGTGGAAAAGTGTAAACAGCTGCAGGGACTGAACAAAAAAGGGAGAAAGGAGAAAGGAGAGAGTTTAAATTCCATTAAGACTCTATAAACAGGGGGAACGCAGAGTCTGAAACTTCACACCTCATTATCTGGAGGTGCTCTGGTGGGAAGGGCGAATCCCCAGGAGCCCAGTGGGGTCCGGGGTGTCCTCAGGCCATCCGGGGAGAGGCGGTTCCCCTGCTGGGAGGACATTTGGTAGAGGCTGTGTGGCCTCCTCACAGGTAAAGGCCCCAACAAACCCCAAAGAACAATCACATTCGCAGGTGTTGGAACAGGGACATTAAGGGTGAAGCCCGGTGCCAGATGTGTGTCATGACTTACCATAGTCCCTGAGATGCTGCTGCTACGTGGTCGTGGAACTTTTCCTGGGACGGGCTGGCACCCAGCCGCAGTCTCTGGGCAGCAGCAGCAGCAAGGTCCCTTGAATGCTCCTGGGTGTGGCCGGAACCCAGCCATTGCTCTGGAGACCCTCCACAGAGGAGCAGAACGTGTCAAAGCTGCAGTCCCTCAGAAGCAAGGAGTCGGGAAACACAGCCGCATCTGAGATGAAACTCAGGAGGGAGGTGCCGCCTGGCAACCTGATGGCCTGGTCACAGTGTAAAAGTGGGGAGTGGACAGAAGCTGGAGATAAAAGACAGGCGCATGATTGCTGATCGGGAAGAATAGAGTTCTGATACTAAAGACTGGGTAGCTGGGTGAGCCATTTTCACCCCCCTGCTCATGCACATACACACCTACATGCACCACAACAATCCACCCCAGTAAGCTAAGCAGCGCCATCTAGTGGAGAACGGAGCCATTACACTAAGCCCCACACAACCAGGCCAACCTTGCTTTTCAGAAACACCAAAAGTCTCTCTGCCTGCTTAGTTTACAGACTATAAAGTGCTTCATAGTTTGACTCTAGGAGAAAACGATGTCATTTCAACCGTATTTTAGTCCGTTCACTGGTCCGTCTATTAAAATTTTTTCTTTTTGCTTCTTTGCTTTTTCTTGAGTAAAGAAAGAGAAAACATTCATTTTTATTTTCAATTTTTATTGAAATATTTTTCTTTATTTTTTCTACTATATTTTTCACTTTTTTGTAAATTTTTCAAATACTATTTTACTTTATTCTTTTATTCTATTTCATTGTATTGATTTCTTCAAATTTTCAAGCATTTTCCTTCCCCCCCACCTCCCTTTTTTCTCTAATCTATCAAGCTCCTTTCAACAACCAGACCCAAACACAGCTAGGATCTGGCATCATTTATTTGATTTGTGTGTGTGTGTTTTTAATTTTTTAATTTTAATTTTTTTACCTTATTAATTGCTTTTCTTCCTTCAAAATGACGAAATGAAGGAGTTCACCCCAAAAGAAAGAGCAGGAAGAAATGACAGCTAGAGGCTTAATCAACACAGATACAAGCAAGATGTCTGAACCAGAATTTAGAATCACGATAATAATAATGCTAGCTGGGGTGGCACAAAAACAGACATTCAGATCAATTGAACAGAATAGAGAACCCAGAAATGGACCCACAAATATACGACCAAATGATCTTTGACAAAGCAGGAAAGAATATCCAATGGAATAAAGACAGTGTCTTCAGCAAGTGATGCTGGGGAAACTGGGCAACGATATGCAGAAAAATGAATCTGGACCACGTTCTTACACCATACGCAAAAATAAACTCAAAATGGATGAAAGACTCAAATGTAAGGCAGGAAGCTATCAAAATTCTCGAGAAGAAAGCAGGAAAAATCTTTGACCTTGGCTGCAGCAAGGTCAACACATTTCTGGAGCCAATGGAAACAAAAGCAAAAATGAGCTATTGGGACTTCATCAAAATAAAAACTTCTGTGCATAGAAGGAAACAGTCAGCAAAACTAAAAAGCACCCGATGGAATGGGAGATGATATGTGCAAATGACGTAAGAGATAAAGGGTTAGTATCCAAAATCTAGAAAGAACTTATCAAACTCAACACCCAAAAACAAATAATCCAGTGAAGAAATGGGCAGAAGACATGAATAAACACTTCTCCAAAGAAGACATGCAGATGGCCGACATATGAAAAAGTAATCAGCATCACTCATCATCAGAGAAATACAAATTAAAACCACAATGAGATACCACGTCACACCTGTCAGAATGGCTAACATTAACAACTCAGGCAACAACAGATGTTTGTGAGGATGTGGAGAAAGAGGATCTCTTTTGCACTGCTGGTGGGAATGCAAACTGATGCAGCCACTCTGGAAAACATTATGCAGGTTTCTCAAAAAATTAAAAATAGAACTCCCCTATGACCCAGCAATTGCACTACTAGGTATTTATCCAAGGGATACAGGTATGATGTTTCAAAGGAGCACATGCACCCCAATGTTTATAGCGGCACCATTATCAATAGCCAAAGTATGGAAATTGCCCAGATGTCCATCAATGGATGAATGGATAAAGAAGATGTGCTGTATATATACAATGGAGTATTATTCGGCAATCAAAAAGAATGAAATCTTGCCACTCGCAACTGCATGGATAGAACTAGAGAGTATTATGCTAAGCAAAATTAGTCAGTCAGAGAAAGACAAATATCACATGACTTCCCTTATATGAGGACTTCAAGATACAAAACAGATGAACATAAGGGAAGGGAAGCAAAAATAATATAAAAACAGGGAGTGGAATGAAACATAAGAGGCTCTTAATTATAAAGAAGAAACGGAGGGTTACTGGAGGGTTGTGGGAGGGGGATGGGCTAAACAGGTAAGGGATGTTAAGGAATCTACTCCTGAAATCATTGTTGTACTATATGCTAAATAACTTGGATGTAAATTAAAAAAATAAATGTAAAAAATGTTAATAAACACTGCAAAAAAAAGTTTTAGAATACAAAAATCAACATATAGAAATCAGTAACATTTCTGTACACTAACAATAAAATGTCTGAAAAATAAATAAAACTTCCCCATTTGCAGTAGCATCAAAAAGAATACAATACTTAGGAATAAATTAACCTAGGACGTAAAAGCTTTATACACTGAAAACTATAAGACATTGATGAAAGAAATTGAAAAAGACACAAAAATGGAACATATCCCATGTCCATGGATTGGAAGAAATAATTTTAATATGTCCATACTACATAAAGACATCTGTGGATTCAATGCAATCCTTATGAAAGTGCCAATGGTGAAAATTTTATTTTTACTGAAACAAAACAGTCCCAAAATGTGTATGGAACCACAAAAGATCCTGAATAGCCAAATTAATCTTGAGAAAGAACAAAACTGGAGACCTCACACTTCCTGATTTCAAACTACACTGCAAACCTATTTAGTCAAAACAGTATAGTTGTTGCCATAAAAATAGACACATAGACCAATAGAACAGAATTGAGAGTTCAGAAATAAACCCTCACAGATATGGTCAACTAATATTGAAAAAGAGAGCTAGGAGTACTCAATGGGGAAAGGCTAGTCTCTTTAATAAGTGATGTTTAGAAAAAGTGGATATCCACATGCAGAAGAACGACCCCCTAGGTCACAAAAAGGGGGTTTTGTGAGGTTGGCCCCCGACCTCACAAAAAGTAACTTGGAATGGATTACAGACTTAACATAAACCTGAGGCCATAAAACACTATACAAAAATAGGGAAAAAATTCCTTGACATTGGTCTTAGCAATGATGTTTTTGATATGACCCCCAAAGCACAAGCAATAAAAACAGAGATACAAATACAAAAAAAAACAAAAAAAAAACCCAAAAAACAAAAAAAAAAAACCCAAAAACAAAAAACAAGTGGGATTACATACAGCAAAAGAAACAACAAACTGCAAAGGCACCTTACGGAATGGGAAGATATATTTGCAAACCATAGATCTGATAAGGAATTAAGGTAGAAGAAATATAAAGACCTCATAAACTCAGTAGCAAAAGAGAGACTGAACAGATATTTTTCCGCAGACAACATACAGGTGGCCAACAGTATATGAAAAGGGGCTCAACGTCACTAATCACCAGGGAAATGCAAATCAAAACCTTAATCAGATATCACTTCCCAACTCTTAGAATGGCTATTGTCAGAAAGACAAAAGTTAGTAAGTATTGAAGAGGATGTGGAGAAAATTCAACGCTTATAACTCTGTTGGTGGGAATGTAAATTGGTACAGCCATGGTAGAAAACAATATAGAGGTTCTAAAACATTAAAAATAGAGCTACCATATGATGCAGCAATCCAATTCTAGGTAGGTATCCAAAGGAAATAAAAACCTGATATTGAAGAGATATCTGCACTCCCATATTCAGTGCAGCTTTATTCACAATAGCAAAGATATGGAAACAACCTAAGTGTCCATTAATGGATGAATAGATATGTTATTTATATATAAGGAAATATTAGTCATGAGGATGAAGGAAATTCTGCCATTTGAGATAACATGGATGGATCTTGTGGGCATTATGCTAAGTGAAATAAGTAGGGCAGAGAATGGTAAATACTGTATGATATATCTTACATTTCCATAGAGAATGGAATAATGGTTACCAGGTGCTGGGGCTTGAGGGAAATAGGGAAATTTTGCTTACGGGACACAGACATCCTAAATTATAAGACTGGAATAAGTTCTGGGGATCTAATGCACAGCATTGTGATTATAATGAGTAATACAGTATTATATACTTGAAAGTTGCCAAGAGAGTAGATATTAAATGTTCTCACCACAAAAGAGAAATGTGACATGACAGATGATAACTAATGCTATGGCGGTAATCGTTTTGCAATATATATGTACATTAAATCAAGTGTACACCTTAAATTTACCCAATGTTGTATATCAATTATATTTATTTTTTAATAATTTTTAAAAATATTTATTTTTGAGAGAGAGGGAGAGAGACAGAGACAGAGCATGAGTAGGGGAGTGGCAGAGAGAGATGGAGACACAGAATCTGAAGCAGGCTCCAGGCTCTGAGCTGTCAGCACAGAGCCCAATGTGGGGCTTGAACCCACAGACTGCGAGATCATGACCTGAGCCAAAGTCAGACACTTAACCGAATGAACCACCCAGGTGCCCCTATGTCTATTATATTTCAATAAAAGTAGGGAAAAGATCATACCAATTTAAATATCCCTCTTTTTAAAATCATAGAGTAAGACAATATTCACAATCCTCTTATCATCACATGACGTGTTTGACAAGAGAGTTACAGTTATAAATATTGTAAAACGTTCCATTTCATTTGAATATTGTTGAAAATCACCATATGGACATGTGTAAACATCAGTATAACTTAATATAGCACAGACTTTTTAATATGCGGATTGATTGTCATTGCTGCTTCATGTAAGTATTAAGAATCAATCTGAAACAATACACAGCTTAGTTTTGTAGGAATGTCACCTAGTGTTTGAATTCTTGAATATTGCTCTGTATTCCTGACTTTAAGGTACACTTAGGTGCCCTTCGTTGAGCAAGAAACAATCTATGGCATTTTGTTCAAGATTGTTTTATGAAGCACTGAGTTATTTGCTTTGTTATTACTAGCACATTTTAGTTAAAATTACTAGTACAATTGCACCTGTATAGAGGACAAAATTGTCCAGATGCTAATTTTGTTATGGACATGTTGCTAATGTGAGGAAATTAGAAATTTCGATAATATTGTGAAGATTTGAAGGGTTTGATTTAATTTAGGAGACTCTGGGATCTGCATTTATACTTATCAAATTTTATTCCACTGATCTCTATTTGCATAATTAGAATGAACATATTTGATTGCACCATATGAAATTGCCATTTTTAGGTGCAACACGTAACTGAATATTGGTAATTTCATATGCTTCACTGTATATATTTGTCCTTATAGCCTGTCTGAATGTTCAATAGAAACTGTAAATGTAGGAAGTTGTGTTTATTGAAATAAGTTCTTCCTAGTGAAAGGTGCAAACTTAATTTAGTGTCTTAGACTAAAGTGTTAGCTTAGAAGTGTTCTTTTTTTTTTTCAAAAATTTTTTTAATGTTTTTTATTTATTTCTAGGAGAGAGAGAGACAGCGTGACCAGGGGAGGGCCAGAGAGAGAGGGAGTCACAGACTGAAACAGGCTCCAGGCTTTGAGCTGGCAGTCAGCACAGAGCCCGATGCGGGGCTCGAACCCAGGAACCGTGAGATCATGACCTAAGCGAAAGTCGGACGCTTAACCGACTAAGCCACCCAGGCGCCCCCCTTTTTCAAATATGTCTTGTTTATTCCTGAGAGAGAGACAGCGTGATCAGGGGAGGGTCAGAGAGAGAGGGAGACACAGAATCCAAAACAGGCTCCAAGCTCTGAGCTGTCAGCACAGGGCCCGACGGGTTCGTGGCTTGAACCCACGAACTGTGAGACCATGATCTGAGCTGAAGTAGGGCGCTTAACCGACTGAGCCACTCAGGCGCCCCAGAAGTGTTCTTATTGTAACATTTTTTTTAAATGTTTATTTGTTTTTGAGAGAGAAAGTCAGAGAGAGAGAGAGGAGAGAGGGAGAGAAAGAGAGAGAGCACGAGCAGGGGAGGAAGGGCAGAGAGAGGGAGACACAGAATCCAATGCAGGCACCAGGCTCTGAGCTGTCAGCACAGAAGAGGGGCTCAATCTCACAAACTGAGATCGTGACCTGAGCCGACGTCAGCCACTTAACTGACTGAGCCACCCGGGTGCCTCTTATTTGTAACATTTTAAATGAATTCCATGGTTGCTCTGAGTCAATTGAAAATGAAAAGCTCTAAGGGAGAAAAAAATGATACTGAATTCAAATGTCCCTATTATTTCTTTCTTTGTAAGGAAAGGGGTAATAGTAAACCTATTTAGATCAGAATAGTAAAAGGAAAGGGAAGATTTTGTCCTTATTTAAAAACTGGCATCACATTATATTTATGTACCTACCGAGTTCAGGGACAGTATTGGGGATCATGTTTAACAGGGTAGAAGAGAAGGGAAAGTAGAGTCAGAGAGGCAGAAATTAGCAATGTCATAGGAGCTGTAGAGATGTTCAGAAGACTGATATTTAAGAAAAGGCCAACCAAGGGGGGCCTGGGTGGCTTAGTCGGTTAAGTAACCGACTTTCGCTTAGGTCATGATCTCGTGGTTCCTGGGTTCGAGCCCTGCGTCGGGCTCTGTGCTGACTGCTGGCTCAGAGCCTGGAGCCTGTTTCAGTCTGTGACTCCCTCTCTCTCTGACCCTCCCCTGCTCACGCTGTCTCTCTCTCTCTCTCTCCTAGAAATAAATAAAACATTTTAAAAAAAAAAGAAAAAAGAAACGGTCAACCAAAGGATATGTCAGCTGAGATGCTGATAATTGCTTCCAAAAAAAACTATTTCCACGGAATGGTGGAAGTAGAAAGTACATTGCAGCTACTGAATTATTACTTGAATGAAGTCAGAGGCAGGGGATGCAAGTGTGGTCAGCTGTTTCAGATGCACAGTAACAGAAGTATCCTTGCCTGTTACGAGAGAACAGACTTGAGCGGAGGTTTGCTATTTTTTGGTAGCCTAAAAATAAGTATGATGGGTTTGTTAGCATGCTACAGGTAAAAATAGAATGGAGAAGTAAATACTTAATGATTCTTTGCTCATATATAGTAAAAGTGTAACCTATTATAGAATTTGTTATTTAGTCTTAAATTATTTGTGTCTTTGTGGTGAAGATTGTAATCAGTAACTTGGGTTGGCAGTTGATAGCATTTTTCACATTGGGAGATGCTGTTGCCAATGGTGCAATTTCTTTTCTTAACGGGTGAGTCTTTACATGATTTGTTTATAGTAGTGGTGGCCTGGGGGAGATAAATTTGCAATTGACCATCCAAGCCTGCAAGGCGAAATAAGAGATTAGAATGAACTGGTAGTGTGTTAATACAATTAACACAGACGATAAAGTTATTTACTGCTCATTCTCCGGCAATTTGATTCATCAGTTGTTTATCTTACCTAATTTCTGTATCAATTAGTCCTGTTTCTTCTGCAGTTGTTGATGCATGTGGATTTCTCATAGTAGTACTTAACTTTACTTCTGGCTAATGAGCTCCCTTTCATAATGTAACAGGCGCTGATATTTGGAGGCTTTGTGAATGGTGGCTCTTGTTTCTGTGGCTGGGATTACATTTTCTCTGTAAGGGTGACGCTGGGAAGACGGTGGTGCCCCTCTCCCTAACTGCAGCGAAGGCGGAACCTTCAAGGCCTTCATACCTTGAAGGTGCCCTAAGGTACCTTCTTAGTCAGAATCTCTTACTAAATTTCTCCCTCGAAACACAAGGGACGAGGAAAAAGAAAAGTCTTCTATCTCTTACAGGACTGGTAAGCTATATTTTCTTCTGCCACCCCAGTCGGCATACATATACTTACCAACAGAGCCAGAAAAAGATGTCTAACTTCGGGGCTATTTACCGTGCTAGACGAAGCAAGAATGCTGTCTTCAATTAATGACCCACTGTCTGGCTCCAGAAATCAGCCAGATCCCACTGTTGTGCCACTTTTGTGTTCTGGTAACATCGCAGCTGCAAAGTTTGGATGGACATTTGTATCAGGCCTCCTTAGGTTAAACATCACTTCCTGGATTTTTCCGTTAGGGCACCTTTTCAGAACACTGCCATTGGCTAAACATAAAGCCCTGTTATACCAGGATGTAATAGGAGACCCTGGTCTCAGGGTTGTTAATACGATTTGTTCAGCGTCGGTGGAATTTAGTCAGTGAGGTTAGCAAAACAAAACAAAACAAACAAAAATACAAATAAACCAATCTTCTCTCTTTTCTTTACAAATGGGTAGAAACTGTTTTTTTGTGCATGGGGCATTCAACTATGACAGGGAGCATTTCTGGGCAGGGTCAGTTCAATGGTCAAAAGCATGTGAGCAGCCAAGGCCCCCGAATCTGTGGCATAAAGAATCAATTCCTGAGGGAAATGCTGAAACTCCAGCCATAGGGATATCCATATAGTATTGGATGGGGAGCATTAAATCTCAGCCAGCTGTCTGGGCCTGAAGAATATTCATTTGCTGATTTTATTGCAAGTATCGGGTGAGCTGGGTTGCCATCATCCTGATCATAAAATGTGTCATGAGGGATTGGGAAACGAAGCCTGTGCCCAATAGTTGCTGTTATCAATTTAAAAAAATCTTTTTAACGTTTATTTATTTTTGAGACAGAGAGAAACAGAGCACAAGCTGGGGAGGGTCAGAGAGAGAGGGAGACACAGAATCTGAAACAGGCTCCAATGTCTGAGCTGTCAGCACAGAGCCTGACCCGGGGTTCGAATCCACGGACCAAGAGATCATGACCTGAGCCAAAGTCGGGCGCTTAACTGACTGAGCCACCCATTTGCTGTTATCAATTGGATTGGATGAACAACTCTTGGAAATGTGTTGGTTTGACCTAGAAGGAGCACATAAGAAACCAATTTCAACAAATATCAACAAATACCAGTCTTAATTTAAATGTTGAAGGATGTCTTGATGGTTGACTTGTTTCCCCCATAGTTATTTTTTGACCTGCTTTGCAGAGGAAAGTGGGAAAGCGGGTACTGATACTCAGTAGATACATGTGGGCATTAGTAGACCACTTTGTGTGTGGGTACCGCGTAAGTAGCCCCAGAGATGAGTGAAAGAAACTGACTTCTTTCATCTCTGTTTTTAGCCTTTGATTTGGGACACTTCCTCCATCTACTCAAGGGTTAGTTTCATTCGTCTCAAGCTCTCAGACCATCTTCTTCCATTTTCTTTCTGCCTCTTCCCTCCCCTCTTTTTCCCTTCTTATCTTCCCTTCTAATCAGTTAATAGGTTTTGCATTTTGGCTTGAGGCCGCTTCAATATATTCATAGAATTTGTTTCCAAATTTCCTAATCCTTTTAGCTGTAAATTATAGAATGAAGAAAATCTTGTAATTAGTTCTTCAAGTAACCAATTTTGGCCTGAGGGCAGTGGGCCCAAATTCCTAAACTGATTGTGTGTGTGTGTGTGTGTGTGTGTGTACACGTGGTTAAGAGCTCAATGGGGAATTTTTTTTAATGTTTATTTATGTTTTAGAGAGAGAGAGAGAGCATGAACAGGGGAGGGTCGAGAGAGAGAGACACAGAATCTGAAGCAGCTCCAGACTCTGAGCTGTCAGCACAGAGCCCAATGTGGAGTTCAAACCCACAGCCTGCGAGATCATGACCTGAGCCCAAGTCAGACACTTAACTGACTGAGCCACCCAGGTGCCCCTAAATAGGGAAATTTTTTTAAAGTTCAGCATATGAAAGTCATACAATTGAAGAAATAAATGAGCTAATACTTGCTTTAATTAATTAACTAACTAAATTAAGACATTTAATTTCAAAGAAGCTGGAAAGCAACTGAGGCTCAGCATTGACATGGGGTGGGGTTGTCTGAGAAAGAAGATGGGGTGATTTATCAGAAAAATGGGAATATGCTGCAATATAACAAGGGTAGGTTGCTTTAGATATTGTGGGTAGCTGAGGCGCCTGGGTGGCTCAGTTGGTTGAGCATCAGACTTTGGCTCAGGTAATGATCTCATGGCTCGTGAGTTCGAGCCCTGCACAGGGCTCTTTGCCTGGAACCTGCTTTGGATTCTGTCTCTCTCTCTCTCTGCCTCTCCCCTGCTCACTCTCTGTCTCTCAAAAAATAAAATAAAAAATGTTAGATATTGTGGGTAGCACTCAGTTGGAAAGATGAGGAGTGTCATGCTACCGGGAAAAGAATACTGAACCTAGAAGACAGAATAGGGCACTCACTTGACAAACAAAAGGACTTTTTTAAAGTGAGACCTGAGCATTGCTGCATATTTCATGAGACCGGTTAACAGTATATGTTCCGACTCCCAAGGAGATGTCTTCAAACAGGCTCAGGTGTCATTAGCCTTACCATTTTTTGATGATAGAAATGCTTACCTGGGTGTGACATGTCCTCAGGTTTCTGAGATTCAGTATGGAGAGCACATGTTGTCAGAATCTTTCTTGCTTGAAGCAATTCATATTTATTGAAAGACAAACTGGTTGCACCTTGTCTAAATAATGTTTCTGGAAACTCTTTAGTGAATCCAGATAAAATGGTGAGCATCTATTTAATTTAGATGCTTAACTCAGACATAGGAAATCCCCCAGAATTAAATATTGTCCACAAAATTTTCCATGAAAATTACTGTACAAGTAGGTTTTCATATGAAACAGGTTCTAAGAAAATCACTCTGATATGGGCTATCTGGTTCAGGGAAGAGAAGATGAGCAGAGATAACAGCTTGTATATCATGGCACCAGGCATTCTGCTAAGTGCATATTTTATTTATCTCCTCAATAAATATATTGGGATAACTGTTATCCTAAATGTATAAATGATGCAAATGAAATGATAAAATTAAGTAACTACCCAAGGTCATACACATAGTATATTATAGAGCTAGATTTCAAAGTCCTGTCTGACTATAGATACTGAATTCTTAATCACAGTACTGCAGGTGTTTACAATATATCATGAGACAGAAGCTAAATGAAAAACAATGGTCTTAACTTTACCAATAGAAGTTGAGTTTGTTAGCAAGGGCTTATCTGTGATGGACTATAAGGTTGCAATGTTTTATGATTGGTGTCTTTCAGAAATAATTTAGGAATAATGATAAGTAGAGCATAGTCTAAGTGATAGCTTGAAATTCCTTGCAGGATTGTGAACCTTTGATATAGCTGAATATTGTATTTAATGTGTATAGGGCATAAGATAGTACTGAGTTTGCTTGTTGACTTTTTAAAAAATGTTTATGTATTTTTGAGAGAGAGAGAGAGAGAGAGAGTGGGGGAGGGGCAGAGAGAGAGGGAGACATAGAATCCAAAGCAGGCTCCAGGCTCTGAGCTGTCAGCACAGAGTCCCATGCAGGACTCAAACTCACAAACGATGAGATTATGACCTGAGCTGAAGTCAGATTCTTAACTGACTGAGCCACCCAGGTGCCCTGCTTGTTGACTTCTTATGTGGTATATTCTTAATTTTTTCCTCCTGAAAATCACTATGTTCCTTGTAGAAATATTGGAAAATACAGAAAATATGTGGAAAAGGAAATTAAAAACTCATAATTTCACCACAGTTAACATTTAGGTACTCTATTTTAATCTTAATATTTTAACCAACACTTGCTGCTTACTGCGTGTTACTATAAAGATTCACTGAAAAACAGAGCAAATAGAAAATTAAGCAACTACCACAAACTTACCTTATATACTGTTAATGTCATAAGAAGTTTTTTTTTTTTTTAACATTTATTTCTTTTTGGAAGAGAGCACAACTGAGGGAGAGGCAAAGAAAGGGAGACAGAGGATCCAAAGCAGGCCCTGTGCTAACAGCACAGAGCCTGATGTGGGAATCAAACTCACAAACCACGAGATCATGACCTGAACTGAAGTTGGACACTTAACAACTGAGCCACCCAAGCGCTCCAGAAGTCCCATATCTTGTTGTCAATACGTTTTTGGAATTATGTGGGTGACTTATCACCATTTCAGTAGAATCCAGGTTAAACACCATGTTGCCCGGCAAAGGTTTGCTAGTTCTTAAAAATTTGCTGAGAGCTTTCTCTGCCTGAGTACCAGTGAATAAGAACATGCACATAATCTTTCAGCCCATACTTTCTGGTACCTAGAGGACTTGGCAAGTTTGGGAAGCTTAGAAAGGAAGGAAACAGATAAATCATGTAACTGAGTAAATGATGAGGTCTCTTTAGAATAAGATTGGGTTTCCATAATCACCTCACATGTCGAGTCAGATGTGCCATCCCATACACAGTTTGTATTTATGCTCATGCCAAGAGGTAAAATTGTCTCCATAGGAATGGGGAGACTGTAGGAGTCTCAGATATATGTTTATGCTCATGAAGATGCTTTTGCTTTAGCTGACTTGACAGGTGCAATCAGCTGAACTCAAGGGGAAAATGGGAGGCTGCAGCAACCTTTGCTGATACTGGAAGTGTCAGGAAGCTGTAAGGGGCGCCTGGGTGGCTTAGTCGGTTAAGCGTCCTACTTTCGCTTAGGTCATGATCTCGTGGTTCCTGGGTTCGAGCCCCACGTCGGGCTCTGTGCTGACTGCCGGCTCAGAGCCTGGAGGCTGTTTCAGTCTGTGACTCCTCTCTCTCTGACCCTCCCCTGCTTATGCTGCCTCTCTCTTTATCTCCTAGAAATAAATAAAACATTAAAAAAAAAAAAAAGAAGCTGTAAGATGACTGTACATATCTTTCCAGGTAGACTGGAACAGGGCCACTCCAGTTACTGAGAAATGTTGTCATTGAAGATGAAGGCCTTCTGAAGGTGCGGCTATATCTTGCATTACTTCCTCAGAGCTAGAGGACCCAAGAAAATGAATGCCTTGGAGAAGGCAAGGAGGGCTTGTGAATGCCAGGCTTGACTAATCAATTCTGAGAGAAGGTCAGATAAAACAGGAGGCTTTTGTCTTTTTGTGCTGTGGATCAAGGTGTGCTCTTCATTTCTTATTCTGTAGAGTCTAGTTTTTCTAATAACATTGACACTGTGGAAGTTCCACTCTGAAGGAAGTCAACATTTGTGAATGAAGTAGCTATTAATACCACAGAAGGAATAACCTCAGGGAAAGCAAAACAATATTCTAGGTTTTTTGTCAAGGGCATTTCCTTAATAAATTTGGTGACATCACCGTGTGTAGTGGGCTTTTAATCTTTACTCTTTACGTACCTTAGAGTATTTAGAATAAGGTTATGATCAGGGTTAGGAGCGAAGAGTCTTAAGGGACCAAATAAACTAGAAATTGATGATGTCTTATCTTTAAGGATCTAGTGAAACAGAAAAAGGTGGGTAATGAAACAGAGAAAGGCTTGCTTAGTTTTGATGACATTTTGGTTGAATCCACTGATGTGATTGAGATAGCCCCTAACTGTCTCTGTCTTCTTCTCTGAGATTTTTGAAGTAATATCCAGCCTTCTATCTTACAGTCTAAAATTTGGGAAAGATACTTAGAGGAAGCATGATATTGAAAACCTTGCATTAGCTCAGGCAGTAATGTAGAAACTTCATACTCTGTAGGCCAGTGGAATTCTAAAGAGTGACCTTATAAAGGAATGGCATGCCTAGGCTCTTCAGCCAAGACTGGAAGTTTCCACAGGTGTTTGTTTATCTTGCTTGTGAATGGGCTCCTGGTCACTAAAGAAGGATCCATGTGGAACCACTCTGCCAGTGTGTATACCAAAAAGAGACGCTCTTGAACACCAAGATCTTCAGCAGTTGCTTTAACAGTTATTTCAGTTATAATGGTGGAAAACTCCTTTGAGTCTCCTTGGGCCCTAATGCTGAAGATTTAAAAGAATAACACAGCATGGATTATTGCTTTATTAGCAATCCCTTAGTTTTATGTAGTCTTTCAGAGTATACGTAGTATTCTCATATACATCATCTCATTGCTACCTCCGATAACGAGAAGGGAAAGGAAAGGCAATTATTATAATCCCTAGTTTGTAGCTGAAGAACAGATTCAAAGTGGCTAAGTAAAATGCCCAAAGACACAGAGTAAGAGCCTCATCCAAATTCCAGGTGTTCTGACTTCATACTGGAGGTTAGGGATTTTAGTGGAAAAGTTGTGGGGCGCCTGGGTGGCTCAGTCGGTTGAGCATCCAACTTTGGCCTAGGTCATGATCTCACGGTGCATGGGTTCGAGCCCCACATCGGGCTCTGTGCTGACAGCTCTGAGCCTGGAGCCTGCTTCAGATTCTGTGTCTCCCTCTCTCTCTGACCCTCCCCTGCTCACACATTCTCTCTCTCTATCAGAAATAAATAAAACATTAAAACAGATAAGACCTTCACTCTACTGTGCCTTTCCTGTTCCTTTCTTTCCTTTACTCATTCCCTGGGGCCTTTCTTATCTTTCTCCTCCCTATTTTCTTCCCTGTGTCCTTCTCTTAACTTACTTGCATCTTTTTTTCCTTCGCATCCTTCCTTTTATCTTTCTGTATCTTCTTCCTTCCATCCTTCCTTTTACTTTGCTTTGCTATGTTCTACTTCTTTATCTCACATCTTTTGCATCTAGACCAACAGTGGATCTCCTCTTGGATGGCAGTACGAGTTAGTGGCCACTGCAGTTACTAAATACATTGTCCTTCTCTCTCTTTTTTAAATGTTTATTTATTTTGAGACGGAGAGAGCATGTGCATGCATGCGAACGGGGCAGAGAGCGAATCCCATGGACTGTGAGACCATGACCTCAGCTGAAATCAAGAATCAGACGCTTAACTACCCGAGCCAACCGGTGCTCCACTCAGTGTGGTCTTTTATGTAAAAGTGTCCATGGTTGCGCTTCAGTTCAGAGTTGAGTCATGATGCTGACGTCTAGAAGATCTTGGCTATGCTGAACGGAAACTCAAGTAATGACTCTCACAGAGCCCAAAAGCCTCTGAGGTGGGGATAGCCCCAGTTTACTACTGAAATGAGCAGGCTTGCTAAACCAAAAGATTAGGTAAGTATAAAAATTATTCTAGACCTGTCAAGAATGGGAACGTGTGACTCATTTTCAGAGTGGAATGAATGGATTATATTTGTGATCACAATATAATCTTAAGGCTTCCATTTCCTCCCTTCATCCCCAAGACTTTCAAATGTGTAACTGCTATGGAGTCCACAAACCTTGTAAGATCCACGCTGTGCTAACCTCTCCAGCCCCATTTCCTGTCAATCCCCAACTTGCACTGTGTTCAAGCAATACCAAATTTTATGTGGTTTCCCAAACACACTAGGTTTGTTGTAACCGTTGGTTTTTGTACCGACTCGACAGGTCCATACTTGTAAACCATTCCAGTGGTTTTTGTAACCATGAAACAGCTCCTTCTTTGAACCTAGAGTGTTTTACCTCCTTTTCCGGTGAGCTAGCTGCTTCAGTCTTAAAAATCGTCACGGGCATTACTTCGTCCAAAAAGTTTTTGGCAACATCCCTCCCCAAATTGAACTAAGCTACTGACTTAGCCTCTGTAACTTACACATGGTTCTGTGGCTGCATAAATTACTCTATATTCTAATTTTTTAGTTATCATTTTTTACATTTTTGCATACCCTTCTGGACTGTTGGACTGAGTTCTTTAGTGGCAGTTTATTCATATTATCTCCTACTCCTAATATGAGTAGTTCAGGGATCTGGCAAACAGTGGGCTCCCACCAAATCCTTATATGATGAACCAATAAATACATGAACAAAACAATGAAAAAAAGATGCAATAATATATGGGAAAGCACTTCACAAATTGTGAATTGCTATGTCGAAGTTAGTGTTAGTGGCCTGAATTACAATCTTCACAGTTTTGTCTAAAAATCCTTTTCGAAATTAAAAGCAATTTTGCAGAGATAAACTCCAAAACTTTAGATTAAGTGGAATAGGAAATGACATGGTTATTTCCATATTGGAGAATTATTTGAAGAAAATAAAAAATAATTGAAATGTAGAACTGCTTTTTGATCTATTTTTCATAGATACTACATGAGCACAATATAAAACTCACAGTATACTTTAAAAAACGTTTATTTTTTAGAGAGAGAGCAAGGGAGGGGCAGAGAGAAAGGGAGATAAAGATCTGAAGCAGGCTCTGTGCTGACAGCAGAGACTCCAATTTGGGGCTTGAACTCATGAACCATGAGATCAGGACTCGAGCGGAAGTTGGACACTTAACTGACAGCCACCCAGGCCCCCCACATAGTGTACTTTTTTTTAACCCCTCACCCTGGTTGCCCAACTTTCAGTTTCTCTTCCTTATTGTTATCATAAAATTCAGACATATTCTGTGCTTACAAAGCATGCACATATACAGGACACTGCCTTTTGAAAGAGAAAAAGAGAAGGGACTGTTTTCAATTAATGCATGGTCCCCGAGTGTAAAATAAAATGACATGAAAAATAAAAGTTAAGTTCTCAAGATTTCATTTATTTCAGGAGGTTGTGTTCCAATTCCATGAATTTCCACAATAAGCTTTGCTTTAAGATCTCAGTGAAATGTCTCTACTTCTCCCTGTTTGGGATGGTCTTCTATTCCTTGCTCTTTCCCTAATCTAAGATTTTACTTTTCCAAACCTGCCCTGGCTCTTTTGACTGAGCCCATAAGCTGAGCACCACACAGCTGTTCTGGTACTTTTGAATGTAGACACTTGCCCACTTGGAGAAGAAAAAAAGCTTTCTCCCCTTACTTCCTGCCTCACCGGCACGTGAAGGGTAAAGATGATGGGGGCTGTTTGTGTTCACTAGAAACAGAGATCTCCAGACACGAGCACCACGGTTTGATAATCTCTTCCCTCATCTTCTAAAGGCGGTCCTTGCAGGGTGTTGGCAGGAGAACTGCATGCCGGCCATCTTGGCACTTTGACATTGTGAACGAGTGTAACCTGTTCAATTGCATGTGAAACAAAGTCTGAAATCACCGATAGGAAGGAGTTTTAAACTTACTTGCTCTGTCCCTCTGGCGGAGCCTTGATACCAAGAGTTAAAGGTCTCTATTGAGGTCTTCGTCAAGTTTAATCATAAACCCAGTGTTTTTAAACCCTAAAAACAAACATTCTTTCTTCTTAGGCTTATAAAGTCTTTATGAAAAAACCACAAACTTTGAGTACACATCACAAAATAACCATTAAACTCATTAAAATACTTGGCTAAAGGGGTGCCTGGGTGGCTCATCAGTAAGCCTCCGACTTCAGCTCAGGTCATGATCTCACAGTTTGTGGGTTTGACCCCCCCCGTTGGGCTCTGTGTTGACAGCTCTGAGCCTGGAGCATGCTTTGGATCCTGTGTCTCCCTCTCTCTCTGCCCCTCCCCTGCTTGTACTCTGTCTCTCAAAAATTATATATATAAAAAAAACTCTGGCTAAGTATTTCACCAAAAAGTTTTTTACTATCAAATATATATAATACAACATAATAACTATAAATATGAATACTATATATAACATATGCTATATGATATGTATATATAATAGCTATAACTATATATGTATATAGTTAACTAGCAACTAGTTAATATAACTAACAATTAAGGCTTGTGTCTAAAAATGCTGTGTTCTATTAAATTAGAATGTTGAATGGTTTTTCTTCTCAGACTGGTTTCCTCATAGTAGATTGTTATTTATCAGCCTTTAAAAATAATTTTCTTAGTGCTCTGAGGCATCTACATATAAATATTGCAGGGATCAAGTTGGAAAATTTCAGTCTTATTTATTTTTAGCATGTATAAAGACACAACGCTGAGCAGATAGGCAAGAGCTACTTAGATGCTTGCCTGAAACTGACTTGTTTTCCCTTGGAAGGCGTATGGAGAAATTGGATAATAATTATCCAATAATAGTAGCTGCATCTGGCATGCCACGCAAAACCCGGATCTCTTCACACGGAGGGTGCCCAGTCACACACAGTCAGCATATTCAGGGGCTCACATGTCAGAACCAGCACGATATCTGGTATCACCGAAACTCTTCTGATCCAACCGAGAAACGAATGGGTACAGGTGTTGTTTTCCGTGCCTTTCTAACTGGTATCCATTGCCTTGGTATAGTTACCTCCAGTTGGGTAACTGGATTTCACCGTACTGAACTTCAAACTGTTGCAAAACAAAAGCAGTGACATTGGAGTTCAACCGAGCAGTACTTCTTGGGAAAGGGGAGATAGATTGTACCTATCTTCAGAGCACTATTAAGGTTTAGAATCCCTTTGTTTTTATATATCATTCACATCAATTCATGGAGAATTAAAATAAACATTCTACTATCTCAAAACATTGACCACTCTGCGGTGACTGTCAGAGGGGTAAGAGAGGCAGTCTACTGATTCATTCCGGGGTAGTATTCACTTTGCACTGCTTCCTGTTGTGACCTCCATTCAGCTCTGCCCGGAGACTAATACGGGACTTTGAAAAGAATGAATTCATGGAACAATACAGTAAAAACAAAACAAAACAACAATGAAAAGCCTTCCTCAGAGACAGCTTTACCCCATTTTCATCCCTGTAATAGCAGCGTCCCTGCCCCTCTTTTGATCATCACATTCTCCCTTTAGGAAAATTTCCCTCTCCCACCTTATGATGATCTGACATAGCTGCCAATCACAGTGACTCAGTTATCTGGCCAATGAGGTGAGCATATGACTCAGGCTTGGTCAATCATGATACTCAGTGCCTTTTGTCACAGGGAAAGACCAGCTTTGGGTAGGAGACCCGGGCTTGGCTTACCAGAATCTTTTCTTGTTTTCTGGAGTTTTATACGGAAATGCTGAGACATAAAATCTCTGACTTTGCTCTAGAGTTGCTATATCAACCTTCAGCTACCTATCCTATTCCTTCCCCTCCCCTTTCCCCTCAATCCTCTCTCAGCACCCCAGTCCAGCTCAGGACAACCTAGTATTATACCCGCCCTCTTGAACATGTCAAATAATCCATGGTGCAAGTCATCAGTTTATTCCTTTCCAGTTCCTATATCTACTCTGTGATATAGGACATAAGGATATTGCTCCTTACAGCATTTCTTCATCATGGTGAGCACAATGCCAGTAGAGGGCATGGGAGAGACACTGCAGGAAGAAGGAGGCTTCTGGTGTCAGTGCGCCATGATTCGCTTCATTAAACTCCTGCTGAAAGGCGCATCGATGTTGTGTGGAGGGGGATATCTGGAGACACTTGTCACTAGCCATGCACCGTTGCTTGGTGACCTTGCAGCCGGCCCAGGTCGAGTCCACCACTTCACGACTCTTTGACATGGACACTGGATTGTTCCAGATCCCTGGGCAGCAGTGGCAGCTGGACTCTCTCTGTGCACCATCCAATCACCCTCGGCTTCTCTGTGCCCTGGAGGGTTTTTGCCCACAGCCTAGTGACTGTGGACCAGCTTTGGCTCAGGAAGCTCAGTAAACTTCCCTGCCATCCCACAGGGGTAACCATACTTTCCATAACAAGGTCTAAAACCCAGGCTTGGGGAGTGGGCCCTCCACCAAGTTCTCCCTTCCCTTTCCAACAGCGTAGTTACCCTTTAGAATCCACTTTACATCATTTTTTAGAATTTGTTCTTTAATTTATTACTTTTTATTTCTTAGAGAGAGAGAGAGCAAATGCAAGAGGGAGAGAAGGACAGAGTGGGGAGAGAGAGAGAGAGAGAGAGAGAGAGAGAGAGTGAGAATCTCAAGCAAGTTCCATGCTCAGTGAGGAGCCCAACAGGGAGCTTGATTCCAGGCCCCTGGGGTCATGACCTGAGCCAAAATCAAGAGTTGGACACTCAACCTACTGAGCTACCCAGGCCCCCCTCTTTATATCTTTTAAAGTTACTCTCTTATTCTAGTTTAATAATTCTTTGTATAAAACTTCCCCTGTTCAAATTAGTGTGTGTTTTTTTATTCGCTGATTGAATCCACGCTGATTAAACTGTATTTTTTTCAATTTTTATTAAATCCAGTTGATTTTTTTTAAGTAAGCTTTATACCCAACATGAGGCTTAAACTCACAACCCCAAGATGAAGAGTTGCATGCTATACTGACTGAGTCAGCCAGGCACCCCTAGCCTGTTATTATTATTGTTTTAAAATATTTATTATTTTTGAGAGTGAGACAGAGTGTGAGCAGAGGAGGGGCATAGAGAGAGGGAGATCTAGAATCTGAAGCAGGCTCCAAGCTCTGAGCTGTCAGCACAGAGACCAAAATGGGGCTCAAACTCATGAACCGTGAGATCATGACTTGAGCCGACACTCCACTGACTGAGCCACCCATGTGCCCCTAGCCTGTTATTCTTAATATTACTTTTAGTTTTTGTGATTGGCTTGGATGGTTTTTTTTTTCACTTCTACATTGTTAATGTTTATATTATTATTCTACCTCTGTAAAGTGGGAGAAACAATGACTGCCCTACGTATTTTCATGCATAAGAGAGAATTTGTAAATTATAAAGCAATATTTATGTTTGTTCTGGTTATTATCTAATAGCACTTCTGTATCTTCCTGGATTTTCTTTCTCATCACCCTCCCTCTGCACATTTCTAGGAGGCTGGTTCTTGACTTTTGCCTTCTCCCTATGCCCTAGCTTCCTATAGCTTCAACTCGACCTCTTGCCGGGACTCTGGATGCATATCTCCATTAATACGATCAGTTATTCTCCACTGTCTAGATGCCGGAAGATAACGTTCTAAATGTTTAATTTGACATTCAAGGCCTCACTCATTCAACATACATGAAGGCCTATAATGTGCAAGACACTGTTCCAGATGCTGGGCATACAGAAGTAAATAAGATAGACAAACCCTCTACTTTTATGGAGTTTATATTCCACAATTTCACCATAATACACCCTTCCAGACTCATCTTCCTCCCCTAACTGGTGCCCCAGGGGAAAGTGAACATCTCATTGTTAATTTCCTGCCCCTCTACCAAGTATCATATTTGAAACGATCTCCACCTTCTCTCTCCAAACCCTATGCTTTCTTCAAGTCTGGCTTAAACCTATCCACGAATCACCAGACAACTCCCAAAGCACTTATAACAGTAGCACAATTTTTCCCCATAGCGACTTCTCTGAGAGATCAAACGTTCTTTTTTTTTTTAATTTTTAAAATGTTTTCTTTATTTCTGAGAGAGAGAGACAGCTTGAGCAGGGGAGGGTCAGAGAGAGAGGGAGACACAGAATCCAAAATAGGCTCCAGGCTCTGAGCTAGCTGTCAGCACAGAGCCCGACGCGGGGCTCGAATCCACGAACCATGAGATCATGACCTGAGCCGAAGTCAGATGCTCAACCAACTGAGCCACCCAGGCGCCCTCAAACATGTTCTTTTGTAAGTGGCTCAATATGGATCTATTCTCAGTGGGTAAAGGGAGAGTCTGTAGCAGAACTTCGGCACATGGATGTGGGGACCTGTATAATGTGAAGAATGTCCTTCACCATAGAAGAATATGACTCCTTTCCTATGGAGAATGACTGGTCTATACCTTATGCTTCTCCATTAAATGTGTGCTGCTTTTAAGCCATTTTCATTATTCAAGTGTTCTGGCCTCATCTCTTTAGATAAATGGGAATGCATGAGAAAGAAGTCAGTGGGCAGAGAAAGAAGTCCTTCTTGACAGTCGTCCTTGCCTGCAACTCACGGTTGTGTGTACAGATGGTCCCCAATTTACGATGGTTTGGCTTACAATGGTTCAACTTTATGATGGTTTGGAAGCCACACGCAGCCAGGAGAAATGATACTTTGAGGGGCGCCTGTGTGGCTCAGTTGGTTAAGCCTTTGATTCTTGATTTCAGCTCAGGTCGTGTTCTCATGATTCGTGAGTTCGAGCCCAGCATGGGGCTCTGTGCTACTGGTGCAGAGCCTGCCTGGGATTCCCTCTCTCCTTCTCTCTCTCTGCCCTTTCCCTGCTTGTGTGCTATCTCTGTGTCTCTCAAAATAAATGAATAAAGCTTAAAAAAAGAGAAACCCTATTTTGAATTTGGAATCTGGATCTTCTTCCAGGTTATCGATATGCAGTGTGACCCTCTCTCATGATGCCAGGCAGCAGCAGCTGCAGCTCCCAGTCAGCCACAGGGTCATGAGGGTAAACATCTGGTTCACTTACGCAACCACTCTGTCCCCATACAACAATTTCACACAGTACCCAATACATTACATGAGGTATTCAACACTTTATTGTAAGTAGGCTTTGTATTCGATGATTTTGCCCAACTGTAAGCTAATGTAGTGTTCTGAGCATGTGTAAGGTGGGCTTGGCTAAGCTACGATGTAAAGCATGTTAAGTGTATTAAATACACTTTTGAGGGATTTGACGTATATTTTCCATTTATAATGGGTTTGTAAGGGTGTAACCCCATTATAAGTTGAGGAAAATCTGTATTACACACAGAATGTCAAGAAATATTGAAATGATTATTGGTTTTATCTACAAATTGCTAATACATATATGTTTGCATATTATTCACCTTGACAATTATTGCCAGTCCTTTCCATTTTCACCCCCAAAAGATTCCAATGCCCATTCCTTGGTCGTGTGCAGTAAACTTCAGAGGGAAAATCAAGGTTACACCTGAGTATAAGAGTCAAAGCTGGAGCGAAATAAGTCAGGCAGAGAAGGACAAATATCATATGTGTGCACGTATAGGAGGATTAGGAGGAACTTGACGGAGGACCAAGGGGGAGAAGAAGGGCAGAAATGGTGGGGGAAAGGGAGAGAGGCAAACCAAGAGAGACTCTTGAATGCTGACAAAAACTGAGGACTGATGGATGTGGGGGGGAGGAGGGGTGGACGTGGAGGAGGACACTTGTGGGGATGAGCACTGGGTGTTATGTGGAAACTAATTTGACAATAAACTATTTGTAAAAAAAAAAAAGAGTCAAAGCTATAATACTTCTAGAAGAAACTTTAGGGAACATCTTTATACCTTGGATTGGGCAAAGAATTCTTAATAGAATATAAAAAGCACATAATTACTAGAATGGCTAAAAAAATTTAAATTGACTATACCAAGTGTTGGCAGTGATGTGGCAAAACCAGAACTCGCACACATTGCTAATGGAGTTGCAAAATGGCACAGGCAATTTGAGAAATACATTGACAGTTTCTTACAAAGCTAATCACATACTTACTGAATTTTTCAAGTATATAGCTTATTATTATTTTTAGTGGCAATATAGTAATAAAGAGCCCTGAATTTGAAGCTACCTTAAAGATTAACATTTTGCTTTTCAATGAGGCAATCTTACAATATCTCTAACTGTATTTTTTCTGCATTTAAATTGCCACCTAGCTGTTTTTTTTAAGGTAGACATCTCCACCTCATTTACCTCCTGTAAAGGAACATTCCCATCCTTTAGGCTTTTTAGTTATTTATCTTATATCCTCTTTAATTTCTCAAACATTCTTTCACATGAGGAGAGTAAAAGTTGACACTAAGGAAAGGTTTCATTTTGTCTAAATATAAAAAACTATTTCAATAGGATGATTACTAGGTAAAAAATGTAACAAAGTACTAGCAACGTGTTTGAAGCTGCCTTTGGAAAATTAGCCACCCCTGGCCTTTCCCCACGTTTGCTGGGGCTCTGAAGTTCCGTCTTTGAACTCCTTGTGAATACAATGATGGTGCCAGGAAGGAAGGAAAGGGAATGTGGATCTGGACAAATTGCCATTTGCTTCACTGTATCAATGACCCAAGAAAATTAGAATCCATCATTCTGATGAATCCGGGAAATAGAAGGCTCCCTCCAGTCCACAGTTTGTACTCTTCTCATTAGGCATTTAGAGTTGTAATATGGAGGGGCGCCTGGGTGGCTTAGTCGGTTAAGCGTCCGACTTTCGCTCAGGTCATGATCTCGCGGTTTGTGGGTTCGAGCCCCGCGTCGGGCTCTGTGCTGACTGCCAGCTCAGAGCCTGGAGCCTGTTTCAGTCTGTGACTCCCTCTCTCTCTGACCCTCCCCTGCTCACGCTGTCTCTCTCTCTCCTAGAAATAAATAAAACATTTAAAAAAAAATTAAAAAAAAAAGAGTTGTAATATGGAATATGTCAGCCAGAGAAAGACAAATACCGTATGATTTCATTTATATGTGGAATTTAAGAAACAAAACAAATGAGCAAGAGAGGGGTGGGGAGAGAGAGGGAGAGAGAGAGAGAGAGAGAGAGAAACCAAGAAACAGACTCTTAACTACAGAGAACGAACTGATGGTTACCAGAGGGGAGGGTGTCGGGGGATGGGTGAAATAGGTGATGGGGATTAAGGCATGCCCTTGATGAGTACCAGGTGATATATGAAATTTTCAAATCACTATATTGTACACCTGAAATGAATATAACACTGTACGTTAAATATACTGGATTCAAAATTTGAAAAAAAATGAAGTTTTACCCAAAGAATGATAAATGGAAAGTGGTAGAATGAATGGAAAGTTCTTTGAATTGCAGGGAGTTAGTCCTGGGTTCTTATCCCTAATGCAGTTAACCAGCTGGGACACATTGGGAACATAATTTCTTTTCTCTGGGTTTCAGATTTGCAATTGTTAAGTGAAGAAGGGACAGACTCAAATCTCCTACGGTCCCTTTCGGTTCTTGCCTTTCATGATTTTCTAGTTAGAGATGTCACGCACATACTAGAGTGAATTGTTCTCCCCTGTGGCAATCTTAAGAGCGTTAACAGAAGTAACAACTCTTGCTTACTTGGCTGTTAAGAGGGAAGCACTTTAGTGACTCAAGAGGGTTGAAGAGACAGAACACTTCAAATTCCATTCCATCAAACACACTCTTTTTTTTTTTTTTTTAATGTTTATTTATTTCTAGGAGAGAGAGAGAGAGAGACAGCATGAGCAGGGGAGGGTCAGAGAGAGAGGGAGACACAGACTGAAACAGGCTCCAGGCTCTGAGCTGGCAGTCAGCACAGAGCCCGACGTGGGGCTCGAACCCACGAACCGCGAGATCATGACCTAAGCGAAAGCCGGATGCTTAACCGACTAAGCCACCCAGGCGCCCCCCATCAAACACACTCTTAAAGAAATCCTGAAACAGATTACTGGATAGCTTGTGAATATGTGATTGAGTCACTTACAAAGCTACTATCCATTTAAATATGTAGGAACTTTCATGTCCGCATCCCCCATTTCCTGAAACAAGTGATAGTAATTAGAATTTAAGACAGGCAGGCTTTAAGATTCTGTATTCTTTTTGGCGAACAAGATGATCAAAGAAGTCAACAACAGAGGATGATCCCATAGTTTCAAAAACTTGATTTTAAGGTACTTTTCTCCAAAAGAAAACGACATTTTCTACACAAGATCTAAAAACCATGCCGATACAAAATCTATGGCTAGAGAATTCACGAAGTTTTGAACTTCTAAAGATTGGAGTTTGCTTCTTTTTCTTCCCTGAATGCTTCAGCAGCACACACCTGCACCCAGCATTGCCTGGTAACTGCTTATTCATGGTGACTGGGGTGTGTGTGTGCCATTTCTTTTTAGCTTAATTCTAAAACTAGAAAATTCAGAGACAAGACAAACAGTGAATGATTTATTTAACTGATTATCAGTTTGGTTTCCATTGATTTTCAATCTTTCTGTATTCTTATGTGTTAAGAGTACCAGCTTTAAGCAGCTGGAGTTTTAGTTTTACTTTTTAAGGTAGGCTCCACACCAGGTTTGAAGTTACCGCCATGAGATCAACAGTCGCATGCTCTTCTGCCCGAGTCAGCCAGGTTCCCCTAGATAGTTGGATTTTTAAAAATCTAGCCTGACATCTGCCTTATCTTAATACCTTTTCATTTATTAAAAAGTTATTTTACTGTTTATTTATTTTTTAGAGACAGAGTACGAGCAGGGGAGGGGCAGAGTGAGAGGGAGGCACAGAATCCAAAGCAGGCTCAAAGCCCAACGTGGGGTTCAAACTCACAGACCGCGGGATTGTGACCTGGGCTGAAGTTGGACGCTTAACTGACTAAGCCACCCAGGTGCCCCAGGACATTTGCATTTATTACAGTTATTGAAATATTAGGATCACAGCTCTTTGGGTGACCTTTTCTGCCTCCCTTCCTTATATTGCTGCCTTTCAAATTCATTCATTAAGTTTTCCTTTCCTCTTATTTGTTTTTTTCACATGTACTAACTCAAAAGTAACATAGTCTGTGTTTTCTATTTTTGTGGTTATTCAGACTATTTTAATGTGAATAGTTGACAATTTATAGTTATTCAGTGTTTTTACTTTCCAAAAAATGCAAAGCCCTTAGAATGTTTAAATTCTGACCACCCCTCACTATGTAAGTTATTATCATAGTGTTTGAGGCCAATTATTACCACTGACATTTATTACATTACAACCAATGTTATCAATTATAACACACAATCACTGTTGCTTTATTCGCCCACCTATTCCTGATGTCTTTGAGCACCATTTCTTTTGCAACTGAGTCTTTCCTTTGAAACCCCTTCAGTGAGTTCTTTTGCTAGTAAAGTGTTTCAGTTTTTATTTGTCTGAAAATTTATTTTAGTTCTCCCTAGTCTAGTATAGACTAATAAAATGACAGCTGTTTTATCACAGCCTACCAAAGATACTCTTCCACTATCTTCTGGCCTCCATCATTGCTGTTGAAAAGTTGGGTGTTGGCCTAATTGTTATTTCATGACGAGTAATTATTATTCCATTGTGGGTCATGCGTCTTCTCTCTGCATGTCTTTTTATCTTGAGATGTTTGCAGCTGTAACTAGGTACAGACTTTTTTTTCTCTCATTTTGCTTTTTAGTTTGGTTTGGTTTTCCCAGATCTGTGTCTTTTAAAAATTGTGTGTGTGTGTGTGTGTGTGTGTGTGAGAGAGAGAGAGAGAGAGAGAGAGAGAAAGAGAAAGAAAGAGAAAGGGGGGGTGAAGAGAGAGAGAGAGAGAGAGAGGGTGAGAGAGAGAGAGAATCTCAAGCAGGCTCCATGCTCAACTCAGAGCCCCATGTAGGGCTGAATCTCACAACCCTGAGATCATGACTTGAGCCAAAAGCAAGAGTCACATGCTCAGCCAACTGAGCCACCCGGGTGCCCCTCCTCTGATATTTTTAACAATTCAAATTTTGACTTCTAGAAATTTTATTTGCTTCCTTTAAAAATCTTTTCGTGGGGTGCCTGGGTGGCTCAGTCGGTTGAGCATCCGACTTTGGCTCAGGTCAGGATCTCACTGTTCATGTGCTCCAGCTCTGTGTAGGGCTCTGTGCTGACGGCCTACTCAGAGTCTGGAGCCTGTCTTTGGATTCTGTGTCTCCCTCTCTCTCTGACCCTCCCCTGCACACTCTGTCTCTGTCTCTCAAAAAATAAATTAGAAAAAAACATTAAAAAAATAAAAAAATAAAAATCTTTTCACGCATCTCTAAATCTCATGTTCTTTGTTCGTATTTGGAGTTTTCACTTCCACCCCTTTAAACATGTTAGATGTAGTTATTATATACTCTGTACCTGTATACTCTGTGATGGTTCCAACATCAGAAGACTTCTGGGGTCTTTTTTCCCTGTCGTTTCTGCATCTCCTATCCACGGCGCCTTGCTTCCTCGTATCTTGCCGTATTCAGCTGAGCTACTCCTTTTCCTTGTATCTTTATCGACACAAATTTTTGAGGCCTGGATTTTATTTTCTTTTGCCAGACATCTAAAGAACAATATCACCACTTTGAATAAGTTTTTTTTTTTTTGCCTCACTTTGTTTTTTTGCTTTTTGTATTTGTGGATCACAGTGACTATATGAATTCAGGCTGGAGATCCCAGTGAGAGTCCGTTACTTCCTGTCAGCGAGGCTTTGGCTTGGTTGAAGGTCTGAATATTTCTTTTTTTTTTTTTTAATGTTTTATTTATTTCTAGGAGAGAGAGAGAGACAGCGTGAGCAGGGGAGGGTCAGAGAGAGAGGGAGTCACAGACTGAAACAGGCTCCAGGCTCTGAGCCGGCAGTCAGCACAGAGCCTGACGCGGGGCTTGAACCCATGAACCGCGACATCATGACCTAAGCGAAAGTCGGACGCTTAACCAACTAAGCCACCCAGGCGCCCCGAAGGTCTGAATATTTCTTACTTTCCTGCATCTTAGGAGTTTTAAAAGATATTTTTATCCAACATTTTATTTATTTTATTGGGAGAGTCATTTAGAGCATCTAATCTGCCATATGGAATAGTCTAGATATGGGAGAGTGTTCTAAAATTCCAAGTTGATGCAATTTATTTTTGTCAGTAGCATTTCTTTTTTTAAGACAAGGAGCCAAATGACGAAAAAGACACACAATTTGGACCAAGCTTAGCAGAATGGATAATTGAGAATTTATCACAACGTAAATGAGACTGTAGCTCTAACTCTGTGACCTCCATGGCACATGGAATGTGGCACTCCCCAGCTTTCAGGATTCACTACACTTAAGATCTACACCACTGACTTTGAAATGTGAAATGTGAGCTTTAAAAGAGACTTGGATAAAATTTCTCATAGTAACTTAATGCTAATAAACAAGTTGTACCGATTTCAGCGCAAGATCTACTCTGGGAGTGGTTCGTACCTGATACTGCATAGGGAGGAAAGCATAAACTCCCACTGATGGATATAGCCAGGTGTGCTGTGCTGACCCCCAGAGAAAACATTTCTCTCTTCTTTCTTTTTTTTTCTTTTGATTTGACCTGTGGACAGACCCAGGTATTATTTTCTGAGACCATTTCCAGAAAGTGGTTCACTTAGGAAAGTCATGTGAATAAACTACTCTTAATGCCAATAGCAAGACGGTAAACACTGGCCCCTAAGAAAAGACAGAGGACTATATCCTGTTTCTCCGTCCATGCAACACAATGAAACCTACTGGAGTAAGAATTCCTTGACCAAGGGAATTAAAGGAAGGAAGCCCTATACTCAGCTGCTGCTTTGTGTAGCCAATGTAGATCATGATTTCTTCCAGCTTAAAAACGTTTCATATCTTTGATTTACTGCAGGCTGCTAAGAGAAGTTTCCATTATCTCTGAGAAAGCAGTAGCTGAATGTGGCCTCCTCACTATAGGGAGAGTAGTTCATGGCCAGTGATGGCCCCATGCCTCCCCCAGGTCCTGATCAGGCAATCTAGAATGCTGGTCAAAGAGACACACTCAAGCTGTTCAGAATGCCTGTGTAAAAATCTCACGAACAGCAAAATGGGTGAAGGGGAATGGGAGGTACAGGCTTCCAGTCATGGAATGAGTAAGTCACGGGAGTAAGAGGCACCTTATAAAGAGTACAGTCAATGATACTGTGATTACGATGTATCAGGACACGTGGTAGCCACCCTGTGGTGAGCTTAGCATAAAGTCTAAACTTGTCCCATCACCATGGTATGTACCTTAAATTAATGTAACATTGTGCATCAACCATACTCAAAAACAAAATCTCAAATAGCAGCTTATTCAATGATTGAGTTCCCACTGGCATCTGGCATTGGTCTAGGTGCTAGGAATGCAATAGTGAGCAAAACAGTCCCATCCGATCCATCTGTAGGGACAGTTCACTGTCGTCCTCTGGTGAGGGACAGATGAAAAAAGAGACAGCTCCATGATTAGAGTTTAATGAGGGCCTGGATAGGAGTGGTGGAAGTTGCTACCTAAAGCATCCCTATGTCCACTTTGTTGGTTCTGCATTGAACTTTTCAGTTAAAATTGTAATACATGTTGCAACAGAGCATATAAAATGACATGCTGGACATTATCTCCCTAACATAAAAGAGATACGGAAGGTAGGGGAGGGGAGGGTGGGAAAGGGAGCAAGGAATGATACGGTGATGAAGATTCTATAATCATTTGACCCTTTTTGACCTTACGGAGAAGTCTTAGATATGTTATTCCAAGGGAAGCCGCTTAATAAGTGAAACATTGGTACATTTGTCCCACATCAAGTGGGAAAAGGAAGTGAAGAAAACTTTTAGTTTGGGGCCAAGGAATCAAATTTTAGTATATTTCTATGTTCACAAAACAGTCTTAAATTTAAAATTAATTCCTTGGGGCACCTGGGTGGCTCAGTCGGTTGAGCATCCGACTTCGGCTCAGGTCATGATCTCACTGTTCATGGATTCGAGCCCCACGTCGGGCTCTGTGCTGACAGCTCAGAGCCTGGAGCCTGCTTCAGATTCTGTGTCTCCTTCTCTCTCTGACCCTCCCCTGCTCATGCTCTATCTCTCCCTGTCTCAGAAATAAATAAAAACTATTAAAAAAATTAAACAAAAATAAAATTAAAAACCATAAAATTAATTCCTTATGTAAAGAGTATTTTTATTCTTAAGGTGGTGAAAATAGCCCTATATAATATCATAATGCTGAACACATGTCATTACACAGTTGTCCAAACCCATAGAATATGCAACACCAGGAGTGAACCCTAATGTAAATGAGGGACTTTGGGTGACTACGATGTGTTAATATTTGCTCATCAATGTAACGAATGCATCACTCTGGCGGGGGCTATTGTAATGGGTCACACTATGTCTATGTAGAGGCCGGAAGTATATGTGAAATACGTACCTCCCTCTCAATTTTGCTGTGAGTCTGGAGCTGTTTTAAAAATAAAGTTTTGATTCCAAAAAAGAATACTTTTCATCTTGGATGTGAGTTCTGCGCACACCCCCTTATAATATAGCCATGTAAGGAATCACACTACAGACTAAGAAGCCCATCAACACATAGGCTCCCTAGCACTCATGAATATTGGGAGTTTATAATAGATAACGCTTAGCACGCTCGCTGGAGCATTAAGACCATTTTATCCCCTTCAGAAGGGAACCCTGAGTGTTGGCTTATCGCACCAGTGCTCCCCTTACATGCACCTTGTAGTTTGGTTCTTGCTGCTTGCCAGCACCTGACCTTCTCTGTGTTCTCTCTGCTTGATCTTGGGCATAAAAGCAGAGTTTGATAGTTAAGTATTTTGGCGACCGTCTCCCTGGTGACTGGGGTCGGAAATAATCTTTGACCTTTCCTCTATTGTTTGTAGTGAAAGCCTGCCTCCAGGCTTGCAAGCTTCTTCTGCACTTTCCTGGAAAGGTAAGGCTGCCATGTTTTTTGGGCCCTGGCCATCTGGCCCACTCGCCTGTGCATTGTTTTCTTGGATCAAGGGATCAGGGCAACCACCATTCTCCAGAGGGGGAGCAGGTGAAGGGGGTGGGGGAGTGGGAAAGCCTAGTTGAGGAATATTGTGGGCACAATGCCCGGATAGCCTGGCGTGATGAGGAATCTTTATTTTTTTTTTTTTTTGTATCTCTACCATATTCTTCTGCTCCCTGTGCCTTTCTCATCACTAGGCCTATCTGAAATTTTGGCACTTAGTTTCTCTTACTGACAAAAAGTCTGTTCTTTAGTTAAAATCATCACATTATTGAGAGATCTAAGTTTCAAGTACCTGGCTGGCCCTTTGCTTCACATTGTCAGGTCACAAAGTTAAGTTCTCTTAACAAATGGGACATAAAAGAGCTTTTCATGAGTCCTAGGAAAATGGAATGTTATTTCCTAGGATACAGACTGTATATGGGATGCTGTTTGCAAATGCTGGGTTCTGGTGATAGTCGGTGTGAGTGGAAGTGAGCTAGGCATCAAGGAAAAGAGGGATATTACATAAAAGAAGATACTCAGCCTATCTCATACATTTTGTTTAGGGCAAAATTAGCACCCGTCACTTAGCATACATTTACCCAGAGGTAATTTTCCTGCTTACCAGCAAGGGGACCTAGCTTATGGTAGTCAGGTGATTGCTTTTTTTAAATAAAAATGTATTTATTTGTTTTGAAAGAGAGAGAGAATGTGTATGCGTGAGCCAGGCAGGGGCAAGAGAGAGAATCCCAAGCAGGCTCCACGTTATCAGTAAAGAGCTCAATGGGAGGCTCAATCTCGTGAACTGTGACATAATGATCTGAGATAAAATCAAGAGTTACATACTTAACTGACTGAGCCAGCCAGGCAGCCCCGGTGATTGCATTTTGAAGTTTCCTTGTGGAAGAGCATTAATTTGGGGACCTTAGTTTTGCACGTAGCTTTTAAACAAGATGCAACTTGATGCAGAATTTTATTGGTAGATTAAATAGCTTCAATAGACTTTTTTTTTTTTTAAAGTAAAGTCTGCCTCCAAAGTGGGGCTCAAACCCACAATCCCAAGATCAAGAGTTGCAAGCTCTACAGACTGAACCAGCCAGACACCTCACGGTTTTTCTGGTTGTTGTTGATTCCGTGACAAGTTCAATTTTCACTAAGTTAAAAAGATATTCATTCCAGATTCCTTTTTTTTTCTGTTTGGATTCTAGTGGGCCCGTTTCAGTTTTTAAACTTACCTTGGGGAGCCTGGGTGGCTTAGTCGGTTAAGCGTCCGACTTTCGCTTGGGTCATGATCTCGCGGTTCGTGGGTTCAAGCCCCGCGTCGGGCTCTGTGCTGACTGCCAGCTCAGAGCCTGGAGCCTGTTTCAGTCTGTGACTCCCTCTCTCTCTGACCCTCCCCTGCTCACGCTGTCTCTCTCTCTCTCTCTCTCCTAGAAAAAAAAACTTACCTTGAGGCACATTCATCCAGTCATGAGAAATTCCAGGTAAGCATGACTTGCACAGGAATCAAATCTGATGCTTTTCTGTATCCCTACATCCAAATCCTATTGGTTCGACTTTCAAAATATAGTATATTTCAGAATCAAGTATGTGTCATCATTACCATCTTAGTCCAAATCACCATGACTTATTTCCTAGACCATTGAGCTAGCCTTGAAACAGGTTTCTTTACTCCCATTGCCCTTTGCTTCCCACCCACCTACCTGTCGGGTTGAGCTACTGAGTCTCCAAAGGTTCAAATGACAATTTTTTTTTCCAAAGAAATCATCTTGGTGGTCACCTCCCTTCTCCCAACTACTTTTTGCCTTATCTGGATGGTCATCCTTGGGTCATCCCCTGACAGGTGATATGTGGGAAACTAGAGATTGCATTAAGTAAGAACACATTGCTGCTGTGGAGTGTAGAGTTATGAAAAGAATATTCTAGTTCATGTTGCAAAAATCAGGAGGCTTTTTTGCAAAGGATTCACCCAATAAGTGACTCTCCCCTTGAAAACTTCTGCTTCGAAATAAACAAATTCCAGGACAAAAGTGTAAGGTGATCAGAGACTCCCAAGGGTACAAGCAGGAGGTCACATAAGTGATGAGGAAGAAGGTCCAAGAATTATCAAGCAAAGATAAACTTGGGGCTGTATAAACTAATAGCATGACCTCAGTAAATATAGTAGCATTAAATACAGCATTAAATACAGTCAGGTTAAAGGAACATTTGTCTTAAAGGATTTATTTTTTTCCTCTAGATTTCTTTTTGCAAGTCTCAAGTGCAGTTCCTTTCTCCATCTAACCTAAGGTAAGACTGTATGTATTACATCTATAATACAACTGTAGCAAAATGAATGCCAGTCTGCAAACTTCACTGTGCGAGAAATCTACGTTACTTTTTTTTAATAACCTAATTTGTTTTAAGTCCTCATTCCTCCAATGCAGCAGAAGTTAATCTCTACTAAATTGGGCTAAATTGGGGATTTCCTCCCATCCTCCTCAGAGTTGCCTCTAATTTTGGGAGGCTGTTCCAAGTGACAAGAAGTGGGGCATGGTGGATGTCGGGTTTGAGTCTGGCCTCTGGCCGTCATCTGTCCATGCTGTCTGGCGTCCACTGTGATGGCCAAAAGGGGAACATAATACCTCCAGCCATCGCGGCTCCCATAGGGACTACAGCCTCTTAGCTATCTGTTGGCCACACCCAACAGTCATTTCTCTTTTAGGTCATTCTTGCTCTTTCCCTTTGATCTGAGAACCCACAAACCCATCTGGAGCTTCAGTAATCCTTTCTTCCTATCTGACACTTGAATGGGTGGTGGAGAAGGAGAGGGGACAGCCCCTGTTCAGAGGGTACATTAGCACCTGCTCTGACTTCTTACTAGCATGTCTCCTTCCCCCACACCTGGGAAATCTTTGTGTAATTTTGGGTGGGAACTCTTTCTCTAAATTACCAAGTAAACGTCTACATCTTACTTATTCCCTGCATACTTCCCATTCCCCTTGGGGCCTGAATTTTGAAGATTTAAAAGTCAAAAGAAATTCATTTTTTCTCTGCTTTTTGTTAACGTCTTCTGCCCAAGAGATAATAATCAGAATAATCTATCTGCTGTTTGAAAGAAGGTAAGAATGAAGAAGTAGAGAAAATATTAGGGGAAAACGTTGACTAATACTTTGGTATTAGTGGTTTCCTACCTCATACTGATCAATTCCCTAAACAGAGGTAAGTGGAATGGCATCTGAAACAAAGACTAAATGTTTTGATGTATGCTAACTGATACATATAAGCTGTAATACAATACATAGGAGCTCTTAAGAAAAACAATTATTTGTAACAAATGGAAATTATTGAGGATATAATCAGATTATATGAGGTCCATCTCTGCTATGATCTGACTGTGGAACCCTAGTTTAATTGCTTCACCTTCTTTTAAAATTTTTTTAAAATGTTTGTTTAATTTTAAGAGGGTGAGGGAGAGGGAGAGGGAGAAAGAGAGAGAGAGAGAGAGAGAGAGAGAGACGATGGGAGGGGCAGAGAGAGACAGAGAGGAGACACAGAATCTGAAGAAGGCTCCAGGCCCTGAACTGTCAGCACCAAGCCCGATGTGGGACTCAAATTCATAAACCATGAGATCATGATCTGAGCTGAAGTCAGAGGTTTAACCAACTGAGCCAGTCAGGTGCCCCAATCACTTCACCTTCTAAGCATGGCTTTTCTCATTTGTAAAGTGGGAATAATAACTCTACTTCACAAGTTTTTAATAAGATTTTAAATTACATTAATAATCAAAGTGATGCATTATAGTCACTCTGTAAGTTCTTGTTCATTCATTCATTCATTCATTCATCCATTCATGTATTCATCCTTTCTTTCATCAGGTATACATGCCTACTCTTGTAGTAGTAAGACTACAGCCACTGTTAGAAAAACTTTTTACAATATGTACAAACACCTGTTGGGTAACAAGTGTGACTCTGCCCTAGCCATTTATTTAGTCTGTAATAGACATATGGCCTAAGTAAGATCAGGGTAGGTAGGCCATAGATTCACTATTTCCACAGATCTGATGAACAATATTCATGACCAGGATCTTCTATTGCGCTTAGAATGGCTTCTAGAAAATGAGCTTTGTATAGAAATAGTACCTTTCATGACAGAGAGCCTTTAACTGTGAACACTGTGGACAATAGCATCCCCCTCACCTCTTCTCTAGGTGAGTGTTACCAATGATATTTTCCTGGCTTCACGTAAAGAGTCAGATTGGATAACATCTTAGGTGCAGAGCAGAATTCATAACTATTCTTTTTGTTTTAATTGGAGTATAATTTTCATACAATAAAATGAACAGATCTTAAGTATTCAATTCAGTGAGTTTGGCAAATTCCATACACCCATTCAGCTACCACTCAAAACAAGAATTTAACATTTGCATCACCCCAAAATGACCTTTGTGCCCCTTTCTAGTCACTCCTCACTATGGCAGAATTTTTCATTGTAAAATCTCCCAAATGTTCTTAGGGATGTCTTCTACTTCACTTAACATGTGAACTCTCACAACTTCTGTGGGAAGTAAACTAATGAGAGGTTTGCATGCATCATATTAGTATTCAGAACTATTCTATGTGGTAGGAACTATTACTTCTTCTATTTTACACAAGAGAAGACTGAAGCTTCGTGAGATAGAATAATTTACCCAAAGGTCAAACAGCTCTTATGTCCTTAAGGTCTCAACAGCCCTTCATCCCAGAGCTGGGATTTGAACTCAGATTGGGCTGATTCTAGACCCTGACTTGTAAATCACTACACTAAAGAGCAGACCCATCCTGAGATGTAGCTAACAATTGCAGTTTTCCTGGGTTTGGATTCTGTGCATCTGTTATTTTGGCAAAAGGAGAAAAAGCAAGTTGGTTGATTTAATACCTTCTATTTCTTTCATGAGATCCTTATAAGCTCTGTTACTCTTTCATTCACTTGTGCCTGCAAGATTTGTACCAGTTGACTGTTAAGGACCATGACAGAGATCATCATGATGCTGACGGTGATGGAGGCAAAAATTTTTGAACACTGTGTGGCAGGGGCTATGTAAAGCACGGCCTCTAAAGTTCCTGATTTAGTTCTCCTAACGACTTTCAGGGTAGGATCTGTTATTAACAGTATTACAGACTAAAAATTCGCAGCTTAGAGAGCCTGCGTGGCTTTGCCAGTCCTGCACATTTAGAAGGGGGCAGAGCTCATTTTGAATCTTGTCAGGCTGAATGCCTGTATTTCATCCACTGCTGTAAACAGCCTCTTAATCCTCTATGTATGTCCTCAGTCTTGTTAATAAAGAATGGTCTCGGTTCCTGCCTGAACTAGATTTCACCAGTATAAATACGCAAGTGTGAACTCTGCCAGCTGGCTCACTTTTAGATAAGATCCTGTTAGTTCCAAACACTTAGCTCCACCTGCTCTTCAGAAACTTCGAAAACAGCTGGCCCTTGGCCAAATTGTGAGGTAGATGGAATTTGTCTTAAGCATTTGATCCTCCTCTGCACTCTGCCCATCCCCTTGAAGTATCCTGTTGAACAAAGACTCTTCTTTTAATTCCTGGAGCTCAAGTCTTGCCAGAATTACTGAGTCCTTTAGCCTCTGTTTGTGTGTTCAGAACCTCTGATACTCTCCATCTCCTCCCCTGCTCCAGCCTGTTGATTTTCCCATCTGTACTTGAACCAGTTTAGTCTAGCTTTCCCACCCAAGCTTGTGCTAATGTCCTCCTGGAGGGTGGAAGGTGAAGGACCTCCAGATGCCTGAGACTTTCTAGAGCAAGGACCCCTATCTATTTCGGCAACCTCAGTGGGGTGTCTCCCAGGACTGATTGGAAAGGAAGACGAGGCAGCCTTCGTGGTGACAACAGCTAATCATATAGCATTGAATCTAAGTACTTTTCATGTTGTAACTTATTTAATCCTTACAACACTCCTATGAGGTGTTAGGGCTCCAGCAAGAAAGAGGAGGCACACACAGATGGAATTCTGAAGAGAATTTAAAGAAGAAACTATTTGCAGATGTGTAGGCAGATTTAAGGCAATCCATCAGGGATATTGAAGCACCCAGCAAACTAGCTGCCTTCAGAAGCTGTTCCCACTCAGAAGCTGTTCCCACTCACAGGCTGGAAGGGTAAGCAAGGAAATGGTGTAACTAGAGCCTGATGAAGAGCTATTCTAGGAAGAGCTGCTCTAAGAAACCGTCTGTAGTCATGGAGAGATGTGGCCAGAGCCTTGGTGGTGTGGGGGTGGAGTGGCAGGTGAAATGAATACTTGAAGTTGATGAGGTGTTGAGGGAACAAATTACTCTAATATTCCCTTCCATCTTCCAATTTCCCTTTGACTAAAACAACTAAAAGCCTGACATCAAGGGAATCTCAGTGATACAGGATTGAAGTATCAGCTGCCATGGGGCTCAGTATGGGGCAAAACGACAGAGAATAACCAGTCCATGAAGAAGCTCAGGCACAGAGAGGTTAAGCAACCTGTCTGAAGTCACATAATTAGGAAGTGGCAGAACCAGAGTGGGAACTGAGGTTGTCACACCCGGTCTAGTGTTGAGGAGTTCTCCCACACTTACATAGTGTCTTACAGTTTTCCCAAATGCCTTCTCCAGAAAGATTTTAGAAGGCTCCTGCAGAAGGTATTTTGGAGCAGCTTCCTCAATCATACTGTCCCTACTGAATTGGGATCAATTCTCGGATCAGGCATTTGGAACTCAATAATGGGTGGCACTATTGGGATGAATCTGGGCCAACCGTGGAAACTCATATGGGTCTTATGTTACTGGTGACAAAGAGGAGCCCCTATTACAGAGAAAAGGTTCCCGTCATCTGTGCAAAATGTCCCTGTACACAACAGACCTCTGGCAGAAAGGACTTCATGACAGATACAGGTAACATGGCTGGGGCTTCACCAATTCAGTGGGTTGATGATAATCAACATGGTCTGGTTTATAAAATAGTAAGTATGTCAGAAAACCACCGATAAGATGGGAGGACCATTCTGCCTCAGTGTAGGAGAAACTGAGACTTGTGGTTTCTGTGTGAGAGAAGCCAGTACCCAGTTTGAACTTCTGCAAAAAAAAAAAGAAAGAAAGAAAGAAATAAAAAGCCACCCACCTGGGTTAAACCCAATCAAGGCAGACCAGCCAATAGAAAATACAGTCATTGTGTGGAAACATTTCCTGTGAAATGAGAGGACAAGGTACAGAAAAGCATTCTTTTGTGAACAAGAGAAGTCAAAAGAAATGAAATGGTTGGAACGCATTTTTCCATATTAAAGAATCAAAGCTCTAATGACAGCCTCTTATAGTTTGTTATTTTATTTCTGATTAAGCTTTTGTTTTCTCCTTTATAAAATTAGGCAGTGAGCTGACACTTTTTATATAAACCAGATGACGGCTTCTAGGAAGGAAAAGGGTGAGGCTGGAAAGAGAGAAGAGGCCCACAACGATGCACAAGACAGTAAGAAAAATATCAATATTTCTCATGTAACTTAGTGACAAAAACGTGTAGCACATAATAAGATACTGAGGCTTGGCCTTATTGCTGTAATTTGAGAAAGGAGATGGTCTTACTGATCCAGCAGTCCTATGATCGAGCCCTGTGAGAAGTAAATGAAATGCACTCAGTTTATGATCAGCTGAATATTATACACCTACAGAATGCTCTTTGCTACTAGACATTTTTTGTCTCCTACTATTTGTTCGAAAGGTGTTCTCTTAAAATTCTTATTAAACTATTTGAAATGTGGACATTGGCTTTAGGGAAGAAATTTTTGTTATTTGTCAAAAGGGTAGAATTTAATTGGCTTAACAGTCTATCTAGAAGTTAGCAATTTCTGGGAGCTGGTTATTAACCATGTTTATTATACAGTAGGGTTTCACATTATAGCTGGTTTAAGACATAAACGCTGGGGGCATACTATATATAAATAGGCACGTATACATGAGAAATGCACCTCCTATCTTCCTTTCCTCTGGATTCCAGATTTGTTAGAATTCTGTGGGACTGACCATGAGGGGGTAGAGACCATGAAAGTTTGTCAGAGGGCCTCCACTTGAGCAATGATCTCAGGAAAGGAGAGTGAAAAAGGTAAATTGTCTAATGTGCATGCATCCAATCTCCCAAGGGCTGGGAGTTTATACTTGCATTTAAAAGTAAAAACAAATAAAAATTAAGAAAGTGCTGGTGGCCCAAATGAAGTTCAATCCCTTTGTGACTTCTGACCAGAGCGAGAACTGTGAAATGCATTTCAATGCACCTTCCCACCTGCACGGGAAGATTATGCCTTCCCCTCTTTCCAAAGAGCTGAGATGAAGTATAACGTTTGGTCCATGCCCATCTGAAAGGATGATGAAGTACAAGTTGTGTGAGGATGCTACAAAGGTCAGCAACTTGGCAAAGTAGTCCAGGCTTATAGGAGGAAATACGTCATCTACACTGAACAAGCACAGTGAGAGAAGGCGGATGGCACAGCTGTCCTTGTGGGCATTCACCCTGGCAAGGTGGGTATCAACTAGTCTAAAACTGGACAAAGGTGGCAAAGAGATCCTTTGCTAATTTGAAGCCAAATGTCACCAAATAGGAAAGGGAAAGGGCAACTATAAGGAAGAAACAATTGAGATGATGCAGGGATAAAGTGATGTTATATGTGACTTTAAATAAAAACTGTTAAAATGAAAAAAATTAAGAATGAGCTAGGAATACGACCATCCAGTTTGTAAAATAAAAGATGAAACTGAGTAATGTCCTTAAGAATCCTAGAACTGGTTTACCTTTAAAATACTATTTAAGCCAAGGACATTTGTTCGTAATTAATACATAAAGGAAGTGGCCATGATTATGGTCTGTAACCATTCAGAAGTAAAGGATGATCAATATTGTTTTCCAATCAAATGTATATATGGAGTGGTTTGGTTAATGGGATAGAGGAGAAAAAGAAAGGAGATTAAAAGTAAGCTTTGTCTCTCTTCTTTCATACTTTGGGAGGTAGGGGAAAAAAATGTTTGCTGAGCTTTCACAGTACATCATCATTACCTGTTAACTGTCCTCGACTTGGGGTGGAAAAGCGAAGTTATCCTTCATGGGAGAGGGTGGATAATCGCTAACCTACAGACTATAATTTTACAATAGCCTTCCTCTCTAGGACTTCTTTGCTTGCTAGTAAAACAGGGCTTCCACAAGGCACGCCCACTCTTTTCATTCGCCCAGTGTCCTTTGCTAGAATCTGGGACCTGTCATTGGGAACCACATGTCCCCTAACACCAACCCATCCTCAATAGATAACTGCCTCCCCACCCTGCAGTCCACACTCTTTCCTTCGCTGTCCTTCCTCTGCTTGCCCGAGTCCTCTTTGCCCTAGATAACCGGGCTCTTCAGAGAAGATGACACCCAGCATGCGGGATGAATGTTGCCAGATGTAGGCAATTTTTAAAAATTTTTTTTTAGTGTTTTGTTTATTTCTAGGAGAGAGAGAGAGAGACAGCATGAGCAGGGGAAGGTCAGAGAGAGAGGGAGTCACAGACTGAAACAGGCTCCAGGCTCTGAGCTGGCAGTCAGCACAGAGCCCGTCATGGGGCTCGAACCCACGAACCACGAGATCATGACCTAAGCGAGAGTCGGATGCTTAACCGACTAAGCCACCCAGGCGCCCCCAGATGTAGGCAATTTTAAAATATGGTCAGTTTTAGATTAAAGACACTAGTATTAGAAAATCAACATTTGCCATTTCTCAATTCAGCATTAATTTCTCATTTATCTCTGCATATCATGATTTCAATGAAGTAACTTCAGCCAAGTCAGGATGATGAGCAGCTGACATATTTAACAGAGAATAACAGGTTGTAAGCAGCTTCAGGACTGTCTTGACATGAAATCCTATCCATCTAATGAAAATATTGTAATTACATTTGAACATCATTATACTTTGTTTTATCTAGTCATCTTCTTTTATTTTTGTTTATTTTTATTTTAGAGAGAGGGGAGTGGGGGAGAGAGAAGGGGAGAGATAGAGAGAGAGAATCAAGCAGGCTCCATGCCTCTTGCTATTCCATGACCGTGGGATCTTGACCTGAGTTGAAATCAAGAGTCGGATGCTTAACTGACTGAGCCACCCAGGCGCCCCTTACCTAGTCATCTCCTTATTACTCTCTCCTTTCCCTCTCACCTCCACAAACCCTTCAAAAATAATGGTTACTTTAACTGAGTCTTTTTTTTGCCAGAAGCGACGTACCAACTTTGTACCTGTACTGACTCATATAATCCTCACAAGAACCCTAGGAGATGTTAACTCTTTTCTTCCCATTTTATAGGTGACAAAAATGAGTCAGGGAGATCCACTTTCCCAAGAGCACACTATCGCTAAGAAGAGAAGAGGGCTTAGGTCTCAGAGGATCAGGTCCTAGAGCCCAAGCCCTCAGCCACGGGCCTGAAACCTCTCTCTGCATAGTGTACACTGGGTTGTACTGCAAGAATGCTTTGACTTGTTCTCATCTTTGATCCCATGCATGCTGACTTATAAATAGGATTGTTGGCCTTAGGGTTCACACCTGTGTCCTCTTCTCTTTCGTGCTTTATGTCCTGATTCCTGTCTATAGCCCTTGTCTTCTCCCTGGGGTCACACCATCTGATTCCACAGTCATCTGAGCTGTATATGAGATGAAGCCCAAATAGTTGGTGAGTGCCTTGCTCACCACCCCCACTATCTAGGTATTTGAATCTGTAGGAAATCTCATGTCAGCCAGAGGTACAGGGAAAAGAAAAGACTGGGTCTTCTGGATCCAAGTATTCTCTATAGATTGGAAAAGGGGCTGGCCCTCTAAGAAACAAGGCCCCTGTGGATGGTCTACGATGTGTGGCTTTCAAAATTCTTGAACACAGCTTACCATAAGGGATGTATTTCTATTGCAAATCACAACACATATCTTTACAGAAACAAAAGGTTGTAAAAACACTGTACTATATGGGATGTGCAAAGTTTCTCTTCTATTTATTTTTTGAAATGATGCTGGTTCAGATCCAGCAAACTGATTTATAACCCACTAAAAAGTCAACACTGGCAGCTTGAAACACAGCACAATAAAGAATTGTTTTTAACTCAATGTACAAAGAGTACTTACTAATAATAGATTTAGGCTGAAAATGATTAATTCCCTCATTATCCACAATAAATTTTGCAAATTACTTGTGTTCTCCTCTGTTTCCTATCCTTGCTGGAGATAAAAATGTCAGGAAGGGGAGCGTCACGGGAGAAACATGTAAGGTTAGGCATATGGGCACTGAGAAGATGTTTTTACACAAAAAAGATAATGGTCTTTCCTGAATGCCAGCTAAGACTACCTCTACACAGTTACCATCCTTCAAAATGTTAATATTTTATGGGAACAATTGAAAAACTTTGAATGTGACCTAGGTCTTAGGGAATTATTGTTAATTGTATCAGGGTGCAGTGATGGTATTGTGTTCATGTAGAAAAATATCCTTTCTAAATATTTATAATGACATATTTATATATGTCATGATGTCTATCATTTATCTTTTTAAAAATATATTTATTTTTGAGAGAGAGCGAGCGAGCGAGCAAGTGAGAGTGGGGGAGGGTCAGAGGGCGAGAAAGAACCCCAAGCAGGGCTCCATGCCTGCACGGAACCCCAAGCAGGCCTGGATCCCACGACCCTGGGGTCATGACCTGAGCCAAAACCAAGAGTTGGCTGCTCAACCGACTGAGTTACCCAGTCACCCCGGAGTTATTAAAAATAGGGAAATTCACTGCCATTTTCGTGTGACTTCAAATTCTGGTCTTCTTCCACAGTCTGCCTGTTCCTATTTTTCTGAATCCTCAGGTTTTAGAGCTGTCAGCACAGAGCCTGACGTGGGGCTCCAACTAGGAACGGTGAGGTCATGATGTGAGCTGAAGTCTGACGCTTAACCGACTGAGCCACCCAGGTGCCCCCTTAATACATTTTTGATAGTTGAAACGAAGAGATAAAGCAAGCAAAATAAAACTGATGTAAACAATTGTTAAGGTTTTGTTTTTATATCCATTAAATCAACCATATAAATGTAATATGGAATTTTGCTACAGTATTTCTAAATAAGACCTATATTAACCGAATCTAAATATGAATGTATTAGTTTTCTATTTCTGCTATATAATATTGTCACAAATTGAGTGGCTTAAAAGAATACACATTTATTCTCTTATAGTTACGAAGGTCCACACTCTAAAATGATTCAGCGGGGCCACATTTCTTTTGGGGGCTCTAGGGAAGAATTTGTTCCCTTGGCTATTTTAGCTCCTTAGAGATGGCCCATGTGACTCAGTCTGTAGCCCTGCATCCCCCCGACCACTTAGTTTGTTGTCATATCTCCTTCTCTTTCTCTGGCCCTCCTGCCTCCTTCCGGTAAGAATCCCTGAAATTACGTTGAACCACCTGGATAATCCAGAATAATTTCCTCTTTTCAAGATCCTTAACTAATGGCACCTGCAAAGTTCATGTAAGGTAACATATTCCCAAGACTCCAGGGCTAAGGACATGGATATCTTTAAAGGACCATTATTCAGCATGCCACAGTAGGTCAATAGTGTGACTTTATCATCAAAAGTTATTGGATCATTGGATGCATTAATATTTTGAATGAATGAAATATCATTTTGATAATATGTAATAAATATATTAATCATATAGCAAGCAGTAAATATAATACTTCAAAGGCAAAATCATAGGTTCACTCCACTCTTCTGTATCAGACAGGATCCTGGGATAATTGTATCCAGCTCTGAACAGCACACTTGAAAATAGAATCAAACAGGGACATAATCAAAGAAATACTCTGAAAAAACGTAAGAAGGAGGAAATAGAAGGATAAGAATGATCTACTAAAGAAAAGAAGGCAGGGCAGTGTATGATCGCCATCTTCCCTCTTTGAGGGGATAACAGATGGAATAGACATCAGAGTTGTGAAAACCTTTAAAAGGGCAAACTCAGGGGCACCTGGGTGACTCAGTTGGTTAAGTGTCTGTCTTTGGCTCAGGTCATGATCTCACGGTTCCTGAGCTTGAGTCCTGTATTGCGCTCTGTGCTGACAGCTCGGAGCCTGAAGCCTGCTTTAGGTTCTGTGTCTTCCTTTCTTTCTGCCTCTCCCCTGCTCTCTCTCTCTTTCTCTCTCTTTCACAAACAAAAAAATTTTAAATATAAATAAAAGAGCAAACTCAGAGGCACCTCAGGGAAATGAATTAAGTTCAATGGGAGGAAGAGCTGTCCAGCCTGCAGAGCGTGCCTTACTCAGTTTTCTTTCGCTGGAGACTTCCAAGCATAAAATCCTGACGATTTCTATAAAAGCAGTGCAACCATACGGAGAGTCCTGAGCCGGATGAATTGCAATGCCCCTTCCCACATATCAAGTTCCTGTGATTCCAGTGACTAAATGTCTGTCCCTTCTTGAGGAAAGGAAAGAGAAATAGCAGAAGCAGGAGAGCCAGTGAGCAGATAAGGGCTTTGTAAAGGTCTGAATGAACTGTTTTCATGACTGACAGATTTATGATGGAATAATTTCCTCTGTTTGTCCTGTAATGGGTGTTTGTACCTTGGGTTTGCAGCAAACGCCTTGCCCTGTGAACATTTCCAGCTGGGGTTCAAAGACAGGAAATGGTTTTGCTTAAGTGACAACAGAATTCCTGTTGATTAATTTTTTTCCTTATTGTTTTAAGCACAGCAAATAGGTAGCTATTTGTTTCAAGGTAATAAAGTCATATAATCTTAGAAGTTTACATTTAGTTTATTTATACAGCATATGATTTCCATAATGCTAAACTTTACATAGATTTTTAAAAAATGTTTATTTCTTTCTTTGTGAGATGGGGGAGGGGATAGGCAGAAAGAGAGGGAGAGAGAATCTCAAGCAGGCTCCATGCTGTCAGCACAGAGCCCATCGTGGGGCTGGAATCCATGAACTGCAAAGTTATGACCTGAGCCAAAATCAAGAGTTGGACACTTAGCAACTGAGCCACCCAGCCGTTCCTATATAGATTTTTACATTGTGAACACAGAAATATGAAACATGAACCCAGCCGCATCCTAGTAACCCTCTCATAGCAAGTGTTACTTCTTGTCTATCTACTCATTTTCCATTCTGCAAATAAACATTTGCTAAGGTCCTCTCTCGCCGCCTCACTCTGTTTCACACATTTCCCTCTGTCTCTTAGCTTATCCTTTTCTCCCACTTCTCCCTCTCCCTCATCCCAGTTTGTTAAGAAAAATGGAATCTGATGGTGCTCCCTCATCTTCCCATGAGCAAACCAATGACACGCCTATTTCTGTGCCCAACACCTTCCTCTTTCCTTCCATATCAATGGAAGTGTCTTTCTTCCTCCTCCTAATCCTTCTCCTCCTCATCCTTCTTCTTATTTTATTTGAAAGGGACTTTTCAGTAAAGATAAAAGGAAAGCTAAATTCTGCGCTTATGAAGAATTAGGGGGTGTCATGGTATACACACATGGAATAGGCCACATACATACAGGAATAGGCCACATGTGAGCAATAGGTGTAAGCTAGGCTTATTTTCACACCTGTGAAAAGAGAAAAATAAAATGATTTCAGAATCCCTACCATGCCATCTAAAAATTGGTTGCATTCAGCTTGACAATCAGTCCACGAGCATTTATTGGCCTTTTACCTCGCATATAATAGTTTCATGTTTTGTTTTAAACAACATTAAAAAAATTTTAATGTTTATTTATTAATGAGAGAGAGAGAGAGAGAGAAAGAAGGGGAGGGGCAGAGAGAGTAAGGGAGACACAGAATCTGAAGCAGGCTCCAGGCTCCGAGCTGTCAGCACAGAGCCTGACACAGGGCTTGAACCCACGGACCATGAGATCATGACCTGAGGCAAAGCCAGACACATAACCAACTGAGCCACCCAGGTGCCCCTAAGCAGTTTCATGGTTTTTTTTTCTTTTTTTAATGTTTTATTTATTTCTAGGAGAGAGAGAGAGAGAGAGAGAGAGACAGTGTGAGCAGGGGAGGGTCAGAGAGAGAGGGAGTCACAGACCGAAACAGGCTCCAGGCTCTGAGCTGGCAGTCAGCAGAGAGCCCGAGACGGGGCCCGAACCCACGAACCGCGAGATCATGACCTGAGTGAAAGTCGGACGCTTAACCGACTAAGCCACCCAGGCGCCCCGGCAGTTTCATGTTTAAAGGCAGATGTCTTAGAGCTCCAGGACAGTGATCACAAGCGCTCAATTGTGCCTTCATGACAGTCATGAGCTTATCCATTTCCTGGGTCTCCCTAGAGTTCCTCTCATTTTTTAAATCAGATATTTACATATTTGTATGTGAAACTTTTCTCCTGAGATGAAGTTTTGCATCTATTGCCAGCTGGATAAGCAATTAGTGGGCTTTACATGAAAAATAGAACTTTGTTATGTTCTCTAAGAGATTATTACGAAATAATTGGCCTTAGAGAGTATCATTCTATTGATACTTCTGACATATCTTCCCACAGGACAATCTGGTTTCTTTTTCTGAGACTTTGTCAGGACCTTGAACATTAGGAGATAATGTCTTTTATAACAATTTTTCTCTTCTTCCCCACCTCCCGCCAATCCATCAAGTCCTTTGACTCACCACTAGAGTTCACACCAATATTACTTTTCACCTGCCTTCTTACTAGTGCCCCTTTATCATTTCTTGTTCCCCTTGAATCCTTTTTCTCATACAGCAGCCTGAGCCATCTTGTGTCAAATGCTGCTGGCCAGTCGGACTGAAAGTTGTCTATTAGACAAACAAGTCCGGATGTCTACAGATGGATGTAGACTTTGGAATTCAACTTGGAGTGGAAAACGTGTGAGTAAACGCAGACTGATAAGAGAAGAGGTCCCGTGTCTGAGCCCTGGCCTCCTCCTTTGTTTAGATGTTGGGGATACAAGAAGGAACAGTAAAATATGAGAAGTAGCCAGCGAAGTACAAGGTACACCAGGAGAGTATGGTGTCCTGGAACCCAAATGGAAAAAAATATATGAAATAGAAGGCAGTGGTGAACTGTGTACAATGCTGCTGATAGGGCAAGAAGGAGACAGAGGACTATTGACTTGACATCATGGAGGTCACAGGTGGTTTTGACAAGAGTGGCTTCAGTGGATTAATGGGGGGAAGCCAAAGGGTTTGAGGGGTTATAGGAGGAGAAAATTTTGAGACAGAAAACATGCACAACTGTTCAGAAGATTTGCTGTAAAAGGTGAGTTCATAACAAGAGAACAGAAGGCACAGGAAATGACATAGATGCGTTGGCAGGTGCTTTCAGAAGCTTTGTTCAAATTGCTTCTATTCTCTCAATGAAATAAGTGGCTAGGCTATCAGCAGAATGAAAGTAAGGTTTGGGCAGGAGCTGTTGGCGTTTGGAGAAAGAGCAGAAAGTTTGAAGTATCATCTAGAAGACTGGAGGAATGAACGGATTAAGAGAGCATGTTATGACCGCCACATTCTCTCCAGGTCCAGTAGTTACGTATTTAGAACAAGACTGGTCCGTGTAGTTTTACGTTTTTCTCTAGTGTTAATACATCAGCAGTGCAGGTAGAGAGCAAGCTGAGCATTGGCTTTGACCAGAATTCGAGTTTTACTAGGTGAATAACACAAAAAGAGATGACGAGAAGAGTTGAGAATAGTGCCCGGAAATGACTGTCATGATCAATTCTAATCCAACAGAGTAAGACAGGAAAATAGGACCGTGAGAGGCAGGTTACCATGGAATCGTGGTGGGGCAGTGTGATTATAGGGATTTAAAGCTGTAGTTAGTTAGAAAGATAGGAAGTAGATGGCAGTAAGGAAGTTAGCTGCTTAAGAATGATATTGTGGGTGTGTTGGGGGGGGGCCTGGGTGGCTCAGTCAGATAACCGTCCGACTTTGGCTCACGTCATGATCTCACGCCTCATGAGTTCGAGCCCTGTGTTGGGCTCTGTGCGGAGCAGCCTGGGGCTTCCTTCAGATTCTGTCTCCATCTCTCTCTGCCCCTCCCCCACTCATGTACACACACACACACACACACACACACACACACACACACACACACTCTCTCTCTCTCTCTCTCTCTCTCTCAAATAGACATAAAAACATTTAAAAGAACATTCAAAAAGAATGCTATTGTAGGCTGTAGTTATTGGTAATGATAGGATCAATGGCATGCTTATAGAGTGAGCAGCTGAAACAAAGAGGAGGACTTGGGGTAAATTAAATTGAAAGCCAGGATGTGAGAAAGACCATATACTTGGATATTGAAAGTATTATGAGTTATGACCGGAGCATTGCTGGCAGGAGTAACAGTGAGCCCAGAGGTAAATGTGCAAGGAATTGAAAAGGATAACTCAGGGACTTGGTAATGACTGTGACAAGGATGATTAATGCACATTTATGGTCTGATGATGTGGAATAATCTAACCTGGGAGCCACAGGACAGTAAAACTAAAACCCTAACGCTGGAATGTAATAGATCTCTTAAAGGGGCCACAAAGTGCTGACAGTCGTTCTCAGACTTTAGCAGGTATTCTGATACTTGTTAAACAATTTGGTAAAATACAGATTGTCCTCCCCCCCAGTTTCCTGCTACAATAGGTCTGGGATAGGGCCCAACAATCTGTATTTGTAGCACGTTCTGAGATCTGGGGGCCACATTTCAAGAACTGATCTGCTATGAAAATTCAGAAGAGGGATGGATTGCTTCTGGCTGCAGAGATCAAAGAAGGTTCATGGAGAACATTATTTCTCTGCAAATGCTTAGAAACAACAGAGTTTGGCATCATCAAATACTGCATATTGACTAATAAGCAGAGAAGTCATATTTTGGGGGTCCCATACTTACTTTTTCTGCAGGTCAGAGATGCAGAGGAAATGTAGTTCCTTTATTTCTCTAAAACTTCATCGTATCGTATCGTTGTACATCTTAAACGTATGCAATGTTATATGTCAATTATATCTCAATAAAGCTAAAAGGAGGGACTTCTGGCTACCTCAGTTGGTAGAGTAGGTGACTCTTGGTCTCAGGTCGTGAGTTCAACTCCACACTGAGGGTAGAGGCTACTTTAACAACAACAACAGCAACAACAACAACAAAAGCTAAAAAGAAAAATTAAATTTAATTGTCTAAAACTGATCTGATCTTCATCAAGGCTCCACCTGCTGGATGACTAGGAAAAAGCTGACTCCTGTCCGTTTCTGTTTAAAATTTGATCCAGTTATTGGGGCGCCTGGGTGGCTTAGTCGGTTAAGCGTCCGACTTTCGCTTAGGTCATGATCTCGCGGTTCGTGGGTTCGAGCCCCGCATCGGGCTCTGTGCTGACTGCCGGCTCAGAGCCTGGAGCTTGTTTCAATCTGTGATTCTCTCTCTCTCTGACCCTCCCCTGCTCATGCTGTCTCTGTCTCTCTCTCCTAGAAATAAATAAAACATTAAAAAAAATTAAAAAAAAAATTTGATTCAGTTACATACATTTAAATAATCTCTTTAGGTACATGTCAAATGTTTGGCCTTTTAGATTTCACCTGGCGGGATGTGGTTTTGTGACCTTGTGGCTTTGGGGGGATGGTTTCCTCGTTCTGTGTTCTGGCTTCTCTGTTCTCTGCGTAATATGTCTTGTGGGCCAGCTCGCTGCTCGCTCTGCTAGCATTCTTGGCTGAGGTCTGTAACTTGTAGTTTGCTCACTTAGCTTGACTGGATCTCAGTGGTTCTCCTTGACTGACTTGGCGTCCTCTTGCTCACTATGGTTCCCTCTGAGTTTCCGCCCTGTTCTCTCTCTGGCCACTAGCCTAGTGGATAATGGATCATCTCACCCTTCACCAGAGCAGAAAGTCATTTGTGCAGTGGCCCCGTAGCCACCCCACTGCATCTCAGTTCACAGGCCTTCACATTCTCGCCCTTAGAATCGGCACTTCTGGGTTCCATCTATACCACATGGACTAGAAACAAACTTTGGGGACCTCCTCTCAAACTTCCCTCTCTGTCCGTTTCCATGGGATCTCTATTTTTTCTCTATCATGACATCCTGCTCTCCCATTGGTGTGGCTGATGATTGCCTGAGGGACAAGCCCATTTTGGAGCCCTAACTGGAAGCAGGTCTGTCCTCAGTGCCATCCTCAAACTGGCCAGTGAGACTTCTTCCCTCCTTCCATTTCTAAACAGTGAGATTCAGAGTATCTCACCTCCCTCGCCCCCCTTTCTTGTCCGTTCCTGTATTTCATGCATCCTGAAATACACTGTCCACCTCCCTCTTACAGTCTCCTCTTCCCTTCCCTTATATTCCTTTTGCTTTTCTTTCTCTTTCTATAAGTTTTAAGTTTATGTAATTGAAAAGATTCCCACTTTTGTCTTGTTTAGAACTGATAAGACGCATCTGTTAAATGTCAAGCTATACCACCAAAATAATGTTTAATTATAAGAAATTCACATACAGAGGCACGCCTGCGTGGCTCAGTCAGTTAAGCATCTGACTTCGGCTCAGGTCATGATTTCACAGTTCGTGGGTTTGAGCCCCACGTCCAGCTCTGTGCTGACAGCTCAGAGCCTGGAGCCTGCTTCAGATTCTGTGTCTCCCTCTCTCTCTGACCCTCCCTGCTCATGCTTTGCCTCTTTCTCTGTCCCCCCACCACTCTCTATCTCAAAAATAAATAAACATTAAAATTTTTTTAAAGAAATTCACACACAGAAAATATTATGAATCTATTTCAATTTGGGATAAGAGATGGAAACAAATAATAAAACAAGTTTGGCTTTTATAAGTAGAAAATACTGTTTATACAGATGTTCAACTTTATTGGTTAGCCACATTATTGACCTAATATTTAGATATAAATATATAAACATATATATATTTATATTTAGATATAAATATATAAAAATATATATGTTTATATATTTATATCTATATATATTATATCTAAATTAGATAAATATATATGTTTATATATTTATATCTAAATATTAGGTCAATATATATACATATATATATTTAGTAAGCTCTATGCCCAACGTGAGGCTTGAACTCACAACTCTAAGATCAAGTCCCATGCTCCACCAACTGAGCCAGCCAGGTACCCTTAATATATTTTTAATGTAAAAATATGTAACATCTCTTAATTATCATTCAAACTAAGAAATCTGCCTTTTTATCCTTGAGAATCTCTATAAATTAATAATTATCTTAGCAATATCTGCTTTTAACATTTTTTAAATGTGTGCTTTGGGGGGGCATGTGCCATTATGCATGTTGTTCATGGGTGACAATATATGGTTTGATTTTTTTTTCTCAGCAACAAGTTTTTAAACTCTCATCCCTCTGTCAAATGATTTCTTTCTTTCTTTTTTTTTTTTATGTTTATTCACTTTTAAGAGAAAGACAGAGAGAAAGAGAGGCAGAAAGTAGGGGAGGAGCAGAGGGAGAGAGGGAGACACAGAACCCGAAGAAGGATCAGGCTCTGAGCTGTCAGCACAGAACTCAATGCGGGGCTTGAACCCATGAACTGCAAGATCATGACTTGAGACAAAGTAGGACACTTAACCACTTAGCCACCCAGACGCCAGCACTACCCCCCCAGGATTTCTTAATAACATGCATGACAATACATCACTATCAGAGGTAAGTGACAGTCAAAGAAGTTCAAGAGCTTAATTTTTATTGTGAAGTTGAAAGACAATTCAATTTAACTGAAACTTTAACATTTTATCCAGAAAATAAAGAGGAAAGTAGCAACTTGTGCAGGGGGGATTTCGCCAGCCTCTCAGTGGGTATAGCTCCTGAGAAGGGAATTGTTCATTTTTCTTCCCTTTGTTTGTCTGACCTCATAACTTGGACACTGAGTATATGACAGTTCTTGATTAGATTATAATGATTAAAGGGTAATTTTTTCCTACTTCATTCAAATTTTACCTTGATTCTGATTTTAGAATTCCATCTGTAAGCAGGATGAACTGGACCATAAAGCTCATAAGGTTTTTAATATCAATATTTTACTTTTTCTTAATACCTATCAAATTTTACATGACTTACAAAAACAGGCTGGCACTTTCGAATGATGTTTGTGTCAAAGTCTTTGAAGGCAGAGACAATTTCTTGAATAACTACCACCTAGCATAGTTCCTGGCACATAGTAGGTACTCAATAAGTATTTGTGGACTAAATAAAATGCTAGCACGTCCCATTAACTTTGAATAAATGCTTACATTTAAAGGATTTAGGGGGCACCTGGGTGGCTCAGTCAGTTAAGTGTCAACTTTAGCTCGGGTCATGGTCTTGTGGTTCATGAGTTCGAGCCCTGCGTTGGGTTCTGTGCTGACAGCTCAGAGCCTGGAGCCTGCTTTGAATTCTGTGTCTCCCTCTCTCTGCCCCTGCCCCGTTCACATTCTGTCTCTTGCTCTCTCAAAAATAAATAAACATTAGAAAAAAATAAAGCATCTGAAATGTTCATGTCCACTTGTTTTATTAGAACATTTTTAGGTGGATGACAATGCAATTAGTTTGTTTCCAACTCTGTCTTATTGGTTCCAGATTGACATCATCATGAATGACAAGAGCACAGAGAGACTGAGTTTGGCGAAAAAAAGAAAAAAATAGAGGCTGATATTTCCCACAATTTGGTGGAAGAAATGGGTAACTACTCATAAGAAGAGCAACATGAAAGCATCTAATGCAACATAAACCTTCAAAGGGTGCTTGAGAAAGGACAAAGCCTCTATTGGAAATCAACATGAACGGTGCTGGTGGATGATGTCACTTGGATCGGTGGGCTGTGGTGCAGCAGGGGTGAGAATAGAGAAAATGAGAAACTGAGATCTCCTCTCTCCCCATATCCCTGTCTTTGGTCTAAGAATAGGGCTGACAACAAGAAAATCTGTGAAGGAACGAAAGGTCATGTAAATGTTAAGCTGGAAGGAAATACTAATGACTGCAAAACAGATGATAAACTCTAAGAACGTAAAGTTAATGTACATTTGTAATACAGCTGCTGAAAACCAATATGGTACAAATTTTCATGGGCATGTATATGCCTGTGTGTTCGCAGAGATGACATAATATTAAGAAATCTTAGTATTAGTGTTAGACATACGGGAAGGATATTTCAAATGCCGTGGGAATGGAAGAATTGTAACCTGTGAGTAAAATAGCATGTTCATCAGAAGTAAAACAGTAATAGATGCTGCTAGCAAGTTTTCCTAAACTTTCTACCACTACTCCCTGGCCGGTCGCTGGTCCTCCCATTGCCATTTATACATTCTCTCAGAAATTCTAAGTGCAAAGACAGATTCTTACACAGTCTACAAGGAAGTGAGCCTGTATTCAAAACCTGGTGTTGTGATAGCTTAGTTTTCATACAAACATGGGTAGGGAAGTGACGTCTGAGGCAGCTGTCCATCCTTTCTGGGAAATGAAAGTCAGTGTGAAGCAGCTGTGATGGGGGAGTATTTGAAGGAAAACAGTGGTCTGTAGTGTAAACCTACTTCTATAGGAGAGATACTGGATTAGATTAGTGCAAATGTCTTAAAGCGTTTTTAAGAGCCATGCAATCTGATTGAGCTGAGTTTAGGCCCACATATTTGAGTATCTGTACGAAGCTTCCATTGAAAGAGTTTAGCATTTTATCTCTCTATCCAATATTTCTGTGTCATTTATTGCAAGGTCTATTCAATATCATGCCTGCTCCAGTTTGATAAGCAGAGATTGCAGTGGTGATCATGGCTTAGCTCAAAGCCCATAGTTACGGCAAAAAAAATGGGAACAAGTCTGGTCGTAACACTTTCCTGGAACATGGTACCCAGAAATAAGCAGACTCCAAACACTGATAAGGTTGCTATGGACAACTGCATTCCAATCTTAAACCCGTTTCTGCCAAGAAGGGTGGATTTCTACAGGCTTCTTGAATTTGCACTTAGCACCTTTTTCTACTGAGGTGTTCTGAAAGATGCCAGAAGGCTGGCCCAGCAAAAGCTGACTTACTTCAATGCTTTGAAGCTGTATGTGCTCTACTAATGACCTTCCTACATAGAACATGATCAACATTTTCTTGAAAGTGTGCATTAATAGGAAAAGGTTAATTAAAACACCACAGTGAAAAGTTTCTAAGCATGTCTGCTGCACAGCTGAATCTGATAATTCCATCTTCTTCTGCCCTGCCTTCACTCTGCTGTGTCAACTCAGACTTTGAAAAATCTTTCTCATAGAGCACCTGGGTGGCTCAGTCGGTTAAGCATCCAACTTCAGCGCAGGTCATGATCTCCTGGTTTGTGGTTTTGGGCCCTGCATTGAGCTCTGTGCTGACAGCTCAGAGCCTGGAGCCTCTTTTGGGTTCTCTGTCTCCCTCACTCTCTCTGCCCCTCCCCAGCTCTCTCTCTCTCTCTTTTACTCCCTCAAAAAGAAATAAACATTAAAACAATAAAAAAAAGAAAAATCTTTCTCAAAATTTTTTCTTTCGAATTTTTCAATTTAAAAGCAAATGTCATTTATTTCTGTGTGTTTTATTTTTCATTTAAAAAGTAACATTAGAAAAGTAAAAAATGTTTTTCTAAAATATTAGAAAAGTAAAAAAATATCTTCATGCAAGTCTTTTTTTAGATTTTTCCTACATTTTAGTGACCATATTCAGTATAGAACTTTTATCCTGCTTTTATTTTTTATTTTTTAATGTTTATTTATTGAGAGAGAGAGAAAAAGAGAGAAAGCAGGGGAGGGGCAGAGAGAGAAGGGGAGAGAATCTCAAACAGGCTCCGTGCTGTCAGCACAGAGATTGACCCAGCGCTTGATCTCACGAACCGTGAGATCATGACCTGAGCAGAAGTCAAGAATCAGATGCTCAACGGACTGAGCCTCCCGTGCCCTTATTCTGCTTTTAAAGTCATGATACAAATCGTCTTATATATCATTACATACTCTTAATAAGAATGATTGATTACCTGTCATGTCAGCTGCTACAGCTTATGTTTGCTATGGTGCAATATTTACTTAACTGCCAATGTTTATTATTATTGATACTATGATAAACACAATTGCAAATAAAGTACTTTTTAAATACAGGATTATTATCCTTAGGATATATACAATAGTTCCATTTTGCCATTTAAAATGATTTCAGAAGATATGAAATTGGTTGTTTCAAAATCAGCATTGATTATTATAACTAAAAAATATTTTTGCTAATCTGATACATGAGAAATGATGTCTTACTATTATATGACTTTAATTTCTTGCCTATAATCATCCTTTTGTGTATAACATTTGTTGCAAAGTTTTCCCATTTTGTTGTCTACTTTTTAATTTTATTAGAGTTTTGACATACAAATTTAAAGTTGGATGAATTACACTTGCTTGATATTTTGCTTTATATTTTTATATTAAGGTGTATGTATTTCTAAATTAAGAACTCCCTTATTCCTAGAGTGCTAAATTTAAATTCAATTTTGGGGGATATTTTAGAAATATTGAATAATAACATATTCACCTGAACAAGTAAGTAATTAATTAATTTAGAGACCGAGAAAGAGAGCAGGGTGAGGCAGAGAGAGAGGAAGAAAGAGAATACCAATGTGGAACCGAATGCAGACTCTATCTCAGGAACTGTGAGATCATGACCTGAGCCAGAATCAAGAGTTGGTGGCTTAACCCACTGAATCACTCTGGCACCCCCACCTGAATTTATTTTTATCTTGAGATATTATGTGATATCCTAAAACTGTACTAAACTGGTATTCTCCATGTAAGTAATAATCACCTAAACATCATTTCTTGAGTAATCTTGCACTTTCTCGTTGCTTTCTGATGCTTCCTTTATCACGTATTTAATTCTTACAAATAATCAGATCTGAAGATCGGCTGTGTGCCTGCCTGCACAAGTAGCTGGTGCAGTGCCACTGCCCCAGCCTACCCCCTCCCTGTCCCCACCTTCTAAGGAGTTTGCTCTGAGATTGGTTAAGTGCAAGTTGCATTTCCAGAAGCACTTCTCAGGAGGCCCAAGCTTATGACTTTTCTGAAGTTTACTCCTTTGATGTTCTATAAATGTCACTCACCTTGTTCCTCTTAGTCCTTTAGATATTTACTTGGCCCACATACCACCAAATGACTTGAAACCATTGAAAAGCCCATGGAAAGAGCCCATTTCCAGAGCATCTGCCCTAAGCAGATCATGGAATGGAAGCAGTATAACCGGGATTCAAGAGTGTTTCCTGCACTAATGACTTCAGCATTGAGGGTGGGGTGGGGTGGGGATGCAAGAGAAGTACAGGACAGAGTTCTTGCCTTGAACAAACCCATGTTTTGGTTGGGTAACCAGGATGTATATGCCTGAAATAATGCACAGAAGGAAGCCTGCAGAACTACAATTCCTACCATATACAGAAAGGAGAGGAAACCAAGGCAAACTTGGGGAAGGGGTTAGGGATGGGAAAACAGAATTCTGGAAGTCTCCCTGAGCATCTTCCCTGGTTCCACTCCTATCTGAATTATGGTGCTATTTTCTCTTTTCTCTCCATGTATCTTTCTAATTGGAGGACCTTGGATAGATTCCTTAACTTCTCCAAAGTATGTTTCTTCAGCTACAAAATGGGGTTAGGGGAGCCTGGGTGGCTCCTTCCGTTAAATATCTGACTTCAGCTCAGGTCATGATCTTGAGATTTGTGGGTTTGAGCCCCACATCGGGCTCTCTGCTCTCAGTGCAGAGCCTGCTACGGATTCTCTGTCCCCATCACCAAAACTAAACATTTAAAAAATTGGGATAATAATAGTGATTATCCCATGGAGATTATTACATATTGTATGAAGAGTGCTCAGCACAGAAACTCAAACATGAATGCTGTTAATATATGTTAGTTTCCTTCCTCACAGTCCATATCTTTCCTCTCTACCAAGACTTGTTCTCAAATCTTTTGTTTCCATGGACGTTTACTATTGGTGAGTTTTGCCTTACTTGTCTTTTCCCACCATCAAGACATTTTAAAATTCTAAAGTAATCATTTAAGAGCAATCCAGAAATCCTGGGGGATCTTGGCACCTGGGCTGCAGTTTAAGAAGTCTCTATTAATTTGCATTTTAGGACCTTAACAGCACAAGTTGCCCTTCTTACGTTCACCAGAAGTTGTAAGAGGTGAGGGATAGTCAAAGTTCTGCATTACATCTTCCGCCATTATCACCCAGGGGACCGCAAACATGACAGCATTTTCTGGTGTCAGATGGCTGTTTTCGGTATGGGTTTTATCTGCTCCTTTCTGTGAAGAGATAACAGCTGTCAGCTTGTGGAAGGCAGAGGTCCCATGTGACATTTTGGGTGGTTTTGTAATACTGGCCTGGAAATTTAGCCACTTCTGTTTCTTTTTGTCTCAAAATTTGTTTTCCCTATTATGTCTGAAAAACTAGATTTCTTTCTCTTACAGACTTTTTAAAAAAAATCCAAATATCCCTGAAAGAGATCAAAATTTCAATAATTATCAGGCATTTATTACTGTTCACTGAAGGGACTGATGTGTAAATGAAAGAGCAGTTCACTCAGAGTCTCTGGAGATAGGCTAGTGGTGGCTCAGCCACCAGTGTGTCCTCTTGAATGGGTCACAATATCTCTGATGCTTGGTTTTCGTATTACCCTCAGTATTGCTTCTCTCTCAGATGATGATAATCACAAAAATAATTAGCATTTATTGAGCACGTACTTAGTGGCAGGTACTGTGCCAAGCCCTTTAAGTGTATTTTCTAATTTAAACCTCACAAAGAGCGTAGGAGTTGGGTGCCAATATTTCCCTCATATTATAGTTAAGGAAAATGAAACTTCGGTGATTATTTTTTGGTAAAGACTGGCAAAAGGTAAATTAGTAACTTAAATCAGTTCCATGTGATGTTGCATTCTTAAAAATTTTGGCATATAGTTATGAGAACCTCTGAAGTGATTGATAAGTGCTGTCCTGATATAAGATGGAAGCATTAAATTATATTTGGGGAAGAATCACTATAAATTGAAATAGGCAAATTTGAAATATCCATACATTTTTCTTTAAAATTCCCATTCTTCTTTGTTATCAGAACGAGGCCATGAGCAATTCAATGGCAAGTAGTGTAGATATCTCTAAGAGTTATGACCCTATCAAATAAGTTGGATGAACATTTTAATAGGATGCTAATTTGGGAGTTTCAGTGAAAGCATCAAAATGCAATGAGACCAAGATGCAGATTTTAAAAGAAAGTATTTGAAAACTCAGGATAATGCTTAAGAACCCTGCTCCCTGACCGAAGATATAAACCAGTTGAGCCGTTGTAGATAAGAGATAGTTTTGTGACAGCAAGTGCTTTGCAGTGAGTTGCTTCTGTGTTCTGTCCTGTCCCGCCTCAGTGCACAGGAGATGACCCTGGTGTGGAGGGAGAGAAGGTGGTAGTTGACACTTCCATCTAGTCTAGTGGGAGGAACTTCAAAGGCTCCACTTGGGGAGCTTGCTGTTTGGCCTCTGCAGGTAGGGAAATAGAGTAGACTGATGCCACACTCCAGCTTTGGAAATAGGCTAAAGGCCAAGAGATGGGCTGGACAGCATTCCTGGCAGGAAAATCAGACTTGCTGCTGCTTTGAGATTGGCCTGCATTTCCAAAGTTTTCTCAGGCTAACAGATTGTTTTTTGTGAACCACACCTTAAAAACAGAGCTGGTTTGAGATTATTCCTAAACTCCCATCTGCCAGAGAACACTTCGACAGTGGTCAAAACTAATATCAAAAGGGGGCAGATGATACCTTGGGATGAAGACATCATCACTTGTATAGAATTCTGGTTGAAAATGCCTAACTTCATCTAATGATGAAGAAATGCAAGACAAACCCAAATTGAGGAACATCCTATAAATAAATGGCCCGTATTCTTTAAAAAATGGCAATGTCACCAAAGACAAAGGATGGCTGAGGAATTGGTACGGATGAAAAGAAACTAAGGAGATGTGATGACTAAATGCTACATGTGATCCTGAATAGGGTTCTGTGCCGGGGGAACAAATTGCTTTAAAGAACACTGTTTGGACAATGGATACATTGGAATATGGGTAGTAGATTAAAGTTTTAGATCAAGGTTATGTTTTCTGAACTTGATTATTGTACTGTGAATATAGAGTAGTCCTCTCTTATCCCTGGTTTCATTTTCCATGATGGTTTCAGTTATCCACGGTCAACTGTAGTTTAGAAGCAGGTGATCTTCTTGATGAATCATCAGAAGGTCAGTAGCCCAACACTATGTCACAATGCCTATGTCATTCACCTGACTTCATCTCATCACATAGGCATTTGTCATCTCCTATGAGCACAAGAAAAAAAAGTAAGGATGGAACGATAAGATATTTTGAGAGAAAGATGCCATATTCACGTAAATTTATTACAGTATATTATTGTAATTGGTATTTCATTATTAATATTGTTCATCTCTTACTGTGCCTAACTTATAAATTAAACTTTATCATGGATTTATATGCATGTATATGAAAAAACATAGCATATATAGGGTATGGTAATATCCATCGTTCCAAGCATCCACTGAGGTTCTTGGAATGTATCTCCTAAGGATGAGGGGGGGCCTACTGTATAAGAGGATCTTTTCGTTCTTAGAAATACATGAATTATTAAGAGGTACATGGGTATGATGTATTCAACCTACATTCAAATAATTCTGAAAATAAATAGTGTGTGTGTGTGTGTGTGTGTGTGTGTGTGTGTGTGTGTGTATACAGCAAGACAACGATAAACAGATATGGCAAATTACAATAATGCTGATTCTGGGTCAAAGTTGTGTACTCTCTGTGTAGCTTTTCTGTGTTTGAGATTATTTTGAAATAAGGATGAGGGGTGCCCGGGGGGCTGAGTTGGTTTCGTGTCCAGCTTTGGCTTGGGTCATGATCTCATAGTTCATGGGTTCGAGCCCGGTGTCAAGCTCTCTGCTGTCAGCACGGAGCCTGCTTCAGATCCTCTGTCTCCATCTCTCTGCCCCTCCCCAGCTCACTCGATATCTCTCTTAAAAATAAATAAAAATTAAGAAAAGTTTTAAAAGAAAGAAAAACAAGTCATTTTCTCAGCAAGGCCTCCTACTAGTTAATGTTTGTTTCAAACCTTGCCCTCTACAGCCTGTGGCCCACACATAGTTCCCCCTTCAGAAACACTAGTAAGCCCCAAACCAGACCTCCTAAGTAGAAATCTCTGGGGATAAGGCCCAGGGATCTGTGTTTTAACTCTCCAGATGCTTCTTATACACACTAAAGTTTGAGAAGCACTGATTTAGACTAGTCAGGAACCATGCTTGGAATTGGGGTGTGGTGTTAATTCAGGCTGTTGGACATGGGAGAAAGGTGATGGCTATTTGCATGGTGACCACAGGATCTGGCTCACAACAGTGGGTGAGGATAGTTATGAGATTTTCTTTCTATTTTCTCCCCGATACCATCCACTATTGTTTTCCTGCTTAATCTGGGGACCTCAAGTACACAAGCAATTTTTTACCTCCAAATTTCCCAGCAGGTAATATAAATGACTAATGTATATTTATTAGAGGACAAATCCATAGATTCTCCATAGAGAGTATAGATTGATTATGGTGAATGGCAGAATTGTCCATTTTCCACTTAGTGCAATAGTGAGGGGTCATAGAGCTTTTTTCTTGTCTCCATGGAGGCTATTTTGGAGGGGAGGAGTAGTACTCCTTGAATCTCCTAATGGGAGGCAACTTGGTACTTGGCATGTCAGACTTGTTGATCTGTCTGAAAAAGGAAAGGGAATTGGAGAGAAATGGAAAACCTGATGGAATGCGGGGACAGTGGAGCATCTTATATGCCCACTCTGGTGCAGTAAGGATGCCTGAATCTGGGGCTGGCAGGGCCCAGTGCCAAAAAAAATGTGGAACCTCTTGTTCAAAAATAAGAATTTCAAGACGCTACCAGCAAAACATCAAACCAAGCATGTGACTCTTCTAAGTAGTGGACTACGTGCTACAGCACAGCTTGTACAACCATGAGGAAGACCCTGCCAGAATCTTCCATGGTCAAAAGGAGGCCACACTTGCTAGAACTCCACCCAAGAGGGTGGTCTGCCTGTTGGGTATATTGTCAGTGATGGAGCTCAGGGGGGTTGTGAGAAGTCAGGCCAGGGGCAGCTGTCCTACTTCAAAGAACTGTGCATTGCAGAAATCCTTCAGAGCTACTAAAAACATCACTCATATGTCCCCAAGAGAGCTAACATTTGACATCTACCTGAGTGCAACCAGCCAGTGTTGCCCAGACAAACAAGAGTCAAGAGGACTGAGATCACACACTCAGGTCAGAATGATATGTTTGCCTGTTTCATTCTGATTGTGCTTCTCTAACCCAGCATGGAAGGTGCTCCAAGGTGAAGATGTATGGATAGGAGTAAAAGAATCAACGGCTGCCTCATTACTTTGAGGAAATCTGGAAGAGATGAGACCAACATTTTAAGCTGATCTGGAATGGGGTATGTGTGTAATGTTTAATAACTGAAAATAACTAAATCCAAAGACTGTCCTTGAAATATTGTTAAGGAATAGAACATATAGATTTGATTGTTGGAAGGGAGTGATTTCAAAACAAATATTTTATGTGTACCTCATGAGGCGGACTGCTCAATAAACCAGTTACATATTAAAAATTATATTTAGAGGTATCTGAGTGGCTCAGTAGGTTAAGCATCTGACTTTGGCTCAGGTCATGATCTCGAAATCCATGAGTTCGTGCCCTGCATGGGGCTCTGTGCTGACAGTTCTGAGCCTGGAGCCTATTTCAGATTCTGTATCTCCATCTCTCTCTGCTCCTCCCCCATGTATTCTCTCTCTCCCAAAAATAAAAATTTAAAAATATTAAAAAATTATATTTAGTACAAGGCAGGGAAATGAGGAAAGCTGTTCATGAAAGACTCAGTTGATGGATCACAGATTATAAACGCTTTCACTTCTAGTCTTGATCTGAGGATATCCAAGTGAACAGTGAATATAAATCACCCTGAAAAGATTTCTGATGGAAGAACGTTCTACTGGACACTTACTTTTTTTTAATAAAGTCAATTTTGGGGAAGTAAACACTTCAAATATTATACTATGCTCTATTTATGGCCTCTCCTATAGATTTTTAAGGGCAATGATGACTAGGCTTTTGCTGAAGTGATTCACAGTCTTCGCGCAGGAGACTCCTTGAATGCCATTTGGCTGAATTGTTGTTTGTGACATCTACTATTGTTCTTATCAGGGGTAATCAAAATACTTAAGCATTAAAAATTCCACATCAGTTATTTATTGTTACATTTATCTATCTACTATTTATTGAAGCTCTAAATGAGGACAGCTAAGCCCCATAAAGGCTAAAACATGAATTAGATACTGATCTCATTCTCAAGATGCTTCTAGCTTGGAAAGGCTCAAGATGTATGAAAATAACAAGAAGGCAAGGTGGAAAGTGTTGAATGGTACCTTAAAAAGGATGTGCCCTTAGATGGGAAGCCAGGCTCCTATCCTGAGCTCTGAGTTTTAGAGGGCCCGATTCTGGACCAGGGAGATATGCCCACCAGCAGCTGGAGTTTCCTCCCACTTCTAGAATATGTTCTGGGTATCTGACACCCCAGCCTTTGCCAATCTTCCCAAGTATAGACTGTACACCTCCTGTATGCAGGGGTGGGCCAAGGAGTGGCCAAGGAATGACTACATGTAGGGAGTATAACTGTTACCACCTGTAACAGTTTATTAATTAATTTGTAACTTGTAATATTTAGACTATGTTGTGAGGGTCTCCAATTACTCTTGCCCACATTGTGGAGGCCCACAAATGTTAGGAGGCCCACAAGGTGGCCTGGCTATGGGAATTCATGAAGGGCAAGAACTTGGCCTTGGCAGTACCTGGGAAGCTTCGCTGGGAGGTAGAGCTTGAATAGGCAGATCTGGGAGAAGGGAAGGAGGAAGAGGAATTTCTGGCAGAGGGGAACAATCACACTCAAAGACGTGGAACTGAAAGTGTCAGCTTGTATGTGGGAAGTCTGGCTTTCCGTGCGGATATCAGGAGCGGGAGAGTAGAAACCAGGAGGCCAGATCATGGATTGCCCAGAATGCCAGGGCATGGTGAAGTGTCTCATATTCTCAGCACAGGAGACCCATTTATATGGACTGATGTTCAGAACATCTAATATTCACTCTAGCAGGTTAGGGTCTTTGAAAATCTTTCTGTAGACAAAGGGGTGTCACTGTATGTTTGAAAACTTTTGATCAGGTCAACTTTGTAAGGAGAGAGTGCTGCCTTGCCATGAGGATGGTGAGTAGGGAGGCTGGAAAGGTGGAGACCATGAGCAGCAACAGTACAGGATGGAGCAAAGACAGTGGGCAAGATAAAAAGAAAATGTATCTGAGATAATAGAAGAGGAAGAAAGAAAGGAGTAAAGTAAAGGAAGAAAGTAGAGAAAGGAGTAAAAAGTGACTCCAAGACTTGGTACCTGGGTTCTAAAGAGGTTAGTGAAGCCAGTTAATGAAAAAGGTGATCTTTAGGGGTGCCTGGCTGGCTCAGTGAGTATGGCATGCAACTCTTGGTCTCTGGTGGGGAGTTCTAGCCCTACACTGGGGGTAGAGTTTACTTTAACAAAAAAGAAAAAGAAAAAAGGTGATTTCTATTGGAAGCTGGACACTTTGGACTTTGCATAGTCAGATGGTTGTGAGGAATTAAGTAATGTGTTTTACCCTACCTGGGGTTTCACTGAATTCTTTTTAGTTGCACACTCACACCTTTTTTCCCCCAGTCCGAGCAGCTGGATATGAGGCTGCCCTTGCCCAAAGTAGGTGTCAGGTGGGACCAAGAGCACAGAGGTCAAGTTAAAGTCAAGAAACACTGAACACAAGTGTAAGCTTGAAGAATGCTTTTGAGTGAGTCTCTTTTAAACTTACCTTTTTTCCCTCTCCATACCTCCAACCTGAGACTATTTTTTTCCACTGACCTTTTTTTTTGTAACAGCTTTATTGAGATATAATTCATACACCACAACTCACAAACTTACAGTGTACAATTCAATAGGTTTTAATAGTCGGAGAGTTGTGTGCCCATCACCACAATCTATTTTAGAACATTTTCATCTCCGCAAAAAGAAACACTGTGCCCTTAACTTACCTACGCCAAGCCTTAGGTACCACTAACCTACTTTTTAATCTCTACAGATTTGCCTAGTCTGGACATTTTGTATAAACAGAATAATATATGACCCCGAAGTCTGATTTCTTTCATTTAGCAAAATCTTTTTAAGGTTTATCCATGTTGGAGCAAGAATCACTACTTCATTCCTTTCCATGGCCACGTAATGTTTCATCGTGTTTATCTATTTATCAGTTAATGGTCATTTGGGAAATTTCCACATTGGGCTTTTATGAATAAAACTACTGTGAATGTTTGTGTGAAAGTTTTGTGTACATATATGTTTTCATTTCTCTGGGATATATACTTCGAGATGGAATTGTTGGGTTAAAGAGCAACTCTATGTTCAACTTCTTGAGAACGTCCTAAAGTGTTTTTCAAAGGTTTGTGCCATTTTACTTTCCACTGGGAATGTTTGAAGGTTCCAACACCCGAGGAAAAACATTTGTGTCTTTGACCAATAATTGTTGAGCATCCATTAAATGTATGGCATAGGACCGTGCAACAAAGGGAATGATAGATTGTCATACAAAAATCCCCTGGATAAACAGAAATCTCTGTTTCTTTTGATAGTTCGTGTTGAATGCCTTGGAAGCCCCAATCAGTAATATCATTTGTGCAGACAGAGGAGGATTTCTATCATATAGGAGGCATTTCTAAGTTGCTAGTACCCTTTTCCAAAGGAGAACACAGACATAAAGAGATCTGTCAGCTGCATGGTAGGGCAATGACTGGGCCCAGTTTATCTCAACACTTACAGGCCTTGAGCTAGCATTTCCTGGATTCTGGGTCTAACACTCTATTGTCTTCTTTCCTGCAGGCTTTCTAAACACACACATTTGGACATTGAGCTTATTCTTCTTTCATCTTCCACTGTATGATTATAAGTCTCATCCAAAACCATCTATGAATTGTAAGACACGTAAGACATCTCTGAACTGTAATCTAATTTCTGGTCAGTTGCACGATGTGACATGCATGTAGCGCTCTGCACGCCCTCAGTTCCTCTGTAAACCTTGCTCTGTGGAGTTGACTCAGGTGGCAATTCTTTGGGTTGCTAGTGTCATAAAAGAGTTGCCTTCTCCAGGTCTTCCGGAAAGGTAGAGCAAAAGACTTCGAAAATGATAAGATGAGGGGTACAAACACAACAGAGGAGTGGAAAGGTATCCTGCCACCACTTTCACTTGTGACCACAGGAGCTTTAACGGCCTGCAGAGGTGAAAGGTTAAACCTTGGCTTGGAGTTAAGGAAGGGCAGGAGGCGTGGCCTTGGAGACTTTAGAGAAGGTTCATCGCCACCGACTGGCTACAAAAACTGCTGGCTCCGCAAGTGATATATATATATAATTTTTTAAAACTCCATATACTTGAGACAAAACTCAGACTACATACTCCAAATAGAGGCAGATCCTTCCTTCCCTCCCTCCATCCTTCACTTGCCTCTACCCCCCTTTCAACTCTCTTATTTTCTTGATTATGTATTTATTTTCTATTTCTATTTCCACCCCCCCCTTCACCTTCTTCTTCCTTCGTCAGTAAATTACCCCCACCCCCCAACCCCAGCGATCCGACTCGGGCTCCACCTTTTCATCTCCAAGCGTTTAGCAGGCTCACTCCACCGCGCGCATCTCCCGCGCCCGCAGGGCCAATTCGCACCCTCCCTGCCCCCTTAAGGGCCCAGGGAAAACGTCTCGGTGCCACCATCCTTCAGTTTCCCGGGCGAGGACTGTCGCAGCCCAGGACCGTAAGCTCCTAGGCGGCTAGAAGCCTCCCTCTGCCGCGCGCGGGTCCCCGCCGCCCCCTCCGGCGCCGGAGGCGCACCGCCGCGCGCGGCTTCCCGGGTGGCCCGGCCTCCCCGGAGTGTCCCCGCCCAGCTCCAGCTCCGCCCCCGGCCGCCGCTCGCTGATTGGCCTTCCACCCCCCCTCCCCGGCTCCTCTCCTCCCCTCAGCCCAATGGGCATCGCCACCTGGTCCAAAAATTCCCCCGAGGGGACCGAGGGGCTCGGCCGCCACCGGCTCGGGCAGCGCGGCGGCGGGGCGTCGAGCGGGGAGGGGGCCCGGAGCGGGGAGCGGGCGAGGCGGGAGGAGGAGCAAAGGTGTTGGAGAGAAAACTTCTGAAAGGAACAGGAAACCTGCGGGGGAAGCGGCGGCTGCGGCTCTTCGCTCCCCGCCCCCGCCCCCCCCCCCAACCCGGGCTGCGCACGTCGCGGGGCGTCCGCAGCGGCGGGTTCGCTCCGGGCCGGCTTCCCCGGCGCGGGGGGCAGGGCTGAGCCGCGCGCCCTTCGCCGCCGCTGTCGGCGCTGCGCTCCGTTCCGCCTCTGCCGCGGCGGCTCCCGGAGAGGGCGGTGAGGGCACCGGGAAGAGGAGGGACGTCTGCTGTGGAGCATGAAGCAGCATGTCTGATAAAATGTCCAGCTTCCTCTACATAGGGGACATCGTGTCCCTGTACGCGGAGGGCTCGGTCAACGGCTTCATCAGCACCCTGGGGTAAGCCGGGGCCGCGGGCTGGGCAGCGCCCGCGCCCTCTCTCCCGAACCGCCGCCGCCCCCGCTCCCGGCGCCCGCCCGGGGGTGGCGGGGCCGCGCGGCGGGCTCTCTGCGCCCGCGGACGGCGCCCGGCGCCCGGCTCGCAGGAAGCTGCCGGGAGAGGCAAGACTTTCTCAGCGACTTCGTAATCTCAGGCTCAGAGACGCATCAGAAAAGGAGGAAGTGATTCAAAAGCCCCGAGACAGGCCCTGCGAAGTCTTCGCTAGCTTCTCCGAGGGTTGTTTTCGTTAAACGTGTGTGTTTTCCCCTGAAGGTAGAGCAGAACCGCACCGCTCCCGGTCGCGGCGAGCGACCCCTCGCACGCCCCTGGCTCTCAGTGTAGTCGGTAGGAGTCCGTGGCCTTGGACGTGACACTCGGCGGTGTGCTGAGCCAGAGGGTGGCTTTGCCCCTGCGGGGGTTGCTCACCGTCCCGTCTTCGCTGAAGTAATTTCCTTTCGGCTTTGCCAAACCGGGACTTGCCGTCAGGGGTGGCCCGGGGACGACAACGGCAACTCTGTGACCCTTAGACGTCTCTAAGGGCCTCCTGGGTTCTAGAACGCAGACCTGCTTTTCCCCCGTCCCGGGCGAGGCCCACTGAAATCCTGAACTTCTCCTGGAACTCCTCCAAGCGCAGGGCTCTCGAGGCTTGAGCTGACTTATGAATGGGGGAAATAGCTATGTAAACAGAACATGTGCTAGTTGGTTAAATAGGACTTCCTTGATTACTAGTATTTTCTCTCTGTCCTGATTGTGCATAGCAGCAGTTTAAATATGCACACGGCATGTACTTTGATGAGCACGCATTTTTTTTTTTTTTTTAATTATGGTCTCAGGACTGAAGACTGTCCAGTCTTTAAGATTTCAGGCGACAGAACTGGTGTTTCCACTGTTTGTGCTGTTAGGTTTTAGGGCGCATGACTTAACATGCAGTGTCCTTGGACCCTGACTGCGAGCCATATTATAACGGAGTGGGTGACTACTCGACAGAGGTCATGGACGTTACCAGTACTTACACAGGTTGTGTTAACTGTGCATCTTCCCAGTAGGTGAAGGAGGGGAGGTAGATATAATTGATTCCCTTTAAGGTCAGTGTTAATTGTGAAACTGAAAGGTGGAAGAAAAAATATCACTGGCTAGTGTGTGTGTTGGGTTTGTAACTCCTGATCTACCATTTGTTCCTGACAGAATTCACAGTGTAAGTTCATTTTTGTGCCCTCAGCACCATTTTGCAGATGAACTCTGTTGCACTTAACCTTTCCCCACCATAGACTCTCTGGGCGGTGGTTAAGCAGGAAGGGCTCCAAGGCCAAAATGCTTAGGGTCAAATCCTGGCTTCTCCATGTGTGAATCTTATGGCTGTAGGCAAGTTACAGAATTGCTCTGTATCTCAATTTCCTCATGTCTAAAATTGGGAAGAATGATGGTTTCTACCTCACAGGGCTGTGGTAAGGAAGAAGTGAATTAATATATGTAAAGTGCTTAGCACAGTACCTGGCACCTAGTAAGCACTTATGTGTCAGGTATTGTAATTAGCACTACCTTAGTTACTGTGAGCAGTAGTTACACTTGTAGACAAAATAATAAAAAAGGACTAGGAATAGAATATAAAGCCTAGACAAACAAAAGGCCATGTTTTTGTGGTGTCTTATTCAGCTTTAACAGTATTTGTTTATGTACCTATACACACATAGGGTTATATAGATGGTAATTCAGGAAGCTACAACTTCAACTGTTGTGGACTCTGTCCTGCTCGTTATAGAGATCAGGGAACCCAGGGGAAGAGAAACCGGGTGACTTACCTAAGAAAGAGGATATTAATGCCAAATCTGGAACTGTGACCTTGTCTCAGTCACAGTCTGACTGTGCCAGAGTGTGTGTTTCTTTGGTGACACATCATAATCTTTAAGCCTCGAGAAAAAGAAAACTTGACCTTTAATGCAGTGTATGCTTGTAAAAGCATTTATTTGTGTCCAGTATTTCTTGCCGGTGTTTTGAAAGTTGAATTTCTTCAGAACATGTATAGTACTATTTTTCTGTTAACAGACTGAGTCTTGTTCAGGTTAATGTGACAAGACCCCTGCCGCTCGATTTTGAGGTGAGGAAGGATCTTCAGAAATGTTGTCATTGGTTGGGGCGCCTGGGTGGCTTAGTCGGTTGGGCGTCCGACTTTCGCTTGGGTCATGATCTCGCGGTTCGTGGGTTCGGGCCCCGCGTCGGGCTCTGTGCTGACTGCCAGCTCAGAGCCTGGAGCCCTGTTTCAGTCTGTGACTCCCTCTCTCTCTGACCCTCCCCTGCTCACACTGTCTCTCTCTCTCTCTCTCTCCTAGAAATAAAAAAAAAAAAAAAAAAAAGAAATGTTGTCCTTGGTGAAGCTTTGATTGGCTTTGATTGGATATTCTTTTTCTCTAACCTGTGGAGCTAAAAATTTGTCTTAAAATTTCAGCCTTCTGTTTTAGCTCTTTATCCATTTGGCACTTTCAATAGCATGGTGGCTTTTCAAACTCAGCTTGAGAGAGTAGTTAATGAGAATTTAGTGGATAAGCATTTCAAGGTAATTCTTGGTAAAGATATTCATCTGCAAACAAATTTTGTCTGATTTTAACATGTAGTGTGTAAGGAAGTTTTGGAGGAGACGCATTATCATCATTTTGCTTTGGGGAAGTTTTACAAGGTAATGAATTTTTCTGCTGAGAAAACAATCAGTTTCATTCTCTGAGAGTTTAGCAGGCTCCTCTTAGAGGTACTTCCTACTGGAAATGTGGGAGGATTTTCTTAGGCGCTGGGACTGAGCTTCTCAGTTTGATTTCTCAGTGTGAGAAATTAGAATGCCCCAGTTGCAAAGATTTCCATTTCCTCTTTTTTTCTCCAGTTATCCTTTAAGCAGTACTTACCTGATGTTTCTGAATCCCAAACTGTTGCTGACTGAGGCATTTTTCTCCCAGCTTGTTAGGTGCAAAAGGGGCCCAATTTGTATTTTCTAATTTAACTTTTCATCTAAACATCTATTTAAGAAACACTTATATTGATTTAAGGAAAACTGCTTTAAATCCTAGAGAATGAAGATGATGAATATATTTTAAATAAATGCATTTTTTGCTAATGGTATGTTTTAGGGCTGTAATTTTTATATTTTAAAATGAAGGGAGGAAGTTTTGGGATCTGCTGTACAATTTCAAATGCAGTGGTAATTGTTCCTTCTTCCCTTTTCTATTTTCTTTGTCCTGAGACTCACTTCCCTGGTTGTTGCCTCATCTGACACGTCATAGTTCTGGGTCCATCACCTTGACCAGTGGTTTAGGTATCATCCAGTGAGAATGGGCATAGCAGAACTTCCAGGCTGGGTGGGATAGCATCCGTAAAAAGGTATTTAACTCCTTCATTGTCTCTTCTCCATATACTTAAAAAGTTAGTAAATGACACATGTGCATATGAGTGTGTGTGTGTCTATATATGTATGTTGAAGTGATTGCTTCCTTTGACTTGAGGTTTCTTCTCAGGATCTACCAAGAATCAACAGCCACTAGTTAAAGTCTCAGGAAACTATCATTGATACTGTGACTACAGAGCATCATAATAATCTCTTAGCCAGAGTGGCAAAAGATTGGGGCCCTTATTTTTACTTGCTGCTTGATTTTTGGCCAATTCAGTGAACTTTTCAGTTCCTTTGTTTCCGTGTTCAGTGATGGACGTTAGGTAGGGTGATGGCATGTCACGCAGTTTATCATTCTGCCTTAATTCCTCGGATGAATAAAACTGTAAATGCATACCTTTCATTGTTCCTGGTTATAGTCCCTCCACTTGCCCTTCCTGGTCTTTTTCTGTTAAATATTTTTGATATTTATTTATTTATTTAAATAATTTTTTAAAATGTTTTTATTTATTTCTAGGAGAGAGAGACAGTGTGAGCAGGGAGGGTCAGAGAGAGAGGGAGTCACAGACTCTGAAACAGGCTCCAGGCTCTGAGCTGGCAGTCAGCCCAGAGCCTGACGCGGGGCTCGAACCCACAAACCGCGAGATCATGACCTAAGCGAAAGTCGGACGCTCAACCGACTAAGCCACCCAGGTGCCCCGAAATATTTTTGATATTTAAATACTTGCAGATTTGATTTATTATGATCTTTTCTTCTTTTTGTCATTGAATTATGCTACGCTTATTATAGTCTTAAAAATCTTTCTCTTACTAGGACTGTCTGATCAGTGAAGGGTCAAGTAGATGAAGCAAGGCGTGCTTTCAGTCTATTTTATTTGAGAATAATTTGCAGGTTATCTTTAGTCTTCCCAACAGAACCCTTCCAAGTTACCAGCCAGTATTTCCTGCTGTAACTAGCTATATAAACTTAGCTTTGTTTTGGCTGAGGCATATGTTATTGTGACTAAAAAAAATCTAAAAATCCATTGAATATTTGCACGCGTGTTCATTGGGGAGGAAGAAGACAGTATAATCTTGAAAACTCAGTTGTTTCGGAAAGTCAAAGGGTTAGTAGTGTCGTGTTATAGAACTTGAATTCTGCTCGGGTACAAAGACAGTTTCTGAATGGTGAACATAAAGTCTATTTTAAGCTAAAAGGTAGACTGTTTCTTAAGCTTAGAAATCATTCCATGAATGACTTCTCTTTTAGCTTTTAGACTCTCTCTGTGGATAGCTCAGTCAAGTAAACAACTTTCCCTCCTCAAATGCCCTCGATGCTTGGCTCTGATGGATTGAAACTCACAGGCAACTGCTTGGTCTTATTCTAGGTTTAACAGAAGCTTTTTTAAAATTTTATTTTATAGGCAGCACATTTCATAATTACATTTTCTCCTTGGAACTGTTCTTATACAGATGGTATATAGGTAACTTAGAGAATATAGACAATACTGTAGACTCATCATTTAAAACTGAAATTCCAGGCAGTGGGTGTGTCTTCATATACAAATATAGAAGAAGAAGTAATAGTGGACATCTGTGACAAACTTATAGTAACAGAATGAATTTCACTCCCTTTCTTTTTTAAAAACACCAGATCTTGGTAACAGAGCATCAGATTATAATGAGAAATGAAACTTTAATGACTATTCATTCTTTCATTTAATGGATACAACTCTGCTTTTCAAATGTATTGATGCCTTTTTTTGTGCTTATCTTTCTACTCCCATAGATTTAGATGGGTAAGGTTTCAATAATGCCTTCGGAAAACTATAATTCTAATTGAAAAATACAAAGCAATATACATGGAAAATAGTGAAAGAAAATAGAACAGCATATCAGCACCACATGGTGAATGGATAGGTGATTTTCATTTTCATTTTTGTATCTCCTATATTTCCCAGGTTCTATATATGTTTCTGTAATTAAACATCTATTACTGGTACAGTCAGGAAAGTTAGCTAAAGTGAAAGTGATGTTTTTAAAGATTCTTCGACTTCTTATTACTGTTAGTCAACAGTATTTATCTTAAAAAGCATAAATAAAGCATTGTACTGGTCATGGTTTGCAGAAAAACTACAGACAAGGAAACTGCAAGTTACTGAATTAGATGGGTTTATGTTTATCATAAAACAAACTTGTTCCTTGCTATTATTGGTATTTTAAAATGTATTATGGAAAAATGTTTGACCAATAATGCTGAGCAGTTATTAATGATTGATTTAACGTATGCAGGAAATAAATAGTTGTTTTATTTTAGAAGTCTCTCTATACATGTAAGAAGTAGGCACTTTAGCATGGCTGACTTGTTCATGGTCGTAATCTTAGTAGTCACTATGAAACTTTTATTTCCTGAGTCAGCTTCTATAGGCAATAGTTTGTGAAGGATTTCTTTTTGTGTAGGTATAACTGAAACATTTTTCTTAAGTATCTTTGAAATGGATGGATTAGTTGTCACAAAATTCAAATTACTCATTGGTTAACAATGGCTCTTTTATAGTTTATACCAACACACACCCACAGAAATCCAACCCTGAATAAGAATACATTAAATTATGAGGTTATTTACAAAAAATTTTTAATCATAAACTTGAAAATGGGTCTACATCATGTATCAAGTCCATGTAACTTTCCTTGTGAGGTGGTTTATGCTGGAGCTGCAGATGGAATAATTAGTTCACTCAACCAGTATTTAATGAGCCCTGACCATGTGCTTGGGATACAGTGTGAAGAGATGTTGGATCTTACACTGTGTTTAATTATTATCTCAAAAACTAAAATGTTCCTTGAGATTCTGTGGTATGTGGATTCCTTTGAGAAGTTGGCTAAGACTATGGGAGAGTAAATGTATTTGATACCTTCTTGGCTCTCGGTGCTGTAAATGCCACAAGGTAAGGAACTGTCATTTTAATCTTTATATGCTTAGCACCTCACACAACTCTTGTTTAATAAATGTTTGTGAAGTCAGTGTAGTAACTATTTGGTGATGGAGGTGACATTGATATTGAATAACCACAGCATAAGGCAATTCTTTTCAAATATCATAAAGATGATTAAAAACACTATCATGAAGACGTCAGAAGAGGATTCTGTTGCTTCTGGCTGGTATGATCTTGGGAGGGCTTCAAGGAGGAGGTGGTATTTAAACTGAACTTAAAAGATCATTAGGATGGATATTTGTCACAAATCTATACCCATAATTTGAGCATATGTCCTTTTTAAATTTTTTATTTTACAGAGAAAGAGAGAGAGTGAGAGAGCATGGCTGGGGGAGAGGGGCAGCAAAAGAGAGAGAATTTTAAGCAGGCTCCACACCGAGCGTGGAGCCAGATGTGGGGCTTGATCCCACAACCCTGGTATCATGGCCTGAGCTGAAATCAAGAGTTGAATGCTTAACTAACTGACTGAGCCCCCCAGGTGCCCCTTGATATATATTTTTGGTCCTTTTTTCTTTCATCTAAAAAGAAGCTTAGTGAAATTTTATTGTCCATTTTGATAGCTCCAAAAAGGAAGCAAACAATTTGATCTTCTTGAGATATGAAAAGATAGAAGAAATGATCTAAGAAGATATTTTATGCTAATTTCCAAATGTGAGAAGTTTAAGTTTGGTTCAGATACTCTGAGTTTATTTAGACTACCTTCAATCCTTGGGGCGCCTGGGTGGCTTAGTCAGTTAAGCGTCTGACTTTCGCTTAGGTCATGATCTCGCGGTTCGTGGGTTCGAGCCCTGCGTCGGGCTCTGTGCTGACTGCCAGCTCGGAGCCTGGAGCCTGTTTCAGTCTGTGACTCCCTCTCTCTCTGACCCTCCCCTGCTCACGCTGTCTCTCTCTCTCTCTCTCCTAGAAATAAAAAATTAAAAAAAATAGACTACCTTCAATCCTTGTCACATACATTGAATTTACTGAGACTTGAGATAATGAGGGCAGGTTATAAAGAAGAAACTTGGGAATTATTTGGGAGAATTTATACAATGCTTCCAGCTTCTTAGGATATTATATATTTACTCCATTTTCCCTTATTTTTCCTTATCCCCGGTGTTTCATACTTTTTCTTTATGAATCATGAACCTAATTAGAGTCTTATAGATTCCTGGAAATTTAGGGAATAAGGACAACTTTTCATCCAAAATAGTTCTAAATTTCTTGGGGTGCAAAAACATACAAAAATAGTTTTTGTTTTTATGTTTTTTGTTTTTTGCTGCCTATGACTGTTCAACACACACATACACACACACACTCCACTTGGTATAGAATACCTTTCTGGTAGGTCTGAAGCCCTCTTTTCTTTTGGTGCATTTATAGATTCCCATGAACGGGGGGAAAGACTTAGGAAGTGAGCAAAGCATACTCTGAATATATGTCTGAATTCTTAGAATTCAAATGAGTTATTGAGACTCTATTAGTAAGGTGTTTGATCTATCCAAATATCCTCATAAAAATTTCTTTGTAAAAATTACAAAATGCTGGGGCGCCTGGGTGTCTTAGTCGGTTAAGCGACCGACTTTTGCTTAGGTCATGATCTCGCAGTTCGTGGGTTCGAGCCCCGCGTCGGGCTCTGTGCTGACTGCCAGCTCAGAGCCTGGAGCCTGTTTCAGAGTCTGCGTCTTCCTCTCTCTCTGACCCTCCCCTGCTCACGCTGTCTCTCTCTCTCTCTCTCTCCTAGAAATAAATAAAAATATTAAAAAAAAATTACAAAATGCTAGACTTTAATTATATATTAGTTATCCAAAACAATTCCTCAACAGAGTCTTAGAGAAAACTCAAGTTTTTAATCCAGTAATTCCTGGATATCTAGCCCTCTAAGGCCTTGTGGTAATGACTAATTTTGAAACAATCGCTAAGGGCGGACACTGCTATTCTCCACATGTTATTGAAAAGAGGATTCATTAAATTATGTAGGGAATTACATGGATCATCAGAGCTAAATATAAGAGCACAAACAAACAGAACTGACAGAAACAAAAAATAAAACTGCACCATAAAGTTGTTGATTGGCTTTTCTACTGGGAAATCAAAGGGTATTGCAGGTTGTTCCTGCTATCTGAAAGTATACTTTATGCCTTTTTGCTTTACAAAAGACCTACATTAATACCTGTTCTCATTCATTAAAAGAAATCCAAAGAGAATTTTTGCTTTTATGTCATGGTAATTGCTTCTTTTTTTGAAATCAAAAGATTCCCTAGGAATACCTTGCTTTCTGATGTTGGGGTGGGGTGGAAACCTGTTTTTGTACAAATTTCAGAGATTAAAGTGATCTCCAATTCATGCTCCAACTCCCATTTAGTTAAATTATTACTAACCTTGTACTGAATTGTCTTGGGCGTCTTGAAAAAAATCTGTCAGTATCCTTTGCTATCCTAACTCTTATTTGATCTCAAAAGCCCAAAAGATTTGGAAAGCAAAAGTTACTTCATATCATTTTCCCACATGGATAAAGCTTAAGAATCAGAAGTCTATATGATTGTTATAAGTAAGGTTGTTTTGTTTGTGAGGAACAGAAACCATCTCTGGCTAGCTTAAGCAAAGAAGGAAATGTTAATTATAAGGATATTGGAGGAGCTCCAAGAAGTTGAATGATGAGCTTAACAACTGAGCAGTAAGACAGGCAAAATCCTGGGGCTGCTGTGGGAATCTCAGTAGCAGGAACTTCTCTCTGGGTTCTGCCATTTCCATGAGCTGGATCCACTGGCAATTCCTATACTTTGCAACTTCTTAAATTTCAGAATATCGAGTTATGGAATTTGCCTCCGCTCAGATTATTCACTAATGTGCACGAAGGAAGCTACAATGCGGGGTTTGATTAGCAGGGAAGTCACTGAGCAGGGCTCTCTGATTTCTGCTGCCTTCTGGGCAGTGTGCTATGGGAAGACAGCTAAGAGGAGTGTGAGCTTTGATCACTGCTTAGGAGGTAAATTAATAGTAACTTCCTCAGTGCCTTTCTAAATAAATTGTGGTAAAATACATACAACATAAAATTTACCTTCTTCACCATTTTAAGTATAAAATTTGGCGGCATTAATCACATTTACAATGTTGTGCAACCATCAAATCAACATCCATTTTCAGAAAATTTTTCATCATCCCAGACAAAAACTCTGTATTCTTTAGATAATCCCTCTCCCCACGTTCCCTCTGTGACTCCTAGTCTACTTTCTGTCTCTTTGAATTTACCTATTCCAGGTGCCTCACATAAGTGGAATCATACAATACTTGTCCTTTTGAGTCTGGGCTTATTTTCTTTCTTTCTTTCTTTTTTTTTTTTTAAATGTTTTATTTATTTCTAGGAGAGAGAGCAAGAGACAGTGTGAGCAGGGGAGGGTCAGAGAGAGAGGGAGTCACAGACTCTGAAACAGGCTCCAGGCTCTGAGCTGGCAGTCAGCACAGAGCCGGACGCGGGGCTCGAACCCACGAACCGCGAGCTCATGACCTAAGCGAAAGTCGGTCACTTAACCGACTAAGCCACCCAGGCGCCCCAAGTCTGGGCTTATTTTCTTAAGTGTAATGTCTTCGGGCATCATCCATGTTGTAGCATGTACGAGTATTTCATTCTATTTTATCACCAAATAGTATCCCACCGGAAGGATTTAGCATGTGTTTATCTATTCATACATCGATGGTTTTTTGGGGGTGATTCTACTTTTTGACTATTATGAATGATATTGCTATGAATATTTACGTACAGGCTTTGTGTGGATATATATTTTTAATTCTTTTGGGTATCTAGCAATGGAATTGGTGGGTCATATGATAACCTGTTTAACATTTTGCCTGAGGCTTTCCCATTTCCTTATCTTGCTCTACCTTTTTGCCCCCCCTACTATCTTATTATATACAATATAATTTACTACTTAATGTACCCATTATTTATCATCTGTCTATAAACTCTTTGAAGGCAGGGATCTTTTTGTTTTGTCAACGAGTATCTCAAGTGCTTGGCTCAGTATTTATTGAATTAGAATACATATAGTCTCTAGGCACCTGGGTGGCTCAGCTGGTTAAGCATCCGACTCTTGAATTGGGCTCAGGTCGTGATCTCAGTGTGTGGGACAGAGCCCTGCATCAGGCTCTGTGCTGAGTGTGGAGCCTGCTTCAGATTCTCTCTCTCTCCCCCCCACTTTCTCCCACCCAGGCTGCTTGTGTTCTCTCTCTCTCTCAAATAATACAAAAAAGAATGTATGTATTCTCAAATTTCTAAGTAGCTGTTAACATCAGTCCTCCTCTGGAAAGAAATCAATGTAATTGTTTTTACTTATTAAATGTTTTGAGAATCTATATAGGTAATTCTTTTGAAACAGATGAAAGGTTTCATTAGTTTTGTGGTGCCATTAAACCTCACTATAATAGGTAGTTCAGTAATCTCTTGGGTCATATCTCTGTACCTACCTAGCTCAACATGTGATAAAACCTATAGTCTGAAAAAGGGATGTATATAGCCTTATTTAATGGTTTGTGTGTCATAGCCACATGAAAGAAAAGTTGATATTTCGGAAAGTTCAGTTTTGTTTTTAATGTGTGCAAATGGTGAGGAGTCATAAGCATTTTATGAGACCATTTCTTACTATAAATCAGCTCTTTCTCCTCATGGATGGCATAAACTATATCCAGGAAGACATTTTGTATTTAACTGCTATTGGCAAAAAAAAAAATTTTAGTTGGAAATAATTTGCTAATAGGAAACCAGAGAATAGTTGCAGAGTTTATAGAACTTAAGAAAAATAGAATGACAACTTGCAATTTTTATTTTTGAAATTTAAGGATAAGTGTCTGGAAAATTTAAAAAGTAAGACAATGCCATTCTATTTCCTCTAGTTCTAATGTGCCATGATTTTCCATGATAGGTGTTTATCATGTAATATCTTTAGAAAAGTACTTTTGAAATGTAAGATATAAAACATTATCAGAGTTTTCATTTCTGTAACATCCACATTAATTCAGTGGAAGTATAGCATACCAATTAAAGACAGGGACTTAAAAATATATTATACAAATCATTAACACAATTACATTAGGGATCCAAAAGAAGTTAATGATTTAAGGACTAGCTACTTATGTTTGGCTAAAGTGTTCAAGGTCACTGCTGGTATCAGGGACATAACTACTTAAATATTTGCATTTCAAGTAGATTTTTGGCTTCAACCATGTTTTTAAAGAGGGTAATTTCAAATCTGGCTTGTTAAAATAGGCAAGAAATGTAAAGAAAGGAATTTTGTTGTTTTAAGGACTCTATACGTGTGGCTAGGAATGGTAAATATTGTGACATTTTAAGTCAAATTAAGCCTCGTAGTCAATGAAAGTTTTATTTAAAACTTTACCAAATTAATTCATCTCTAGGATTAAGAACAAATGAGAATAGAGCCTTTATTTACCTTTCTTACCTATTTACCTGGTAGGACATGATTTAATAGTTGAGTTCTAATTCTAAATTCATGTGAAGAATGAGCCTCCTTTCCCAATCAGTACAAATGAAGTCATTGTTATCCGTTAGGTTGAAACCAAGTTCTTATTTCCAGTCTTAGCTGCTAAAGAATCTCTCAGAAAGTCTTTAAAAATATCAAATTGCAAGTATAATAACATTTTGTTAATTATTGAAGAATCTGAATAAAGAATTGTTTAGGTAAATTGTCATGTAGGACCTTTGAAAAGCAGTAATTACCTTGGCATATAAAATCCTACTAGGATAGTTTTCTAAAGAGTAGATCAGGGGCACCTGGGTGGCTCAGTTGGTTATGTGTCCGACTTTCAACCCGGTCATGATCCCATAGCTTGTGGGTTTGAGCCCCGCATCAGGCTCTGTGTTGACAGCTCAGAGCCTGGAGCCTACTTTAGATTCCATGTCTCCCTCTCTCTACCTCCTTCTCTGCTCATGCTGTCTCTCTCTCCTTCAAAAATAAATAAATGTTAGAAAAGAAAAGAAAACGAGTAGATCAATATTTGTATTGCACTTTTTTCAAAATGGAATTATAATTAATATGATAATCTAAAGAATTGATGCCAACTGCATCATTTAGTTTGAGCCCTATTTAATTTAGCAAAATGCATTTTGATTTCAGCTCTATATCATAGACTGCTAGTTATTCTCTCCAATTCATTTTTCCTTTCTTCCATACTAACACAAGTATTTCAGTTTGTGGATGCCCAGAATAAAGACCTCATTCCCCAGCCTCCCTTGCAGGGTGGTCATGGACTATAGTTTGAGGTCAGGCCTTTAAAGAAGGCTTCTATTGCCCCCGTCCACCACCCCCATTCAGTTCATTGTAATATGAGCAGGTAAGAAACCATCTTGAATCATGATGATAATAGAGCATCAATAAATGAGCTTGTTCTCTGGACAACCTTAAATCCTCGCTTGATTGTACTCGAACGGAAGGTGAAACTGGATAGGCACACAAAGGCCAGATCGTATTCCCTGTTAGGTGATGTGAAGCCATTGAAGGATTTTTAAGCAGGGGAATGAAATGATCAGTTTTTGCTGTAGGAGGATCAGACAGTGATAAACAGAAAGAATGGAATACGGTTGCAAATGGTAGGCTTGGGAGGAATCAGGGTTATCCATGAAGCCAGCCTGAACCAAGTAGCTGAAATGGGGATGAAAAGTAGCTTATCATAGAATCACTGAAGGGACAATATCTGCGGTTAGTGTTTCACATTAGACCTAAACAGTTCCATAGATTAAAATATTCATTGTGACTTTTGAGGCTTTATTTTAAGAGTGAAACATATGGAGTGCTGGGTGGCTCAGTCGGTTAAGCATCTGACTTCAGCTCAGGTCATGATCTCAAGCCTCGTGAGTTCGAGCCCTGCATCTGGCTCTGTGCTGACAGCTCAAAGCCTGGAGCCTGCTTCAGATTCTGTTTCCCTGTCTCTCTGCTCCTTCCCCACTTATGTTCCGTCCCTCTCTGTCTCTCAAAAATAAACATTGAGACATTTAGAAAGTCCTTTGAAAAAATAAAAATAAATAAAAATGAAACATAAAGACTTGAAAGAAGTTTCTCTTTTATTTGTTTATGTTTGGATAAAATGTCATGAAACACAGCACAACTTCAGGCTTTTTGGGGCTCTGAGATACAAGCTTCATTTTGTTCCATGCTTTGCTCTGCTGGGTCTCCACTTCAGACACTGTGCTCCCCCCGTCTCCCGCCCCTTTTTTTAGTTGCACAAATTTTCTGAGCTCCCTCTTACCACAGGGCCTTTTCACATGTTTTCTTCTCCATCTGGTAGATTTCCTCACTTAAGCCCCTGCCTTTCACCTAATCTGTACCTATTCATCATTCAGATTTCAACTCAGTGACCCTTCTGCAGTAAACTTATCCTGATCTCCCAGACTGTGGGAGTTCCCTTTCTATATGCTCATTCAGCACCATATTTTTTTCCTTCAGAAAATTTATCACAGCTATAGTTTTAATTTTACTTAAACTCTGTAAGGTCAGAGACCATGTCTGGTTTTGTTCACAATCATGTTCCTAATGTCTCTCTGTCAGATAGTAGGTACTCTATCAAATTTTGAGTTTGATTCAGACCTGGTTTCAAATCACAGCTCTACTCTACCTCTTGGTATTACCTTCAGAGGGACTTAATGCCCGAAACCTCAATTTCTTTATCTGTAAAGTGGGATTATTGCCTAGTTTATACTATTGTGATAAGATTAATGGTAATTAACATATATGGAACACTTAGTAAGCATCAGACCCTTAGCATCAGGCACCTAAATTAAATAGGGAGAAACCACAAATATTCAAAAAATCATCACGAGTCTCTTTTTGGAAGCTTGGTTGACTTCAGAATGCATTGATGTTGAAGGTTCTGCTACATTATGTTTATAAAATTTTGCAGTGCTCGCTTTGGCAGCACATATGCTAAAATTGGAACGATATAAAATTTTGCAGTAGAACAATTTAAGCTGGTGTTTGGATAGTAGGCTGTTCAAAGGCATGCTGCCTTATCTATTATTTATTTTGCTTTTGGCTTTTTTTTTTCTTTCTTACTTTGATAATGCACGTCACTAAATTGCAAGCACTTACATTTATCTTTTATTAGTGATCTGATGCCTGCTATCCTTTTGATGTAATGCGAACACCTGAAGTGTATCAACATTAGTAATAACCTTGGAATTGCTTGGCATATATATACCTTATCTTCCTTGACTAGAGTTTTCAAGTCTTGTTATATTTTATTTATTTATTTATTTATTATTTAAAAATTTTTATTTTAAGTAGGCTCCACACCCAATGTGGAGCTTGAACTCCCCACCCTGAGATCAAGAGTCCCTGGCTCCACCAATTGAGCCAGCCAGGCGCCCCAAGTCTTGTGACATTTTAAAGACAACATATTATTTTAGTTGCTAATATTTCTTCCCTGGTAGAACAGGGTGGTAAAAGGAAGCAATTTTGTCTTATTTATTGAAACAAAAACAAATGTTTGCTTTGGAGCCACTCTGAACGGAGGTTTTGCACAACTTCCCACTGGGCGCTGGTGGGGCTGTACTCTCTCTAGTGTCCTGTTGGCGAAGAACTAATGAGCTTCGTGAATGGTTGAGGGATTAGCAAAAACAGCTATCTAATTTGGGTAATTAGTTAACAAATAAATGAATTTGCCTAGGATAGTTTTGTTAAATTTTGAACAGTGACTAATCCAATTATGATGGCTACTTATCTTGGGAATACTACTGATTTTTAGGCAAAATCATAGGGATCTGAAACGCATAGAGAGTTTCTCTTAGATATATCTAATGGACAGAATTGTGCAGGCTTCAGCCCTCTTTTAGATATGCAATAAAAGGAGATTTTACTATTTACTGGAATCTTAGTATATACACACATGAACTATTAAAGAATCTTATAAAGCATTAAAAAAACACTTATACCCCCCACTCTCACTTTATTGTTTTTTTTTAATTTTTAAAAATATTTATTTATTTTTGAGAGAGAGAGAGTGAGCAGGGGATGGGGAGACACAGGATCTGAAGCAGGCTCCAGGCTCCGAGCTGTCAGCACAGAACCCTGTGTGGGGCTTGAACTCACTGGAGATCACCACCTGACCTGAGGTCAGACACTTAACCGACTGAGCTGCGCAGGTGCCCCATATCATCCCACTTTATAAACTCTTGTTTGAACATCTCTCTGTGATGCTTCCTTGGAGCTAACATAAATTCCTTAGGTTGCAGTTGGTACTAGTTTGCTATTTCTAGACTTAGAGTCATGGTTAAGAGCTCAAAAATGTCACATTCCCTGCTATGACAGAATTAGTAAATCTGAAGACGCTTTGTTAATCAGGCTGCTTTGTGATTGCAAGAAACAGAAGACTCAGTTGGAATAATTGTCAGCAAAGAGAACTCTGTAATCAAGGTAACTGAAGTGTCTACTCGTAGCTTTGTTATGGACTCTGTCCCCTGATTCTGTTTCGTCAGGAGTGGTTGTTCCATCCTCAGGCAAGCCTCTGCCTACGATGACGGTGATGGTGACGGTGACAGTGACGGCGGGCTGCTCGCAGCTGCTGTCTGGCAGTACCCCATCCTCTTAAGCCCAGACCTGAAAAGAGTGCCTCATTTCCATGAACTCCAGAAGCGTGCATTCGTCACTGTTGCAGTGACTAGGATAATGGTCCCATCTTTGGCCAAACACTGTGGCCAGGGACTGGGATGCTCTGCTTACAGAGATGACACCATCATGCCCTGAGTGGGAGACGAGCCCGTCTCCATTATTCTGTCCAGGTTCTGTTGCCAGAGAAAGGCAGTGGATGCTGGAAAGGCAAAGACAACATGTATCTACTGCAGCCAAATAGGATTCCCTTACCCGTCATGAAGCCACATGTCCTCTGTCCTTCCCATCCGCTTTTCAATGTGAAGACTTTAATTATCTTTGGTGCTTATAGAAGACTATTCTCTTTCCAGTTTATTACTTTGGAGCTTAAATTTTTTTTTAATATTTATTTATTTTTGAGAGAGAGAGAGAGAGAGAGAGAGAGAGGAAGGGGCAGAGAGAAGTGGGGGTAGAGACACAGAAACCGAAACAGGCTCCAGGATCTGAGCTGTCAGCACAGAGCACAATGCGGGGCTTGAGCCCTGGGACAGTGAGATCATGCCCTGGGCTGAGTTGGAGGCTTAACTGGCTGAGCCACCCAGGTGCCTCAACTTTGGGGCTTTTTTTTTTTTTAATGTTTTTATTTATTTCTAGGAGAGAGAGAGAGACAGCGTGAGCAGGGGAGGGTCAGAGAGAGAGGGAGTCACAGACTCTGAAACAGGCTCCAGGCTCTGAGCTGGGAGTCAGCACAGAGCTCGACGCAGGGCTCGAACCCACGAACCGCGAGATCATGACCTAAGCGAAAGTCAGACGCCCAACCAAAAATTAGAAAATTTTGTTGCTAAAATATTTTCAGTTAAAAGTTTCTCCTGTAAAACACATACGTTGTATGCCAGAGCTAGATATGAATTCTCTTAGTTGATATGTTATATTGAAATGTGATCTTCATGTAACCTTTTCAGAAATAGCACAGTAAGTTTTTCTAACTCTTAGAAGTTAGCATCTTCAACTCATTCTTTCCCTCTCATTTTAATATTTTAAACTGGGGTCCACCTTGAACTACTGAAGAAATTGGTTGGTTATGATATAATTATCTAGAAATCCTGTTTAATTTCAAAATTGAGTCAAACCATTAAATAGATGTTTGATAATGAGATTTTAAAGGCAATGTGGGTTTTGGAAAGAGGTATTTAAGTAGGTTTGAATTCTTTTCTACTTTGGAGAGGTTCTGAGAACTTGGACAAATTATTTAATGTTTGAATTCAGTTCCTCATCTTTAAATTGGGAGTACTAATTATACTTGTCCTCTGTTCCTCAGTCGTTCTTTGGGGGTATGAAATAATGTTATACTTACGTGAATGTTTGAGAAGCTATACTGGTACGTGCCAGATGTTTTAAAATTTTGTGTTTTTTAAAAAAATTTATTATTTATTATTATTTTGAGCCAAACAAAAGCCACCTAGTATTGGATTTATTTATTTATTGAAAATTTTGTTTACATCCAAGTTAGGTAACAAATAATGTAATAATGGTTTCAGGAGTAGAATTTTGTATTTATTTATTTTTTTATTAAAAAATTTTTTTTGACATACACTTATTTTTGAGAGAGTGTGAGTGGGGGAGAGGCAGAGAGAGGGAGACTGAGACTTGAAAGCAGACTCCAGGCTCCAGGCTCTGAGCTGTTAGCACAGAGCCTGATGCAGGGCTCAAACTCATGGACCGTGAGACCATGACTAGAGCCGAAATTGGGCGCTTAACCGATTGAGCCACACAGGTGCCCCTGTATATTTTTTAAAATGATAAAGTCATAAGGACGTCACCTACATGTATTTACTAGTATGATTTGAATCATATGACACATTTAAATATCAATGACTGCTTTTTCCGGATTTGCTATAATTTAAAAAGCCAGAAAATATTTCCCCTTTAGCAGTGATGCAATTAAATAAAGTTGAGTTAGTTATATAACCTAGTATTTTTTTGATTTATTTTGTGTTTATTGATGAAGGAACATATTTGGAAAAGAGAAATAATTTATTTTGGTTATGTATGAGTGTGTATATATATATAATTACATATTTTGTTTTAGGCAGTAGTTCTAAAACTACACTCCAAATGTCATCTGATTACAATTCAACAGATCAGTCATGGTATTTGGCGTGTCATTAAGGTATACTTTTTTACTACATTTTTCAAAACAAAACATGAGAAAAGGAGATCAAATATGGATTTAGGGTTTGTGATTGTTAAAGAAAATATCTGGTTAAGCTGTTTCTTCTAACTCCAGCATTCAGAGAACTTTAAAGGGTGAAATAACTCCACACAATTATGTATGTAAATCAAAGTATCCATAAATTAAAGGAAATGTAGTATTGAAGGAAGGAAAATAAAACATTTCCTATCACATCCTTTCTTTTCCTGTTTTTAAATTCCAAGCCCTTTAAAGAAAACTTTTGCTACTTAGCCGTTGGTTCTTCAGGCTACGTTTGGAATGCTAATGAGTCTGGCCCAGTAACAGCCCCAGCACTGCCAAGTTCTTGGAATTTAGATTTTTTCCAGTCATGGAAGAGGCTTTTGATTGGTGTGTGAAAGGAAGGGAAGACTGAACATCCCTTGGTCCTGTGCTTGGAGCAGGGGAGAATTAAAGAGTGTGGACAAGGGGAAAGTGGCCTCATGACTTTCTTACATTTAGTGAGAACTCAGTGATTTAGGATATTGAATAAAGCAGGTAACCAAAGAGATGTCATTTCCCTAAGTTAACATTGAAGTATAGGGCACCAGAGGGGAAAGAAAGCTCTAAGGACTTCTGGGCATCATTTACTGTCGGGACTCTCCATAAAATTGCTCTGTGGGAGGAAACTGAAAAAGGAACAGAGTTCTCTTGGTAATACTAAATCTCAGTTCAGAGTACATCCTGTACCTCTCACAGACCTTCTTCTGACAGACTGAAGGGGACCAGGAAGGTTTTTTATTCTTTATGATTTAGGATAATTTCTTCTTATGGTGGCAGGAGATGCCACCATCCTGCATGGATGTGGCCTCTCAGTGACAAAGCCCACAATGTACAACCCAGCAGCAACACACATCTGAAGAATTGTTTGTTTCCTAATGGATGTATTTATTTTTTTCATGTGAATTGTTTTTATGTACAGCATTATTACTTAATGTGCAAATCTAGAAGACTTTAAAAATAAAAAGCTGAAAGCTGTATTGGTTTGTGGGAGAGAGTGAGTATATGACTAAATCTACATGTGTTCCTTATAGCATGTCCATAAGATAGGTTGAGCCAGGAGGTTTGTCTTTTTCTTCTTGAGTTTGGTTGGAAACCATCAGTTTGACAAGATAATTGGACCCTAAACACAGTTGCTCAAAAAGATAGCCTAAAAAATATTTTGGGTAACTTTAAAGCTTGATATTATAGAAGAGAAAGAATGAGAGAAAAAGATACAGATACCTAAGAGCACGTGCCACCAAAAGACAATAGCTGGTTTTATTCATGGGGTGAGATGGCTGCTGGTGACATTGCTCTTCTCTCATCTCTCCCAGGAGGCAAGAAAGTCATACCATCTGGGATGGTGTTGGGAAATCTTACCAAAATGTCACATGAAATTGTATATCCCTCAGGAGACATCTTTTGTTGAAGAGTGAAGGTAGGGGGTACATGGTAAATATGAATCAGTGAATATATGGGCACTCCCCCCAAATGGCAGGAGGATGAGAAAGAAGTTGTCTTGCCTTGAAAAGGCATCTGCTTTTGGTAGTCTAGGAGTAGGAAAGGCCAAAGTAAAAGCTACCAAATCACATTCTTAGGGGAAGTTTTTGTGAGAAAATTGTTATGATGAACCAACTGCTGTTTAAACGTCTTCAGAAGACCATTTTTCAGTCAGGGAAAGCCGTGACCCTGGTCCCTGTTTTTCTTGTATCTTTCTTTTTTTCTTTTTGACCAGAGAAGAATCTGATCAGTATCAGTTTAGTAGAAAACTGTTTGTTTCTAATTCAAAAGGAATTAGAAAGTAGGTACTGAGATACTCCCATCCATTCAAATGGTGGGCAGAATGCAGATGATAGCTTTCTTGAGCTTGTCTTTGTTTTTTTTTTTCTTCATTCACACTATTATTTATTATTATTTTTTCAATATAATTTATTTTCAGATTGGCTAACATACAGTGTGTTAAGTGTGCTCTTGGTTTTTGAGGTAGATTCTTGTGGTTTGTTGCTTACATACAACACCCGCTGCTCATCCCAAGTGCCCTCCTCAGTGCCCATCACCCATTTTTCCTTCCGCCATCAACCCTTAGTTTGTCCTCTGTATTTACGAGTCTCTTATGGTTTGTCTCCCTCCCCTCCTTCTCTGTTGGTACCTATTTTTTTCCCCTTCCCTTCCCCCATGGTCTTCTGTTAGGTTTATCAAGATTCATGAATGAGTGAAAACATATGATATCTTTCCTTCTCTTGAGCTTGTCTTTGTAAAATTATTTAAATTAGAATTTAAATAATTTAATTTAATTTAAATTAGAATTTAAAATTCTACAGATGAAGATTATAACTTCAAGAGAAGCTTTCTAATATTAATTTCCCCTATGACTTTTCAGAGTTATTGACATTTTGCATGTTGCAACCTGATTGCTCTTTAGTTCTATTAAGTTATAATATATAAACTTTCAGATTCCAATTAAGTTAAGGGAAAAAAATAAAGTTGGCTATTGATAGCAACATTTGTAAACTGGGCCCTTTAAAACTTCATGGTAGGGGGAAATCCTCCATTTGAAGAGTTCTTTGCTTCCCATTTAACACTGAATTGTATGTTGGCCACAAACAGCATCCTGCATGTGATCCATAGGAGAGGCTCTAAGTCCTCTTCTCCATCAGCCCTTAAGTGCTAATATTTGAAATGCTCTCCAGCTTATTAGGGGTTAAAGCAGTCAGCTATCGGGGTGCCTGGGTGGCTCAGTCAGTTCAGCATCTGACTTCGTGGGTTCGAGCCCCCCGTCGGGCTCTGTGCTGACAGCTAGCTCAGATCCTGGAGCCTACTTCGGATTCTGTGTCTCCCTCTCTCTCTGAACCTCCCCTACTCGCGCTCTCTCTCTCAGAAATAAAACATTAAAAAAAAAAGCAGCCAGCTATTAGCTATTAGTTTTGTTTCCATAGAAAAAAGAAATTACTAAAGGAGTTAGCCTCATAATATGTTTTAAACAAGAGTGATATTTCTGTGAAATGCCTGTTCAGTAATGTGTGTCTTCTTTGAACAAAACTATGGAAGGTTAAGGGATGAGAATTTCCATAAAAACCTCAAGACATCTTGATTCTAAGGTATGCTTATACTCTAATAAGAGTTTTCCTTAATCTTTTGGGAGTCATATGTCACTTTGAGAGTCTGAGTAAATTTATGTTGCAACTTTAATGTTTATTTTTGAGAGACAGTGAGAGACAGAGAGAGAGGGGGGAAAGAAAGCAAACATGAGCGGGGCAGGGGCAGAGGGAGAGGAAGACACAATCCTTAGCAGGCTCCAGGCACTGAGCTGTCAGCACAGAGCCCAGGGTGGGGCTCAAACCCACAAACTGTGAGATCATGACCTGAGCTGAAGTTGGACGCTGAACTGACTGAGCCACCCAGGCGCCCCTATGTTGTACCTCTAAATGAGTGTGCAAAACACAAGAGTTTACCTGTGTTTGATGGTGTTCAAGACTCCTTGAGGATCACTGCTTGGATCATTGGACCCAAATTTGGAAGCCCTTGTCCTAATGCGCAATAATGGCTCTTACATCAATAACTGTAAGCTCTGGCTTTGGATTGTATTGCACTCTGTTATTTCCTCAGTGCCCAGGATAGTGCCTGGCTCATAATCAATGAGTATTTGTTGAATGAATCTGTGACAAAATGACATTTTTAATTTTGGACTTACTTGGTATGTGATTAATCTGATTTGGATTTTCTGGTTGCTTATACTTTACCAGTTCTGTACTCTATGGGACCTTCATTTACTTCTTTTGCAAGGGATATCAACCCAATTATCTTAAGTGCAATAGGAGCTTTTTGATTTGCGTTACTGGGGAATCGAAGAGGAGGGTCTGGCTTTAGGTTCAGCTGGGACCAAGGGTTCAGTTGAGGGGACCAAGGGATCTTTTGGAGACCAGGATTTTATCACTCTTTCTTCACTTCTTTCTTTCTTGTAGGCAGACTTTTTCTTTTCTTTCTTTCTTTTTTAAGTTTATTTTGAGAGAAAGAGAGTGAGCGCATGTGGGGGAAGGGCAGGGAGGGAGAGAGAATCCCAAGCAAGCTCCACACTCTCAGCGTAGAGCTCAGTGCACGACCTGAACCCAGGAACCGTGAGATCATGAGCAGAGCTGAAATCAAGAGTTGGATATTTAACTAGCTGAGCCACCCAGGTGCCCCTGGCAGACTTCTTCTGTTCATGGTAAGGAAAAATGATTTCTGGAAGTTCTAGGCCTATACTTTCTCTTGTAATGCTTGATTTTAGAAGGAGATAGAACCCTCCCTTTTCCTTTCATTGTTCATATCTCCTTCTGTAGAGGCACTTTGGCCCTGCCTGGGCTGTGGACTATCCTCTGGACCAAACACTGTATCTGGAGTGATGGGAGACAGAGGGTCTGCCTAGGCCTCATACCCTCTCTCGCGTGGTAGAGGGATCCCATTGTTTCTTAACTGTACCGTCTGAAGAATTATTACTTGGGAAAGGGAGGTTTCTTTTTTTTTTTTTAATGTTTTATTTCTGAGAGAGAGAGGGACAGCATGAATAGGGGAGGGTCAGAGAGAGAGAGGGAGATACAGAATCTGAAACAGGCTCCAGGCTCTGAGCTAACTGTCAGCACAGAGCCCAACGCGGGTCTTGAACCCACGAACCGTGAGATCATGACCTGAGCTGAAGTCGGCCACTTAACTGACTGAGCCACCCAGGCGCCCCAAGGGAAAGGGAGGTTCCTAAAAGGATAAGGGGCAGAATAAATCATAACAGACGTCTAAGGCACATTTCATATATGATAGTTTAATTTAAGGTGAATATCATATATGATGGTTTAATTTAAGGTGAATATCCACCCACTTAGTATGTCAGTGGGTCCATTGAGTGTCCTTTACTGAGTAGCTGGTTTTCTGGATGTTATCATCAAAGACACATATGTCCTTAAAGGAAGCACTTCTGTCCCTCTTGCAGAATTTTTGAGAATTAAGACAATAAATACCAACATTTGTGCAAAAGGAGGAAAAACTAGGAGAGCATTATAGGAAGCTTGTGAAACCTCTCATAAAGCTGCTTTCTTCAGAATGCAGAAGCAGTGATTTTGATTTACCAGATGTGATATGAAGTCTAGTTTTGGTTTTGCCTTTCCCTGACTCCCTCTGGCAGGACATTGGCATATCTGTGGTTAGCAGGGCTCATAAATGGAACCAGTGCAGGTCGACTTGGGTAGGGAGGAAATACTTTGAAATGTACAGGTATTGTTGAAATAATTTTCTAAGTATTTTATTACAGGAGAAAGCACTCAATATCAATGATCAAGATTCCAAATGACTGCAATTTCAATTATTCTTTACCATGTATTTCACTAGATAATGGTTTTCTAATAGATAGTTCATATGTTTTTCTTTAAAAAGACCAGGAATATTTTTTGATGATTATCATGAAAAGTTTGAGAATATCACTGAAGATTTAAATACATTCAAAACTTAAAGATATATTTGGATAAGTTAAGATGGGTTAATATTTAAAGACATAATGTCCTTGGGGCACCTGGATGTCTCAGTCAGGTAAGTGTTTTACTCTTGATTTCAGCTCAGGTCGTGATCTCACAGTTGGTGGGATCAAGCCCTGTGTCGGATCTGCAATGATAACATGGAGCCTGTTTGAGATTCTCTCTCTCTTCCTCTGTCCTTTGCTTCGCCCCCACTCGCATTCTCTCTTTCTCAAAATAAATAAAAAACATAAAACATGAATAAAGGCATAATGCTCTTAATTTTCTGTTTGGTTCATTGTGGACCGACGCTGAGCAGGGGATTATTATACTATTAGTTCCTTGACAGAATGCTAATTTTTGAACCTTGGGTCTTTCATATGCTCAGATTCTCACCCTGAACTGTTTTCCATGTTCATCAACTAAATGTGAATTTTTTGGGGGAATCTTTCCACACCTTTTTCCCTTTTTTTTTTTTCCTTGAAGTCCTAGTTAAGAGGTTTGGTTAGAACCCGTGTGATACCTGATGCACAGTAAGTGGTCAGTTGTATGTGTTTTGTGAAAGGATGGGTGAATATAAATTAATGTGTGACAGGGTGCCTCATGAGCAGAAGGTCTGTGTCATTTTTCCCATTACAAATCACATTTGAGTAACAAGAAGTTGGGTACATTTTGGATTTACTGAATTAAATTTGTAAGTATTATGTGTTCTGTGCCAGACACTGCTAGTTTCTTAGCTTTGAAGTACTTAACTGCACCTTATTTATGGCAAATACTATATTACCATGTAGAATTCCACCATACAACCAATATGGTAGGCCTTAAAGAGAGAATAGCTATTTATATCTCTTTTCAATTTCCTTGCTGTTGTTTTAGTCAGAGTATCGATAGTTTGTATGAAAACATGTTTATGGCCCTTCACTTTTCTCACCTGGATTGCTGTGCGAGTCTCTAAAGCAGGTTCCCTACTATTTCCTTATTCCCACCAATCTATTCTCAGCTCAGCCACCAGAGAGATCTTTTCAGGAACAAGTCATCACACACTGGCCTTTCTCTCCCCCAAACCTTTCAGTGGCTCCTGTCTCACTTGGAGAAAAAGCTGGGTCTTTACCATGATGTAAGAGGCCCTATGGGGTCTGGCCTTCCATTCCTTGACCTTTCTGACCTTTCCAACAGCTCACTTTCTTCCTCACTGCTATCAGCCACATCGTCTTCCTTGCTGGCCCTCCAACACTCCAAACACGCTCCCACTGTAGGGTCTGTGCTGGCTGCTCCTTCTGCCCGCAATGCTGTTCTCCTAGATACCTTCCTCATGTCCTTTTTTTTCTTTTAATGTTTATTTATATTTGAAAGAGAGAGAGAGGGCAGGGAAGGAACAGAGAGAGAGAGGGAGACACAGAATCCGAAGCAGGCTCCAGCTCTGAGCTGTCAGCACAGAGCCCGATGTGGGGCTTGAACTCACAAACCGTAAGATTGCGATCTGAGCTGAAGTCAACTGAATGAGCCACCCAGGCACCCCTCTCATCCCTTAGCACATTATAAAATTTATGTGTTTATTATTGTTTATTATTATTTGTCTACTCCCCACTACTCCCTGCAAGGTTGGTTTTGTTTGTTCTCAGAGCAACAGTTAGTGTATACTAGCTGCTCAGTAAATATTTGTAATACGAATGAATGAAGAGATTTCCTGATGAAGGGATTTAAGTAAAGTTTTTCTGAAGGGATTACCTTACTGGTGAACTTCTTTCAGTGATTAATGGTAATAATAAATAGTAATGATGATGAAAATGGTGACAGCTAATAATTATTGAGTATATACTTTGTGTTGGACATTTATAATATATAACATTACTGGTGATGATGATGATGATGATGGCTAACCTTTATTGAATGTTAACTTAATACCAGATATTTTGCATGATCAGATCAGTTAATTTTCAAATCAACTCTATAAAGTTAATACTAGTATTATCTAAATTTTATAATTAGGCCAGAGGAATAACTTTCCAACATCAGATGGTATGAAATAGATAAAATTGTGATAGAATCTTAAAAGAATACATATATTGTTAAATTTATTATTACCCCATTTTTGTCCTGTTCCAGCAGAAGTCAGTATCTCTCTTTGGGAACTTCTGTTTGTGGTTATGATGATCACTGTGTGTAGAATTAGTGTTAGAATTAAGAGTATACTTGCTTTTAGAGATAAGTTCGTTGTCTAGGATTGATTACAAATTTTCACTTAAGGTTACTACTATTTCTGCCTCCAGGGATTGGAATTTTTTTTTTCCTAACCTGGAAACAAGGTATATAATTCAATGCTTGTATGTGTAGGTTTTCTTCTTCTTCTTTTTTTTTTTTTTAGCTATCACACTTTTCTGCTTGTTTTTGTTTACCTTTTATTTTGCCCTCAGTTGGCTCTGCTTTCAGAAGTCATATGGGTTGCTTCATTATTTTCACGTAAGGATTCATTTACTCTGTCCCACTGAGGCTCTGCTTTTTAATTAAAGCACTCCAGAAGAGGGGATATCTATCATTTCAGCCACAATTAGACCCTTGCCAGTAACACGTGTAAGTCTGGGATTATTTTTTTTTTTCCCCACACAGAAATGGCTTAAAATAGAGTCTTATGCCCATGATTCCATCCATACCAATTATAAGTGTGACTTTAAAATGACATCTGTGTTTTGGGGCACCTGGGTGGCTCAGTCAGTTCATTCCCAACTCTGGATTTCAGCCCAGGTCATGGTTCGTGGGGTCGAGTCCCACATCACACTCTGTGCTGACATTAAGAGCTTGATTGGGTCTCTCTCTCTCTCTCTCTCTCTCTCTCTGCCCCCCACCTCTGTCCCTCCCCCACTGGTGTGCTCTTTCTCTCAAAATAAATAAACTTAAAAAAAATAAAATGGGATCTGTGTTTTTTTTAAGACTCCTATTTATTCACAGTTAGCCACCGTTAATAAAATGTTGGAAGCTATGTCTCTGGGAGGTTTTTTTTTTTTTCTTTCTTTTCTTTCTTTCTTTCTTTTTTTTTTTTTTTTTTTAAAAGAGCTTTGAACTCTTTCCTTTTCTGGTAGTTCTTAGAAATGTCCTGGTTCCTTATTGACTCAAAACAAGAGTCATGTGCTTGTAGTTTTAACAAGGTAATTGTTATACTCTCCAACTTTCTGGAGAAAAAATCTAGTTTCTTATGCAGGAATAATTATGGGAATTGGTTTCCCATTGCCAGAGGTTTTTCTGGCCAGGGAACTTCTCTTGCCAACTGTTTCTTCCTAGGTATGTTTCTCTTTTATGTGTTGATTAGCCAGGAAGTGGCAGTTGGTTCTCATAGTCCTCTTCTTTTGGCGAAGGTAGCATACGTAAAGGGACAGGGAAGAGGCATGTCCTTACAGCAATAAAACTTAATCACCAATTGCATTGCGCTCTGAAGATTTCCAAGGAAGGAAATACTTCTGGCTAACTTATGTTCTTATGTTTTGCTTAGGAGATCTTCTTATTGATTGGCTCACTTTAGGTCTCTTTTAGCCATCCACCTCTAGAATGCATAATTAAATGTTACTTTTATGATTTTTCTGAGGAGATGAGCCAAAGATAAACAGTTAGTTGTATCATCACATACTTATTTCATCTTTCCTACCTATGATCTTTCTGCTATATTGTTATCAACCTCATTTTGTCTTTTGAAATTTGATTTATTCAGCCCTTGATCCGTTAAGGTCTCCATTCATTCATTCAGTTATTTTTTGGGTACTGACTACGTGCTAGTCCCTGTGCTAGTATTGAGGATATAAAGATTAAAAATCTACTCCTGCATGGGCGCCTGGCTAGCTTAGTGAGTGGAGCATGCAACTCTTGATCTTGGGGTTGTGAGTTCAAGCCTCATGTTGGGTGTAGAGATTAGTTAAACAAACAAACAACTTAAAAAAATATATTCCTGCAATCCTTGAAGAGCTCATTGTTTAGAGCAATAAATATCAGCTTGAAAGGGTGCATATCAAATATGGTGGGATGGTAGAAGGAGACCCCAAACCTCTGGAGAACAGGTGAGTATGGGCTTTTTAGCTAAACATAAGTGCAGTGTGAGCCGGGAGAATATTTTTAAAAATATTTATATATAATTTAGTACATATATAAAAATTATTTAATAAACATATTTATGTATAACAATATTTAAACTATATATATAAAAACAAAAAAATTAGGATATGTTTTACACATATAGGAGAAATATGAAAACCATATATAGTAATATGAAAATAGTTGAGGGATCTGGTATAATAATGTTCCATATATTCTCAAAAGAAAACACTCCAGTTATTGAGTTTTATAGATTTCCATAAGTAGTTATATGTTTTATAGATGTCCATTAGATCAGGCTTGTTATTCATGGGTTTCAAGACATGTATTTTTAACAAATTTTGTCTGCCCTATCAGCAGTTGAGAAGTATGTTGAAATTTCTCACTATAATAATGCCTTTGTTAATTGGTCCCCCTAGCGCTATAAATTTTGTTTTATATAATTTGAGGCTATTACATTTAGATTTAGCATTGTTATATCTTCTTAGCAAACTGAAACCATTATATAATGTCCCTATTTATCCTGAATAATGCTTTTTTAAAACATTTTTTTTTAATGTTTTATTTCTAGGAGAGAGAGAGAGAGAGAGAGAGACAGCATGAGCAGGGGAGGGTCAGAGAGAGAGGGAGTAACAGACTGAAACAGGCTCCAGGCTCTGAGCCGGCAGTCAGCACAGAGCCCGACGTGGGCTCGAACCCGCGAACCGCGAGATCATGACCTAAGCGAAAGTCGGACGCTTAACCGACTAAGCCACCCAGGCACCCCGAGGATGACTCTTATAATTATATAGAATATGGTTGAATTGTTTCCATCCAATCTGAAAATCTACTTTTTGGGGGAAAAAATCTTTCTTTTAAATGAGAAGTTAAAAATTTAAATTTATTATTATTATTGTTGACTCATTTCTACCCTCTTACTTTGTGCCTTATATTAATCGTAACTTTTCCCTGATTTTTCCTTTTTTCTTAATTTTTTGGAATGGGTTGAAGTTTTGCTTATTTTTCTTTTTATTCTATTTTTCCCTTTCTATTCCTTTTGTTTATGTGCTCTGTTTCTGTTGTTTCAGTAGTTTTTATTTTAAAAAATTATACATAATTAAGGAAGTGTAAAGTTAATTGACATTTTAGCTTTTAACTGTACAATTCAGAACCATGGGACTGACTTTTCAATTCTGATCACTTGCTTTCTGCTTATTTGCAGTTCAGTATCTTTTTTTTTTTTAAGTTTTTAAAAAATTTTTATTTATTTATTTATTTCTAGGAGAGAGAGAGAGACAGCGTGAGAGGGGAGGGTCAGAGAGAGAGGGAGACACAGAATCTGAAACAGGCTCCAGGCTCTGAGCTGGCAGTCACCCGACACAGGGCTCGAACTCCGGAATCTCGAGATCATGACCCAAGCGAAAGTCGGACACTTAACCGACTAAGCCACCCAGGCGCCCCAGTTGTTCAGTATCTTAATGCTATTCTTTTTTAAATTCATATGTTGGTCATTATTATTCGTTTATACTAATGATATTTGTTTAGATTAGTTCATGTTTAACAGTTTTTTCCTTTATTTCTTCTAATGACTTGTATTTTTTTACTAAGACAATTTCCTTCTCCCTGAAATATAAACCTGACAGCATTTTTAGTGAGAGTCTGTTAGTGGTAAATTCTTAGTTTTTGTCTATCTAAAAATGCTTTGGTAGTATCCTTGTTCTCAAAAGTTAACTTTGCTGGATACTCACAGTTTTTTTTTTTTGTTGTAGTGTTTTATTTATTTTTGAGAGAGGGAAAGAGACAGAGTGTGAGCAGGGGAGGAGCAGAGAGAGAAGGAGACACAGAATCTGAAGCAGGCTTCAGGCTCCGAGCTGTCAGCAGAGAGCTCAAGGGGAGGGCTCCAACTCACAAACCATGAGATCATGACCTGAGCTTGAGTCAGATACTCAACTGGCTGAGCCACCCGGGGGCCCCTATATACACACAGTTTTAACTTGACAGCTAATTTTCTCACAGCAGTTGAAGAAATGATTCCACTGTCTTCTGGCTTATAGTGTAGATTCTGAGAAGCTTGCAGGCTAACAGGTTCTGTTTTCTGTATGTGTGGATTCATATCTTTGATTAGCTCTGGACATTTTCTCAGCCATTATCTCTTTGACTATTGCTTCCCTTTCATTCTCTATATTCTCTCCATCCAGGATGCTAATTATATATGCATCCATCTTGCCCTCAGTTTCATTTTGAGTGATTCTTCCAATCTTCCAGGTTATTTATTAGCTGTGTCTAATTTACTGTCTTAAACTCACCTACTTATTTCAACAATTATGCTTCATGTTTAGAAATTCTTTATCAGATCTGTCTGGCCATTTTTGATTGCCCTTCCTCTTTTCTCTCTCTCTCTCTCTTTTTTTTAAACATTTTTTTGTCTTAAAATATTCATAATAATTATCTTCTAATTTTTAATTGATAATTATAATATCTGTTGTTTATGCCGATGCATGTATGTATAGCAAATTTTGCCTTGTCTTATTAGTGATTTTTAAAATATTTGATTTTAATCAAATTTTAAAATATTTCTTTGAATTTAATCTGCAGTATAACAACTATACACTCTGGACAAAATATGAAAAACAACTATGTGAAGGTGTGAGAGTGACCAAAGCAGTAGAAACCTAGGGTGGCATATACTGGTGCCATCCAGGTGGCAAAAACTGAGAGAGGAATGTCAGTCTGGCAAAAGTAAATATCTGGACCTGAATTTTGCTTCATGAATCACTTTTATCAGTGCCGATGATTTTCTAGCTCTTGGCAGATGATTGAGAACTGATAGTAGTTAGGGTCAACTCAGCATCAGTAAATGATTGATGTCAGTTGATATAGATGCTCCTCCACGTCCTGAGAAAGGCATCTTGCAAATGCTTTGATTTCTATGAGAACCGTAATGGGCAGATGAGGAGAAAATGCCACATAAACTGACTTGTGATATTTCTGACTTTAAAAAGGGCAAGGAGGCAGGGTAGAGAGGATCAAGAAAAGGAACTAATTAGATGCAGAAGGAAGATCTGAAAAGAAAAAGTCATGATTTCTTTCTTTGCTGGATTAGGGCTTTAAGCTTTCAAAATGTATGGAGAAATCCTTTCTGAAATCATGGTCAGATAGATAACGCATGTTTCTCTTTGAAAGGCAACATGTAACCCAGTATTTCCCCCATCCTCACCCCACCCCCCAGTTTCATCAGCATCCACACTCTGAAAATGATGGCTTCTTGCAGTTATTTCTAAAAAAGGTTTGTATGTGCGAGACGCTATTGCCTTTGAAGTCCACATGATACCTTTTTGAAAGGTCACTCAGGCTAATTGATGGCAGTGATCAAAAAATTTAGGCAGAGGAATTCAACCAGTTCTTTTAGGGGTCTCCATGCAGTAGTCCTTCAAACTTTAGTGTTCATGCTATAATTTATATGTGATTTAGATTGATTTAATCTTTCATGGAAGAAAACTGTAAACATTTTAAAGACCTAAGAGCAAGCACAATTTCAGCTTTGGAAGGAGCCAGTTTTAGAAATATCAGCAGTAACAAATCTGTGTATGGTGGAAACACTGCTATATAAAATTAAAAATCCTTAAAATATTCGTGTCAGTAAAAAATGTTATTGTAGTAAGACCTGTACGAGGAGAAAATAAAAAAATAAAAGAGGGAAGACAATGTTAAATTTTATTGGTTTAATTTTTAGAAACCTCACATTTCAAATGGCAAACAAAAGTAAAATCAATTCTTTTTGTCATCATAGACAGGCAAATAGGAATATAGCTATGAGTGCATTTGGTATGATGCATCTGTTTTGCACTTACAAGGTAGAACACCTTTTTAAAAATATTTATTTTTGAGAGAGGGGGGCGGAGGATCCTAAGTGGGCAGAAGTCAGACATTAACCAACTGAGCCACTTAGGTGTCCCCATGTAAAACACTTTTTGGCAGAAAGTTTTGGCAATGGTTATTTCCCTCTTTGCATGGTTTTAATTGTTTATGGCTTTGTGCAGGGATATGTCTGCCAGACCTATCCGATATAAGGTATGGAAATGGACATTTGTAGGATTTCCTGTTCAGTTACTCTGATTTATGAGACAAATTAATAGACATACAGACAAGAATAGGTTTCTTACTTGAGCAACTTGAGTACTGTAAGTAAAAATGTCCACATTACTAAATGATAAGGTCTTCAGATTTTATGATACCAGGGCACCTGTGTGACTCAGTTAAGCGTTGGACTCTTGATTTCTGCTCAGGTCATGATCTCAGGTTTTGTGAGATCCACCCTCATGTTGGGTGGAGCCTGCTTGGGATTCTCTCTCTCTCTGTCCCTCCCCTGCTCTCTGTTTCCAGGAAAAAAAAAAGATTTTATGCAACCATGTTCTAAGACAATGGTGAGTGAACAGAACAAAATTGCATGCTGGTACTTTGCTTGGAATGAGAAAATAATGATGTTAAAAAATTGATACTAAACAATGAAATGTTCACATTACAGTGTATAAAGTATTACCCATGGCCAAACTTGCTATTGAAAAATGATACCACAAGCCAGACCTAGCTACAAAATAGGAGGAATGTAAAAACTGCAGAAATGGATGGAACTTGTGAGGTCACAACTGACCCATTTAAAAAGTAAGGCCCAGAGGTTAAATGACGAGTGTAAACACAGCTGGTTTTGTAGTGGCAGACCAAGTATTAAAACTTAGGTTTTTTTTTTTTTTCTTCTTTCCCTTCCCTTCTAGTGCTGCTGCTAAATGAAGGTGAAAGAGGGAGGTGAATATGTGCCACCACTGGGGGGCTGTGGTGATGGCTGGTGGTGGGAAGGTGTGAAAAGGAGGGACAGTTTAGGTAAGAAGCCAGAGGCTTATAGAATTTAAGAGAAATTTATATGGCCAGCAAAGTGATTCAGAGTTGGGGATAAAGTTATTTGTGTTAAAGTTCTGGAAGTACTTTAAGGGCCATTCCATCATGCTTATGAATCTAGCCACAATCCTAACTCCCTTTCTTAGTAAACGTTAAAAATAATATCCATCGTGGATTCCCTACTTCCTCTTTCCCCTCTAAACTCACTTTGTTTAAATATGCTTCAGAGTCATTTCATTAGAAATGGACTGTATCACTTAGTGGTACAAGGATCAGATATATGTGATAGGCAAATATCAGGAAAATGGTATACTTATTTTACTAAGGATTCAAATTAGGAATAGTTTCTTTAATGGTTTCTGAAGGAAGAAAATAGCAACTATTAACTTTAAAAGTAAAACAATTATTTTTTCAACAAAATGGGGTTATTTGAGAATAACAGAATTGCTATTTGGGTCATGCAAGCTATGGCAGAGCCATAGGCGAGTCCAGGATCATCCTTTTATGGAGAAGAAGGAGGAAGTTGGCAGTGGTTGTCTTGAATGAAAATACATTGGAGAAAAGCGCAAGTCCAGGGTGATGATGACTTCTCATTGGCTCAGTTGAAGGGTGATTGTTTTCTTACAGGAGATGCAGTGTGTGCCTCTTTCCTTGTTGGGGCCTGTAATTGATGCTTCTTCCTGTTGATTTTTTTGTTGTTGTTGTTGGGGTCAGTAATTGACAATTTGTTGTGTAATTGACCTGGAGTTGGATGGCTTCCTCTTCGAGTCTACCCTTCCTATCCTCTGACTCCATTTTTGTGAGATTTTCCTTTACTCACAGTCATGTGAGTTATAACATATTTTACCTATTATGTGGCATTTTCTTTGCAGTTGGTGGAATAATAAGGGACTGGAGATTAAAGAATAATTTGCTTTTTTTGGATATTTTTAAAAAGATTTGATAGCATGTATTTTTATATAATAATTTACTTATACCCCATGCATATTTCTCAGATATCTGCTGTTTAGTATTGCCTGATTATGCCTTCTATACAAATGGAAATTCATGGCATTTATTAGTTTGGGACTTGCTTTTTCTTAAGCTCAACTATATGTCTTTGAGATTTTCAGTGTTGTTGCATACAGCTGCAATTTGTTCATTTTTACAAAAGGTTATCTATTGTATGAAATCATTCATTTAGTCATAATTTATTTATCCATGCTACTATTGATGCACATTTTTTTCTCCACTTTTTGCTATCACAAACAGTGCTTTTGTACATATCTCCAGATGAATGATTGCAAGATTTCTCTAGGGGGGTATATATATATCAATTAAAATTTAATTCACATATATTTTGGATCCACATTTATATGTAAAATCATTCAAAGTAGCTATTGGAATCTCCTTACAGAGATACCTTGAGAGGTCTAATAGTTGAGTACTTTTTTTTCTTATAAATTAGAGTGAACAAATAACTTACAGTTAAGATCTTTTGAATAGAAGGTATGAAGGATACTGGGTTTTTTGATAGTTGAGTTTCAGTGACATGTTGAGAATTTTGGGCCAGCTCTGTAACTGCCCGATTTGGACATAAGGGGAATAAATACAGCGCACTGAAAAGTACACTGATCTATTGGGTTGGAAGGGGCTGTATGAGATACAGTTTATTCAAAACAGGCTATCTTGGCCCTTTTCATGATTTGATATTTTTGATAATTTTATGAAACATATCTGGATGGGAAACGTTTCCCACTCTTCCTTATATCTACTTTTAGGCAACTGTTTGTTGGTTCCAGTTAGTTCTGAGCTACCAAAAATAACGTTATTGACTTAGTGATTTAAAAAGTCACCAAGTCATCCATTCAATTAATAATTATTTAACATCTTCCACATTTGAAGCCTGATGCTTAAAGTTGGGCATATTATGATGAGCAAAGCAAATGGGCTGACTCTCTTGGAACTTATAATTTATAGAATTAGAGAGTTATATATAAATGGAAAATTATGATGGAGTGTGATAAGTTTTATTGATGGAGGGTAGCCTAGAGTACTGTGGGAGTGAAGAACAGGTACTCCTGATCCATTTAAGGAAAGTGAGAGGTTTTTTTTAAGTTTATTCATTTATTTTGAGAGAGAGAATTGAAGAGTTGGGGGAGAGGAGCAGAGAGAGAGAGGAGAGAGAATCTCAAGCAGGCTTAGCGTCAGCGCGGAGACCAACATGGCACTTGAACTCATGAACCCTGAGATCATGGCCTGAAATCAAGAGTCAGATGCTTAACCGACTGAGTCACCCAGATGCCCTGAGAGATTTTTTAAAAATACAGATTCTTGGTCCTGATCCCCAGAAATTTGGTTCTGTAGATCTGGACCAAAGAAACTTGTTGTTAGTCTTATGATGACGATAATGATGATGATGATGCTTTTAACTCCCCACACAACCGAGCCAATTAGCCAAATTTAGAAGCTATTGTGTATGAGTGCTTAAAATGGCAGGGTCTCTTAAATGAACCAGGTTAGGATGGAATAGATGGCTTTTAGATAATTTCTGCTCTGAGGCCAAAGGTTGCCCTTTGTATTTATCCCTATTCAATTGTAAATTCTTGTCCTTATGTTATGAAAATTAACTGCCCCAGTGGTGAGTTGGAGGGACTGCCTGGACTGATAGTACACACAGAAAGGACTGGAATTGTTGGGTAGCCTTAAACCCAATGAGTGTCAAAGGTGGGCCTGACTGCCATGGATGCTGCCATGATTTCAGGACACATAACTAACTGTAAGCTTAGTATTAGAAAGAAGGAGACCAGGGTCCCCTGTGGAGGACTCATTGGAGAGCACATCTGGACTCATGTGGGTAGTTTCTAGGATCCTATGTAAGGGGCATGTTGACACTTGGGGTGTATGAAAGGATTTGAGCTCCTTGACAAATATCCCTATGAAAAAGAACTAGAGAGAAGTAGTCTCATTCATCCCAGAATAAGAAAATGTAGTCTACACTGTTCCAGAAGAAAGAACTGGGACTAAAAACGTGAAGTTATATGGGAAGCAAGTCTCGTTTATTCATTGACTCATTTATTCATATAACAAATATTTAGTATCTACTATAACTCATTCCCAAAGTTGCCAAAGATATACTAGTAAACAGGATGGATTCAGTTTGTGACTTCATGAAGTTGCAATTTATTGGAAGATTCAGACAGTTAAGCAAGCAGTTTAATGAAAATGTGAAAAATGTGGAAATGGGAAAACCAGGGTACTATTTCCCTTCATGTAAAACATCCTTCTGATATCAATACTGTCAGAAAGTGGTAAATGATGAGTACTCTGACCTTGGAGACAATTTAAGAGACTGTGGGGGGTAATGAGGAAGTTGTGCCAATAACTACCATTAAAATCCTGTGTAATTTTTAGCATCAATGATTGTATATATCTTGGTGACGATCCACATTCTTTGCTTTTTTCCCCCCTTTCTGTCCCGTCCTTCCCTTTCTCCCATTCTTATTTGCAATTATTTAAGCCTGTATGATGAAATGATTTTGTGATTTTCACAGATGTTTGTGTATAAAGATTAGGACCAATTCTTAGAACTGAAGTCATTCTTAATTATTATGTTTTAATCTGGACTCTCCTGTAATGGAGGATAGGCATAGAGTGTACATGAATGCACTGTGATCTGATTTATAGCTTCAGTTTTCCCCAGTCTTCTTGATGATTAATGAATGCGGGGGTGGAGGGGACTCTTAGTGGGCATTCTAGTGGGAGCCTATATTTCTGGGGAATTGAGTGTGCACAAAGAATGAGTAGAATGTCAATGCTGCTTTCATAGAACTTTTATGCGTTCTAAATAAGATTATGGTTGTTTCGATCATTATGTTTTGAATTCTTACCATGTCTTAAGTAATTAGAAAAGCTGACCTTTAATTCACACCATTTAAAAAAATTAAATATTATGTTGTGACATTCTCAGGACTCTTTGAGCCTTTCGTATTTAGTGTTATATGCTGAACTTGGGTATTGTGAAGGCTTGGGTTTGCTTTCTCTTGACCCAAAGTGACTTCTTGTTTCTAAGAAAGCCAGTTTTAGAGACTTTTATTTATTTATTTATTTATTTATTTATTTATTTAATATTTTTTATTTATTTCCAGCAGCAAGTGACTTCCAGGCTCTGAGCTTTCTATCATGACCTAAGCGAAAGTCGGACGCTTAACCAACTAAGCCACCCAGGCGCCCCTAGAGACTTTTAAAAGGAATATCTTGTATGCTTGGCAGCTTTTGTAAAACCACATGTTAGTAAACCAGTGTGAATGAAGTATATTATTTAAAAAAAAAATCAAGAACCATATTGCTCGACTAAATTGGCATTTTGTTTTGTGGAAATTGGATGCCATAGAAAAATCTGGTGATTTAAGAAGTGTCTGCCTTTGGTAACCAGATAAATCAGGACCCAAAAGTTTCATTTTGATTTGGTTAATCATCCTAAGTCAAGGGGACATTTGATCACAATTTGGGGTGTACCTGTGCTGGAGTTGACGCACACTAGTGATTCTGGTTATATTGTTTTTTTGTTTGTTGCAACTCGGTCACCTCCTTTGAAATGAATTCTCAGATTTAGAGCTAAATCACATGCATTCTCACAATATCCCGGAAAAAAAAATCCAGTTATTCCTACCACTTAATCATTGAAGAAAATGAATGTTAGTGAATAAGCTTTGATAGTTAGATAATTCTCTTTGATCAGGAGGTTCATGTGACCTGGTTTTCAAGTCTTGTGACTGAGAGCTTCTTGCTCTTGGTATTGTCCTAGAAGTTGGCGTCTCACAAATATTTTAATAGGCATTAAATATGTTTTGGTAACTAGAAAGACAGTTTATTCATTTGATTAATATTCATTGAGTGCCTAGTATGTGTCAGGGACTCTTCTAGAAGCAGATTGTATGGGAAGAAGTAAGGCAGGAAGGTCCTTGATTTTTACTTAAATATTACACATTTATTTAAAGGCTTACTTTGTGCCAAGGCTGTACTAGTTTCTTTGAGATTTTAAGTCATTTGATTGTCCTAGCAATGCTATGAGATAGGTATCTTTATTTTACAGGTGTAGAGAAGGGGACTGAAAGCCACCTAGCTAGGACGTGGCTGACCCAGGGTTTGAATGCAATATGAGAGTTCATTACCACCCACTTTATGGTCCCTCTGTGAGCCTGGTCTCATGAGCTCACACATTCCTTGTTTAAAAAACAAAACAAAACAAAACAAAAACCCAAAACATACACAGAAGAAAAAAAGTAAGGGAAAAGAAAAACTATGTGTAATCCGACCGCTGTTATTATTTTGGTGTCTGTGTTCCATATGTGTAATATTTAGAGGGTGCGTGCATGTCTGTCTGTGTGTGCGTGTTTAAACATATAGGATACCTGGATTACTTACCGCTTATTTTTACAACATATTAGAAATATTTTGCAGGCCACATTTTAAAAATAGACTTTTAAATAGCTTTACAGTATGCCATCATTTGTCTGTATCATGATTTACCTAACCCGTTTCCTATCACTTAAAAATGTTTAATTTCATAAACCCGGCTTTAATTAATCTTTAGAACTAAATCTTTTTATAAATTTATGATTGTTGAAACGTTTCTTAGTGAAAAATGGTATTAAAAACTCCTTGTAAATATTTACATGATAGCCACATGCAGTCTGTGCTTTATGAGCATGACGATGTTAACAATGTAAATATGCTTTTTCTTCTAGGTTAGTGGATGACAGATGTGTGGTGCATCCAGAGGCTGGAGACCTCGCCAACCCTCCCAAGAAATTCAGAGGTAAGAAATACCTTTTTAATCTATTTTAGATATATTGCATATATTTATAAAAATTATTTTTATTATGTGACCAAAGGGCATGGGATAGTTTTTGTCTTAAAATAAATCATGTTAAAACCTTATTCAATGTGAAACTTTCACATATAGATATGTCCACTGAAAATTTTCTCTAAAATTTCTTCATTGCTTCTCTTCTTTTACACATGGATTTACATTGGAGGAAGAGTTTCAATTTTTGTTTTGCTGGCCAGTAGTCTATCTGTTGAAACTATATCTTGGTAATTAACTCTGAAAGGCTACTTTTCAAATCAAGAAGTACAGCTGAATCTTTATTTATGTATTTCTGTGACACGCTGTAAACGTTAGTATTTCATGATCAACTCTTGAGTGTATCTTTGTAAAATCTCTAGGAGGGTGACAGGGATTTGTTAGCTCAGCTTTTAAAATGTCACTTTGGATGGCATCTAATAACTAATGATTGTCTAAGACCTCCTTTCTAAGTATAATTTTAGAGTTAGCTTGGTAATATCAACTGAGACATTGGTCATAATAGGAGACCAACTGTAACTTGACTGTCAGGAAGGAAGGATTAATGGAATCTGCAGAGAATCATAGACAAACTAAAACCAGTAATTACACGTTTGCTCAAATCAATTTCATAGTTCGTGTGTACTTACAAAAATAAAAATAATTTTAAAGCAGCATTCACTTTGAACACACTGTGTAAGCATTCCTTCTTATAATGGTGAAAAGCAGCATTCATGTGAGGTGAAAATCAGGAGGGAGTGGTAGAGATTCCCTAGATCCCCGACCCAAGTCAGGGTGTGCTGCGTCCTGCTCTGCGGAAGGATGTGTTCAGCATTTGACAGATGTTTCTGTTTTTCACTCCTTGTGATAGGACACTTTCCACCCAAGTCTCATTGTAAGAATATCATATATATTTCATTTTATTTAAACTTACATGTTGTGCAGGTGTCTAGGTGGCTCAATCTGTTGAGTGTGTGACTTCGGTTTGGGTCGTGATCTCCCAGTCCGTGGGTTCGAGCCCTAGGTTGGGCCCTGTGCTGACAGCTCAGAGTCTGAAGCCTGCTTCAGTTTCTGTATCTCCTTCTGTCTCTGTCCCTCCCCTGTCTGTGCTTTGTCTCTCTCTCAAAAATAAATAAACGTTAAACTTAGAATGTTGTGGAGAGAGTGACAAAAACAATAGATAATTTTTGAGTTAAATCGGTCACTTTGAATAAGAAATCCAGATTTTTCTCCACATGGAAATTAACATAAAACAGGCTATGGGAGATACACTGCCCAGTAGAAGCACCCATAAAACAGTGCAGGAAGGACCCTCCGCTAACCCTAGGCAGCTGAGGTGTTCTCTCCACAGCCCTCACTGAGGATGGGCTCATGATAAAACTGTGCTGTAGGAGAGTCAGCAGTGCCTCAGATGGTAGAGTGGTAGCACATTAAAGATAAAAAGAAAATTTTTCAGGGCAAACAGGGACAACAAATCTGTATTTGTAACAGGAAAAAGCATGGTGTTCAGGTTTTGACTGTACTGCTCACTGGTTGTGTCATTTTAAGTAGGTCACCTAACCGCTTTGAGCCTCAAAGGCCATTTGTCATTGGCTGGGGAGAGCCGGGGGGGGGCTAATACCAAGAAAACAATGCCCACCACACAGAGCTTTATGAGGCCTGAAACCTTTCCAGAGAATAAATGTAAAGTGTTTTGAATCATTACAGAAATGATAGTTATCTTATAATAGAAAGGCATCATATATTTCCTTTTAACGTATTTGCCTCTGCTCTTACATCATACCCTCTTTAGGGAGAGGATTCTACTCTTTTCTTTTCGTGTTTTCCAGACATTTGCCCATACTAGATGTCCAAAAAATAGCCATTAGATGCTTTTGGATGAGACACCCAAACTCTCCCTTGGGCCCCGTGACAAAACTTGGTTTCTGGGACTGCTCTACACTTTACTGCTGCGAGATTGGGTAGTCTTACTCCTCTGTTGGTAAGGTGGGGATTCATCTTTCACAGATAACCTTCAGAGTTTGTGGCCACTTTTTTTTCCTTTTCCTCTTTGTCAGTGAAGTGAATTGTTTTAAGGCATTAAGATTGTTTTAGCGTATGTGAGGGAACACCATGGTAACACTCTGTACCCAGGAGGAAATTATATACAGATGCTTGGTGTCCTATTATTCAGTGGGCACTGGTTCAAAGTATGAATCACTCAGATGCCCCATCTCACCCCTGGAAGGCTGGCTTTTCCTGTAATCTAATACTTTAGATCATTGTCCTTACTAGTTTGCTCTTACTTTTTATCTTACTCCATTCATCACTGGAGAAGGAGGGCCCTTTTTTTATTGGGGATTTAGGGCTCCCTTTTATCTTAAAGCCCTGACTCTTTCTCCGTGATTCTTGGAACCCCATCATGGCAGAGCTGCGGAGAGAATTCCGGGTTGGGCTTGCCTCTGCCTTGGTCTCCACACTACTCAGAAGCCACAGGTGGAAGAGTAAATATTGCTAAAATGTCATTACTACCCGAAACAATCTACACATTCAATGCAGTCCCAATCAAAATTGCACCAGCCTTCTTCTCAAAGCTAGAACAAACTATCCTAAAATTTGTACGGAACCACAAAAGACCCCGAATAGCCAAAGTAATATTGAAGAAGAAAACCAAAATGGAAGGCATCACCATCCCAGACTTTAGCCTCTACCACAAAGCTGTCATCATCAAGACAGTATGGTATTGGCAAAAAAACAGACACATAGACCAATGGAATAGAATAGAGAATTCAGAATTGGAGCCACAAATGTACGGCCAACTCATCTTTGACAAAGTAGGAAAGAGTATCCAGTGGAAAAAAGACAGCCTCTTTAACAGATGGTGTTGGGAGAACTGGACAGCAACATGCAGAAGAATGCAAATAGACCACTTTCATACACCATATACAAAAATAAAGTAAAAATGGATAAAGGATCTGAATGTGAGCCAGGAAACCATCAAAACCCTAGAGAAGAAAGCAGGAAACAACCTCCTTGACCTCAATCACAGCAATTTCTTACTTGACACATCCCTAAAGGCAAGGGAGTCAAGAGCAAAAATGAACTCCTGGGACCTCATCAAGATAAAATCTTCTGCATGGCAAAGGAAACAATCAATAAAACTAACAGGCAACTGACAGTATGGGAAAAGATAGTTGCAAATGATATATCAGATAAAGGGTTGATATCCAAAATCTATAAGGAACTCCCCAAACTCCACACCCAAAAAACAAATAATCCAGTGAAGAAATGGGCAGAAGACACGAACAGACTCTTCTCCAAAGAGGACATCCAGATGGTCAACAGACACATGAAATGATGCTCAGTGTCCCTCCTCATCAGGGAAATACAAATCAAAACCACACTGAGATACCACCTCATGGCAGTCAGAGTGGCTAAAATGAGCCAATCAGAGCACTCTAGATGCTGGCGAGGATGCAGAGAAATGGGCACCCTCCTACACTGTTGGTGGGAATGTAAACGGGTACAGCCCCTCTGGAAAACAGTGTGGAGGGTCCTCAGGAAACTAACACTAGAACTCCCCTAGGACCCAGCAATAGCACTGCTAGGAATTTACCCAAGGGATACAGGAGTGCTGATGCATAGGGGCACATGGAACCCAGTGTTCATAGCAGCACTCTCAACAGTAGCCAAAACATGGAAAGAGCCTAAGTGTCCATCAATGGACGAATGGATCAAGAAGATGTAGTTTATCTATACCATGGAATACTACATGGCAATGAGAAACAATGAAATCTGGCCATGTGTAGCAACATGGATGGACCTTGAGGGTGTTATGCTGAGCGAAATAAGTCAGGCAGAGAAGGACAAATATCATATGTGTGCACGTATAGGAGGATTAGGAGGAACTTAACAGAGGACCATGGGGAGAAGAAGGGGGGAATAATGGGGGAGAGGAAGAGAGGCAAACCATGAAGACTCTTGAATGCTAAGAACAAACTGAGGACTGATGGGTGTGGGAGGTAGGGGGGAGATGAGCATGGAGGAGGGCACTTGTGGGGATGAGCACTGGATGTTATATGGAAACCAACTTGACAATAAACTATTTAAGAAAAAAAATTAGATACATACTAAAAGGAAAAAAAAAGCCACAGGTGGGCCTCGTTGTCCCAGATGCAATGTTTTTTCACATAGCTTGTCTTTTTACAGCTCCTGTGTTTCACTGTTCTCTGCCTGAAGTGTATTTCCCTGTGCCCTCTGGCTTTAAAAACCATCGCTCTTTCATAGATTTGCTGCCCAGCATCACCAGCCCTGCATTTCCAGACTCCTCTGCCAAGTTTCCAGAGCACCCTCCCTTATTGTTACATTTTTAGATAAGGTGAAGAAACAATAGCATATCACAGTTCTGCTACACCTCAGTTCCTCTTGCCTCAGCCACACAAATGATGTTCTCAAATTAATTTGAAAAGATTTTTGTTTTTCACAGTCTGTTATTTGTTCGAGTGAATCATATGGTTTCAGAGCTTCTAGGCAATTAAAAGTTAATCTACTGCAACTCCCCGTTTTGGGGATGAGGAGGCAAAGTTCCAGAAAGGTTAAAATGATTCTCTATAATTACAATAATACAATGAAATATTCTTTTGACTGTGTCACATTGCTTCACCTATGAACAGAGGAAACCAAGTTTTAACAAATAACTTCCCAAGGGCTATTTAAAACCTGATTGACAGCTATTTTTCAGTAGAGACCACATAATAAGACTAATACTAACAGAAGCACAGTGGCTTCTCTTGTTGAGAGCAAAATTCCTTTCATGGTCACATATTGTCCATTTTCTTAAAAGATAAACTTAACCTTTGGAATAAATTCAGATGTACAGAGGAATTATAAAAGCACTATGGGGAGTTCCCCTTCACTCAGTTTCCTTTTGGGTTAGCGACTGACATAACCGTGGTGCGTTCGGTTATTGCTAAGAAATTACTATTTGTACATTATTGTTGACTAAATTCAAGACTTCCTTTGGATTTCACTAATTTTCCGACTACCCTCGGTTCCTCATTCATGATCACATTCAGGATCCCACAGGGTATTTAGTTATCATGCTCTTTAGTCTAATCTGGTCTGTGACATTTCCTCAGTCCTTCCTCATTTTTCATGACCTTGATACTTTTGAAGAATGATGGCCAGGTATTTTGTAGAATGTCCCTCATTTGGGGTGGGCCTGATGTTTTTGTCACAGGTAGACTAGGGTCACGTTTGAGAAGAATACCACTGAGCTCCACTGCCCTTCTTGTAACATTTCAGGGACACAAAATACCAACATGTTTGATCATTGGTCCTAGTTTTTTGATATACAGTTTAATCCTTTTCCTTCATACCAGATTATGGCAGTTATTTTTGCTGACTTTATGTTTTTTTGGTTTTCCTTTTTTCCCTTAGTTCCTTTATACATTTCTGTTCCCCTTCTCCACTCCCTACCTTCTAGAAAGCTCTTCCCTAATGTGGATTTGTCTTAAAGTCTGTGCTCTACTGATACATGTGTATTCTGTTTTAGAAGGAGAGGCTAATATAAATCAAGGCAAAAGAGGCTGTGCGTCCTTTTATTACCATCAGGGTGATAAAACATAGAAGTAATAGAGAGCCCAGGAAGCCAATCCCCCCTTCCCAGAGGGACTGAGGGAAGAGAAGATAGCCCCTTCTTCTGCCTGATTAGATACTCCCCAGGGTTGGCCCATTTGGTCTTGAAATTTCCAACTCTTGAGATTCTGTGGTCATTCGACATGCGATTATTTCATAATCTACCCTGCCTATCAAATGGACACATCTGGCAAGCAAAGAGTCATTCTGAAGCAGTCAGTCAGGATGCTTCCGGAATTAGAGCTAAAATAGAGAAACCTGCTCTGTGGTACAACACTAATATAGGTAGTGAAAATCAGGGACTTGGGAGAAGACTGACAAGATTATTTCTTCAACTCAATTCCTCTTCTTCATATAATTCAAGGAAGTCGCTTTGAAGGCTGGGACTCTCCCCTTTTCCCTCCAGTCATGGAGGTTACACACACAAGTGCATAAGTGAGAAAGCCATTTTGCGAGGTAGTGCCTTTGAGTTTTTGTGTAGTTGACCATGTCAGGTTTTGCAACACAGTGATTCACCAGTATGAGCCAGTTTAACGAGTGCTGTATGGAATGTTTTCAGATTTGGGGTTAATGTAATTATCTGATGATGACAGAAACAATTTCAGATTTGAAATAACATTTGTTGAGCATTTAAAACACACCACGCTGTGCTTGGGACTTCCTATGCATTCTTATATGGTAATCACAATAACCCTATAAAGTGGAAATTGTTGTTATTCCTAGTTTAGCAGTTGACAGAGTTAAATACGAAGAAGTTATGCCACTGTCTTCAGGTCTGATTCCAGGGGTGTTTGTTTTGAATCACTGTACCATTACATGTATTGAATTGTGCCCTCCTATATGTTTAGTTGTGGGTTCTGTGAAGCCACACAGATGAAATCTAATCCCTCTTCCACACAACAGCCCTTTTAAATATTTGTTTAGGATGATCACATTGCTGCAGATTTTTCCTTCTGCCAGCTTAGTTTTGAAAAAAAAAAAATCTTTCACTTGTGGCCAGTCACAAATTCTTCAGTGATTTCTCCAGTTTTCATTATACTGTCTTGTTTATTTTCTGGTTAGGCTCCTATTTGTCAGTGTAATTCTTTTTTTTTTTTTTCGTTCATAATTGAGTTGTTATTGGTTGTTCTGAGGATTAGTATAGATGATTCAATTGGTTTATAATTCTTAATGTACATACTGAAAATCTAAAAAATCATGTAGTTGTGATTCTTTTCTAAAAGTTATTCTAGTGACCTTCCAGCTTAAAATGTGGAGGCAAATTTTCCTTAGAGGTATATCAAGTACCAATATCTTCAAATGTTGATACGGTGTTACATTCTTAGGTCCCATTAATTTACAATTTAATATCATATACGCTCCATACTTAAATGTTCAATCTTGCACAGCATATTAACAAAGTTCCTAAGAAACTAGACTACTAGGACCAAGATGTTACAAAACGAATGAAATTCTGTAACAGGAGAGCCGAGATCTAGGAGTGGTTTTCTTTAGGAAAACAATTCTACCAAAAACAACATGGGAATTGATGTAATTTAAAATGTTCAAGACATATGAGATGCATGACTGACTCCAAATTGCCATTTAGTATTCTTGGTATTATAGGATATAAAAACTACCCCATCTGTGGAATGTTAAGCTGACACCCAAGACGATCAACGCCTCCCGTATTCAGTATCCCACTATTTTCTCATTGTACCAAAAAATAAACAACCAGCAACTGATTTCACCTCTTCAAAAAAGGCATTTACACTTAAAAAATGGGATGAGGTGGTTGGGGCGCCTGGGTGGCTTAGTCGGTTAAGCGTCCGACTTTCGCTTGGGTCATGATCTCGCAGTTCGTGGGTTCGAGCCCCGCGTCGGGCTCTGTGCTGACTGCCAGCTCAGAGCCTGGAGCCTGTTTCAGAGTCTGCGTCTTCCTCTCTCTCTGACCCTCCCCTGCTCACGCTGTCTCTCTCTCTCTCCTAGAAATAAATAAAACATTAAAAAAAAATGGGATGAGGTGGGATTCCCTCCTTCTTAGAAATGTTTCTAGAGCTACTCAAAAACTTGCATTTACAAAATAGTTGATTAAAATATCCCTCTGGATTGTATAAGAAGGGAGACAGCGACCAATGGTAAGACATGGAATCTGATATTAATCAGACTTGGCTTCTTTCTCTCTGGCTTTACCAGAGGCTGGGCTCTCCTCCTTTTTACTTTCTCCCATTTTCTGCAGGGAAGTCTTTCATTTCTTGGTGAGTCACTTCAGTCTGTTTTCCCTTTGCTCCCTCATTCCCCTTTGTTTGCACTGTTTTCTCTGAAGATTTATCCTTTCCTACCGCCTTTTTTGGCTTCGCTTCCACTTTTGCAGGTGCCTGCAGGCCGCCGGGCACCCAGAGCCTTTGCGAAGCTGGGCTGCCTGGCCACTGCCGCTCCTCCTTCCCCCGGAGCTGCTGCAACCCCTTGTCAGCGTGATTCTTAGTGGTTGTAGAAAGAAGAGAAGATAGTACATTTGGGTGCAGTATGATGAGAATCTTATTTTGGGATACTATGCTTGTGGCCCAAGAGTCCTGGGCAGGACTGCCTAACTCACCTCCAGCTGTTAGTCAACTTGGATTCCTGATGTTTTTTCATTTGCCTCTCGAATCCTCATTTTCCTCCTCCTGTGCTGTATAATTGGTACTTTGGTACCAAATAGAGAATCTGTTACATTTCATCCTATTAGCATTGATTGGCTCATTATTCTAGCCTGTCACTCACTCTTACTCCCTCTGTCTCTCTTTGTCTCTCTCTCAGATCTTAATTCTTACCCAAATTATTTATTCAAATTCCCAGGCTTATGACACCTGGAAATTTGTTAAGTTGGTTCAAGGTAGAAGTGTGAGCCTCTGAATCCATGTGTTATTCCAGTGTTTTTGAATATCTCTGAGGAGAAATAGATTAGGATTGTGTTAGTCAGGATCCCTACAAATCAGACCTTGGAAGGTGTGGATGGAGGTAGTCAGTTTGGGAGGTGATCTCGGGAAGCACGGATAAGGAAGTGGGGGAGAGTGAGCCTAAAGAAAGAAAAGGCAACAAATTGTTCATTAGTGTCCACCACTGTGGCAGCCAGAACTCAGTGCTTCTGGGGCTGAGACTCCATGGGAACCATGCCTCAGAATCTCTTACCCAAGGACATAAAGGATGGGGCCAACTTCTATCCTCTGCCCTAAGGGTGTTATCACCCTCTTCCACAACACACTTCTGGGCTGCTCTTCCTTGTAGCTGAGCAAGTTCTCCAAGTGTCAGGGAAAGCTCTCATGAAGAGAAGGAAGGAGGGGGAGCTTGAGGTTGGAGGCTGCCGGCATGCTGGAAACCATCCACTGTAGCTGTCAGTGAACTTGGGCCTGAAGACACATAGTCACATCACTTGTGCGTGCCCAGAAGTTGCACCTTTTTCCTCACTTGAAAAACCTGCAGTTAGACTATAAACTGTGTGAGGGTAAAGACTATGTTAGCCTTGCCTTCTGGGGAATTGCCAAGATCAAGAACAGGCTTTTCATGCTGTCAGTGTTGAATGAATTTTCATTGAATTAATGAATCAAGTTCTAGAAAAAATTATAATTCTAAAAGGTGATATAATTTTAGATGCTTGTTTTGGGGTCTTAACACTATCCAGTATGTAACAAAGTTGCCGGCTGATTAGTTGTTTTAAAATAAAGCATTGTGGGGCACCTAGATAACTCAGTCTTAGTTAAGCACCTGACTCTTGGTTTTGGCTCAGGTCATGATCTCACCATTCGGGAGTTCAAATCCTGCACTGGGCTCTGCACTGACAGTGTAGAACCTGCTTGGGATTTTCTCTCTCTCCCTGTCTCTCTGCCCCTCCCCCACTTGTGTACTCTTTCGAAATAAATAAGTAAAAACTTTAAATAAAATAGAGCAATGTGTAGACCTGTTATTTGTTATAGTCTTTTTTTTTTTTTTTTTAACGTTTATTCATTTTTGAGAGGCAAAGAAAGGCAGAGTGCCAGCAGGGAGGGTCAGAGAGAGAGGGAGATACAGAATCTGAAGCGGGCTCCAGGCTCTGAGCTGTCAGCACAGAGCCCAACATGGGGCATGACCTTGAGATCATGACCTGAGCTAAAGTTGGACAGTTAACCAACTGAGCCACCCAGCCGCCCCTATTTTGTTATAGTCTTAAATTCTACTCTAACTTTAATTTCATTGGTATCAAGTGTGCATTCTAACATATAAATCTGTAGGGTGAATAGCAGAAGATGAAAACTTCTACGTGGATCGAGTGAAGTTTTTTTAGGTTATAGCAGTTTGTACTTTCCTGCTGCACAGGAAGTTTAGAAAATTCCAGTGGCTTTCCAAGCCAACAATTACATGATTTATACAAAAACATCTATAAACTCTCCAGCTAAATGTTCCTGCTGTGCTGATCCTGTGTAGTTATGGTACGTCATCATATAAGAACCTTCTGCAGTGAATATTAAACTCTAAGAGGCAGTGGAAATTGGATACTAAGTTTACTCTTCTCAAGGAGGCTTCAGAGAAGGGCTAAAGTATGAAATGAAAAGAGCTTGCTTGCCTCTTTGCTTTTTTGTCTGTTTGAGCGAGTCATGGTTGTAAAAATGCTTGCACTTTAAAATCCTGCCGTCTGTATTGGAGGCAGTCGCCGTGGTTCTGAGTGGTCAAGCCGGAGTGCTCTGGAAGCCTCACACATTGCTGTGTAGGGCAGCACTCGCACAGTTATTGTGTATCTAGGATATATATGGTACATGAACTTTGATTTGTGGCTTTATGTTGTGAAGTTTAAGTTCCTCCCTTCAGAGTAAGACGTGAGGGGCAGAAAATGAACACTTGTGATGCATGTGTTTGGTGGCGTTAGGACAACTCCCTGACTTGCCTGCTGTCTAATCATATGTCGATGGGCCCGTTTTCCTGTGTCGCTAGCTCTTATTTAAAAATCTCTCTTCTAATATTGGGCACGAAGTTATTTGTGTGTCCAAATTCTTTGTAAATATTGAGTCAATACCCTTTGTGAGAATTTTGATAGCCTAAAACTATATTCTTTCCAAGAATAGAAAGTTCTAGATGTTGAATTTCTTACCTTTGAGTGCTTAAGGTAGCTTTTATCCATGTTACCTTGTTTAATTCTTAATAGCGCCATTTTATAAATGTGGAAACCACACTTTAGAGAAGTAAAGTCACCTGCTCAAGGGCACACAGCTACTAGGTGGTGAGGAAAGTCTCTCTGAAACTAGTGTTGTTCAATACTATCAGATCTTGGGATATGTTTCATAGAGATTTATTCAGTATCCACTGTGTGCAGAGTAGTGTGTGAACTTGTTGCTACTGTTTGGACAAGTCAGAAATGAAGGCTACCTTCAAGGAATTTATAATCTAATGAGGGAGATAAGATGTATACACAAACAATTGCAGCACAAGGCAGAGAGTGATAAAGGCTAAATAAAAAGGTGTGGTGATGGTATTGTCGGAAGATGGAGATTGCAATTTCCTGTTTTGAGAGATGAGGGAAGCTTCTTAATGAAGATAGCATTTGATTGTAGCTTAAAAAATTGGTACCCTCAGGGAAGGGACATCCAAGGTTTTAGGCTGAGTATGAACCTCTTCATGAAAGTAGTTCCTAGGGTAATAGTTTGTACGCAAAGCTAAAGTGCATCTGTTCTTCAAACAGTGACGGAATGCTTGGCATTCTTTCAAGTATAATGCTGAGATGAAAGCACTAAGCCATTATCCCAGTAAATTTGGTTTTCTAGAAGATAAGCTAATGATAATTACATGTGACCCATCCTACTCTACTGCCACCACCGCTGCTGATCACAAACATTTATTTAGTTTTTACTTTATATCAGGTAATGATCGAAATGCTTCATATCCTATTAATCTGTTTAATCCTTACACAAGCCCAAGAGATATGTATGATTCTTGAAATGTTATCTGCATGCAGGTGCTAGGCCAAAAATAAAACAACAGCAGCAACACCACCACCAAAAACCAATGGCGTATATAAGATAGAAGTTATTTTTCGCTCACTTACTAGTTCCTAGTTGAGTGGATCCGAACCATCTTGACAAGTCTACTATCCCCGCCACATGGCTCCCAAAGTTGTTCCAGGAGCCACCATTTCCCAGTCAGTAGAAAGGGGATAAAAGGAATCCAGGGCAAGTAGGTTTTTCTTTCAGGAACATCTTGAACTTCATATATCACTCCCACTCATATTTCATTGTCACATGGCATATTGGGTTGAATGGTGGTCCCCAAAGGTAAGCCCATGTCCTAATACCTGAATTCTGTGAATGTTATCTTATTAGTAAGGAAAAAAGTGTCTGCACATGTTATTACATCAAGAATCTTGAGATGAGATCATCCTGGATTACCCAGATGGGCTCTATAGCCAGTGACAAGAGTCCTTATAAGAGACAGAAGAGAAGAAGACACACACAGAGAGGAGAAGGCCTTGTGAAGACAGTGATGTTGCTACAAGCTGAGGAATACCTGGGGCCACCAGAAGCTGGAAGAGACAAGATGGGATTATTTCCTAGAACCCTCAGAGGAAACATGGCTCTGTCGACACCTTGACTTTGGACTTATGACCTTCAGAACTCCACGAGAATAAATTTCTGTTTTTAACCACCAAGTTTGTAGCTATTTGTTAAGGCAGCCACAGGAAACTTAGACATATGGTCTCATCTTGCCGCAAGGAGACTGAGGTATGTGGTGGTTAGTGGGCTGGCCCCTTGCCTACCTAAACTCAGGAGTTCTATTACCAAAAGGAAGAAGAGATTGATATTGGGGGTGATGGGTAACATTTTCTGGCACATCCCATTTTATAGCTGAGGAAATTGAGGTATGGAGAAGTCATATAACTTGTTCAGGGGGTTCCAATGGAAGGGAAGAAAGCTTTGATTGAAATCCAGACCCTTCACCTTAACTATTTTGTTTTGAAGCCCAAGGGGCTTCAGAAGCACAGAGAAGAGGATTTTACTTGGCTTAGGAATTCAGAGGAAGAATGGAGGTGAGCTAGAGCTGTAGAAGAATGGGTAGTTTTTAACCGACTGGAAAAGGGGGGTTTAGGAGAAAGAGGCATTTCTGGCTGAGGTGCAGAGGTGTGCAGCGGCACGACCCGTTTGTGTTTGTGGCTTTTAAGATTGTTTTTTAAAGCTTAGGAGAGTGTGGGGGCGCCTGGGTGGCTTAGTCGGTTAAGCGTCCGACTTTCGCTTAGGTCATGATCTCGCGGTTCGTGGGTTCGAGCCCGCATCGGGCTCTGTGCTGACTGCCGGCTCAGAGCCTGGAGCCTGTTTCAGTCCGTGACTCCCTCTCTCTCTGACCCTCCCCTGCTCACGCTGTCTCTCTCTCTCTCTCTCCTAGAAATAAATAAAACATTAAAAAAAAAATAAAGCTTAGGAGAGTGTGGAAGAGTGGCAGAGATGAGCTTGGAGGAAGGTCAGCTGCCTCCTGGCCTTGTAGGCCGTACTGAGGCATTTGGTATTTATGTTAAGACAGTGGAGGACTAGTAAAGAATTTTAAGCCAGGCCGAGACATGAGCAGAATTGAGATTTTGAAAGACTCTTCTTTTACATGGGGATCTTGGAACTATAGGATGGAGTATCAACCAGGAGACTATTAAAATAGTTCAGAAAATTTGATAATGGACCAAGCTAGTAGCTATGGATGGCAAGAAAGGCATGTATTTGGCTGTATTGGGACTTGATAACCTATTATATGTGGGAGTGGGGTGGGAGGTAGAGGTGAGGGAGAGCATGTGTCCCATAATTCTCCCAGGTTTCAGATTTGGGCAATGAGGTAGGTGTTAGTATCATGTACTGAGATGCGGAATACAGAAGAAACCACTTGATAGGGAAGAGTAATTGTATCAGTTCTTTCTTACTGTCTGTCCAAACACCCCCAAACCGAGTGGCTCACATAGCATCCATTTGTTTAGTTCATGAATCTGCAGGTTTGTTGGATGATTCTTTTGTTTTGAACTGGCCTGGCTGGTTTCTGCTGAACTTGCTCATGTATTTGTGGGTATTTGACAGCTAGATGGTCTAGGATGGCTTCCTTTCCATATCTTCTAGTGGATAGGTTGTTGATGGGGGTCGCTGAGTCCCCATCCTATTGCCTGGAAAACTAGCTCAGATTCTTCACGTAGCAATTGTGTGACAACAGCAAGAAAGGGCAAACATCACTGCTCATCACTGTTCAAACCTCTGCTTGTGTCACATTTGCTGATGTGATACAGCTAAGTTCAGATGCAAAGAATGGAGACGTTGGCTGTGCCGTTTGATAGGTGGGGCTGCAAAGTCACCTGCAGCGGGACTCTAGTATAGGGATGGAAAGAGCGTATGCCCCTTTTTGCAGTCTACCACAGTACTGAACTTGGTTCCGGAATCCTTTCTGCCAGAGAGGTAGATTTAGAAGTTGCTGGATATATTGATCTGGAGGCTCAGGAGAGAAATCTAGATGGAAAAATAGAGATTTGAAATTTATTAAACCATGGATAGCATTTAAAGCTGTGGGAGTGAGAAACAAAGAGTACGCTACCTAGAATCTCTGGGAATAGCAACATTTAAGGTGCCACAAGAAAACATCACGGTATGAAGAGCCACCATGAAATACCACTCTGAAAGTGGCTAAAAAATACTGAAAATACCAAGTAATGACAAGGATGCAGATCAGCTAGGACTCTTGTACATTGCTGGTGGTGTACAAGTTGCTACAGCCATTTTGAATGTTTATTTATTTTTGAGAGAGAGGGGGAGAGAGAGAGACAGAAAATAAGCAGGGGAGGAGCAGAGAGAGAGAGAGAGAGTGGGAGACAGAGAATCTGAAGCAGGCTCTGTGCTCAGTGCAGAAGGTCAGATGTGGGGCTCGAACTCAACGAACTGCAAGATCATGACCTGAGCCAAAGTCAGACGTTTAACCAACTGAGCCACCTAGGTACCTCTAGCTGTTTTGGAAAAGAGTTTGGCAGTTTCTTATATAGTTAAATGTGCACATACTGTATGTCCCCCCCAATTTCACTCTTGAGTATGAACTAAAAGCAATGAAAAATTAAGTTCATACACAGATTTGTACATGAGTGTTTGTAGCAAAAACTGGAAATAATAAAAATCTCAATTGGTCTTGGATAACCAATACAAGCAACGGTATATCCACATCATGGAACACTACTCAATAGTAAAAAGGAGTGAAGGACTGATATGCCCAAAAATAGAGATGAATCTCAAAAGTGTTATCTATGTAAAAGAGGCCAGTTTCAAATGGCTACATAATGTATGACTGCATTAAATTGTGCCATTCTGTAAAAGGCTGAGGCAGGAGGAATGAATTTAGCCATTTCAAGATAGGATAGACCTGAGGTTGTTAAAAGTTCTGTTGACCCAGAAGTATTCTCTTGACTTCACTGAAAAAAAATGAAGTCTCTCCGTTCTACACTTGTGTGACTTTTTTTTTTTAACCTCTAAGGCTGGTTGGGTGGGAAGATAGAGAAAGACCTTATTCATTCAGGACTCTGCCTGTCCTTGGTGAGGTCTTCAGATATCATATGATACAGTATTAATTTGGGAGAAATGAATGATCCTTATGATAATTTATTTTAATCTCTTTTATTTTTTATTTTTTTATTATTTTTTTTAAAGCATATGGAACTTTTATTTTATTTTATTTTTTTATTTCTAGGAGAGAGAGAGAGACAGCGTGAGCAGGGGAGGGTCAGAGAGAGAGGGAGTCACAGACTCTGAAACAGGCTCCAGGCTCTGAGCTGGCAGTCAGCACAGAGCCCGACACGGGCCTCGAACCCATGAACCGCGAGATCATGACCTAAGCGAAAGTCGGATGCTTAACCGACTAAGCCACCCAGGCGCCCCTATTTTAATCTCTTTTAAAGGATGTTTGCTCTTCTAAATAATATGGAGGGTTAGAGGTCTTCTACCTGTGCTATATTGATTCTAAGAAAGTATATTTATTATTAGGAAAGTAAACGAATTATATCATTCCAGTGGCGTTCCCTATGGGAAATGCTTTCTTTTATTTTAAAATTTTTAATGTTTATTTATTTTTGTAAGAGAGAGAGAGAGAGAGAGAGCGAGAGTGTACCAGTGGGAGAGGGGCAGAGAAAGAGGGAGTCAGGCTCCAGACTCTGAGCTGTCAGCACAGAGCCCAATGAGGGGCTTGAACTCAAGAGCCGTGATATCATGATCAGAACCAAAGTCAGACGCTTAACAGACTGAGCCACCCAGGTGCCCCAGGAAAGGCTTTGTTTTTATAATATAGTTTCCAGGAACACATTACGGTAAGAAGCATGGGCTGTTTGTAGAACTGAAACTATGCCTACTCAAAAACTCTTCAGTGAAGTAAATAGTAGTGATTTTTAAACCATTTGTTTTATTCTTTTTAATCTTGTCTTGTAGTAGGCATATTGAAAGACATGTTAAAAAGTCAAATCACTTCAATTTTCTCATGCTCTACAGCATAAAATATCTATATGTGGGAGAATGTAATACACATATTTATCAAGTGGAAGTATGTGTGAGTTAAGGTTGTACTTCTATGGCTAATGGTAAGTGGGCCTTACTTATTTCATTCTGATGAGTGTTAAATAAATTAATACAAGTTATATTTTGTTTATGAAAGTCCCTGTGTATCTCCACAAAACTCACTAATCATTAACTTATTCAAGCAACCACTCAGATAAGAGATTGATTTGTACATTGTGTATTCAAGTTCAAGTAAACTGCCTTTCCTTCCCAGGTGTTGATTTAGTGAGTGAACCATTTAGAGATCTTTTCTGATCAGGTGCCCTTGTTTACATTTTGTGGTTTTCAAGGTAAATACAGTAATTTGAGAATAAAGCAAAGAGGTGCTGGCGGGTGGCATTGTTTGTTTTACAAATACTTGGAAGTAGTTTAGAAACTTTGTCTTTTAGAGGGTAAAGTAGGTAAAAATCTAAGAAAACGGCCCTGCAAAGTAGAGATCCACCCTCACTTGGCAAGGCACCACTCACTCACCCTTGTTCTTCTTGAGCCTTGTCTGCCCTTTTACAACTGGGGACCCCTACAAAGAGAGATACATGCCCTGAAAAGGAAAGTGGTGGTCCCCAGAAACTCCTTGAGTCTTCATACTTCTCTAATGTGTTGCTGCATGACTGGCTGCTGTGTGTGTGCGTGTGCGCATGCGTGTGTGTGTGACTCTTCCACTGGATGGACTTACAAGTGGTTAAACTTACATTTCCAGAGGCTCTCGAGGGCCATGTAGAACTGGAAGATAATAGGCTTATGTAGAGTGTCCTATCTTGAAATCATAGGTATAGGAAGGCTAAAACTGGCTTTTAAACTAGCATCTGCTAAATGCTGGAAGTTTCAGCTCCTGTTCAGAAGCAGGGCTGTGGAATTTGTCCTTCTGAGGCTATATAGAAGTACTGCCTAAAGCACAGGTGCAGCTTTAATTGTTGTAGAAAACTTCACAGTTATGCAACTTTCCTTCTGATTGGATCTGCATAATTAAATGCCTGCATGTGGGTAAATATTGGAAGGAAGGGAGTTAAAGTTAATTGTGTGGCAAGGTTGGGAGTTACATTCTGTAATGTTACCATATGAAAGAAAAAAAATCCCATACCAAAATGTCATGTTGAAGAAAAGTGTGATTGTCCAGTGGGCAAATGTAAACAGAAAGCAAAAAACATCAGATTGAGTGAAACTAATATTTTGACTTAAGACATTTACAATGGAAATCCTTTGATTCGTATTTCCTTCTCACCTTAGTTTCTTTCTATATATTTGGCCAGCATTGTTAGTAAAATTAAAAGCTAGTATTGCTCTCAATTGGTTTACGCTTATGTAAGCTAAGAGAACAAGATAATTTCCTACTTTCTTCCTAACACAGCAAATGGATAGCACTGTTCTAGAGTCTTCTTTGGATATATTGCCTGTTCTTTCCTTGTCCTCCTAAGTAAAATTTATTAAACAACCTGAAATTTAAAGTTTCATCACTTAAGTAGCCTAGAATTTATAAATAGCCTATGAAGACTGACTTTGTTGAATAAAACCTTTGGGGCTTGGAAACTGGTCACTTTTTACAGAGAAAACAAAGGCAAGCAGGAGCACTTACTGCATGTGTCCTGTGAGCCATGCCATCATGGTTTATAGCAACCAGATAAGCTGAAAACAGTCCCTTGTGGTTGCCACAGGCCATAAGAGTGCGCAGTGTGAATCAGTGTGAATTTCAGCGCAGAGTGTGAATCAAGTAACACAAGAAGTTGAAGGACAAAGGCCTTCTTGCTGTTCTATAGTTTGGGGGTCCCCATGATCCTTTCAGGATGGTCTGTAGGATCAAACTTTTTCCTAATGAGACTAACACATTATTTGCCTTTTTCATTCTCACTCTTTATTGAGTGTGTAGTGAAGTTTCTGGAAGCTACGTGAAGTGTGGTGGTGTCACCTCTTGGTTGTCTAATGACATATGTGCTTGTGTTTTATTGTATTGTAAGTTTCTCGATTTCAATTTGTCATACAGTGAATATAGGCAGAAATAGCTCACCAAAGGACATTTCTTTGGAATTCTCAATAATTTTTGAGTGTAAAGAGGTTTTGGGACTGACAGGTTTGAGAACTCTTTGCTGAAAGAACAACCAGATAGCATGAGATAGGAATAAATATTACTGAGCTATAGGAAAAGGTATGTGTTCAAAGCAGGGGATACACAGGGAGTAGGCAAGAACGATGGTCAGAAAAAATAATTAGAAGTCAGGATGCCTGCAGGTATAGCAAGGAGGCAGAACAAAATGAGAGGATGGGAGAAACAGCTATTTTCTGTGAGCTTTTCCAGTGCTTTGTGTCCCTAGCACTGTGCTTACAGGAAGTTAGGCTGTGATGAATATTTGTGAACATTGAATTTATCAGTATAAAGATGTAGAACCAAATAAAAATTTGAGAAACATATGAGGTGCTGTGTTTATCGCAGTAATGCTTTTAGTGGAAGGAATGATATGCAAAAGGAGGAAAAAGATTTATACATCATATGTGTCCTGAGTGGGAATTTAATGTTTTCAAGTAATATTTAATGACATTAGAAGATATGAACTGGAAAAAGGATTTATGTGAAATTGTATACGTGTATATGTACAGTTTCTATAAATGCATTTCTAGTTACCTAATATATGATTTGCCTGTATAAGTGTATATTTTGGTATTTGTGTACCCGTCTCTCTAAGGATATACACCAAAATGATAAACGTGGTTAACCCTGGGGCTTGAAAAGAGGTGGTTTTTTTCCTTTATTGTCTTCAGATTTTTCCAATTTTTTTTCAATGATCACATATCAGTTTTATATTCAGAAAAACACACAGTTTTTATACACAGACATACACACACATTTTTCTTTAGGTTACTAGGAAACAAAAACCCACCTAGAGTTGTTTCATAACATGATAGCTTTCTGTCCCAGGCTTAGAACTTTTTAAATTTCTTCACTGGTTATGTGAGGCTGGTTTGAATGTCTACAGGTGTCACAGGCAGGTGGGAATTCCACAGGGAGTACTGGCAGCCAAATATTGCTGTTACAAGAGAGAATTCAAGGAGTCACTTTAAAACTGAGTCCAACAATACATGAAAAAAATCATTCACCACGATCAAGTGGGATTTATACCTGGGATGCAAGTGTGGTTCAGTGTTTACAAATCACTCAGTATGATACATCACATCAACAAGAGAAAGGATAAAAACCAAATGGTCATTTCAATAGATGCAAAAAAGGCATTCGATAAAATCCAACATCCATTCCTGATAAAAACCCTTAGCAAAGTAGGTTTAGAGGGAACACACCTCAATATACTAAAGGCCATATGTGAAAAACCCACAGCCAACATCATACTCAATGGTGAAAAACTGAGAGCTTTTTCCCTAAGGTCAGGAATGAGACAAAGATAATCCATTCTCACTGCTTTTATTCTACATAATAGTGGAAGTCTAACCACAGCAATCAGACAGGAAAAAGAAATAAAAGGCATCCAGACTGATAAGGAAGAAGTAAACTTTCACTGTTTGCTGATAATGTGATACTATATAGAAAACCCTAGAACTATCTATAGAAAGACTCCACCAAAAAATACTAGAACTGATGAGAAAATTTGGTAAAGTCAAAAAATAAAAAATCAGTACACAGAAATCCACTGCATTTCTATACACTAATAGTGAAGTAGCAGAAAGAGAAATTAAGAAAACAATCCCATCTATAAGTGCATCAAAATAATAAAATACCTAGAAATAAACTTAACCAAAGGTGAAAGCTCTGTACTTTGAAAACTATAAAACACTGATGAAAGAAACTGAAGATGACACAAACAACTGGAAAGATATTCCATGCTCATAGGTTGGAAGAACAAATATTGTCAAAATATCATACTACCCAAAGCAGTCTACAGATTTAATACAATCCCTTTCAAAACACCAACAACATTTTTCACAGAACTAGACCAAATTATCTTAAAATTTGTATGGAACCACAGAAGACCTTGAATAGCCTAAGCAATCTTGAAAGAGATGAATAAAACTAGAGGTAACACAATCTTAGATTTCAAGTTAGACTATAAAGCTGTAGTAATCAAAGCAGAATGGTACTGACAGAAAAATAGACACATAATCAGTGGAACAGAGTAGAGAGCCCAGAAACAAACCCACAATTATATGGTCAATTAATCTTCAATAAAGGAGGCAAGAATGTGCAATTAGAGTCTCTTCAACAAGTGCTGGGAATACTGGAAAGTTACATGCAAAGGAATGAAACCAGACCTCTTTCTCACACTATACACAAAAATAAAGTAAAAATGGATTAAAGACCTAATTTGAGACCCGAAATCACAAAAATCTTAGAAGAGAGCACAAGCAATAAGTTTTCTGGCATCAGCTGTAGTAACATTTTTCTAGCTATGTCTCCTGAGGTAAGGGAAACAAAAGCAAAAATAAACTCTCGGGACTAAATCAAAATAGAAAGCTTCTGCAAAGCAAAGGAAATCATTAACAAAACTAAAAGAGAACCTACTGAATGGGAGAGAATATTGGCAAGTGACATATCCAATAAAGGGTTAGTATCCAAAATCTGTAAGTACCTTATACAACTCAAAACCAAAAAGACCCAAACAATCCAATTAAAAATGGGCAGAAGAGATGAACAAACATTTCTCTAAAGAAGACATACATTTGGTCACCAGAAACACGAAAAGATGCTCTGCATCACTCATCATCAGGGAAATGCAAATCAAAAGCACAATGAGATATCATCTCACATCTGTCAGAATGGCTAAAATCAAAAACACAAGAAATAACAAGCATTGGTGCGGATGTAGAGAAAAAGGAACTCTCTTTCACTCTTGGTGGGAATGCAAATTGGTGGAGCCATTGTGGAAAAAATTACGGAGGTTCCTTAAAAATTAAAAATAGAGGAACACCTGGGTGGCTCAGTCAGTTAAGCGTCTGACTTCAGCTCAGGTCATGATCTCGAGGTTCGTGGGTTCAAGCCCTGAGATGGGCTGTGTGCTGACGGCCCAGAGCCTGGAGCCTGCTTCAGATTCTGTGTCTCCCTCTCTCTGCCCCTCCCATGCTCACTCTCCATCTCTCTCTCTCTCTCTCTCAAAAATAAACATAAAACAACAACAACAAAAAAATAGAACCACGTATGATTCAGTAATTGCTTTACTGGCTATTTACTCCAAAAATACACAAACTCTAATTCAGAGGGATACAGGCATCTCCTACGTTTATTGCAGCATTATTTGTAATAGTCAAGATATGAAATCTTGACATTTGCAGCATGGATGGAGCTAGAGAGTATAATGCTAAGCAAAATAAGTCAGAGAAGGATAAATACCATATGATTTCACTCATATGTCAAATTTAAGAAACAAAACGAACAAAGGAAAAAAGAGAAAGAGACAAACTGAGAAACAGATTTTTTCTTTTTTGAGATTTATTTATTTTGAGAGAGAGCGAGCGAGCGAGCGATCTCGTGGGAGAGGGATAGGGACAGAGAAAGAACCCCAAGCAGGCTCCATGCTGTCAGCACAGATCTTAACATAGGGCTCAATCTCATGAACCATGAGATTATGACCTGAGTCAGGACTAAGAGTCAGATGCTTAAATTAACTGAACTGCCCAGGTGCCCCATGATTTTTACTGACAGAGAACAAAGTGATGGTTACCAGATGGGGAGGTGGTGGGAAGGTAGGGGAAAGAGGGGATGGAGATTAAAGAGTACACTATTCATGATAAAAAAATAAAATAAAATGATAAAAAAGTGAAAGGACCTACACAAAAACTAACTCAAAAAGCATCACAGAGTTAAATATAAGAGTTAAAACATTAAACTCTTAGAGGCAAACATAAGAGTAAACCTTTGTGACCTTGAGTTATTGAATGGTTTCTTAGTTATGACACTTCAAAAGCACGAGCAACAAAAGAAAAAAATAGATAAACTGGACTTCATCAAAATTAGAAACTTTTGTGCTTCAAAGGACAACACCAAGGAAGTGATAAGACAACTCAAAGCCTGGGAGAAAATATTCGCACATCATGTGTCTGATAGAGCCTTGTATCTAGAATATGTAAAGAATTCTTTCAACTCAATCATAAAAAGATAAACAGCCCAATTGAAAAATAGGCAAAGAATCTGAATAGATATTTCTTCAAAAAAAGATATAAAAATGCTTACTAAGCACACGAAAAGATGCTAAATATCATTAGTCATCAAGGAAATGCAAATAAAACCCACACGTATCAGTTCACACTTGCAAGGATGGCTGTACTACAAAAGGCAGATAATAACCTGTGCTGGTGAGGATGTAGAGATATTTGGAACCCTCATACACTGCTGGTGGGAATACGAAATGGTGCCTGACTTTGGAAAACAATCCAGAAGTTCCCCAGAAATCTAAAATAGAGTTACTGTGTGACCTAGCAAAAACATCTATCATCTACCTACCCCCTAGGCATATACCCGAGAGACGTGACAGCATGTTCACATGAAGACTCGCACACATATGTTCATAGCAGCGTTATTTATACTAGCCTATGGTGGAAACAACCCAAATGCCCATCAAGGGATGAGTGGGTAAACACCCCATGATATATCCCTTCAGTGGGACTTTATTTAGCCATGAAAGTAATGAAGTATTTATCCATGTTATGACATGGATAAACTTTGAAAGCATAATGATAAATGAAATAAGCCAGTCACAAAAGACCACATATTGTAGGATTCCATTTATATGAAATGTCTAGAAGAGGACAAAGATGTAGAGACAGGAAGTAGATCAGTGATTGTCTAGGGATGGGGGAAGAGGACCTGCGGTTGATGGTGTTGAGTATAAGATTTCTTTTTGAGGTGATGAAAATGTTCCAAAATTAGTTTATGGGGATGTTACCCAACTCTATGAATATACCAAAACCAATGAATTATACACTTTAAGGAATGAACTTAATGGTATGTAAATTAGACATTAATAAAACCATTATAAAAGCAAAAGATATGGAGTCAACCTGTGATAAAGTGCTAAAACTCACAAATACGTACCCAGCTGAAGCAACCTGGTGTACTATTATGTCTGTCTAGTCAGCCAGAATACGTAAATTATAAGCTTTAAGCAAGGCTATGTACACAAAAAGAGAGAAGAGCTTTGTGGAAATAGGCACTGAAGAAGAATGTATAAATTGACAGAGTTTCTGAAAGGCTGTCAAATAAATCAGATATACTTTTTAAGGCTTTACCAAGGGAGGAAAATAGATAATAACCAGCAAGCAAAGAATTCTGATCTAAAATGTTAAATAATAATAAAGTTCCATCTCTACCTGCTCAAGAGTACAAGTTCAATGATGAACTATCTCATAAAAAGTATTGCTGACTCACAAAATGAATAATGAATATAGGTTTGTTGAGTCCATACAGGATGGGGAGAATTTGAGGCCAATTTTGATGTATGTCCCATAGATGATACTGGCTATTTTGTTGCATTTTCACACAAAATTCTTGGGCATTGCTTAAGTTCCACTCACACAAAGATTTTTGTGGGTTAACTCAGTCAGTGCACTTTTCTATACATGTTCACGGGTATACATTTCCCCTACTAAAGTAAAAGCTTTACAAAGGAAGAAAGTAGAACTGTTGTTCATCTTTCATCAACAGCAGATATCACAGGGCTTGGCATAGACTGGCTACTCAGTAACTGACTAATACAAAACTCTGGCATACTTTATTTTTTGTTAACAGTTTTTCTGTATATATGAAGTGGTTCATCATTAAATATTAAAAGCAAAGCAAAAACAATGTGCCTGCCCTTATTGTTACTCTGTAACATTTTGTTTTGAATAAGGATTCAAAGAGGATTCATTGCCTTATGTTTTGAGATATTTTCCTTTACGTTTGTTAGTGGATCTCAGGTTAAAAAAAAAAAAAGTATTAGTATAACGGGAAAACTATAAGCAACACATCCTTTCTGTCATCCTAGAATTTTAGGAGCTACTATTTGGTGCAGATACTTCCTGTTCGGTCAGCGCGTCCCAATCGAGAATCCACAATCCGGGGCCCATGATGGGTCTTTCTGCTTTCTGGCGGAAGGGCCAATTTAGGGTGTTAGGACCACTTTACAGTCGAAACACATGTTGCCGAGGAGGAAGAAAGGAAGAGGACAGAAGTAACTGCTTCTCCTGTGTGACAACGATCACTTGTTGCAGGAGCAGAAAGGAAAGGGGAAGGACGGGAGCTGCCAGTCTCAGACGGGCCGTCAACTTCCTCCTGTTCGTCTCCTACCTGTTGTTTTGGCCACGCTTTGGGCTCTGCCGCTTACAAAGGGCTCACTTCAGACCTTGGGGACATTTTCCAAGGCTTCCTGTTTAAGCGGATTACATTCTTCTTCTTCTTTTTTTTTTTCACAAATAGTTTATTGTCAAATTAGTTTCCACATAACACCCAGTGCTCATCCCCACAAGTGTCCTCCTCCATGCCCATCCCTCCTCCCCCCCACATCCATCAGTCCTCAGTTTTGTCAGCATTCAAGAGTCTCTCATGGTTTGCCTCTCTCCCTTTTCCCCACCATTTCCGCCCTTCTTCTCCCCCTTGGTCCTCTGTTAAGTTCCTCCTAATCCTCCTATACGTGCACACATATGATATTTGTCCTTCTCTGCCTGACTTATTTCGCTCAGCATAACACCCTCAAGGTCCATCCCTGTTGCTACACATGGCCAGATTTCATTGTTTCTCATTGCCATGTAGTATTCCATGGTATAGATAAACCACATCTTCTTGATCCATTCATCTGTTGATGGACACTTAGGCTCTTTCCAGGTTTTAGCTATTGTGGAGAGTGCTGCTATGAACATTGGGGTACATGTGCTCCTAGGCATCAGCATTTCTGTATCCCTTGGGTAAATTCCTAGCAGTGCTATTGCTGGGTCATAGGGGAGTTCTATTGTTAGTTTCCTGAGGACCCTCCACACTGTTTTCCAGAGGGGCTGTACCAGTTTACATTCCCACCAACAGTGTAGGAGGGTGCCCGTTTCTGCACATCCTCGCCAGCATCTAGAGTTCTCTGATTTGCTCATTTTAGCCACTCTGACTGGCGTGAGGTGGTATCTCAGTGTGGTTTTGATTTGTATTTCCCTGATGAGGAGGGATGCTGAGCATCGTTTCATGTGTCTGTTGGCCATCTGGATGTCCTCTTTGGAGAAGTGTCTGTTCATATCTTCTGCCCATTTCTTCACTGGGTTGTTTGTTTTTCGGGCGTGTAGTTTGGTGAGTTCCTTGTAGATTCTGGATATCAACCCTTTATCTGATATGTCATTTGCAACTATCTTTTCCCATTCCGTTGGTTGCCTGTTAATTTTCTGGGTTGTTTCCTTGGCTGTGCAGAAGCTTTTAATCTTGATGAGGTCCCAACAGTTTATTTTTGCTCTTGATTCCCTTGCTTTTGGGGATGTGTCAAGTAAGAAGTTGCTGCGGTGGAGGTCAAGGAGGTTGTTTCCTGCTTTCTCCTCTAGGGTGTTGATAGTTTCCTGTCTCACGTTTAGGTCCTTTATCCATTTTGAGTTTATTTTTGTGCATGGTGTGAGAAAATGATCTAGTTTCATTTTTCTGCATGTTGCTTCTTCTTAAGGCTTTTGTGCTCTGCTTTTTAAATTTAATTTTATAAGTACTTTCCCATATTGCTGCAAATTCATTATAATTATCGTGTATCTTTGAAGTCACTATATCCTTCCTTAAAAAAAAAACAAACCCTCTACTGTGAAATAAAGCACACATTCAAAGATATAATGTATATACCTTTGTGGGTCTGTGTATAGATACACGTGTGTGTATTAGGATATAAATTATATAGATATACTACTAGAAATAACTGGGCAGAGCCCCAAAGTAGCCCTGCTCTTTTTTTTTTTATGGACATCATTTTTAGAGCAGTTTTAGCTTCACAGCGAAGTTGAAAGCAAAGTACAGAGATGTCCCACACGTGCATATCCTCCCCCATTGTCAACACCCCCAACCAAGAGTGATAGATTTGTTATAATTTATGAACCTTCACTGATGCATCATTTTCATGCCAGCTCCACACTTTACACTAAGGTTCACTCTTGCTGCTGTATATTCTTTATACATTTATGTACAAATGTATACATTTGTATCTACTGTTATAGTATCACACAGAGTAGTTTTAGTGCCTGAAAAATCTGTGCTCCGCCTACCTATTCATCCTTCCCTCCTTTCTAATCTGTCAACCCCTGATCCTTTTCCACCTAGTTTTATTGCGATATAATTGACACACAGCATTGTATTAGTTTAAGATGTACAACATAATGATTTGATATATATATACACACTCATATATGACTTGATATATATCAACATAATGATTTGATATATATGTCAACATAATGATTTGATATATATTTATATATTCATGATTACCACAATAAGTTTAGTTAAAACATCCATTACCTCACATAGTTATAATTTTTATGATGAGAACTTTTTTGAAGAATTTATCTTTTTTTAAAATATTTTTATTTATTTCTAGGAGAGAGAGAGACAGCGTGAGCAGGGGAGGGTCAGAGAGAGAGGGAGATACAGACTCCAGGCTCCGAGCTGGCAGTCAGCACAGAGCCCGATGCGGGGCTTGAACCCATGAACCGTGAGATCATGACCCAAGCGAAAGTCGGACGCTTAACCGACTAAGCCACCCAGGCGCCCCAAAGAATTTATCTTTTTAACTAATCTTGACATCCAAAGTGGGGTTCGAACTTATAACCCTGAGATCAAGAGTTGTGTGCTCCACCAACTGAGTCAGTCAGGTGCCCCTCTTGTGATGAACAACTTTTTAAAAGTACTTTTTAAAAAAAGATTATTTATTTTGAGAGAGACAGAGAGAGCACGAGCAGGGGTGGGGCAGAGAGAAAGAGAGAGAGAGAGAGAGAGAGAGAGAGAGAGAGAGAGAGAGAGAGAGATTGAGAATCCCAAGCAGGCTCTGCAGGGTCAGGGCAGAGTCTGATGTAGGGCTTTAACCCATGAAACTGAGATTATGAACTGAGCCAAAATCAAGAGTCATATGCTTATCTGACTAAGCCACCAGGCACCCTGTGATGACAACTTTTAAGATTTACTTTCTTAACAACTTTCAAATGTACAAAGGAGTACTGTTAACATGTCACCATGCTGTACATTACATTTACAGAAGTTATTTATCTTATAACTGGAGGTTTGTACCTTTTGAATGATTTCTTGTATTCTCCTTTCCCCCATCCTCCCAACCCAGCCACCACTAATCTGTTTTCTGTTTCTTTGGGCTCAGTTTTTTTTAGATTCTGCATGTGAGATCATACAGTATTTGTTTTTCTCTGTCTGACTTACTTCACTTAGCATAATGTCCTCAAGGTCCATCCTTGTTATCACAAATGGCAAGATTTCCTTCTTTAATGGCTGGATAATATTCCATCATATGTATTCCATTGGTACTCCATTTCAATAATATTCCGTTGTATGTGATGCATGCCACATTTTTAATCCATTCATCTGTTCACAGACACATAGTTTGTTTCCATTTCTTGGATATTGTAAATAATGCAGTAAGTGGGAGTCCGGATATCTCTTAAAGATAGTGATTTTGTTTCCTATACATCTATATCCAGAAGTGGGATTGCTGGATTACATATGGTCATTCTATTTTTAATTTTTTGAGGTACACTGTTTTATAGAATGACTGTACCACTTTACATTCCCACCAGTGGTGCACCGTGGTTCCCTTTTCTCAGCATCCTCACCTACACTCGCCATTGCTTGTGTTTTTGATGATAGCCATTCTAACAGGTGTGAGCTGATATATCACTGTGGTTTTGATTTGCATTTCCCTGATGACTAGTGATGTGGAGCACCTTTTCATGTACCTGTTGGCCATTTACATGTCTTCTTTGGGAAAATGTCTGTTCAGATTCTCTGCTCATTTTTTAGTCAGATTGATTTCTTTCTCTTTATTTTTTCTATTGAGTTGCATGAGTTCCTTATATATTTTGGATATTAATCTCTTGTCAGACATGTGATGTGCAAATTTTTCTCCCATTCTAGCCTTTTATCCCTTACTTTCTTCAGTTTTGCCTTTTCCAGAATGCCATGTAGTATCATGTAGTATACAGCCTTTTCAGACTGGCTTCTTTGGCTTAGTATATGCATTTAAGGTTCCTCCATGTCTTTACATGGCTTGAGAGCTCATTTGTTTTTAGTGCTGAAAAATAGTGCATTGTCTGGATGTTGCAATTTCTTTGTCCATTCATCTACTGAAGGGCATATTGGTTACTTCTAACTTTTGGCAATTATGAACAGAGCTGCCATAGACAGTGTGCAGGTGTTTTGTGGACATAGGTTTTCAGTTCATTTGAGTAAATACCAAGGAGTGTGATTTCTGGATCAGATGTTAGACTATGTTTAGTTTTGTAAGAAGCCACCAAATGGTCTTTTAAAGTGGCTGTACCATTTTGCATTGTCCTGTTGCTCCACAGTCTTGCCAACATTTGATGGTGTTAGTGTTTTGGATTTGGGCCATTCTCATAGGCATGCAGATGTATCTCATTTTTGTTTTAATTTGCACTTCCTTAATTTCATAAAATGTTGAGCATCCTTTCATGTGGTTATAATGCCATCTGTGAATCTTTTTCGGTGAGGTGTCTGTTTAAGTCTTTTGTCCTGCTTTTAATTGGGTTGTTTGCTTTCTTATTGTTGAGTTTTATGAATTCTTTGTGTATTTTGGATAATCGTCCCTTATCAGCTATGCTTTTTGTTTTGTTTTTGCAATACTTTCTGTCACTCTGTAGCTTATCTTCTGTTCTCCTGACAGCATCTTTTGAGGAGAAGTTTTTAATTTTCATGAAGTTCAGCTTATCAATTCTTTCATGGATTGTGCCTTTGGTATTGGATCTTAAAAGTTATCACTTACTACTATACCCAGAGTCATCTGAGTTTTCTCCAACACTATCTTCTAGGAGTTTTAAAGTTTTGCATTTCACGTTTAGGACTGTGTTCCATTTTGAGTTAAGTTTTGTGAAGGGTGGAAGGTCTGCGTCTAGATTTTTTTTCCAGCATGTGGATGTTCCAGCACCATTTGTTGAAAAGACCATCTTTTCTCCATGGATTGCCTTTGCTCCCTTGTCAAAGATGCAGTAGACTGTAATCACGTGGGTCTATCTCTGGGCTCTCTATTTTGTTTCATTGATCGATTTTTCTATTTTTCACTAATATACTATCTCGATTACTGTAGCTTTATAATAAGCCTTGAAAGTTGAAAGTTGGATAGCCCTTCCCTTTTTTTCACTAAGGATGAATTGAGCTGAGGGAGGGAAGGTGGACATCAAAATTTAACCTTTTACATAGTAAAGGCTAGGTATGGAGGTTTGGCTTTAAATATTTTGGCCCAATTCTGAATTTAGAATCAGGCAGAACTCTCTACCTAGTCAGAGGCAGCACTCAGGTAATCAGGAAGCCTCTTCCCTCCCCCAGGCACGTGTAAACACCAGGGTGGAAAAATGCCACAGTTGTGCTATTCAACTTCCTGTCACAAGAAAGAAGCAGTCCAGGAGGGGAGGACATTCTTCACTAATGATACTATTAGAAAAACAGCAATACGGGTGCGTCTCAGCCAGCTTAAGAGCTAGATCCTACTAGTACCTCAGAAACTCCCTCTGTGCCCCTGACTTTAGACTTTATTGCATCTCCTTTTTTCTTCCTCAAAGACAACTGCTGTCTTGACTTCTGTGTTAACCATTCCTGTTCTTTTGTCCTGTTATTTATGACATAGGCATCTATTTCTTTTCAAAAAAATTTTTAAAATGTATTTATTTATTTATTTTTTTAATGTCTTTTTTTTTTTTTAAATTTCTAGGAGAGAGAGAGACACACAGCATGAGCAAGTGGAGGGTCAGAGAGAGAGGGAGATACAGAATCTGAAACAGGCTCCAGGCTCTGAGCTAGCTGTCAGCACAGAGCCTGATGCAGGGCTCGAACCCATGAACCGTGAGATCATGACCTGAGCTGAAGTCGGATGCTTAACCAACTGAGCCACCCAGGCGCCCCTTAAAATTTATTTTTGAGGGAGAGACTCAGTGTGAGCAGGGGAGGGGCAGAGAGAGATGGAAACACAGAATGTGAAGCAGGCTCTAGGCTCTGAGCTAGCTGTCAGCACAGAGCCCAGTCCGGGCCTCTAACTCATGAACTGTGAGATCGTGACCTGAGCTGAAGTCAGCCACTTAACCGACAGCCACCCAGGCGCCCCTGCATGTATTTCTGAATTAAGTGTACATGTCTCATTGTTCTCTGGGTCCATTAACTTGGATGTAAAAAATTTACATCTTTATTTTCATTTGCCTTTTTTTGTCATGTGTTTCATTATTTTTGCTGTTCATTCCCTTTAAGTATGAGTGTAGGTAATAAAACATTATTCTGAGGAAAGGTCCATGGGCTTTCACTAGATTGCTGAGGGCCCATGGCACATTCTTGCTAGAGAAAACACCTTTTTACACTATTTCTAGGAAACTGACAGACACTCCATTCTGTCCTTTCTCACCCGGATTCCTTATCTATCACAGAACACAGGTAATGTGTGAGGCTGTTTTCTCAGTTCTCCAAAAGATGGGACAAGAGGCAGAGGAGAGAGGTCAATGTGTTATATACGATGACGTCCTTAGGCACCAGGGCTTACGTCTCTCCTGGAACCCCATTCCGTTTGCCATTCCGTTCCTGATGGGCATCTTCTTTTTCCTGCATTGATGTGATGGAGTCAGACTACCTGAGGGTTACACCCTGGCTCTGTCACTTACTGGGAGTGTGACTTTGAGGGCTTACTTAACCCCACTCTGTCTCAGTATACACCCATGTAAAATGATGGTGACATAGAGGCGCCCGGGTGTCTCAGTCGGTTAAGCGACTGACTTTGGTTCAGGTCATGATCTCACAGTTTGTGGGTTTGAGCCCTACGTTGGGCTCTGTGCTGACAGCTAGCTCAGAGCCTGGAGCCTGTTTCAGATTCTGTATCTCCCTCTCTCTCTGACCCTCCTCTGCTCATGCTCTCTCTCTCTCAGAAATAAATAAAACATTAAATTTTTTTTTAAATGATGGTGATATAGCCATCCAGGGGTTATTTGAAAATTAAATTATTTGTGTAAAGTAAGTAGCATGGTTACTGGCAAAGGTGGGATCATGGACGGTTGTTTTCTTCCCTACCCTCATCCCCTATATTATAAGGAATCAGAGATATAGATATTGAGTTAAAGTTAAGATTTCCTTCTTTTCTTCCTTGAGATGCTGACAGTTTCATATTTGTTATTTCAGTGTAATCATATTTGATTCTCATGGCCTCCATCTCATTATGGATTTCTTTAGCTAAGACTTTGTGTGGGTTTAGTGGAAGAGTTAATAATAATTTCTGGTGGCTCTAGAAAAGATGGTGTGGAAGTCACATACTTGGCTCCTGGGCTTGTCAGAGCTGCTCTTCCCATCTTGTGCACTGTCCTTTAGTCTTGCTTCACCACCTGTAATTACGCGCTGTTCTTTGAAGGCATTGTTCTCACCTTTCATTAGGCAACTTGTGTGTGCCAGTTCATAGTATTAGTGATTTTGTGCTTAATTTGTCTAGATTTGCTTGATGTTTGCAAAGCTCGTGTAATTTCCTTAGGTAAGATATAATTTACAACAGAATGGCACCCCACAATTTAAATAGCAGCTGTTAAGGGAAGGCAGACAGTTACAAATTACTCTTTCTGTCCTTCTGACAAAGAGCTATGCTGTGATGAAATGAATAATATATTTTAGAACATACCTAGGTTTGCTACTGTGGCTTGATTTACATGGACAAAGGGTAAAAAACCCTCCTCATTTGAATTTGTTTTCAAATGTAACACAAGTTAGATTTCTGTGAGGGAATTTTGAAAGATTATCTGTCTTGTCACTAAGAGAAGGAAATTCTTTCTGCTAGTTCATGTAATAGATATGGCCCATTACCTACTTCTTGGGATGGCTATTTCTTTCAAAAGGTGATAATTAATATGTCTACATCATTCATTGATTTGTAAAGTATTTACTGAACCTTTTTAGGTATTAGGTACTTTGATAGACACTGGAGATGTTATTACAAAATAATACAGATACTGTTTCTGCCTTCATGGTGCAAATGGCCTACGATGCCCAGAGTTTAAGTCTGGCCCCCTGACCTCAATCCCAGAGAAGATTATGTGCAGAGTTGGAGGTATTCCATAGAGTATCAATAACCTAACCTGTTGGGAAAACTATAGGTTTTGTAATTATTTCCTTTGATATTTTTCTTGGCATTTAATAAGAAAGTTAAAAAGAATGTTGTCTGATTTCATTTGAACTAAGGAGAATATAGAAAATCCCTTTTCTGTATAGAAGATGGGTATGTAGGTTCAGTGGAACCTGAAACTCAGTAGGATAGTCCAGCTACTGGATCAGATATCCTGGTATACCTCGACCTGCTTCTTCACAGTGTGGTCTGGGAAGACTTGGACATCTTCCTTTCCGATAAGAGGCTTTATATATTGGACTTGTGTCTTTCAACAGAAATGTTACAGAGTTGGATTTTTTAAGAGCCATCCTGGCTAGAAAGACTATGGGGAAAGGCTAGTGTTAAGGTGGGGAATCCTTTTTTCTTTAGTAAGGGCAGTTGATCTGGACAAATTAGTCAAGTAAGGGCCAATTGAAAGGCAAAAGCAACAAACAAAGGGGGCAAGATAATGTGGACTAACATTAATAATCATTATGTACTAGGTAGTATTTGGTTATTTCTAAATTTTCATGGTCAGCTTACATATATATATATATATATTTAATTTTTTAATGTTTATTTTTGAAAGAAAGAGCGAGCGAGCATAAGTTGGGGAGGGGCAGACAGAGACAGAGACACAGAATCTGAAGTACCTCCAGGCTCAGAGCTCAACATGGGGCTCAAACTCACAAACTGTGAGATCATGACCAAAGCCAAAGTCAGATGCTTAACTGACTGAGCCACCCATGCATGCCTTTTGAAAAAAAATTTTTTTTAAAAATATTTTTAATGTTTATTTATTTTTGAGGGAGAGAGAGTGAGCGAGAGAGAGAGCATGTGCAAGGGAGGGGCAGAGAGAGGAAGACACAGAATCCAAAGCAGTTCGCAGGCTCTGAGCTGTCAGCACAGAGCCTGACATGGGGCTCGAACTCACAAGCTCATGACCTGAGCTGAAGTCGGATGCTTAACTGACTGAGCCACCCAGGTGCCCCTTAAAATTTTTTTTTAATGTTTATTTACTTTTGAGAGAGAGAGTGATCAGCTTATATTTTTTAAGTGAGAAAAGAAGATATCAACATATATTATGGGTATACATTTACATAGATTGTAATAGATTTACAAACTGTGTCTAGTTAATGAAGAAAGAAGGTTAGAAATGGGAGATAAAGAGTAAGGAAGGTAGAAAGAGGGTGAGGAAAAGACCGGCTCTCCATGACATGAGGGAACGATGGAAGAGAAAGCCACATAGATGTGAAAGAGGACAATAGGAGAGGTTCTCACCTGGGCTGTTAATTTGGGCAGTTTTCTTCAGAATCAAATTTTAGTAACTGCCATTGTCCTTTGGATTCTGTTTAAGACGAGCAATTATTCTGAATACTTCCAGAACTGTCTTTGAATGTCAATAAATTCTCAAGTAGGGGAGTCTAAGCAGCCACCTCCTACCCTCACTTTCCCATCTTCCACATTCCAAAGAAGTATTTTTTTTAAGAACTCTGCCTAAGGCATTATCACAACATAGCATACTTCCTGAGAGTCTCATAAAATCAGAGATGAATTTGAATCAGATAAAGAAAGAAGAACAGTTGAGTCAAAGAAATATTTTGATGTATTCAGAAAGTTATTATGCATGCATGTAATAACTAGTCACTATCTCAAATGAGGATGCAATAGGAGAAACTAGCTTAACCATTGTAGGCAAGAAGCACTTTATTACTAAAAAAGAGGGCTGTTGATATTAAGATGAGTTTTTAGATGTCCAAAATGAAATCTTTTAATTTTTTTAAAACAGACTGTTCACCCATCATAGTTAATTATTAATCCTGCTTATGCCTCCAGACTGTTAAAAGGTAACCTGAGGCACATTAAAAATGTGAAGTTTATGGGGCGCCTGGGTGGCTCAGTTGGATGGGTGTCTGATTTCGGCTCAGGTCATGATCTCACGGTTCGTGGGTTTGAGCCCCGCGTTGGGCTCTGTGCCGACAGCTAGCTCAGAGCCTGGAGCCTGTTTCGGATTCTGTGTCTCCCTCTCTCTCTGGCCCTCCCCTGCTCACACTGTCTCTCTCAGAAATAAATAAAACATTTAAAAAAAAATGTGAAGTTTATATGGGCAGACATCAGTTGGAATTGGGCAGTAGTAAACCAGGTGTATTCCAAAGACAGGAACTAAGGAGTGAGGTTTTCATAGAGAAGGTGCAGAAGCAAAGCAATGATTGGATTGATTATTATTTTACAGAGTTGCACAATTTGGGAAAGCCTAGCGGCTGTTTGTGATTGGTTTCACTGTCTTGGATTCCAAGGCCTTGACTGGCTTAGGCTTTGGTTTTCTTCTGTAGACTACCAAGCCGCTGGAGCCCACTCAGTCTCACAGCCTCCCTGTTTAAATTCTTTAGCAAGACTACAGACACGTAGCTCTATGATTCAGTGGGATTATGCATGTGGCCAAAATAATTTTATGTCTGGCTTTATTTATTTATTTTTAATTAAAAAGTTTTTTTAATGTTTATTATTTTTGAGTGAGAGAGAGACCGAGCATGAGTGGGGGAGGAGCAGAGAGAGAGGGAGACCCAGAATCTGAAGCAGGCTCCAGGCTCTGAGCTGTCAGCACAGAGCCTGACGCGGGCCTCAAACCCACGAACTATGAGATCATGACCTGAAGCCGAAGTCAGCGCTTAACTGACTGAGCCCCTCTAGGCGCTGCTATGTCTGGCTTTAAAATCAGGTTATTTTGTAGTGTTGGCTTTGGACCTTTAAAGCTTCTAGTATAAGATGATGCTTTTGACATTTCATGCCCAGCTTATTTGAGTTGATGGGAATTTGTTGTTAGAGTGCGTAATAGAGAAGCGAGGGACAGTGTGAGTCAGTCTGGGTCACCACCACCTGTGCCTCATGGCTGGAACCTTGGCTGTAGTGGTTTGAGATTAGTCCTCCTGATGCCAGTGGCTGTGGGAAGTGTCCGCTCAGAAGTGGGTGGCTGTTGCTGTGAACTCGAGGGCAGTGGTCTTTCAACCATTTGATCGTATGCCCCATCAGAAAAAAGTGAGCAAAATGGATATATGTTGACTTTTATAAATATATGTTTATTACTGTAATACTGCTTTGTGTATATTATTGAACATACACAAAAATAAAATTTGAAAGAGAAGATAAAAAATGTAAATTAAATTTATAGCATTTTCGTCCACACGCTACTACTCTGTTTGGGTACTCTTCTGGAATGCGCATACCATTTCTGGAACCTTCTGCTCCGGTGTTTAGCCATTATGATGAGTCAGCCATTTTCGTTGCTGGGAGATACTAACTAGCTGCATGATCTTGAGCAGATATCCTCATTTATTTGTAAGGTGGGGAGTGATTATAGCGATCTTATAGAATTGCTCTGTAGATTAAATGCAACAAGATATCTAAAGTCATTAGTGCAGTATCTGAAATATTAACTACTTTCTCTGATGTTGACAAGTTTTTTTTCCCATTTCTATCTCACCTCTTCTGTTTATTAATGATTACCTCCCTACTTTCCTTTTGCCTTAGGATTTTTGCTTACTGTGTGTTTCTACTGACTTTATTCTCTCGTGTGCAGAGAGAAGATCTGTTTGGACTAATTGCTTGTAACCAGATGCCCCATTTTTCCGAGGCAATCCTGGGTTTCACCTATTGTCCCAGTGTGATTACAGGGGTTCTTTTTAACTTTAAAGGTGTCCCAGTTTGGAAATAAAGATAAAACACATGGTCACCCTATTTATTCATCAGTCACCATCAAGTATAGTGGATCTCTCTATGTGGCAGATCTCTTGAGTGAAGGCCGCCTACTTGGCACTGTACAGCCTAGAGATGGTTCTCTTCTGATGAGGTGTAAATCTTTAGTTTACCCTAGCTGCTACCCAGAGAGAGGGGTTCCATAATTTAGTGTCCATAAGGAGATGACAAGGGGAGTGGTGAATATGACATACCTCTGGTGTCGGAGCTAACTATTAATACCTACAGAGATACATTACTTGATGGAAGGGCAAGGATGTTGGAGTCTATAGCCATGATAACTATCTACCCAGACTTCAAAATGAAAATCAAGCATTTATTGGGTATTGAACTTGGAAATCTAACCATGCAACCTAAAGTTCAACATTATGGTAAATATTTTCCAAACTGGGCTTAAGTACTTTTGATTTGGAATGAAATGTGCTGCTATTATGTAAGGTCACTCTCAAGTTCATTATAGGAGTTAGAAATAGGTTATCTTATTCTTTACCAGGCTGTCTAGAAGGATCAGGATGGTCTCTTGTTTTCTAGTGGTTCATGTCGTCTGGCTCCATGTTTTACTCCTGTTGGACATTCAGCAGATATTAATTATCAGTTGTGAAGGTTATTCTAACAGTGCGGGGTGTGGGGGGAAGATACATAATTAATAACTTATGTTTATCTTCATCTTCAAATGATTCCTGTAATTGTGTTCCTGAGTCATAGTATTTAAAATTATTAGTGATTTAGGGAGTCCTAGATGGCAGATGTCATAATAAAGAAAATGAGATTTTTGGTGTTTATTCCTCCATTGATGACATATATGGGAATTGGTAACATATGAAGCTGTTGGAAAAATTAACTTTTGCATTCTCTGAGATCTGTAGGCTTGGTTTCCAAAAAGGAACATAATGTTTGGTTGTGATTCTTAGAGTCCTTAAAATCCTGGCACAATACTTAAAAGCAAGGGCCTTTATTTTCTCTCATAGAATCAAGAACAGGTGGTGAATGTAGTGGGACGTAATCAGTATTTCATTGTTTCTCCAGGAGGGAAAAAACCCAGGGATTGAAACTGTGTGATCACTACACTTGGAAAATCTGTTATACCTGAAATATGGCTCTAACCCAGGTTTCCCCCCAATGCTTGGCATTTTAAATAATGAAACAAATGGTAACTTTTCCTTCAGAAATCTTAACACGTACTATGCTGAATGGTTACTACTTTGGATCACAGTCCATTTTTAATTCCCTGACTGGGACATTTATAAGGCAATGTCAATTAGTCATGAGTTCAGTTTCTTCCTCAAATTTCCTATCTTTAAACTGAGGAGTAGGCGTAATAACTGATGAAAACATAATAGAGAATCAAGCTAATACTGTTGCTGAAGGGCTGGGGTTCTGTGAGTGCTGTGTGATACCTTATAGTCAGATCCCAGTAATGAATTTCACTTCCTTTTGTCCCTCAACATGTACTTAAAGGAATGAATTTCCCCAGATTTTGTCCGTTCCCTTCACATTCCTTTACTTCTGTTTTTGAATTTCATCTATTCCCGTGGTTTAAATAGTTATCTTTGTGCCGATAGAGTCTAAAATTTGTATTTCAAGTTACTTATGATTTTCCCAACCTATCCAGTGACTCATCACCCATAGGTTTCCTAAGGAAAATGGCATTTTAGAATCTCAAACATTCTTTTGCAATTAAAAAAATAACTTACCCAAATATCAAGGAATGACCATCATTATTACCACTAAGGTTAAAAGGAAGTTCTTTTCTCCTGTGAAAAATGGGACACCCCAGTGGATATGTTCTGCAGACATTTTGGAAAGCATGCTACCAAAGTTTTAGTGAAAAGATGGTTTGGAGATAATATATCAAAAATTCAGGTAGGAACAAATGTGAAAACAATGAGAAATGATGATCTGTTTGTAATATTATAGTGTTAATTGAGTGTTTTAAAGTTAATTAGGGAATAGAGGAGAAAGCAGGAAACAACCTCCTTGACCTCCACCGCAGCAACTTCTTACTTGACACATCCCCAAAAGCAAGGGAATCAAGAGCAAAAATAAACTGTTGGGACCTCATCAAGATTAAAAGCTTCTGCACAGCCAAGGAAACAACCCAGAAAATTAATAGGCAACCAACGGAATGGGAAAAGATAGTTGCAAATGACATATCAGATAAAGGGTTGATATCCAGAATCTACAAGGAACTCACCAAACTACACGCCCGAAAAACAAACAACCCAGTGAAGAAATGAGCAGAAGATATGAACAGACACTTCTCCAAAGAGGACATCCAGATGGCCAACAGACACATGAAACAATGCTCAGCATCCCTCCTCATCAGGGAAATACAAATCAAAACCACACTGAGATACCACCTCACGCCAGTCAGAGTGGCTAAAATGAGCCAATTAGAGAACTCTAGATGCTGGCGAGGATGTGGAGAAACGGGCACCCTCCTACACTGTTGGTGGGAATGTAAACGGATACAGCCCCTCTGGAAAACAGTGTGGAGGGTCCTAAGGAAACTAACAATAGAACTCCCCTAGGACCCAGCAATAGCACTGCTAGGAATTTACCCAAGGAATACAGAAATGCTGATGTATAGGAGCACATGTACCCCAATGTTCATAGCAGCATTCTCCACAATAGCTAAAACATGGAAAGAGCCTAAGTGTCCATCAGCAGATGAATGGATCAAGAAGATGTGGTTTATCTATACCATGGGATATTACATGGCAATGAGAAACAATGAAATCTGGCCATGTGTAGAACATGGATGGACCTTGAGGGTGTTATGCTGAGCGAAATAAGTCAGTCAGAGAAGGACAAATATCATATGTTTGCACGTATAGGAGGATTAGGAGGAACTTAACGGAGGACCAAGGGGGAGAAGAAGGGCGGAAATGGTGGGGGAAAGGGAGAGAGGCAAACCATGAGAGACTCTTGAATGCTGACAAAAACTGAGGACTGATGGATGTGGGGGGGAGGAGGGATGGGCATGGAGGAGGACACTTGTGGGGATGAGCACTGGGTGTTATGTGGAAACTAATTTGACAATAAACCATTTGTAAAAAAAAAAAAAGTTAATTAGGGAAGACTTCGCAGAGAAAGTATTTTCTCGAAATGGTGGAGCTGATACGCTGAATTATTCAGATGCCAGACTAACACACATAAGTGTCTAATGAAGGCAGAAGAAGCTCTGGGTTTGTGACAGGGTGTTTTCTGGCCTGGAATAGACCGTCTGCTGGAGGATAATAAGGAAGGTTGGTGAGGTAATGACACGAGATAGGCGACGTGGTGGAAGACCCTCGAGATGAGGTAAATAAATCTGCCTTTGAGGCAGAATTCTTGAACAGGATAATATGTTAGAAGCAGTGTTGGAGGAAATTCGCCCAGTGGTTTTGAGACTGACTTGGAGGGGGAGATGTGAGCGATGGAGAAGCAAGCGCAGACATGGCTGGTAGTTGTCCTGCTGCGAGGTGGGGAGCTGTGCATCTCAGCGCAGCTTAGCCAGTGAACAAGGGTTGCCATGAAAGTAGAACCAGAGACCTATCAAAGGAACCTTATGGAATTTGATTAGTCAAAACTGTATAATATTTGAATGAGTAGTATGAAGAATAGAGGAGTTGAAGATGTTTTAGAGCATATATTAGGTTTGAACTGCATTAAATCACCAAATTTGAACTTCTGTTTTTTTTTAGGTTAAAAAATGTTTTTAAAGGTAACATGTGCATAAAAGGAAACTGAAAACCACAAGAAAGAAAGAACAAAGTCATCCATAATCACAAGTAGTTTACAGTTTGCCTTCTAGGTACCGTGTGTGTATCTACACAACTAAGCATTTTAATGTAATTAACATTGTACGTTTATGGATCATGCTTTTTTATACACTATGAATATTTACTATTTCAAAGTCCCAAAACTATGAGTATTTTGATAACCAAGAATACATTACACCATCTGAAAGAAAAAAAATGCAATCCTGCCTTCTTGGTGACAAAAATTTCATGAAAGACAACAGGCCTCTAGATAAGGATTTTGGCAAAGTTACAGTTAAAATACTGCATCCGCTACTGTTCAATTAAAAGTGAGACATAAAGTAACAAAATATACAAGGTATAATGCTTCTAATAGAATCTGTTATCCAATCTATAAAATATTTTCAAGGAGGTATGTTTCCACGGAATCACTTCATGTATTCCTGCAGGGCAGCCAAAGAGATGCACACACATTAGTGGTTATTATTAGAATGTAGATCTGAACACATTTGCAGACATCTCTCCCACTATACTTTCTGTTGCCCTTCTGCTGCCAGCCTAATGCATAAGTCCTGACATACGTTTCTCAGAGACAGCTTAACACTTCCATGCCCAAGATGCTTCCTTCCTATCGATGATAACAACAAGAAACTTATAAATTGGTAAATTCACTAGCCGTGCATTGTATCATACATTGTCACCTTAGGACATCCAGAAAGCTTAGGTGTTACAAAATAATGAACCTTGGGGTTCCTAGGTGGCTCAGTCTGTTGAGTGTCTGACTTCAGCTCAGGTCATTGTCTCCCAGTCCGTGGATTCGAGCCCCGCATCGGGCTCTGTGCTGACACCTCAGAGCCTGGAGCCTGCTTTGGATTCTGTGTCTCCTTCTCTCTCTGCCTCTCCCTCAATTGTACTCTGTCTCTCTGTCTCAAAAATTAGTAAACATTAAAAAAATTACAAAATAATGAGCCTTGTTCACAACAAACACAGGTACTGTATAAAAATGCATATAGAAACCTACGGTTATAAGATAAAACTGTCTTCTAGATGTGGAGATACTAACAAAAAGCCCTTCCCTCACCCCTCCTCTTCTCCACCCTTTCAGTGACTAAGTATGTATGGTACTACATCGAGCTCCAAGAGGTGGATTAACAAGACACTCCCAGAACAGTCCTTCCTAGAAACTAACAAAAGGGCATTTATAAAGGGATTATTTTACTACCTCTACTTTTAATATGCTTTAGGCATTAGGACTTGTTTCTCCTTTAACACACAGCAATCTTAACTAAAATGCACCTACAGAATGATGGTTAGACAATCTAAATTTGTCTAAAGACTCATGGGTACAGAACCCTTCTCTCCTCCCCCCCCCCAGGGAACCATCACCATACTTTCTGGCATATCAAGTTCAATGCTTCCATTCCCCAAATACAGCCATTCCTATAAATTAACAGAATACTTAAAGGGGGTTGTTTTCTTAATTCTCTGCTTCTTATACATTGTTCACTTTCAAACATCTAGAAGACTAGACATTTCAAGTAAGGATTTACCAAATTTGAACTTCTTTTTTTTTTTTTAAATGTTTTATTTCTAGGAGAGAGAGAGAGAGAGACAGCATGAGCAGGGGAGGGTCAGATAGAGAGGGAGTCACAGACTGAAACAGGCTCCGGCTCTAAGCTGGCAGTCAGCACAGAGCCCGACGCGGGGCTCGAACCCACGAACTGCGAGATCATGACCTTAGCCGAAGTTACTTCAAAACATTCGTGGTATCAACAGTTAAGGACGCTTAACCACTAAGCCACCCAGGCGCCCCAGCCAAATTTGAATTTCTTAAATGTGCCAAAGTGGTAGTTTTATATGGTTCCTTGTATACACAACTAGTTGGAGGAGACTACTCTAAGAAATGGGTAATGACATCAATAAGGAACCAAGAATTGGAAGGGAAGCGATCTTACCAATTACGTGAGGACAAAGATTTTAAGTGATAGTAGGTATTTTCAAAGCCCTGAGCTGGGAGTGGGGTGAATTGTAGAATCAAGAACTAACTAACTAAATGCAAATTTCATGAATAATTTTTCTTTGGAATTTTAAGTTTACTAACTGAAATTTCAATAGAGAAACTTTGGAAGATTGGTTTCCTCTTTGGGCAGTTTGGTCCTGACCTGGGCAACTGCTCAATTTTGAATTATTTGGCTATTTAGCAAGCAAAAGCAAGGTTTTGAATTTGAAAGGGAGCCTGTAGGCATGTGTTTCTCACTTTTATACTCTTCCTGTGTAGCCGCTAAGATAATTAGACTCAAGTTAACTAAGAAGCTAAACAAAGTGATTCTGTCTGTTTCTCTGTCTGTCACACACACACACACACACACACACACACACACACAGAGAGAGAGAGAGAGAGAGAGAGAGAGAGAGAGAGAGAGAGAGAGATACATACACCCTGATAAGAAAACACTTGAGATCTTTGAAGAAAAAGGCAAGTACAGACAACAATGCACTGTTTGTTTATTAAGATATAATTGGCATACAACATTATATTGGTTTCAGGTGTGCAACATAAGGATTTGGTATTTGTATATGTTGTGAAATGATCACCCCAATAAGTCTAGTTAACATATGTCACCAGATTTTTTTCTTGTGATGAAAACTGTTAAGATCTCTCTTAGCAACCTGCGAGGATACAATACAGTATCGTGTCTTCATGATGTAGATTATATCCCAATGACTTTATTATTTTAAAACTGGAAATTTGTACCTTTTGATTCCTTCACTTCTTTTGCCCATCCCCGGCCCCCCGCCTCTGACAGCTACCAGTCTGTTCTCTGTATCTATGTGCTTGTTTTTTGTTTTTGTTTTTGCTTTAGATTCTGCATATAAAGATCGCATGGTATTTACCTTTTTCTGTCGGATTTAGTTCCCTTAGCACAGTGCCCTCAAAGTCCATCCATGTTGTTATGAAAGGCAGGATTTCATTCTTCATTTATGGCTAACTAATATTCCACAGTATATATATGTACCACATTTCATCTGTTGATGGACATTTAGGTTGTTTCCATACTTTGGCTCTTGTAAATAATGTTGCAGTGAACATGGGGGTACATATATCTTTCTGAGTTAGTGTTTTTGTGTTCTTTGGATAAATACTTAGAAGTGGAATTGCTGGATCATACAATAGCCCTATCTTTACTTTTTTGACGAAACTCCATAGTGTTTCACATAGTGGCTATTGTAATACACATTCCTACCAACAGTGCACAAGGGTGCCCTTTACTCCATGTCCTTGCCAACTCTTATTTCTTGTCTTTTTGATAATAGCCATTCTAACAGGTGTGACGTGATAGCTAGGTGAACAATGCACTGTTCTGAAATACTCAGCTTGGCTGAATTGTCTTGATAATCCTCAACTTTTCTCCATGCAGATCTTACTGGTGAGTGTAAATTCATAAGTGGCCACGCTTGCTTCAGTAATAAAGAGGATAACAGCATTGCCACATTAAGTTTGTGATGTTCTCAGCAAACCAAGGTAGTGTGAGTCTCTGGAGGGAATGTCCTCCAGACTCCTTTGGAAAAGATGTGTCACTAGCTCAGCCACAGCCTCTCCAAGGAGGCATGCCACACTAAATAGGACCAAGTATCAGGGAAGGAAAGGTTACATGTTTTTGAGTGGCAAATTGTCAGGTTATTTCTTCCCATTTCCTATTCAAACTCATGCCCAGTGCTTCCTAAATAGCACGGAAACACTAGCCCTGTCTTCTGTAAGCTCAGCGAATGTGGGGCATTGGGCTAAGTAGAATGGGCTCATTCTCCAGGTTTCCTCCATTTGCATGCATATTTTATTGGATCTTCAAAGAAGCAGCTTATGAAGAGCCATGCAAGTGTGTGTGTGTGTGTGTGTGTGTGTGTGTGTGTGTGTGTGTATGAATGAGACAGAGAGAGAGAGAGATTATATTTTGAGGATTTTGTGTTTGTTTAGGGTGAATGGAACATGATGTTTCATATTTAATCCCACTCTGCATTTCCCCATGGTTAGGCACTATTGGGTTACTCCAAAGAAATGTAATGCCCAATCTCCGAATTTGAGGGAGTTGGGAAATAAGTTGGGGAGATAAGCATCTATGTACAAAGTAAAGAACAACAAAAACCATCTGTAATCATTATTGGGTAGTAAGTATTCTAGGGGCCTGAGGAGGGATTTCTTTTGTGACGTGATTTAGTCATGAAGGCTTCGTGGGAGCATGAGGTTTATGTTTTAGAATTCAATTTCAATGAAGTTAGCATTTATTGAATATCTACTGCGGCAGTCTCTGTTTCCAGTAATGGGACAAAACGTGAAATAGGAGTGAGGAAGCAATCATGTGTGATTCTTTTTGAATAGTTTAGGTAGAAGCACCTAAAATCATCTTTCCTAATTGTGTTCCACAACACAACATTATGACAGCCATGTTATTGTCATCTTTCTCCCCCCTTTAAAGCAAAAATTTGTTAATTTTTGCTTGGTTCAGTTGTGATTTTCCTGTAGGCTTCTCTGCCTTCTCTCAGTGAGGATTCTGTGAAGGTGTTTCTTCTGTCTCGAGCCCTGGGAGGTGCTAAGGGCGCTGCTTCAGGCAGTGTGTATCAGCTGTCTTGGTGGCAATTGTTCTAAGGAGCCGATAGTTGAACTTTGCAGTTTTGGGCTCTCGAAAAATAATCCTGTACCATTTACCAGATTGTTAGTGAGTCCAGAACTTCTGCCTCCAATAGACTTTGATGTCTGTGGTGCTGAGGATTGTTTTCGCTGTCTGCCTGGATGCAGTCACAGATGAGGATGGGGCATCGCCGTCTGCCTGGATGCAGTCACAGAGTGGGGAACATCACGATGTGTGATCCTTAGAAGTGCAATCAAAACTGTGCATCAGTTGAACCAGCTCATATTTAGTGAAGTCACATCTGCTTTGTGTCTGTGTTTGTTCAGGGATAAAAGGAAAGAAGCACCAAGGCTCCTTTATGCTCTCATGTTTTCATCTAGCAGGCAGGGAGCGCGGGAGGTCTGTTGTTCGTCATTCCTGGATAAGATCAAAGCCCGCCTGTTCTGTCAAAGCCTCTGCTAATCTGCAGGCAGGATAGGCCTTGATGACCCTTGAGAACATTTATAATGCTGCTACCTGGGAAATATCTCTCCCTGCTCGCGGAACAGTCTAGCTGAAAGAAGTTGCACCTACCATCATTTGCCTGATTTTAACAGGCAACTTATTCTGATAATTTATAAATGAATAGCATTTTGCCTGCAAAATGATTTTTCTCCATACTCACATGTTCCTTTTAAAAGAGAGGAATAAACCTTTCTTAATACAGCCAAGGAGCTGGTAAGACACTCAAGAAGGAACGTGTTTCCTTTTGCTTTATTGGTTTTCTTTTTTCCCTTTAATTCTTTTGATGTTTATTTATTTTTGAAATGGAGAAAGAAGGCGAGCAGGGAAGGGGCAGAGAGAGAAGGAGATACAGTCTGAAGCAGGCTCCAGACTCCGAGCTGTCAGCACAGAGCTTGACGCAGGGCTTAGACTCATGGACCATGAGATCATGATCTGAGCCCAAGTTAAGCTCATGGCTGAGCTTAACCGACTGAGTCACCCAGGTGCCCCACTTTACTGCTTTTCTTATACTTTTTAAGCATCTATCTTGCGAATAAGATCCAGTAGACTTCTGGCTCCTGTGCCTGTGTCCTATATCCTATTTATGGTCAAAATAATTCATATTTAGGACAAAAGAATGTAGATCACACCAAAGATTGTGGGATTTTATTTAACATCCAGAGTGAATGTGACTAATATCATGCATTTCTTTTACTCAGTTATTCACTCATGAGTGTGTTCACTCATGTAGGAAACATCCTTTGAGCACCTGCTAAGTGCCAGGCACCCATCGCACAGTGCTATGCCATGTAGGAAAGTAAAGCAACGTAACAGAGTGTGGCAGGGTGGGCCAGCCTGATACTCCAGCAGAGACCTGAGTAGGAGAGAGAGTCAACTCTGCAGACATCATTGGGAAAAGACAGAGGCAGGGAGCATCCAGGTCAGAGGCCCTGCGTAAGTGTCAGTCATAGCACGCAGGTCGGGGGCTGGGGTGAGATGGCGAGTGGCCGAGGGTAGCGCTTGAAGTCAGGAAGGTTGTCAGGGTGGCTGAGGGCCATTGTCTGGTTTTGAGTAGAAACAGACTGGACCTGACTTGTGTTTTAATAGACTTACTTGCTGCCATGTAGAGAGTTAACAGGCAGAGGGACAGGTGTGGAAACATGGAGCTGGTTAGGAGGATTTTGCCATAGCCAGGGGAGAAATTATGGCCATCTGAATTAGGTTGAAGAGTCAGTGAGACATCAGATTCTAGATATATTTTAAAGGTGGGTCTTATAGGGATTTATTATGTGGGACTTGAGGTGCAGGAGACGGGAGGCACACAAGACTGGCTCTCGAGTTTGTAATCAAAGCTACTGTTCAACACTCCACCTGCGTGATTTTTTTTTTGTTTTTTATTTATTTCTGAGAGAGAGACAGTGTGACAGAGGAGGGTCAGAGAGAGAGGGAGACACAGAATCTGAAGCAGACTGAGCTAGCTGTCAGCACAGAGCCCAACACGGGGCTCGAACCCATGAACTGCGAGATCATGACCTGAGCCGAAGTTGGCCACTTAACCGACTGAGCCACCCAGGTGCCCCACCCACCTGTGTGATTGATGTTGCTGCATGAAGGAGCAGTTTGTTCTTTTTCATTGCTGTTTTAGGATTCTGTTCTATGAACATACTGCAATGTATCCATTTTCTATTTGATGGTCACTTAAGTAGTTTCCAGTTTGGGGGCTATGACGAAAATGATACGACTCTGAACATTCTTTACATGTCTTTTGGGGGGCAAAAGCAGGAATTTCCCTGGGGTAGATACAAAGCAGTGGAGTTACGATATTGTTCTTTCTGTCATTCTGGCACGCTTGCTTACCCTGGTGCTGGGCGCCCCTGTGGCTTCTTGTGGACCCGCTCTAGGAATTCTTCCCTGCCTGAGCACACACTTGGGACCAACTTTCCTTTTTTCTGTTCCCTCTCCAGCATCTTGTAACAATCTTTTCTTTCTTTATGCAGTTTTTTCCTTCATGATTAACATGGCAGAGTTTAGCTCATGCCTGCCTACCACTCACTATGTTTATACAGTTACCGGCGGGGGAGCGTCAGATGATTTATATTCGCACATTTTCTTACTTTAATAGTTGCTACAGGTTTTCGAGGGGTGTAGATCCCTCCCTTTTTACAATGGTATAAAAGCTACAGGCCCTGTGATAGAAAGTGCACCTGTGAATAGAAGTCAGGTGCCCTCTGATAGAAGTGCACACATACTTTTTCTTAAAATTTTTCTTTCACTTTTGGGGGATTTGTGGTCCTCCAGGAGACTGTGGGTTCATGGTTCCTAGATTAAGACTCTTCTCTGTTTTTGTAATCCCTTAAAAATGTGTCAGTATTTCAGTCTACCCTGACTCTTCGAGATCTTCCTCTCTGAGCTGTCACTGTCAACAGAAGTAGACATACAAGGGACCACATGGATAAAAAACCGACGAATACAGAGGGTCCGACCTCACTGGCAAAAGAGATCAGAATTACTAGCACTTAGAAAAGCCATTGTAACGATTACAGAATCCTCATTCTTTTCAGTTCTGCAACCCCATGAGAACTTTCCTAACTGCATCCTTCACCACTCTTGTTAAAAGGCATAACTAGAGTTGCAAAGAAAAGAAATGCAGTGCAGCTGGACCCTCCGTGGCTGAGAAGGCCTTGCCTTGGCCTCAGGCACAGCTGGCATGCAACTGGGAAGTGCAGCGCCTCCTGTTCCCTCCCTCACCGGAACTTGCCCCTCCCCAGCCTGGGCGCGGGTCCTGTGTTTTCCTCGTGGGTGCCTGGCTGGGGGCTGCTGCATCACAGAGTTCGTGGCCAGGAATGGAAAAGGACGTGTGTGGGCTAAATGAAGCACACAGTTAAATAGCCCGTAATAAATTGGATCTTTTCTTGGAAAAATGAACATTTTTCGTTTAAACACTTCATGGTTTGAAATGTTTTACAAAAGTAATAGGAAGGTACAAAGTGAAGGTCATTTCCCTTCGGCAGTGCCTGTTTCCATTCTGCGAGGAGAGCCGCTGTTACTCGGTTACCTTCCCAGGGTGTTCATCAAACATGGAAAAGCATGTGGTGGATCCGTTTGTTTTTGCTGGACTGGGATCCCATTTCGCCGTGCTCTGCAGCTTCTGCCTGCCACCTTGCAGGGTGGCGCCGATGTGCTGTTGTGCATGGGCTGTGTTAGTGCTGGCTCACCTTCCTCTTGTTTCATCTTCCTTTTCTAAGGCGCTGGTTTTCCTTTCCTTGTTTTTAAATTGGGGAGCTGGTACTCTAGCCTTCAAAGATGACCACAAAGCACTTTTTTATACCTGTGAACTCTTGGATTTTAACATATTTCACATGCTTTGGTCCAATTCAGTCATTAGTCTGGATGCTTCGATAGTCTCATCTTTGTTCAGTGGGAGCCTTCCCAAGTCTTTCTGACGTGACTCAGTGGTCTGAGTTGAATTCCTACAGTTACATATGATGAGGTATCCTAGCCTGTTTTTTAAAAAGTTTTTTTGATGTTTATTTATTCTTGAAGGAGAGAGAGAGAGACAGAGTGTGAGTGGGGGAGGAGCAGAGACAGAGGGAGACACAGAATCTGAAGGAGGCTCCAGGCTCTGAGCAGTCAGCACAGAGCTCTACATGGGTCTTGAACTCATGATCCGTGAGATCATGACCTGAGCTGAAGTCGGGCACCCAACAGACGAGCCACCCCAGGACCCCTATTCTAGCCTATTCTTTTCCACAAGTTAAAATAAAGTTTTGGAATAAAACTCAATTTTACTTTGCGCTGTGTTTAGAAAAATTTGTCTCACTAGCTTAACCAGATCTATCCATTGCACCCCTGGGTGTGCCTTATCAGTCAGTCATCAAATATTTTTGAGAGCTGCCATGTGTGCAGGGAAGCCAGGTAAATCCTGTTATGGGAGCAAACAAGTTACCCCAGTTCTTGTTCCCATACCAAGCAAACTACAGTGCAAACAACAAAAATGAGTCCTTATTATTCCTTAACATTTATCTTTTATCTTAAGAATATTTTTGGGAAATCACTGATCCATGGAAAGGTATGCAATTGAAAGCCGTATACAAATACAGTAATTTATTTTTTTTTCAGTTTTATTGAACAATAGTTTACATACAATAAAATCCACTCATTGGGAATGCTAAGTTCAATGAGTTTTAGTAAATGCCTATAGTTAAGTAACCAATACTACAATCAGTTTTCTACTACCACAAAAAGTGTCCTCTCTTTGTAGTCATTCTTTGTCCCCACTGTATTTCCAGGCGACCATGGAACATCTTTTGGGTGCTATAGTTTTGCCTTTTCTAGAATTTCCTATAAATGGAAATTTGTGTCTTGCTTCTTTCACTTATTTGGATGTTTTGAGTCTCTATGCTGTTGCCTGTATCAGTAGTTTTTTTTTTTTTTTTCTTTTCTGAGTAGTATTTCGTTGCTGAGATATACTGTTACATTTACATATGCAGTTGGGTTGTCCCCTTCAACCCCTGATCCTTTTGGGCTACTATGAATAATGCTGAGATGAACATTGCAAACAAGGCTTTGTGTGGACACATATGTCCCTTGAATAGACACCTGGGGATGGGGGATCTTAAGTATATGCTTAACTTTGCAAGAATTAACAGTCTATTTTTCAAAGTATTTGAACCATCTTACATTCATCCCACGAATGAGGGTATGAATACATATGTGCGTCAGGCATCGGGGTCCAGTGGCTCCACATCCTCCCTGACGTGTGTTGTTGCGTTCGTTTTAATTGTATCCTTTCTGACAGGCATGTAGTAGTATGCGTTGCGGTTTTATTTTTATTTTTTAAGTTTATTTATTTATTTTGAGAGCACTGGAGAGTGCACGAGCAGGAGAGGGGCAGAGAGAGAGGGAGAGAGAGAATCCCAAGCAAGTTCCGTGCAGTCAGTGTGGAGCCCAACGTGGAGCTCGGTCTCACAAAACTCGAGATCATGACCTTAGCCAAAACCAAGAGTCTGACACTTAACTGACTGAATCCCCCAGCACCCCTGTACTTGAGGTTTTAATTTTTATTTTCCTAATGACCAAAGATGTTGAGCATCTTTTCATGTGCTTGTTGACCTTCCATATATCTTTCCTTTGTGGTTCATGTTTTATTGGGTTGTATGTGTTCTTTATTGAGTTGTAAGAGTGCTTTCTATATTCTGAATCCCAAGTCCTTGTGTAGATATATGTTATGCTTTTGCAACTTAGTTCTAAGTTCAATTTTTGAAAATGTTTATTTTTGAGAGAGAGAGAGAGAAAGAGAGAGACAGATGAGCAGGGGAGGAGGAGAGAGAGGGAGACACAGAATCTGAAGCAGGCTCCAGACTCTGAGCTGTCAGAGCAGAGCCTGATGTGGGGCTTGAACTCACAAACTGTGAGATCATAACCTGGGCCAGAGTCGGAGGCTTAACTGAGTAAGCCACCCAGGTGTCCCTTAAATTCAGTTTTGATAAGAAAATGTTCAGTTCATCTACATTTTTCTTTGAAACTCAAAAGATACAATCTTATCTGAACAAAATCGTAATACATTTTAAGCACAATTTTATAATCATGCAAGGGAGAAAGAAAGAAAAGAAGAGTAAAGAGAAAATTCAGAGAAGAAATAAAGGAAATATTGGGGAAAAAGTGAAACAAGAGCGTCAAAAGGAAGAAAATGATTAGGAAAAAGAAAGAACTAGATAAAACCAAAAAGAGAGATGGAATGAGAGAGATCTTAAGACATGGAGGAAGAGAGCAACACACACACTTGAAGTTATGGCAGAAAAAGGAGAAATAGATATGGAGAAAAAAGGAGAAGACAAAAAATGCAGAGAGAAGGAAATACCACAAGTGTTTCCTCTAGTTCCCTGGTCCTGCATTAGCTAATCTGATAGCTCCTCTCTCGCTTCAGACTTCTCACGCCCAGCCTGCTTCCTGGAAGTCTCACTTTTCCTCCCAACTCCCAATTCTTCAATATTTTACCATTCCAGCTTCCACACAAGCAAAATAGCTGGCCTGTGTGTGTCCCTTCCATCTCCAGAGTATTAAAGCACAGACTCTGGAGTTTGGTGTGTGGCTTTGAATCATAGCTCTGCTATTTGCTAACTCTGTGACCCTGGGCAGCACCTAACCTTCAAGCTCCAGTTTGACCATCTGTAAAGTGGGCACAGTAGCACCACCTATGTCCAGTTTTTCTATGAAGATGAAAGAATCCATGTGAAGCTCTTATCATAGTGCTTGGTTATTGAATGTTAGCAGCTAGTGGTGAGTGAGTGAGTTGAGTGTGTGTGTGTGTATGTGTATGTTGGGGGAGGAAGTATTTCTTGGTTATCATTCCTTCTGCCTTTGGTTCTTTGCTCATCTTCTTTTAATCTGGGAGTATCTTAACAAACTAAAATATATAAGTGACAGAAAATAACAACCAGCATCATGCTTCTGGAACTCCAAGGTATAAACACAACTGTGTTTGCTCATCTGGAGTGTAAAGTTGGAAGTAATAATAATGATTATTTATGTAGTGCATTAACTTTGAGCATTTTACCCTAGTATTGACAGATATTTAGAACAAGACTTACAGGGTCCGGGGCAGGAGTTTCCTGGTCTCCGTAATAGGGACATGCCAAACAAAACTGTGGTGTGATAAACAGAGCTGAGGAAAGTGAGAGGTCTGAGATTTTTATCAGTTAATACTGGACACGAACCCTACTCTTTCATGCCGTCACCTCTGCCACAATTGCCATCATTAAACAGAAGATAGTATTTGCAAGGGGCTCCTTCCTGATGCAAGATCCCTTCTATAGTGTTTCTCATCTCCCTCTGCTTGAACATTATTGAAAACGTTTACATGCCTATGATTGTATTTTTTGGACTTTTCCAATTGTTAGAAATATTTTCCTTACACTTATATATTTTTAAAAATGTTTATTTATTTTGAGACAGACAGAGATAGAGCAGGATAGAGGCAGAGAGAGAAGGAGACAGAATCCCAAGCAGACTCTGTGCTGTCAGCACAGAGCCCCACGCAGAGCTTGATCTCACAAACTGTGAGATCATGACCTGAGCCAGTATTAGGAACTGAAGGCTTAACCAACTTGAGCTACCCAAGTGTCCCTCCTTATACTTATAAATATACTTACACACTTCGAAATTTTTCTTTGGTCCTGGATTAATATGGAAAAAAAATGGTCTTCCTCATTTACATGTAGACCATCAGCTACATAAGGTGAGAATGTGCCTCCTCTTTGTTTTCTCTCTTAGACATTTCCTAGTTCTTACCATTGTCCTCAGAGAACATGACTTCTGTATTTTCCTTGCTTTCCCATTTGCCTAACTTTGGATACAGGTAATTTATTTGTTACACATTTTAAGTGGCATCTATAATTGAGCCTAATATTCTGAGTACAATTGAGCCCAGCAGTATTCCTGCTTCCTCTGGTTGTGATCCCATCCTTCTGGAAGTCGGCCTAAAATGGCTGCATCAGCGTTCAGCCATTACATCACAGTGTTTATTTACTGAATTTGGGGTGATCATATAAGGTATATGTCAAAGTATCATATACTTTATCATCATGTAAGCAAGGACACTTTGGGAGTGAAAGGGCACACAATTAATAATTAGGCTCAGGCCATAGGCATAAACCAGAGTTGCCCTGGAAGGGCATGTATGGTCAACTGTAATTATATTAATTTGAAATCAAGCCCAAGGTCTAGGCCTTTTTTTTTCTTTTCCTTTTCCTGCTAATAGCCTTTTGGTTCCCTTCGTGCACTTAAGCAGTTGAAGTCTTTTGAACATAAATGCAGAACTTTCGACTTAGGCTTGTTTACACTTTAATTGTGTTGATGTTTGTCCTTGTAGAGATGATGAAGTCTAGATTTTTATCTGTCAAATTTGCTATTGCTTCCCAATCTGCATCATCTGAAAATCTGATAAATTTTCCTGTAGATTCTTCCCAGTCATTGGTAATGACAAAGGTGACTTCCTCAGGCCTGTGGCACCAATCCACCTCAACCTTGGGTGCTGTCAGTCTCTGGCCCTAAACTGAGAGCCAAGATCTTAGCTGTTCTCTTCTCAGGTATTTGCCTTTCAATAGGAGACAAAAAAACCTGTGAAATTTCAGAACAAAAAGAATAGATTCTAATGGTTGCTTCTCAAGGTGTCTTGGCAGAAGTTTCCTCGTGCAGATTCTGAGTATTTTCCATATATCAGCTAATAAGTGTTGAAGGTGGAGTTCCATGCAAGCATAGAAACTAACACAGGATACCATCTGATAGATGGATAGGTGCCCTAGTAAAGGCAGAGGTTAAGCAGAGTGGGGGTAAAAAAGAGAAAGACAGTTTTAAGAGGGCATCTTCCTCTTCCATTGTAATTGTCTATATAAAAATTTGACCTGGCAGTTAATAAAAGGACAATTTTTGTGGCTTTCAAAAGCCATTCATAGAGCAAAGAAACATTCCTTTGGTGGTCTCCTCTCCTCTTGACCACAGGATTTCTTTCTATCTCTCTTCCTATTATATATACACTATATCTAATATAGATACATTATATACTTATATAATGTAAATATTATACATTTATATTAACTTATATAATATGTATACATGTAATTTGTAGAATACATATGGATACAAATATATTACATTTGTATATATATATTTAAATTTTTAGTTCTGTTAACTTTAACTTGTGCACGTGTGTATTCCTTTAGAATAGTGACTTTTAGACACTTTTTGTTGCATCTGCCAGTGAGAAATACATCATACATAGTAAGCCAGCGCGTGCATGCGCATGGTCACGTGCGCGCACCCCCCCACACACATACACACACACAGCAGAAACAAGTTCTTTGAAAGAATATTTAGTATTTACAGTATCCTCTATTTCCCTGCCCTTCCCTTCCCTGCCCTTCCCTGCCCTGCCCTTCCCTTCCCGTTCCTTTTCTTTCCTTCCCTTCGTCTTCCCTTCCCCTTCCTTTCCTGTTCCCTTACCTTCCTGTTCCCTTCCATCTTACTTCATTCAAAAAGGGCTGATTGAAACCATATATATTGATTTCATACTGGTTTGCACAATTAGAGTTGGTGAAACACTGTTGTAAACTTATTATTCATTGTTGACACCTGAATCGTCTATAGAGGTAGATGCTTTTATCATGGTTAGTAGTCAATAGAAAGTTGGTCTCACTTGGGCAGAAATCAGCAATGATAACGATGATTGGGATTCCATCTGTTTTGTTCATATGGACAAACCACAAAAGACCTAGTACAATGAACTGATTTTGTTTTAGGTTTTCCCATATGAGAATAGCCGTTAATTCAGTACCTAGACAATGAACAGCAAGCAAATTCCTTAGTATTTTTTTAAATAATTTTTTTGGTACTCCTGGAAGTTCAGTATCTCTTGGAGTATGGGACCATGGAAAGCTAGACTACCATATTTTTTGTTTGGAGAAAACAGAGTGCTTCTGTTACATTGTGATGGGCTTTGGAGAGACAGATTGGTGTGGATTAAGTCTAAAAACTAGTTTTGAGACTTTAGGATAGATCTCTAAAATGTGCCAAGTTATTTTTCACTCATAAAACTAATGCTTACCTCAAAAGGTTTCTAGGAGAATTAGGGGCGCCTGGGTGGCTCAGACAGTTAAGCATCTGACTCCTGATGTCTGCTCATGGCATGATCCCATGATGTTGAGATGAGCCCCATAGGGCTCCTCTCTCTCCTGTCTCTCAAAATAAATAACTAAACTTTAAAAAAGTCATAAAGTTTAGTTATTTATTTTGAGAGAGAGAGTGTGAGAGCAGAGAGAGAGAGAGAGGGAGAGACTCTGAAGCAGGCTCCTCACTGTCAGCACAGAATCCCATGTGGGACTCGACCCCACGAACCGTGAGATTATGTCCTGAGCTGAAATCAAGAGTCAGATGATAAAATGACTGAATCACCTGGGCATCTCTAAGTAAATAAACTTAAAACAAGATTTTTAGCAGAATTAAATGAGGGAATGTATGCGATAACTTCTGATATATAGGAGGTACTATAGAAATATACACATAAATAATACAAATAAGCATATAAAGCATTATATATAAAACTATTGTATATATCTAATCCTATTCTATTTGTATGTACATATACATGTATATACACACACATTTACACATGTATAAACTCACTTCTGTTTTTTTTTCAGACTTGATATCTGTGTAATTGGGTTCAGAAACTTGCATTTAGATTTCTGAATCAGCCTGTTTTTGATAGTCTTGATTATCAGTGTTAATATGACACTTTGAGAAGGAGATAATTGATTAATAGTAAACATTATGATTTTCTGATAGGAATTCCACTTAGGTATAGTATAATGGTTTACTTAGTGTTAAAATTTAAACCTTGGCTAGAATGAAAATTAGCGTTGATGCATTTGAATTTTATTGTTTCCCCACTCCAAAGGAAGCAACATAACAGTGTCATTTGTTTTTGAATATTTACTCATTAATGTATGAATCAAGTGATCAATGTTTTTGAGACTAACATTCCTATTGATGTTTTGACAATTACTTAATTACATATGCCTATATGGCATATTTTCCATGTTCATTAGTTTCTTTTGAAGTATTATAACTGTTGTAGACATCGTTATATACATAACATTTGTCTAGACATTGTCTTATGTTGTAAGACTGTGGTAAGAAGGAGTCAGACACATCTCACCCTCTGACCACTGCATATACTTGCTAAATACATTAATAACTGCTTTAATAACTGCTTTAACAAGTCAACCTTTAATTGTCTAGAATCACATCTATTAGTATTTGGTAATAAGAATGGCATTTTTTTGAGGACGTTGTAAGTAATAATTACACCAAAGATGAGCTAGAGATGTCAGATGGATTCTCTCTTCACACATTTACGGCTATTGTATAGAAGCCAGATTAGATTTGTTCTTTTTATTTTTTTTTTAAATGTTTATCATTTTTGAGAGACAGAGAGAGAGACAGAGCATGAGTAGGGGAGGGTCAGAGAGAGAGGGAGACACAGAATCTGAAGCAGGCTCCAGGCTCTGAGCTGTCAGTGTAGAGCCTGATGTGGGACTGGAACTCACGAACTGTGAGATCATGACCTGAGCTGAAGTTGGATGCTTACCCAACTGAGCCACCCAGGCGCCCCAGATTAGATTTGTCCTAATTTGCCTGGAGGTGTATGTGTGGAATTATAACAGTTTTTCAAGTGAGACAAATTTTGCCTCTGTATGACAAACCTGCTACCAAATAGTGTCATCACATGGTGACAGACATTGAATTGGGTTCAGAGGATCTCAGTCCAAATTCCAGCTTGATTCCGTACCAACTTTTTGGTCTTAAGAAAAATCTTAAAATGTGTGCTCAACCACACGTAGGATGCTTGGATGCCTTCTCAAGTGACTGGCCTCTTGGTGGTAGGGAAGGTAAGACCCACGTGGTTTGCTCCTTAGAGTTTACTCTCTGGGATTGAGAAGAAACAATCCCAGTTAACTCTCAGGGTCTCCAGTAATTTTTACTACCAATATGTAGGCCTCTTTATAGTATACAAAGTGTGGTTGAACTTGTTCATATTTATAATTTATTTTGATTTAGAGATTTTATCATGAGCAGCGTAGGCAACTCACTCTGAGATTTTGCTTCTTTATCTCAGAGAAGGAAAAGGTTGGATTTTATCTGAAGCCCCTTGGAGTACTGACATTTTAGCAGTGTAGAAGCCTGCCACTTTAAAAGGCTATCTCTCCCTCTCTTGAGTAGTGAAATAGCTGACTTTGGCCTGGAGGAAGTTATCCTGCATTTTCATGGCTGCCCATCCAGGTATTGTGATAAACTTTAATGTTTGCTAACACCTCTAGTAAATTTTCTCTCGCCTTTGTAACATTGAAGAGGACACTTTCCCTCTTACATACCCTCTCTACACTTAGATTAGGCCGTGGCCAGGGGAGGTAGATGGTTGGTGTGAAATTTCCACACGGAAGCAAAACAAAACACACACCTTTTAAAAACACACTCTAAACATAGTTCTATACAAACTTTGTATTTCAGGATACTTTCTTAGAGAAACCGAAAAGACCAAAGAAAGCTACTGTACATTTTCAGCTAATGAATTTGTACCTGTCTTCTGACCAACTCTGAATTCTAATGACTAGTGTCCAATGGCGCCTTGTGTGCCTCTCCCGTACCCTAGGGAGAGTTTTCTTACTACTTTCCATTTTATCATTGGGAAGGTCCCATAATATTCACTGAGCTCTGCCACATCCTGTTTGTATCATAAAGAGAAAAAGGAAAGCTCTAGATGCCCTCCCTCCCCACCTTTCTCCACGTGGAAATAATAAAGCCCTTGGCAACCATGTTCCCTGTAATCAGTATGAGGTAATTTTACTAGCTACCATGAAAGAGTCATTTGTTGAATGCCTGCTTTGTGATAGACATTTGCTGATGGTTTAATATGTCTTGCATCATTCAAATCTTACAACATGTTTCTGAGGGAAGAGAAATGAAACAAAGTTTTCTTTCCACCATTACCAAAGGAAGTTGCTGGCCATTACGTAACTTAAATTTTGCATCTAGTAGCCCCACATGGAGTAGTGTGGTTTCTGGAGGTGCAGAATCTGCCTTAGATACAAACATTTTAGAAAGTGCTTTTATAGATAGAAAGCAAATCATTTCAAAACTATTTAGATAGGGGTTGTAAGTGGAGGTTTAGACTGTTTTCTTGCCAGATTTACACGGAATTGTATGGGAAAGTTACTTCTTTGATATCCAGGTTATGTGTTCCACACTGTTTGAATGGCTTTCATATTTTGTAGTGGAGAAACCACTTGTATTTATAAGCACCCTAATGCTGCCGAATCTTTCAGTTTAAAGTGAACACTTCTGGGATGTTTAATTTCCTTCCAGAGTTGTAAAAAAAAAAAAAAGTTCTAATTCTAAGGCATTGTTCTTATCATATTGCCTGACTGAATATATCATGATTTGTTGGACTACTGACATTTCCTGAACTTCTGTATTTCTGCACAGTTGTTGGCCTTAAGCCCTCAGGTTATGCTTTTTAAAAAATTTGACTCACATTGCTTCCTTTAATTTGTGCTTTTAGTGTTGGCTCCACGAGATAAAACTTTCCTTTTTAATTATTCTTTGAGTCTCGAAATGCTGAAGCAAATGTTGTCAATGAATTCCCAAACAGACACTGAGCCACTTTCTAATTGGAAACCTCTCTGAAAGCTTTTTCTTATATACCTTTGAATTTAGAGAATGAGCCTACCAAGGAATACTAGAGGGCAGCGTGTGGAGGGGGCAGATGAGAGAGGGCAGGTCTGAAATAGCGGGATCCTATTGTGGAGGAGGAGGAGTGTGGGACGACTGTCAAAAGGCTCCACCCTTGCCAGTGGTAGGCATTGTACCTGCATGTTTTATTTTTATTTTTTATTTTTTCTAAATGTTTTGTTTATTTCTAAGAGAGAGAGAGAGAGAGAGAGAGACAGCGTGAGCAGGGGAGGGTCAGAGAGAGAGGGAGTCACAGACTGAAACAGGCTCCAGGCTCTGAGCTGGCAGTCAGCACAGAGCCCGACGCGGGGCTCGAACCCACGAACCGCGAGATCATGACCTAAGCGAAAGTCGGACGCTTAACCCACCAAGCCACCCAGGCGCCCCAGTACCTGCATGTTTTAAGAGGCATTGCATGAAAATAGAGATTGCCTCCTCTGCTCACTGTTGTCCCATTTCAGGGAATTCAAGAATTTCATACAATTGCACACTGTGGCAGCTCTTAAACCACAGGTGCGTACGCTTGTTGCAAATGGGGCATTGCTGGTGTGTGTTCAGGTTCTGTCCGAGACCTGTACTTCTTGTTGTTCTTTGCTGGGAGCTCTGTAAGGGGTTAGTCATCTCTTAATCTCAGTGAAGCTGTTGCTGAATGGATGAAGCAATAAAGCAATATTAATAATAATATCTTACATTTATAAGAAGCCTTTAAAATTCAGAGTGCTTTCTCACAGATTTTGATTCTGTGAATGTCAGCAGTCCTTTGAATTAGGTGTGGCAAATATTATTAACACCTTTATTATGCAATCAGTTTAGAATCAGACAAAATATGTGACTAGCTCAAGACCAGTAGATTTTTTATTTTTCCTAAAAGAGGAAGAGAGAATGAAACACACGAGCACATACTTGCACACGCACACACCCATCACCATCACCATCCCCACCATCAACAAGACAAGCATTTGTACAGAAGTCTGTGTATGCCCTACATTCTTTCCCACCAACCAAAATAGTCCTGCGATACTAGTTCCCACACAGAAGCGGATTGGTTATTTATTTACTGTAGTACGAAATGAGACGCGATCCGTGGGAGGCTGCTGAGGGTGACCGTAGAACCGAAGCCCTGAAAGCGGAAAGAGCTTTTGAAATTGGAGCTTTTGAAATTCTATCTCAGACACAGTGGGTGGAGGCTCGTTCATCTGGCCATCTTGACCTTCTCTCCTTCTCACCTCTCCCCAGCCCACATCTCAGGTTATTGAGCCTTTTGGCTCTGCTGCTTTCTGTGAAATCTATGGCTCTTCCCCAGCTACCATGCAGCCCAAATTCGGATCCTCACTGTCTCCCAGAGCGCTGGCAGGGGGCTTTCTGCTGGTCTCCTCGCCTTTCATTCACATCGTCTTTCGCATGCTCTAAGAGCTTAAAATCCTTTAAGAGTCTGACATTTTCCAGGGGATAAAGTCCATTCTCCTAATCTGACACATAGGACTCTGCAGACCCTGACTTCTCCAACCACTCCATTCTCATTTCACAGCCGGGGCCGTGGATTTCCTGTATGCTTAGCAGGTCCTTCGGCGCTCTCCTCTGCCTCTGTACTGACAGTTGGCTCTGTTTGGCATGCCCCCGTGCATGTGAGCCCCCCTTGCCGATGTGCTGAATTGGTGCTGTTTCTTTCAAACATGGCTTGTGACTACTCCTTTGGGTGGACTAGTCTGACCTCCCTGGTGAAGTTGGTCACGTGCAACTTTGTGCCCCATGGTACCTTTTCTTGAGCTCCATTGTGAAGCTGCCAACACATGGTAGATGCCTTCTCATCTGCGAATGTTTTGGGGACAGGACCTGATTCTTATTAGCACCCAGCATCATGGCCAGACCAGTCAATGTGGTTTGGCTGAATGCTTGGCTTCACATCACAATTACCACAGCCACAACAATCAGGACCACGACACATACCGTCTGTTTGCTAGTTACCCAAAGATACTACTAATCAGGAGTGCTACTGAAGTGATCTAAAATCTAGTGAAAATATTTTCTCCCTTAGAGGACCATTTCCTAATCAACTTAATTAGGGATCTGTAGTAATGGAGAAGAACACAATTTTTCTCTTTTCTTTTCATGCATGGGCCGAATCAGAAGGGTAGGCTGCAGATTATGGAGTTTAGTTCCACTTGAGTGTGGATTTCTGTTTTTGTTTCACTAAAGCAATGTACAATTTAGTCACTTGCCTGGTACAGGACAGTGGGAATAGTCTGCTGCATTAAATTGGGAACATTCTTTTGGTGGTAACAGTGAACAACCTCCATATTGGTGCTTGAAAAAAATTGTATTTTCTCTTTGTAGTTACTAATACATAGGGAGTAATTTCTAGGGATTATAAAAGATGTTGCCAAGGGAAACAGTTTTCAGGTCTAGTTATTTGGTTTTCACACACATGTGCCAAGTGGTAATACATGTATCATATAATGGTGATGGTCTCTCAGCCTACTTTTAGCGGTGTCTTTTAGAAGGTGTCTGTTTCTTGCTATGTATAAAATGTTTACTCATCCACATCAGCTAAACCAGAAAATTAGCAATTAGTTTTCTCTAGCCCATGTGTGTATGGAGGGGGAGGACAGTCAATAGAATTTGTGTTTATGATTACAAGCTCTAGAGAAAGTCATTATTTCTTCAGTGTTTTTAAGATTTCTTTAAAAAATTAGTCATATTTCCCTTTTATAATGTTTGTTTATTTACTTTGAAAGGCAGAGAGAGAGAGACAGAGAGGCAGTGGATGGAGGGGCAGAGGGATAGAGAGAGAAAGAGAGAGAGAATCCCAAGCAGCTCCACTCCCAATGTGGAGCCTAACATGGGGCTCAATGCCACAAACCATGAGATCATGACCTGAGCCAAAATCAAGAGTTGGACGCTTAACCAACCCAGGCACCCCTACAGTCATATTTCTTGATCATTTATGCCATTAGAGCCATAAGAGAGATTTGAAAAGAGATCAAGTCTATTGTTTAATTTTATCATTATTTTAATAGAGAATAATGGAATTAGCATATATATATGTATATGTATATGTAGTCAAGAATGTGGCTAAAGTAGGTATTTCAGTTGACTGAATTTTATTTTTGTGATACATGTTTAAAAAATGAGAGTGACCTTAAATATTAACATGTCAACCACAATAAGGTACATTTATCATATTGAATTAATATAATTTTTTTGTGAAAAAAGTGAAGATAATGTTTGGATTTTCTGTATCACTACTCCTTTATCATAGAATATTGAGAGGTGATCTTTATTCTAGATTGTAGTCCATTTCACAAACATACAGAATCATTAGTGTATGGAAGAACTGTTTACTCAAATTTTCAGTTTTCTTATTAAAAAGAAGAAAATACATTTAGCTTATTATTGACTTATATTGACTTCGAGATATCACCAACTGTATTATTCCACTATGATTTCCTATCTTGATATTTAGTATCGAATTAGGACCATAATCTTAGTTTAGTGTTGTTGTTTTGCTTTGTTTTTCCTTATAACACACTGCGTCTCCGAGTTCCACACTACGTTCACCCCAGGTATGTGGAGACTTGGGCAATGGATGACTGAAATGTGTTTTGTTATAATTGATTGTTTCTACTTCTTGGATCACTTTGGCTGTCAAAGATACATACCATGAATAAATAATTAATGGTGCAAGGTCAGGTAAGACAGTGAAAATGACTAGTCTCATTCTCTTCACTTTCTAAGACCAGGTATCCCATTATAATTAAGAAGTACCTTATAATGTCATGATTACATTGACTTGATTTTTAAGTAAACCACACTAATGATGGTGTCCTTTAAAAAACTGAAACTAATGAAGAAGAGGGTATTTTAACAGTCTAAATAATTATTTGGAAAGGATGTTATGGGGGACTTTGAGTTGATTAGGAGATAGGCTCAATCTTCTTTCTACTCAGGGATTGGAAGATTTCAATGCTGGGCTATGAGAAAAATAAGAAATGCTGGTTGCCTTAGTTACAGTGTTTTTGTTTGTTGCTTTGTCATAGACTGCCTCTTTAAGGTGTGCCCTATGAACCGATATTCTGCCCAGAAACAATATTGGAAGGCTAAGCAAGCCAAACAGGGGAACCACACAGAGGCAGCCTTGCTGAAGAAATTACAGGTAAGGGCCAGGCTGCCATTTGTCTGACTTAGGCTAGACCAAGAATAGCAATAACAAGCAATCTGTTTTGTATCTTAGTGATTCCACTTGATGCACAGAGATTTTAGAATAGACATAGCAACACACTGAAAGTAGAAAAGACTTTTCAGTTATAGGGTGTGACCACTGATTTCTTGGCATGTAGCTAATAGATTTCTGCTGCTAGTTTTTAAGGTGTGCCTGCCACACAAATTCAAAGATTCATATCAAACTGGAAACCATTCAGAATCTCTGTAGGAGTATCAGATCCAGTTATATTTTACTTGGCATCATACTTAATTTTTTTCCTGAAAGACTAGAAAAAGAATTGAAAGTCTGTTGTTTTTGGTTTGGGCTGAATGTAAATTTGATAGAACTTAAATTTTGCGTTATTAAAATTCCTGTTACTTTCAGAATTGAAACTATTTTGAGACTTTTGAAATTCACCTACTGTTTTTATATTCTGTTTGGTTGCCTAACAGTATTCCTTCGGAAACTAGTTTTAGAAGACCAAAGAGCCTAGTACTTTTCTGAAATTTCCAACATAGAAGCATCCCAAGATATTTTTGGCCACATTTCAGCACTACCCTGAGAGAATGATCATACTCTATTATAATCACTTCGTTGTCGGTCCTACAACCCGCCCAGCCCCAGGAGGAAAGCAATCAGCCTATTTTATTCATGGTTACAGTTTTTGTTCCTAAACGAATCCTTGTTGTACTCTGTTTGCTATGTTTCCATGCTGAATATTTGCTAACCATTTTCCAGCATGCTGCAGAACTGGAACAAAAACAAAATGAATCAGAGAATAAGAAACTGTTGGGAGAAATTGTGAAATACAGTAATGTTATACAAGTAAGTCTATTTACTTTCTCTCTTAAAAAAAAAAAGGTGAATATTTTCTGGGTAATCCGTGTCTGTTAGGAATGCCAAGCCGCATTAAAATTTGGGCATACAACAACTTGTTCTTTGATGGGAATTATGGATATGATACTTTCAGTTGGTGTTCAGCACCGTATAGATGTTCACGAATAAGTCTGGTGAGTATACCCATAAGGAAGTGCGCTTGTCTATATGTAGGTACATGTTTTTCCCCCAAAAGGAGGAACACAGGGAAACATAATTTCTAAAGTTCTGTAGTAAGACCCTCCTTTAGAATTAGTGAGACTGACATGTAACATATGAAGCTTTATCTTTACATTTTGTAGTGTTCATGTTATAGTTTGAGATGGGAATGGTCCTTGAGTTGTTACTAAAAGATTTATTTCAATGATTTATCTCAGCTGCATTCCTCTCCTGTTCTTCACTTAGGTCTTTGAGCTCTTTACTTGGCTATTTGTTAATATGTGCCCCACCTTGTTTCAAAAAGAATGGAAGGCATTTTCAAAAATACATACCACATACGATAAAATAGAAATAAATAAGTTGTTTGGGTCAAAGGGAAGATAGTGCTTAAATGAATAAGGTGAAGTCAGGGGGAGGCATGTTTATAAATACCATGTTTTAAAGGCTGGTCACCTTTGGCTAGAAGCCTTTTGTTGCTCACTTTCCTCTATGGGAAACGTAATATACTATAGCGCTCACGCAGGAAGTCCTTAACATAGAACTAAGTCAAAGGTCTAGAAACCCAAATGTTCCCAGGAAGAAAACCAGAGAAGTATTCCTCCAATGAGAGCTCATAAAGAGGACACTGTTTCATATAGTGTTAACCGTAACAACTTCCTTACAGAAAGCACTACAATGAGGTGTTTCATAGAGCTGTTTTAAAAAATAATACTGCCTGATGTTTTGTATTTTGCCAATGGCAAAATGCCAGTGCACAGGACCATCAAAGCGGCCCTCTGCTGGGACAAGATGAGAGCGCTAGAAGCTGCAGCTCTCCGAATGTAGGACTTTATCTAATGAACGATGATACGATCGATACCTGTGGCATGGGTGGGTTGCATGTCCCTTGAGAAATTCTCCCTAAATGGAGTTTTTCTTAACCGAGTTTTGACCACAGCTAAGTGCCAGCAAGTGGAACTAATGTTTCCTGTCAAGAACCTGAAGTGCAAATGCTTGCATTACCAGTTAGGGGCCGAGCCATGTACTCTAACAAGGTGGATTCCAACGGAGTGGGGCTGGACCATGAGGGTTTCATTGGGTCATGAGATCATTTCTTTCTTATATTGTGGATATTGAAATGACCGTTCTGTTTTGAAATGATTGCAATAATAGACCGGAAGATTATTTGTTTTAGCCTTCCTACTCAGTAGAATACTGTTTTGGAGACATTTTATAAATGGCATCCAAAAAATCTGAGAAATGGCGTGTCCATGCTCATCTGAGAAGGGAAGTAGGATCAGCGAGCAGGGATTATTTAGGACGCAAAGCCTGCCTCTTTACACAGGAAGAAGAAGGGCTGTCCATGGCAAGGACGGTTAATAACACTAAGTGGTTTGGTGCATTATTTTAGTTTCTTGGTTATTTTTTAGTATATTCTGTTGTGTCTGTGCAAGAACTGAGAAAACGTGATTGGAATTTCCTGATCTCCTTTGGGAAGCTTGGTTTTATCCTATTATTTATCAGTAGATAAAAATGGTTCAGAGGTGTCCTCTGGTTTGATTTCACCATGTGCCAGTTGTGGGGTGGAGGTGAGGAGGATCCTGAAGAAAGTCAGCTTGAAAAGATGGTGAGTGTGAAGTGTGAAAAGAGCTCTTTTGTTTGCCTTGCACCCCAAGCGGAGTTATGTGGGCACAAGATGTACGTACAAACATACCCATGTAATTAACAGAGGACATCAAAGAGTAAAGGTGGTAATGTCTTTTTCCCTACAGCTACTACATATAAAAAGCAACAAGTATCTGACTGTCAACAAGAGATTACCTGCTTTATTGGAGAAGAATGCCATGCGTGTGTCCTTGGATGCTGCCGGCAATGAAGGGTCTTGGTTTTATATTCATCCCTTCTGGAAGCTGAGAAGCGAGGGTGACAATGTATGTAAAAATAAAATTAAGAGAGAAACAGTGTGTTCATAAAGACAATAATTCTTAACAAGTGAGAGAATCCAAGTAGCACAAAGAAGGGACACGTAGTTTTCAATCAATACATTCTTTTTATGGTCATATCTTTAATAGATTCAAAGTATTTATTTATGGTGCAAGTTGCACTTGGGAATCATGAAAAGACAAAATCCAGAGTAATTAAAAATCATCTTTCAGTTGGAATTCATGTGAAAGAATTTAAGTAAAGCTAACAGTGGCCTAACCTTTCAAAGGAGAAATAGAGTTTGCTTCCTTTCTTAAGCAGGAGGGAGCATGGTTGTAATGAGAAAACTATGCTTAGGAAATGTTGCTTATCCCTTTGAATTAATGGAGTAATGCAATCATTATGACAGTATTTCACTTACTGGCTCTATGGGCAGCTGTTTACAGCCTATACATCTTAAAGATGCATAATGTATAAGGAGTTATAGACGGGCACTTGCTTGTTGGTGACAGTATTGAAAATATGTTTTGGAATACATGTATGTTGTATCATGTAGATTTTAGCAGCTGCTAAAGTATTTTCTGCTAGAAAATTTATAATGAAAATTATGTGAAATGATCCAATAGGATACATCGTTATTTATTTTCACTTGTACTAAATAAAGTAGCAAGTGATAGTCCCTAGCACATAGGAAATGCTCAATAAATGCTGAATAACTTTCATAAATAGAATAGTTTGCAAATATTGGGTCATGTGATCAAGAACATAGTTGTGATTTAAAAAAATAGCATTATAAAATCCAAGCAACATAAAAATATAATTATTCTGACAGTTTTCTCAGTACTTTGATTACATTTTAAATATGTTTTGGATATTTCCTGTCCTAGAAATGTCCTCTTTTATAGTGAATCTATTTTTCCAGTGAATTTTGAAATATACATTCAATTCCACAGGATGCCAGCTTCATGGTTTAATTTGGTTAATAAATTATCTGATGATACCCTTTTTAGGTAAGGTTTGGGAGACGCATGGCATGCAGGAATGTAGCGCACTTTAAGTCTTGTGTTGGATTCCTTAAAATAAAAGTCCTACTTGTTTATTTTTTGGCATCAAGTGATGTGTGCTGTATGAGCATGATATACATTTTAATTTTGGTAGGTAGTTAATTACAATCAACTCTCAATTATTTAGAGACTGATTATGCAGCTTACAAACAACCTATGTCTTTTGGTACCCATTCTCGTAATGCTTGCCTCCCTCTCTGGTCCTCCACTGAGTAGTGTCCCTGGCATGAAATCAGTGCTTCAAAAAAAGCAAAACCTGAGCTCAAGTTCTGAGGGAATATGAGGAAATGATTGGATAAATTAAGGCCTTTAGATTAACTCTGGATTTTATTAATTCATTGTTTATTTATTCATTCATTCTATCTATTTCTCTCCCTGCTTCCAGATGCCTTTATAGGATTGACTGAGAGTTGAATGTAATGAACTATTCCAAGTAATTAGTTGTCTTGGGGTCGGGGGGTCCTACCACCTAAACACTCCATCTTGGTAAAATGGACAATGAAATTGTTAAGTGCAATATAGAAATCCTTATATAAATGTGCTCCATAAAAGCATGGCTGAAACAACCTTCCACATTGCTTTTTGCTGTAACAGCTCACTGTTTTTGCTCACCACTATGTAGCTATTGTGTGTGATTAAGGTTGCTGTGAAAACATAAGCACACCCATAGCCCTCTCTTTGCCACTTAAATATATTGCAATGCTCATTTTCTTCCCTAGGAGTAGGTGGCACTCCCTAGCAGTAAGTTTCATTCTAAAATTCTAAAATGTAGGAAATGCTGTCATGTCATAGCAAATGATTTAATTATTACTGATTTTCCTTAAGAGTGGATTAAGCTAAGAAGACATTGAAAAGTTCAAAGGACTTTTAAAATTATACGTTACTATTTAGCAATTAGTAAGTTGTGATTTAGGTCGTAAGTATCCAGTAAGGTGTTTGGTGACTGAAATGAAACTTAAGAATGAGGCTGATGAGGGGCGCCTGGGTGGCTCAGTTGTTTGGGCTTCTGACTTCATCAGGTTATGATCTCGCAGTTTATGAGTTCGAGCCCCATGTTGGGTTCACTGCTATACTCTCTCTCTAAAAAATAAACAAACATTAAAAAATAAAAAGAATGAAGCTGATGATAGTCTGGGGAGAAAAATGCTCGTATTCCCACTTATGTCATATCTTACAGAATTGTCAGTTAGATGGTTTTTGGGGAAAAATAGATCCATGGACCCCTCAATTTGAAGCTGTATAGAAGCTCTTCCTTGCTGTTGAATAATTTAGAAAGTCATTGGGAATAGCAGAGTATGTAAATATTTCATTTTTATTTATTTTCTCATGATTTAATGTTTTTTTTTTTAATTTTCAACTTTGATTTAAGAAGTTCGTACTTTTTCTTGATGGTAGATTTTAAAAAGGAGAAAAGCCTAGATCTTCCTCCAGCTGAGAGAAAAATTCAACTCTTAGGGAAAGAGCCTCTTCAAATAGCAAGTAGATTTTGCTATTTTGCAAAAGTAGGTCTCTTGGAAACCTAGCAAAGGTAGGACTAGATCCCTGGTGTTTTGGTTTTTACTGAAATGTTCTTTTCACCATGCCAGATGCCACTTCAGAAGAAAGGTGGCTGCCAGTGATATTATGTTGCTCTTTATTTTCAGTAAAATCTCAACTTGAATCTTACATGACTGTCGCATAGAATCAACAAAAGTGCTTTTGGAATAGGAATTTTTAAAAGATGCTTTTGTACTAGGATGAGTGTGACATGGCAGAAAATGATTGCAACCTCAAGTTCTGTGTTAAATACATACCATCTGGAAGGCATCCGACCACATCGGTGGATCAGACCCATGCTACACCACATTCCATATTTACCAATTTATCCAATTAGGTGTAAATTCCCCAAGAACAGGGACTATTTCTCACATGTTTGTATGCTTTGACACCTCTTACTATTCTTTTTATTTCTTTTGATTAGCATTTTGTCCATTTCATTTGCAAGTTTTTTTGGTTTGTTTGTTTTTGTTCTTTCTGTTTGGTTGTTTTCAGCTTGGTTAATCAAAGTAACCAAGTTCTTATGAACCCTTGGTGCCTGGAACATTTTGGCTATATGACTGGTCTCTTAAAAATATACAGTTTAAGACTTTACGGGTAGCGTTTTGAAATAAATAGAACATATGGATTGCCCAAAGTTTACAGAAAAGTATTCTAAAATAGTAAAACTTAGGTAAGTGGATATAGGTGCAAATGAAAATATTCTTTTCATTGAAAGGACATAGCTAAAATATATCATTATATTTAGTATCTTATTGGCTAATATTTATATGATGCAGACAAGAATGACATTGTAAACCAAATCCAGTTGCTTTTTAAGAAATTAGAAGATCAGACACAGCACTGGCAAGATGTGTATTAAATCCCAGTAATCATAGTGTGGATAACGACATGGACTTCTTCCTGGCTCTGGGAGTTAGAGCCACTGTGGTGTCATGTGCAATAAGAAGTGTGTGTGTGTGTGTGTGTGTGTGTGTGTGTGTGTGTGTGTGTGAGAGAGAGAGAGAGAGAGAGAGAGTTGTGAAAGGGGATGTTGGAAATATGTTTATGTCATGTTGGCTTTTGTATGTTTTTTTAAATTAAAACTACTCACCAATTTTGGCTCATAGATAGAAAGCAATATAAAGATGTTTCACTGAAAGTCTCTTGTCCTTTTTTTCTATCTCCCCAGTTTTTGCCCCCTGCCCTACAGTTAACCTCTGGAAAGGTTTCTTATGCATGTGCTCTTTCTCCTTCCCTCCCCTTCTTACACAAATAGAGCCCACTTTGCTTCCTCACCCTCTCACTTAACACTTTCCTTGATGGTATTCCCTTATCTGCGCATAGAGAGCTTCTGTGGTGGCTTTTGTGAGTCAGGCACCAGCATCCGACTAATGATGGACTTGAAAGGCGGGTGATGAACAGAGACCAATCTGTGAGAGACCAATTCTAGAAGCTACTTCTGCAAACTAAGAACAATTTCCCTTTGCTTAAATAGTGAGCTTGAAGCTCCTCTATCGTATTTGAATCTCCAGATATAGTTTGTGACAGCAGTACTATGTGTAAATGTAGACTTCCTGTATATAACCCATAAAATCTTATTTTATATTGGAAATATGAAATTGTGTTCCAGAAAGTCTTGGCCTAGGTTAAGATACAGGAAGAAGTTTTGCTTATTCTTATGTTCTGAGTCCTGATTTGCTTTTCAGTTTTCTGTTAATGTATTCTCATATTCATTTAGTACAAAATATGCAAAGAGAAGGTATTGGTTTTCATTTCTGAGATGGTAAGCAATTTTATATGAGAATTGAGAGTATAGGTTCTACAGAAATAAGCTTTCTAATGGATTGTCACAAGAGAGACTATAATAACTCTAAAATTAAACTGTTCCTTATCATCACCAGGAAAGCATAACTTTATTTCCTGCAATTTGAGGTATGAATAGAAATTCTTGAGGATAAGTTGGACATTGTTAATGATAACAAAAATGAAAAATCAACTTAGACTTACTCCTCTACAGCGTTTCTACTCACACAATTTTTAAAAATTTTATGTATATTTTAATTAAGTGATTAATTAAGTGATTAATTAAGTTTTTTTAAGTGATACCTACTCCTAACATGAGGCTCAAACTTCTGACCCTGAGTTCAAGCGTTGCATTCTCTACAGATTGAGCTAGTCTGTCAGTAGAGTCAATTTTTTTTTAGCTAATTAAAAAAAATGAATACCAAGTTTAAAGAGCAATATTAGTTTTGGATATTTAAGATAAAAGTCAACCAGGTGCTCAAGGAGCAAACAATAAATATATTTCTGCCAGGTCATACCTAATGTGCATTTCCTGAATCCAGATGGCATTAGCATGTTTAATAGATTTCTGAGATTGTGGGAAAGACCAAATTTAACAGACTTGTTTTTAATTCCCTAGATAATACACATATATGGCATTTTCTCCTTGCACTTGAAGTGGTTCAAATATTTAGGCAGATTGATTGTTTGTGGCGGATGCGTTCACTCTCTCTGCTGTGCACATGGCATAAGAACCTCGTGTTGAGGCATAGTGTCCTATTTATTGACATTTAAAAAGTTCTTACTGAAATGGGAGACTAATAAGAAAAGGATCTACACTAGATTTCTGAATCCAGGCTGATAAGCATTATAAACATGATTACATGATCATTAATCAGAAAACATTTTACCTTAAAGAGAAAAAAAATTGAACTAAGATTTGTGTGGAGGACAAACTGAAATTTGTATGTTAGGTCAATATCAAGGACTTCTGTGCAGTTATTTTTAGCTTCATATAAAGCACCATGGATCTGCTCAGTGTCACAGTTGCAACTTATTTCTGATTCCTAGATTGTCGTAGGCGACAAAGTTGTTTTGATGCCCGTGAATGCAGGACAACCACTACATGCCAGCAACATAGAGCTTCTCGATAATCCAGGGTGTAAAGAGGTAAGTTCAGGAGGAAAGAAAATGAATTTGTTTATATTCATTGTGAGAAAAAAAGTCATGTAGCTTCATTTATTGTTTTCATGAGCATAACTCCAGTTATGGTAATTAATATTTCTAAGACCCATGTAGATAATGATTGCTAGTTTTGGATGGTGTTTGTGTTGAAGTACATACCTCATTGTCCAAAGTTATCTTTTTTCTCTTTTTACCTGTTGGAGGAATAATTTCTGGAATGCGTAGTTTCATAACTTAATGTTTCTTCATTAATAGGTGAATGCTGTTAATTGCAACACTAGCTGGAAAATCACTTTATTCATGAAATATAGTTCCTATCGAGAGGATGTACTAAAAGGAGTAAGTATGTGTTACATGGAACATTTGCCAGAAGCATTGAAGGTAGTCTTACTGAACTTCTATATGCAAAACCTGTATATTCACTAGCATTCATACTTCAGAAGATGGTTATAGACCTTAATACTCACCATGAGTGTTTCATTGGGTTTTCCCTCTTTTTGGAATGTATAAATAATCATTAAAAGCCAAGTAATTAGCATAAGGGTACAGAGATAAAAGCCAGAAAGAGACATCTGCTTCTTAGGTCTATTTGTTCAGAATTTTTTTGGAAATACGGTTTGATTTTCCTGTTTTCCTAGGGTGATGTTGTTAGGTTGTTTCATGCAGAACAAGAGAAGTTTCTGACTTGTGATGAATATGAGAAAAAACAACACATTTTCCTTCGCACAACCTTGCGTCAATCAGCCACTTCTGCTACTAGTTCCAAAGCACTCTGGGAAATAGAGGTGTGTAAATATTTTTGGATTTTAGTAAGTATTTATGTAAAAATCCCTGGATTTACCAGTCTGATTATTTTATTATATAAATAATATATAAGCATCATTTATGATAAATTGATAAAAGACTAATATTTGTGAACTAACTTATCCTCTTAATTACTGTGATCAATTTGAAATGTTACTACTTCCTTTACCTATCCTTTCTGAGGCATCTCTCTTCCTCCCTCTCTCTCTCTCTCTCTCCCCCCTAGAAATAGGTAAAACATTAAAAAAAAATAAAGATAGATATCAGAACCATACAGTAACTGAGAAGAACATTTATTTCTTCAGGGGATGCCATTTTTATTGGAATGAGGAGATCCATAGTTAAGAGTTCATCCATCCTTTGAAAAGTCATTGCCAATATGGTAGTAATTAAGAAAATGTGAGGTATGGATTTTTCTTTAAAGGATCTTTCTGTACCGTAGAAATAAGATAGATGGAATTCCCTATGAACAAACCACATTTGATAAGTTACATCCTCATGTAATGGACATCTAAGCCGATAGCAGTGGTTTGCAATTATTTGAAACCTATCATCCTCTTTCACAGCATGTATTCTGTGATACTTCCTTTAATATCTTAAAATAAAACTCATAAATAGGTAATATTATTTATAGATTTTCATGATTCAAAATTAATAAAATGCCTAAATTTCAAAATAAGAAAAGGAAAATAATTTATAATAAAATAATATGTATTTTAACATGTAAATAATTGCTTTAGAAGGTGTAATATTTGTACCTATCTTGAATAAATGCATTTGGATTTGAAAGAGGCAGTAGAAGATGAAACTCAGAAGACATTCTTTGCAAGTACAGGAAAATGAAAGAGCAGGGACAAATGTGGCCCTTTGAATTATATCTTGTATTAGGAGAAGTAATAACAGAACATACTTATTTGTATGTTTGATGAAAAGAAGAGGGAAATAACCACATTGAAAGAGGGGTAACAGCACACATTACAGAGTATTGAAACAGAAAATGAGGAAGTTTGATGTTTATTCCAGCGAGCTGACCCTGAATTATAAATGTAATATCAAAATAATTCTGTAAGTTACGACATGGTTTAGAATAGAGATAAAATAGTACAAAAACCATATTTCCTATCTTTTTTTTTTTTATAAATTTTTTTTAATGTTTTATTTATTTCTAGGAGAGAGAGAGAGAGACAGCGTGAGCAGGGGAGGGTCAGAGAGAGAGGGAGTCACAGACTGAAACAGGCTCCAGGCTCTGAGCTGGCAGTCAGCACAGAGCCCGACGCGGGGCTCGAACCCACGAACCGCGAGATCATGACCTAAGCGAAAGTCGGACGCTTAACCGACTAAGCCACCGAGGCGCCCCTCCTATCTTTATTTTTATTATTTAAAAACATTTTTAAAAAGTTCATTTATTTATTTTGAGAGAGGGAGAGAAAAAAAGAGAGAAGCTCTATTTTACTTTTCTCTGCTTTCTGTTCCAATGGAATGACTTCAGAACCCTGTTGGTGAGGCTTCCCATCCTTGGGATACGGGTCACTTAGGAGGCTATGACTTGTAGGATTTTTGTATCTTGGCCAATGCCTGATAATGCCAAGATCAGCCTTCCAAAATCATTGTGATAAATGATAACACCGTCCTTTCTGTATCTCTAACTTGTCCCCTAGGGAGCTGCACTAGCATTGCTAGATGTATATATAGGAGAGGAGTTCTTAGTCTGGGATCTATGGTGAGCTTCAAGTTATTTGCCAACCTCCAGCAGTTGTGTACAAAATGTGTGCATGTACATGAGACAGCTGATAGATTTGATCCATCTCAAAGGTATCAATGGCTTTGCCAAAGGAGTTAGAGTGTAGTCAGTGTGATTTGCAAAGGATTTGTGGAAGAAGTTTGATTTGATAGCTTTGAAGATGGGTAGGGTTTTGATCATGGGGAGAGTGTTTTTAAGAGTTCATCCACTTTGAAGTATTTTCATAATTATTATCTTACTTGAGCTATCAGAGGAGGGGAGGACCTAGAAGCTGGGGTCTAGCAAAAAGTATTAGAACGTTCTATATAGCAGCACCCAGTATTTGAGGCTGGGGTCAGGAGTCCAAGGGTGGTAGGCATTAACAAAAAGAAGGTAACCTGTTGGGAGAATAATGAAAAGTTCCCCTGGTACTTAATCTTCAAAACAATCTTATGAATTAAAATCATTTGGACATGATGGAACTGGCTTGAAGATGTTCAATTGCTTCTAGTGATCATACCCTAGTACATGGCAGAGCTGGGGCTCAAATGCAGTCCTCTTCAGTCTGTAGAGCCTAAGATCTGCTGCTGCGCACCAGGCCACCTGGCATTAGCAGCTGCTTCAGACCATCTTCTTTAATTCTCAGGGAGCCTGGTGGCTCAGCGTCTGGGGCAAAACCAGTTCCCAGGACAGGTAGGAAAGGACATGGTATTAGTGAAAAAGCATCCACAGAAAGGGCCAGGAATTAAGTCGGTGGAGAAAGCTCCAGGCTTTCGCATTTTGGTGCTCTCTGTCTGGAATGATATTTTCTAATCTCTACGTGATTGTTCATTCTTACCCTGCGGGTTTCAGCTCCCATGTCATCTCCCAGTGGCCGGTGCTAATTGCTACATCTGAAGAAGTCTTCCCTCCGGGACTCTGTCATGCGCTCTGTTTATTTCCTCCTAGCACTTGCCAAATCTTATGTATTGAAAGCTCTAGTCTTACTTATTGCTGTGTCCCTATTGCCTACAAGAGTCCTTGGTGCATCGTAAGCTTTTAATAGGATTTGTTGAAAGAATATTTGAGTAACAAATGGGGAAAAACCCCACAGCATTTCCAGTTCTTGCCTGGGAAAACTGTCTCTTGGAGGAAAGCTGTATTTGTACATTTAAGGCACGAGCATCATGCATTGAGTTAACTGTTAGGTCTTTTGCTCATTTGTGGGGAATTTTGTTTTTCTGCCACACTGTCCTCTTATGAAAACATATATTAGATTCTACAAGTTAGTATTAACAGGTGAGCACTTTGTATAAACTGTTGGCATTTGCTTGCCAGCAACGTGAATATCTTTTAGCCTTTATTGTTGTTGCTCTTTTTCTCTGTAGGTAGTTCATCATGACCCATGCCGTGGGGGTGCTGGACAATGGAACAGCTTGTTCAGATTTAAACACCTCGCAACTGGGAACTATTTAGCCGCAGAGGTAAGACTAATAAATAGAGTACTATTAAATCTCTGACTCTGAAAAAGTGACATAAGCAATTAGACTCTCCAGAAGTTGCTGTATTTGTAGGAACAGTCATTATACAAAATTTGATTATTGCCTATTGGGATCTGGGCTGGCATATAAATTATTCTTAAAATGTAAATATTAATTGAAGCCTTTGTCTTCAATTAATAATCTTTGTCTTAAAGGCAAATAATCTTTGTCTTAAAAATGAAAACAAGAGTAACAACAGAACAATGGTGGTTGGTTTCCTTTAAGGTCAAGGGCAAGAGAGTATCTGATTTGCATATGTATGCGATTCAGTCTAAACTTTTGTTTTTAGCTACATTCTTTCAGAGTGTCTACATTGGAGAGGCGATCAATTCATTGTTGGTGTCGTAGAGCCTTGATAGTTTCAGGCCGTTTTCACTGAAACTCCTTTCCCTGGTGGGTGGCTTTTATTGTTCAAACTGTCGCAGAGGAAAGACATTTCTTCTTGAGACACTGAACTGTCCTCAAACTGCTAATGAAAATGGTAACAACAAACAAGGTCTTTTCTTTCTTCACTGAAAGCATGTTGACGATCAGGTAGATATGAAGAGTGGGAGGAATCAACAGGATAGATGTTTTAGAAATGATTTAACTAAAGTTTGGTTATCAAATGTAAAAATAATTTTGAAGATACTTGTTTTTTAGATGTATGAAAATATCCATTCATTCTACTCCCCTCAAGTCTGTATCTATTTTTCAATTTCGAGTTTCTTCTGGGATTATAAACCAGAATTTTCCCTTAGAATTTTTACTATGACTTATCTAACTTGTAGTTTTTGGATGTGAGGGAAGATAAGGAAGTGGGGACGCAAAAGTGAGGAGAAAAAGGTATAGGAGACAGGACGTTTCTGTAAACATGCTGGTCCCTGCCTAAACCAGCCCCCAACACCCTTACATTCTATTAATCTGGAGTAATTTTCTTCATAGTACTTACCACTCTCTGACTCATTGTGCATTTTATTTTTTGACATTCTCTGTCAAAATGTATGCTCTCTGAAAGCAGGGGTTTTTATTTTTTTATTTAATTTTTATTTTTTACATCACCACTGTGTTCCCAGCATTTAGGGAGCATTTGATGAGTACTTTTTGAAGGAATGAATGAATGGATACAAAGAAGCTATGCAGTCTTCTGTAAGCTTAGAGGATGGGAAGAGATTTTGGATTTGTATTTAAGAGGCATTTGGAGCCATATTTGCATAAATTAATCTCTCTAAGCTCTAATTTCCTCCTCTGTAAAATGAGGATAATCACAATATTCATATAATACAAGTATTAAGAGAATTAAATAGGGTAAAGTGCGTGGCATAATGTGTGGCTCATGGTGGATGTCCGGTAAGTGGTGCCAGTAAGATTGATTTTATTATGAGAAATAGGGATTACTTCTACTTTTATAAATATCTGACTTATTATTATTTAGGAATCTGTTCAAATAATGGAAATACAGCTTTGCAATTTATGGTCTGTTGATACCACGAATGTTTTGAAGTAACTTTGTTGAGAAGTAACCCTTTGATGTAAAATTAAAGAGTAAGGTGGAGAATCTTGTATAAAATAAGAATTAGAAGAGTCTACAAGATGTCCAATAAAAGATAAGAAATTAGATTTAAAATTCTCTTGGATCTGGTGTTAGTGACTCTTTTCCATGATTCAGCTTTCAGTCAATGGCTGTGGTAACTACTGACATTCTCTAGAAAGCTGACATGGTTACACATTATTAGTTTTCTGAGTTAATTTCTGCAATTAAAACTTGCATCATTGATAATTCAAATGACTAGATTATTGAGAATTAAATTGCTTACTAACTTTAATGAAGATCTAAGACCTCAATACATAAAGGAGTTCATTAAAAATTGAAAAATAGAAAGCAGCTCATTCCTTGAAAAGAATTTGAAAGACTCTTTTCATTCTATCTCTAGAGGATATGACTTTAAATGCCAGATGCTCTTTTGTCCATTAAAGATTCTGGTGTACTTGTAGGATCTCTTCTTTGACCTTTAATACTTGAGATAGTATCTTTTTTTTTTAGGACAAGGTGAGAGAAGGAGAATTAAACATTAAATACATATCTGAAAATTGAAAACTAGGAACTTATTTTCTACTGATTTTAACAGAATGGGTGCTTCTGTGTAGTATTCTAACTCAAAAGAAGAATTAACCTCAGAATATTGGCATCCATAGGTTGGCATTTTATATTTCATATGTCATCTCAGGTTAGATGAGGTTCTGGTTCAGTCACATCTCAGCACGCTTGTCATACGATGTGAAAGTGTGTGCAGGTGTGGCAAAAAAAAAAAGCGACTGTAGTCTTGATAAAAAAATCGATTTCCAGTTCCAGTTCCACAACAGGTGGATATAGCCTCTGACAGCAGTTAAAAAACGTTGGGGCAGCTGGGTGGCTCAGTTCGTTAAGCATCTCACTTTGGCTCAGGTCATGATCTCATGGTTCGTGAGTTTGAGCCCCGCGTCGGGCTCTGTGCTGACAGCTCAGAGCCCAGAATCTGTCTCAGCTTCTTTGTCTCCCTCTCTCTCTCTCTGCCCCACCCCACCACTTGCACTCTCTCCCATTCTTAAAAATAAGTAAATAAACATTTAAAAAGGAAGAAAAAACAATGCTTATCCTTTTTATCATTTTGCTTTTTAAAAATGCTCAGGTCTTTAATTTCAAATCATTATTCATGTCGTTGAGGTATGGGTAGGAGTTCCCAGCATGTAGATTTGTAACTTCTTAGCCTTATTTGTTTTGTTTTATTGGACCCTTATTTATAGGAGAGAAAAGGCTCTATGGCTTTTATTCATTTTGCTTTTTCAGTTTCATCTTTTTAAAAAAAATTTTTTAATGTTTTATTTATTTCTGAGAGAGAGACAGCGTGAGCAAGGGAGGGTCAGAGAGAGAGGGAGATACAGAATCTGAAGCAGGCTCCAGGCTCTGAGCTGTCAGCACAGAGCCCAATATGGGGCTCGAACCCACGAACTGTGAGGTCATGACCTGACCCAAAGTCGGACGCTTAACCGACTGAGCCCTCCAGGCGCCCCCAGTTTCATCTTTAATATCTAGATACTACCTAAACAATAAGACACACATAATAATAGGATGTTGAAAATATAAGAGTTGGGAATAATTATTTTTTGAATTCGTAGCAGCAAAAGACAACTTGGTTAAGATTTCATACCACCTTTAACATATACTTTTTAAGTGCCTGATAAATGCAGATTATGGTAAGGAATGCTGCAGGTAAGGAAGGAAGCAGACGAGTAAGTCTCTGCCCTCAAAGAACTGACCTTTGAATTTGGAACACAGTATACAATAAATGGCTATAGGATGGTCAGAGGCAGGATCATGTCAGGCAGGTGGAGTCGTCAGGTAAGCCAAAGGAGGCTCTTGCTTGGGGTGAACTTTTCCCTGGTTCTCCAATAGACAGAGAAGCAGAAAGAAAACCAAGGAGGCACAGACAGGGTCATGGAATGTCCAGTCATTGGTAGACAATGTAAAAGGGGAGGCTTGGCTCAAGGAGAGGGGTTCTAAAAGGAATTATTGAGTGACAGATCGCTTTGCTTGAAGATTTTGATTGGAAAGTTTGGATCTGATCTAATTAGTGATAGGAATAGCGTTTGGAATAGTTACCATAGATGCTGGGGCTGGACAGCTATTTGCAAACGTTTGGTAGACACCAGTGATGTCACCAGAAAATCTGATTTCCGCCCTCGGTATAGTGTGATATGTGTATCATAGTGAGAGGAAGAGTGGTGTGCTGATAGGGAAGCACTAAGGAGCCAGGGAGGTACAAGGAATGGTGAAACGGCTAGAGGAGTTGCTGCTGATGGATGAGTATGGCAGGTGGGCAGGAGAGAGAGAGTGTGCAGGCGGTGAGGCAAGGGGGTGTGTGGTATTGTGGAAACTAGTTTTACATGGATAATACATATGTGTATCACCCATAGGATATGTGTGAGTTTGGGGGTGGTGCTAGAAGGTGGGACAGCCAGAAATGTAGGGCAGCTGATTGTTTTCAGGCCATATATATTAAGTTAAGGAGAATTGGTTTTTGGGGCGCCTGGGTGGCTCAGTCAGTTGAACGTCTGACTTCAGCTCAGGTCATGATCTCACCACTCGTGGGTTTGAGTCCCTCATCGGGCTCTGTGCTAACAGCTCAGAGCGTGGATCCTGCTTCGGATACTGTGTCTCCCTCTCTCTGCCCCTCCCATGCTCATGCTCTGTCTCTCTCTGTGTCTTAATAGTAAATAAATGTTAACAAAAAAAAATTTAAGAAAAGAGAGAATTGGCTTTATTTTGAAAGTAAAGAGCAGTGTTCTAAATAAATTTGTGTTTAAAGATGACCACTCCAGAGTTGCATTGCCTGATGTGGTAGTCACTAGCCACATGTTAGCTAAATTAAATTAAAATAAATACTATTAAAGTTAAAAAGCCAGTTCGGCAGTTATACCAGCCACATTTCAAGGGGCTCAATAAGTACATGGTATTGGGTAGCACAAATATAGAACATTTTTCATCATCGCAGGGAAGATTCTAATGGATAAAACTATTCTGGAGGCTTTTTAAAAAATTTTAATGTTTACTCATTTCTGAGAGAGAGACAAAGTGTGAAGGATGGGGAGGGCAGAGAGAGATTGGGAGACAGAGGATACAAAGCGGGCTCTGCTCTGACAGCAAAGAACCAGGTACTGAGCTGGAACTTGAGAACGATGAGGTCATGACCTGAATCAAAGTGGGATGCTTAACCAACTGAGCCCCTCAGGCGCCCTACCTGGGAACCTTTGTAAAGCAACTGGAAGGGATTGCTTCAGAGGTAGGGAGCCCAGATAGGAGAGAAAGATCTGATACCTTTAGGGTATTTTGAGGGGCTTTGAACCAAGTGGGTGGCATTGGTAATGGCAAGAAGGGGAAGGGGAGAAGAGATTTCTAGGACATTGGAAGCAATGGAAAAATGGTAATCCATGGAATGTTAGGGATTAAGGAGTAGAAGGATTCTGGCTTCAGAGAACTGGCTATGTCATTCACCAATTTAGGGAACATGGGAAGGGGTGCAGTGTTGATGAGGAAAATAATCCATTCACTTTTGACTATGTCTATTTGGAAGTACTATAAAGTATCCAGGTGAAAATGCCTGATAGAGACAAGGTTCATATCTTCTGGAAGTTCGGGAACTGGCGTGGTTGGAGAAGTAGATGTAGTCATCATCAGCATGGGTGTGATCATCAGGGAGTATGGAGAGATAGAGGAGATGTCTGACGGCAGAACTGTGGGGAACGTCTTTTGAAGGATGGACAACAGATTGGGAGCCTGAGAAGTCCGGGAAGCAACTGGAAGATCAAATGGGCTGAATCAGAATGTCAAGCAAGGGAAGATAGGCTTTCAAAAAGGAGGGAGTGCTACCAGAAAGGTCAGGAACAAAATGTATTTATGTTATACCCAGATCGCAGTATCCTCACCGACCAGAGACCACCAGGGAGACCGAGTCACGCATACAAAGGGAAAGGGCTTTATTACGGGCTTAAGCTCGGGCTCACAGACTTCACCAGCGCATGGATCCGTGCTGAGACCCCTGAACAAGGGCAGAGTAGGGTTTTTATGGGGTTTGAGATGGGGGAGTTACAGAAGTTGTGACATGGGAACAGTGATCCAATCATAATTATTCAACATCATTGACAGCAGGTTTGACCATACACATTGTCTAGAGTATTCGTTACTTTTGGCGGGATCCAATTACAACATTTAGAGTACCTTTAAATTCAACCAATCACAGAGCGAGCCTAGGGTCTTGTTCGGCGACTAAGGGGTTAACGTTAACATTAGGTAACAGGGTCCTGTCTATAGTCTCTATCTCCAGACCTCTCCCTTAACAATGTGGAGGGTGGTCGCAGGCCTTTCCTGATTGGGTGTTGCAAGGGGGGTTACTCCTGCCTTGGGCAATGTGTAACTGCCTGATAGTTTCGGGGGAAGCCGAAACTCAGGCCTTCTAGTTTAGAGGGGAAACTTAACGCCTGTCATGGAATCAGTTTGGTTTAGACGTTTAGACTTGTGGCCTTACATTTACAGCATTTGGCAAGAACATAGTCATCTGTGATTGAGAGCATTTTTAGTGGAGACCAGAATCCAGGGGGTGGAGGGATGACAAGGAAGCCAGGAAGCCGAAGTAAGGGTGGACCGAGGTTTTGTGTCATGGCTGTTCAGGAGGAGAAGCAGTAATAAAGAGAAAGCAAGTCTTACTAGATGGGTTTATAAAGGTCTATTTTAAAAAAATTAGATGAGAACAGAACTGTTTTTACATTAAAGGGAAGTCCTGTTAGCGGAGCAGGATTTGGCAGTGAAGAGGTTCTTTTCCCTCAGCCTTTTGGTTCTCAACACATGTATTGATAATTTGAAATATCACTTTTTAATGTGCTTGAGGCATTTCTGGCACATTGGATTATGTAATTCTTGAATTGCCCTTGAGTATATGGTGTTTATATTGGCCAGTATGGCAAATACAGCCCAGTGTAGTGGGGGAAAAAAACCCCATGTATACTGCTCACAATCTGTCTGTCATTAACCTCTCTGAACCTCAGTTGCCTTGTGTGTAACAAAGATGGTTGTATATATTACATGGGATTATTTTGGGATTAAGGAATATATGGGATGTTCAGCACCTTGCACATAAAATGTATTCAATAAATATTAAGCCCCTTGTCTTCCATTGAGAAGAAGGGGACAGACGATGTGGAGTAGCGTTGTTTATCATTACTATCATTACACCTACTATTATTATGATTAATATTTTTCCAGAACTGGTATTTCTTTGTAAGTCAGATGACTGAAGGGAAAGTTTAGGGGCTCACCACTATCCTTGTACCTAGAGCAGAGTCTGGTATTTAATTTATGTTGAGTAAACACTAGATAATCTAAAAGATCAATCAGAGAGAGAGAGAGACACTGCATCCAATCATTTCACTTTACAGCAAAGGGACCCAGGGTCCGAGAGATTAACTTTGTCCAAAGTTAAAAAAATAAAACAAGACAATGACAGTCTTTGGGCTCAAAGCTAGACTTGAATTGCTTCATCTCTACCAGTGGTTCTCAGCCTAGGGTGATCCTGTCCCCAAGGGGATTTTTGGCAATGTCTGGGGACATTTTTATTGTCAGAACTGGGGAGATGGAGCTACTAGCATCTAGTGGGTAGAGGCCGGGGATGCAGCAAAACATTTTGTAATGCCTAGAACGGCCCCCACCACAGACACTTTTCTGGCCCCAAATGTCAGTAGTGCCAATGGTGAGAAGCCTTGACCTAGCATTTACCAACATTACACAGTCTTTTCTGGACCGCCTTCTGGGTGGAAGCACTATTGTGATGCTGTGAAGAAAACAAAGGTGAGTAACCCTTGGTCCTTGTGGCTTGGGGGTTTGCAGTATAGAGGAGAGTGATGCTAACTCAGTCACTGGAATAGCTCCTCTGCATATGCATCTGAGACAACAGATTTTGGGTGCTGTTAAAATTATTAGCGTCCATAGATGACCACGTTAAATCTCACAGTGAGTTTAAAGGGCGGCAACCTTAAATCAAAGCACAAACGAAGGGGGAAAAAGAAAAACCTCAAAATTGTACTTTAACATATACTTCCTGAACATGACATTCTATTTTAACCAGTACTTCCAGGGCGGCCAAGTTTTTCAGAAAAATGTTTATAAGGCAATTGCTTGTATAGAAATGAAGGGGACACTAGCCAAAGGAAATTAGACCATACACTGCGACCTAAGAATAGTAATATAGATATATATTACTCCAGTAATATAAATATATAGATATATAGATATATATTACTGGAGTCTAATATAAAATAGTAATATAAATATAGCGCTATTTTGTTTTACGGAATTCAAAATTTACCTTTGAGAAATATCCAGTGCTCGAAACCTACGGACAAAATGTGGAAGAAAGTATTTAATTGTGAATTAGATAATGAAGCCAATTGTGGCTTTGTCAGATAATGTGTTACAGTACATTTACAGTACAGTATTGTTAGGTCTTCCAGTGATGGCCGCTTCTGTGGGGCATTGCAAGAAATAAGGCAACCTGAGGGGGAGGAAGGTGAACAGCCTTGAATTTTTGCATTTAATACACAACACGGTTATAATCACACGCACTGACATTTGCCCTAGATCTTTTACTTGTGTCAGTAAACACCAATATCTCCTATTGGCACAGGGAGAAAGTAATTTTATCGTATTTTGAATGGGATACTATTAGAGCCTCAGTAAATAGTTCTTCCATCGTCAAGGGAGCAATTATAAATCAAGTATCACGATTTCTGACCTGCTGCCGCTCCCTTTTTTCTTTGGATATTATTAAAGCAATAATGATTCTTTCCATAACAAGATAGATGGAGTAGTGCAAATAATTTTATTTGTTGAAGATTTTACAATTGCCCTTTCAAAGACAACTAGCTTGTTTGTAGATAGGCCAGACTTCCACCAGATGGCGGTAAACACTTATTTCCTGACTCTGCAACAGCCTTTGGATTTAACTAGTTAAGAACTTAGTGCTCAAGAACCTGTCCCTCAGCAGAGAACCTTATAATATCAGGGCTATAGTTTTAAATATCCCTATGTTTAGTTTCCTATCAACTGTATCAGGCACAGTTTATAAAAAGGGCCTGGTTTGTATGTTTGTGTGTGTATGCATGTATATAAGCAGAATATATATACCCTACCCTATACACACACGCGTAACTGTTTTACATCAAAATGTATATCGTGCCTGACACATGTAAGCATCCAATAAAGATTATTTTTCCCTTCTTTTCTTTTCTAGACTTGTCAGTCAGAAATAATAGATTGTCTCTGAAATGCCAGTCATTGGAAAGAAGAGCATAGATAATTATTTAAAAATACACAAGTGGTGATTTTAATGTTATATATAATAAAAGTTAATCAGTGCACATTTCATCATAAAAACAAGTAGCTTTTCTGTTTTAAGGAAACGAATGTGTACTGCAAGTGTTGTGACCAGTTGGTGTTGTGTTCCATGGAAGGTTGTGGTTTTCTTTCACTTGTTTGTGGTACCATTGGGGCTTTCACTGCCCTTGTGTTGATAGTTTTCTCTCTCTCTTTCTCTGCCACTCTTCTCTTCTGACTTGTGAGATGCTTTGCTTGACTTCTTTCTAGCCCTCATTGGCCATTTAAATGAGAGCTCCCTTCAAAGGTTTAGTACTGGGTATTGTTGTTCATATTTTCTCTCTGTCATTCACTCCCTTGGCTTTCCTGGGCCATGAATTTGATCTCAGATGTCCCACTGACGTTGAAACTCAATAACTATATCCAAGATTGAATTGTTTCCCCATAAAATAGTGTAGTTTTCTTAGTTTAGTGTTAAAAACTTGAAAGTCATGACAAATATATTTTTCTCTCTCAGTTTACACAGTCAGATTCTACTGACTCTGTCTCTGTAAAATCTTCTGCATCTGCTTTTTCCTTTCTATTTCAGCGTGATTATTTTTATCAGGGCTTTGCTACCTCTCATTTGAACCACCGCACTTGGTTACTTTCTCTCTCCCATCTTTCATCTCCATTTCCTACTAACCATGGCCAATGAGGATTTTTAACGCAGTGTTTCTGTGAATGTTTCCCCAGTGATATGCAGAGTCTTTCTGAAGATGCAGACTCATTAGCCTATGGCTTAAGGCCCCGTTGGTGTAGGCTGCCTCGGATCCCACCCTTTCTCTTTATGGAGGCGGGAGAGAAGTAACATGCTGCCGGAAGTCAAGGATGTAGCTTTTCAATCATCAAACCTCTGCTCCTGAGTGACCCTGCCACTCACCAGTGGTGGGACTTTGCACAGAGGACTTCACTTGATGTGCCCCAGGGGCCTCATCTGTAAAGTGGGGGAAAGAATCCATTCTACTAGGATACTTATAAGGGGAAATGAATTAATCTTTAAAAGGATGTAAAAAGTATTCCATAAATGACGTTTATGGGTCTTCTCTGAACAAGTTTTGTTTTCTCACTCATGTGACATTAGCTTCCCCTGCACTGCTGTCTTCTTCACCTCTTTCCTTCTCTGCAAGTTATATTTCTACCCATCCTTCAAGGCTTATCTACCATGCACCCTTCTCCATGAATAATTCTTAAATCAATTTGCCCACCACAGACCCCTCCTTCTTCTGACCTATATTATTTATAAATTATTCATTCTTGTCTTATATCTCTTGTCACTTTCTATTTTATATTACAGCTAACTGTATTTATGTCTTATTTTCCCTCTTAGATTATAAGGTCTTATGGTCAGGGGACCACATTCTTTTTGTCTTTGCTAAAATACCGTATGGCACAATGCTTTGCCCATTATAGATATTCTATTAATATTTATTGAATAAATGATTGAATAGCATATTAAGTCTCTATCTCTCCAATGCCAGATTTATAATTTATTTTTTAACATAAGGAAATATTTCCTTTAAAGTCCTGAAAGATTCAGGAATCTTCACATGACCATGTCTTTTTTCCCCTTCTTTCCATTAGAAATAATATTTTTTTGGTTTATCCTTAGTTTAATTACTTTGATAATTACTGCTATTATTTTATTTAGAGAAGGAAAGTAGCAGAATAACTAAGACATACACTAAAAAATATATTTATTTGGTGTCCAGTTAATACAGATACATTTATAAAGTCATAGATATATTTGGGTGGCTTCTCCTCCTTTTCCTCTTTCATCCCCTCCTCTTCCTCCTCTTTCTCCTCATTATTATTAACCCTTTAATAAATTTATTGAAGCAAGAACTCCATATTAATTATTTAAAAATCCCCATTACAGCCAAAGAGACACAGATGGGGCAAAATCTAACTGATTTAGCACTATCTTCAGTATTGTTGTCAAAGCCACGAGTGTATAAAATTGAATGCCATATACTTAGTATGATTAGGCTTTGGTCATAGACTTTTCTCATTTTACATATGAGGACCGTGAGTTCCAAGGTAAAAAGGTTGCCTAAGTGACCTTTCCTCTAAAGCTCATGGGTATGTCTTCACAGAGCGGAATCTGTAATTTATCTCCCAGACTTCCCTTAGGGATTGGACTGGCTGACCCAGAGTGGGTGAAATACGTGAAGACTGAATTTCAGAAAGTAGTGTTGTCTTTGGGATAGAATATAACTTACATTTCAGAGGGCATATGTGATTTTATGTTTGACTTAGGTACGTTAATTCCTGTCCCTGTACACATTTTAGTTAGGATACATCACAGTTTCCAGCATGAATTTCCTTCACAGTGTCTGTGGTGAACTGCTACAATGCTTAGTGAATAAAAACTTTGATCATAAGATATATCCGTGTTTAAACAGGCTGCATATCTTTCAGAAAGTAATTCAGCTATAATTTTAGTATGGATAATTTTTTTAATTTGGAAAAAAATCTGAATTCATCAAATTGAAAACAAATGAAAAAAATAAAAAACAATGATACTTGGCTAAAATAGCTGGATAAACCCCTCCTGGGCACTATGTGTGAATTGTCATCACTACCAGGTAAAAGTATGTCTTTTTGTGTTTGATTAATCAGTAGACAGGAGGCCAGTTAATTCACTATCTTTTTGACTTTCTATCTTTCACTCTTGGATTCCAAAAGCAAGAATAATCCCATTTTGGGATTAATTCTTTTATTTACAATTCAAAGGAATTTAAGGAGCCTGAGAAATGTATCTCCATAGAAAAAGAAAGTTCAGCCTCAAATCTCCTCAGCTGTTGGCCTATCACTAACAGGCAACTTGTAACTGGATTCCATTTTCTTTCCTTTTTTTTTTGTTTAATTTTTAATGATTTTATTTATTTTTAAGAGAGAGAGAGAGAGAGAGAGAGAAAGAGAGAGCGTGCACACACAAGTGGGGGAGGGGCAGAGAGAGAAAAGGAGACACAAAATTGGAAGCAGTCTCCAGGCTCTGAGCTGTCAGCACAGAGCCTGATGCGGGGCTTGAACCCAAGAAATGAGATCATGACCTGAGCTGAAGTTGGATGCTTAACTGACTAAGCCACCCAGGTGCCCCTGGATTCCATTTTCTGACCTCTCCCCTGCTGCCCATTGTTAGTTCTAAAACCTGAGGGACTGTGGTCCTGTGACTCTTGGCTGGATTCTACTTTCTATCTACCCCTCTCCCTTGTACCCTCTCTCCACATTTTCTAATTTGTTTAACCACAGTTTAGTTTTATCTGACCTTAGATTTCATGTAAATGGAGTCACATGAGTGGCTTCTTCCACTTAACAATATTTTTAAGAATATATAATTGACGTAACCTTATATTACTTTACATGTACAACATAATGATTTGGTATGTGTCTATGTTGTGAAATGATTACCACAGTTAAGTCTAGATAACATCCATCACCACATGTAATTATAACAAATTTTTTTCTTGGATGAGAGCTTTTAAGATCTAGTCTCTTGGCAACTTTCAAATATGTAACACGGTCTTGTTAACTATAGTCGCCATACTAAGCATTACATCCTCACAACTTATTTTCTTTTAAGTGGCGTTTGTACTTTTTGACAGCCTTCACCCATTTCACCCAGTCCCCAGCTCCCACCTCTGGCAACCCACCAGTCTGTTCTCTGTATGTATGAGCTTAGTTGTTTTTAGATTCTACATGTAAGCGAGATCTTTCTCTGACTTGTATCAGTTAGCACAGTGATGTCAAGGTCCATCCCTATTGTTGCGAATGACAAGATTTCATTCTTTTTTTTATAGCTGAACAGTATCCCATTGTATATATATTTTTGAGATCCATCCTTCGTGTTATATTTGTAGCTCATCGTGTTTATTGCTGAGTAGTACTCCATTGTTTAAAATGTCACCTTTTATTTATCCATTCTCCTGTTATGTGGTAAGCATTTTTGTCTACATTTTGTCTACACCTCATTTCTGGCCATCTTTTATGTTCCTACCATTGTTTTACCTTTTGTCTCTCCTGCTCATTGTCTCTAAATGAATGTGTTGATTTCCCTGGGGTATGATAATATCTACATAGAGTTTGTCAGCTGCACAAAACTTTATTTTGTGTTATCTTTGATTATTTCTTGTGTTTTCCACTAATTTTCTCTTTCCCTTTACAGGACGCTGGTAATATCAATTTTTTAATTGATATACTCTTCTCTGGTCCTCTAGGACTATTTTCTTTTTCCTAATTTTTAATTCTTTATATTTTTCCTCTGTCTTGAGAGATGTCCGTTCATTTTTTTATCCCTCATTTCCTGTAGCATTTTTATTGCTGCCAACATGGAGTTTAATTTTTTATTCATGTTTTCATTTTTAGTGGAATCTTTCTTAACTTCTTTTTATCATTCTTTATATTTTAATATTATTTATGTAAGTATTTCTTTATTATATTTTAGCTGTTCAATTTATTCTCTTGCCTTTATGTAGATGAAATGTTTACTAACGCTTTCCTGAATATGCCAAACCATTTCCTGAAAATTTATTTTGCATTATGCCATAGAAAATATTCAGAAAGACTCTGTGAAAAGGAGATTTCTCCTCCTAACATGCTTTTTAATCAGTCACAAGTTTTTTTTTTCCTTTCTTCCTTATTACCCTCAGACAAGTGGGCTCTGTGCAGAACCAGATGGATTGAGTAGATGGTCTTTTTATTCTATTTTTTATTTCATTTTACTTTATCTTTTTAAGTCTATTTTTGAGAGAGAGTGTGTGCATGGTTGGGGGGGCGGGCATGGAGAGGATCTCAGGGAGGCTCTGTGCTGCCAGCTCAAAGCTCAACATGGGGCTCAAACTCACAAACCGTGAGATTGACCTGAGCTGAAAGCAAGAGTCGGAAGCTTAACCAACCAAACCATTCTAGTGCTCCTTTATATTCTATTTAAAAAATATTTTTAAAAATGTTTATTAATTTTTGGGAGACAGAGAGAGATGGAAGGAGAGGGAGAGAGAGTGAGTTGTGGAGAGGCAGAGAGGGAGACACAGAATCTGAGCCAGCTTCAGAATCTGTCAGCACAGAGCCCAGTGCGGGGCTCGAACTCATGGAACTGTGACATCACGACCTGATCCGAAGTCAGTCGCTTAACACACTGAGTTACCCAGCCACCCCTATTCAATTTTTAAAAATTCTCAATTCTCTTTCTCAGTCTTCAGCTGAAGGGCTGACTGGACACACTGCATGCAGTGCAGGTCTCAAGCCCAGCAGATGGCGACTCTGCGTCCCTGGGTTCTATAGCACTTCTATTCTTTGCTATTTCTACAGGGTTAGGCAATGTGATTCCCACAGTTCTTTCTCTTCCCTTTCTTCAGGCAGTGCTTCTCAGAAAGCCCTCTGCTATCATCTGCTCCCTTGACTTTCCGTCCATTTGTTTTCTGAGCTTCGTCTCATCTTGATGGTCATGAAAAGATAGAGGTAGTCGGGTAGTAGATGGGAGTCCCGGGGAGACAAGTCTCGCCTCAGTCTAACAGTGGCCCTTCAGCACTATACACTTCTGGGTGGGTTTTTGGTAGGCAGACACTGGGGTCTCTGAGTGCATGGACAGACGGGGACCACAGCATGTGTCTCAACTGTGCTAGCTTGAAGTAGGGTTGAGGAATGCCAGGAGGCCAAACTTGGGAGCTATCTGCTTCTCCTCTAGCTTCGGCTGTTCTGTAATTACTGGCAATTGGTTGTAGATTTGGGTTTAGGTTGTTTTTCAGGCTTAGTTTTTGGTGAGATTGAGACTTTTTTGCTTTGTTTTCTTGATCTTTTTCAGCACCTTCATTGATATTTAGTATTAAGTTGACAAGACATTCCTCAGAGCTACTACCCAAGTGTCATTCTGAGAAAGACTCTTGATCTTACATTTTAAGTGGTGACTTTATTTTTTTTAAAGTTTTTAAAATTTATTTATTTTGAGAGACAGAGAGAGAGTGAACTGGGGAGGGGCAGAGAGAGGGAGAGAGTCAGAATCCCAAGCAGATTCTGCACTGCCATCACAGAGCCCGACACAAGGCTCAAACCCATGATCCGCAAGATCGTGACCTGAGCTGAGACCAAGAGTTGGCTGCTTAAGCGACTGAGCCACCCAGGCGCCCCTTAAACGGAGACTTTAAGTGGTTATGTGTTATAGACACTAACATATTCATAGTGAAATAGTTAAAGTCGAGTGAACGACTCATTATTTAAAGAAAAATACCTTACAAATTTGCTGTTTTGCAAATTATGAACTAGTTATTTCAGTACAACGCAGACATCCTTTTGAGACTGTGTCATCAGGTGGGAGTCAGGAGGTATGGATTCCAGCCAGCTGGAAATAGGTGGATCAACACTCAGCATATCTAAAACTCATCAGCCTCCCTGGGCTGACCCCTAACCCCCATGATACTCACGCATCAGCCCTCATATCTGACATATATATCCGGTATATGGCTCCTGTTTTGCTTGATTTTCTTGTCTTGTGTATACAGCATGTGGAGCATGATCTCGGATCATTGTTAAGACTTTCCTTTGGTCTAACTTTAAAAACAGTTATTGGTTAATGGCAGATTTTGTGGTGGGCAAAATGATAACTCTTTTGAAGGCTTCCTCAGAGGATGTGAAATTGTCAGCTCTCACTTATTCAAAGGTGTCAATTGTTCTAATATAAACAAAAGCCATAAACATGGCATTTTAGCTCATGTCTCCTGCAGCTAGAATTTAAGGTAATGTTCTAAATTGTAATATTTAGTAATGGCTTCTTTACTTCACTTAAAAGTGAAGCTTTTAAAATACTGAGTTAAGGATACAATAGTGAACTGAATTAAAGATCATTGGTCTTGGTAATGTGCTTTTAATAGCAATTTAAAACTGGTGTTGTTTTGTTTTGTTTTTTAGCTTAATCCTGATTATCGAGACGCTCAAAATGAAGGAAAAAATGTGGTGAGTGGAATTGTTTTCTCCCCAACAAATTCCAAAAATATTGTGCATGTTTTATATGAACAAATTGAAAAGTTAATAGAAAATTTGAAGACTAGGGCTTCTGAGAGATTCTCTAACTAGAGCCTGTGGATCATAGATAATAAGTAAAGGATGATACACTGATGTTATAAATAGATGTCTGGTAATAGGTATTTAGAGAGATTTCTAGCCACTTGGAGACTATTTATGATAGAGCACTGAAGGCCATGGGCATCTGGGAGATATGGTGGGTCTAGGTTTAGTTTTCAGAAGTGCATGGAAATTAGGAAAGACAAAGTGAATTATGGTATGATAGAAAAAGACGACAATGGGACAATCCTCTCTGACTGAAAATGATTTGGGCTGTATTTATGGGGAGAAATTAAGGTATCAACCAACTGATTTTTCTTATATTCTATAGCATGCTACTCAAAAAACATATCAATCTTATTTGAAAGCCAGTTTTCATTAAGATATTTATTATTATTCAGCTTGCTTTTTCATCCCCGTTGTTAAGAAGACCACTCTACGATGACAGTAGGACTTAATTGAATAGAAAATTCTGAAATTCAGGACAATTTGATGTGATGCAGATAAAACCTGGTTGATGGGCTGGATAGAAATGCATATCTATATAGCTGTATATATTTTTAGCAATTTGGCTAGGTACTTTGATGTAAAACGACACCGTGTATAATTTAATTTTCTTAGGAATTTGGCAATCTCTTTTGGAATGGCTAAGAATTATTACTACATCATTCAAAATTCTACATTTTTTGACAGAACGAGTTGCAATGTTTAATTGAAATGACTACTGTCTTTGTGCTGGCTCTCAGCTTTACGTTTTATGAGGGTATTGATATGGGGGAGATGAATCAAATCAGAATTTCTGGACCTGAGTCAATCCTGTATGACTTCTTTCTCCATCTGACTATCAGGTTTACAACAGAAATAAAGCTGAAGTATCAGGTTATTGGCCCAATGAGAGCATCAATTTGTGTCAAAATGTCCTTAAACATAGAAGTAGGCTTTTAAATTGGTTGGGTCCTTCATTTATAATTCAATTTTATCCCCCTATGTGGACTCCTTTCTCCTTGGTTTTCAAACGCTGGTCCAGGATTGTTGGGTTCTGATTTCCCCGGGATTTAGAAAAACGCCATCCATAACCATGTTTCAAAGCTGAGTCTTTGGTTCTTACTATGTGCTGGTCAATGGTCTCTTGCCAAAGACTGCCAAGAACACACCTGCTCTTGAACAAATGGGGTTAATTGCACATTGCACTTATATCTGGGGGAACTGTAGGCCTTGCAGAGAGTGCTATAAAAAACCTATGATAGGATTTGAGCTTGTACAAGATGATTTTGGGGAGGATTTAAAGAAGTGGGGCTTACTGTGGATAAGAATGCTGGCAGGAAGAGGAAGTCTCTTAACACATTATATGTATCGGGAGGGCAGATGAGAGCCAGGCTAATGGTGTGAGTGCTAAAACAGCAACACTCATTTTGGCTAGGGGAGAGGGATAGTAAATCGTATTTATGGCCTGTACAACATTGACATTTTGTCAGTGTTCAGATATGATTATGGGGCAGTGTCGTTTTGTCTTGATCCATCCTGGGCATGGAGCAGCCTTGTCTGATGTTGGTGTTCTTTGAAATCATTCATGTTCACAGGAGGACACCGTGGTCTGTCTGTGAGAGTCAGGGTGCCTTTGGCAACACCGAGCTTGCCTGATCACACCCGGCCAATGGGTGGATGTCAGGAGTTGCCTTTCTCTTTCTCAAGGTCTTTTTTTTTTTTTTACGAGATTCTATGTGACTTCTTTAGCTAAGGGAGTTCTATTTCTAGCACCACCACTAACCTGTATGGCCTTGGATGTGTAAGATAGCCTTCCTGAAACTCTGTTTCCCACCTGACTAATGAGATGAGGATGTTTACCCTACATACGTCATCTTTGGGCCATGAGGTTAAAATTCAATCAGATAAAGGGAAACTCTTTGAATAAAATATATTCGTAGGCTCAAAACGTATGTTGTTTTGATTAAAAGGGCATCACATCAAAGCTTCGAATTGTGCAATTGAATTACATCTCTTTGCTTATCTCCTTTCAGCTCCATGCTATTCAGTGATGCTTCTGATGCTTCTGGGTGAGCTGAGTGGGAGAGAGAGAGTATGAGAGATAGGGTATGAAAGTTTATGGAGCAGCACAGAAAAGATAAGTAATGAATCCATGGCAAAGTTTGCTGCTGTGTCCATCAAGCTTTCAGTTAGACTTCATAGATTTTTTTCCTTCTATCTTCTGAAATATCCATTCTTCATTCACCTCTGAAGGTGAGAAAGAGCACCTTTCTGTGAAGCAGTTGTTACTAGCAGTACTTCAATTGCATATGACACAGGTGGATCTGCTTTGCCGTGGAAGTTTATGACTGGATGTCGTCTGCCATCTCAGAGAGATGTCCAACTGGAGACATTTGATTTCATCTTTTTTTCTATCCTTAATCCCTAGCTTTAAAGTAAATAAAACTGAAAATATGGAACACTAAAGCTAACAATATGGCTTCTCATTTTATAGGCCATTTGCCACCCAGCAATAATTATATTTCTGTCTAAAAAAGAAAACAAAGGAGCAGTTAGAGCTTAGCCTGTGAAAAATGAAATCAATTTCCCCAAATAGAATGCTATCTCACCTCAGATCTGGGTTCCAGTAACGCTGAGTTCACTGTGACCATGCTAATCATTTTCTTTCCAAATTTTCCCTTATGTTGTCTATTTAATAGCCAGTTAATATTTTTTCCTGTAATTTAGAAACCTTTATCAAAATGTTGCCTTCCATTTTTGAAGTTTCAAAGGTTAATGCACGGTGCCACTGAAATGAGGCGGTGTGTGTCAGAGCTCCCATTAAGATCCAAATTGCTGTATTTATTCTACAAAGGAGCCTATTATTTCCAATCTTACAAATGTACAGCATCCACAGGGACCCTGTAAACATTGGAACTGTGTCAAGCCCAGCTGGGAACCTGACAGTCATTAGTTTCTTCTCCTTGAAAGGCTGCATCTTTGTGAATGGCTCTTTGAAGGGGAGTTTTTTGGAGTAATACCACCCATTTTCACATTACCATATTGATGCGGAACATGATCTGATTTTTCAAGGGAGTGTCTTTTGTTGATGCTGAGGGTTCTCAATTTCAGCAATATTGATACATTGGCCCAGGAAATTCTTTGTTGGGGGGAAGGCTGTCCTTTACACTGTAGGATGTTTAGCAGATCTGTTCTCAATTTCAGCAATATTGATACATTGGCCCAGGAAATTCTTTGTTGGGGGCACTTGTCCTTTACGCTGTAGGATGTTTAGCAGATCTGTGGACTCAGTGCATTAGAGGCCAGTAATGGTCTCCCCCGCCCCCAGCTGTGGGAACTAAAGGTGCTTCTGGAAATAGCCCCCATTGCAGTCTGGAAAATGACCCCCGCTGCGGTCCAAAGTCTCTGCCTATTGAGAACCACGCCTTTGTGCATAGACACATGTAAATAGCAATGTTCTAGGAACTGTGATACTCGGCTGAAATGTTATTTGAAAATTCTGTCTCATAGACTTTTTTTTGGAGGGCTTGGGGGACCAGATTGTGAACAAGGACCCCCACATTTCCTTGACTTTTTACTCTATATTCATCAGTGGTCTGATGATAAAGAAAGGGAAGAAAAAAGAGTCCTCAGAGGAAACAGTTTAAGAGTAACAGATTTTTAAGGAGCCATGGAAGAGAAATGTCTGCAGCTTTAAATGGCAGGGTTGTGTCTGTTACATAAAGTCAGCAGAGAGAGCCCTGGAGGGTCTGACCGAAAACACAGAAGGCTGCGCATCATTATGCTGCTTCGGCTGTGGCCGCACACAGGTCTGCAGCAGCCCTGCAAGTGCATGCGTTATTTCTTACACAACGTCTCTGGCTCCTGAAACAACAGAATTGCAACGTGATGTCTCTGCTCAAAATTCGATGACTCACAAATGAGTCAACAGAGAAGGTGTTACAGGAGGCTAACTGCTGTGTCTCCACTGGCAGCCCCAGCAGAGGCGGGAGAAGCCTGGCGAACCATTAGTTTACTCGGCTGGCTCCTCATAAGGGCATTTTCGACTTGGATAACCCGAGAGTCTGTGTGCCTCTTCTTCCAAGTAAAAATGCTAGTTTTATAAGAGCCCAGCAGACTAGGTTAACATCCCGAGGCTCTGCGTTCCCTAAATTGAGAATATTTTGGAAAGCTAGCTGATGTTAAATCTAACATCTATCTAAGCTCTGTTGTACCTTGCGTGTATTTTCGTGATGCAAGAGGGAGGGCATTGCGCTTCTGTAATTCTGTATAGGGAACTAGTGACTTTTTGTCTTTTTCTTACTTAAAAAAGATGTGGGTTTATAACAAAAGCTGCAGGCACACAATTTTGAACAGAACTGCGTTCATATTATAGAAATAAAATATTGATTTTTCTTATAGATTGAAAGCTGATCCATACATTTAAGAGATTTCACACCTATAACTCATTATTCATATTTTATTTTGTACAGATTTTGAGGGGAGGTCTTGAGCTGTTTATGAAGGAGAGTTTGTTAAACAAATTAACAGGGTGCAAGAGATTAAAAGCAGAATGTATAGCACTGCTTTAAAAACTGCTTTAGATGTTAGTTCTTTTCACACATAAACCATTGTTATGCTACTTATAAATAGAGTTTATTCATGAAAGCTTCCCGCCCCCCACCCCAGGAACCTAAGCAAATTATTTAGGGGTATAGTTGTACATTCCACTTATACTATCTAGTTACAATTAAACAATGGGTCTTAAATAGTATGAGTAATGCAGAGTGACCTCTTTTAATTAGCCCTAATAAGCAAGATTTTTCTATTTATAAGAGTGTCAAAATGGAAAGGTCCCTGACTACTCTTGTTCGGAGCCCACAGGGAGGTATACTAAAGGGGAGGGGGTAGGAGGGCAATCTAGAAACCTGGGTCTGCTTTCTTTTTGTAAGTCTTGAAAATAAATTTTATGAACATTTCAAAAGGGGAATATATGCACTAGGATTGACTTATATTAAATGAGCTCACAAGTGACTGATGTATAAACCCAATGTCAACTTTTCAGTTGCTAAGTAGATAAATATAAATCATTTGGCCAGTTATTGCATTTTCTTTGAAGGAAAATCTATAGCAAAAGCCTAGTTATAATTGGAAGATTCGTTTGTAGGAGGCTCAAGAAATTAGAGGACACATATTCTTTTTAGGGATGTGGTATTCCTCCAAAAAGACAGTAATATGAAATTTTTGCATTTGTACTAGTAGTGATGAGAGAAACTGTCAAATTTAGTTCATCAAATCTCTGCTTATTTAGGTTACATGTTCATCTTGGATTAATGAAGACTTTCTTCAAACATGGTTCAATATAATTAAATTTTATTTTCCTTAATTAAAGTCATATTTTAGTTGTGCCTTTATAGTAAAACACATAAACCACTTGGTCCACTTGTTCTCCAATCCCCTTGCCTACATATTCAAAAAATCCTTTGGGTTATTTCTACAGTTGACTGATCTTGTCCGTTATTTCTGTGTATTTATGTGAAGTGGCAGCCTTCTCTCACGTGTATTAATTACCGTTCATTATGTTGGTGGTTTTCTCCTTCGGCTGTCATAGCATTATGGAGTCTAGAAAAAAGCTCTTCTGTGATATTTCTTTGTGACTGTAATGCTCCTGGTCTGTTTCTCCCCAAGTTTGCATCTTATGAGGACATAATTAAGACAAACTTCCTTCTTTTCGAATTAACCACTTCTTGTGTCACCGTTACATTCCAGGGAAAGCTGCTTCTTTGCCACCTGTATCTTAGTGCAACACCTGGCTTCTTGTGTTGAGCTGCACTGCAGTCATCAACGAAACAGCGTACTGCTGGCTTCCTCCTTCCTTCCCTCCCTCTCTCCCTCCCTTCCTCCTTTCCTTCCTTTCCTTTGTCTTCTCCCTCTCTTTCCTTGTTCCTTTTCCCTCTCTCTCCCCTTTCCACAACTTTATTGAGATATAATTCACGTACTATAAAGCTCTCCTATTTAAAAATATAAATCAGTGGTTTTTTTTAATATATTTACAGAGCTCCAAAACAATAGCCACTATCTAATTGTATAACATTTTTATTATCTGCAAAAGAAATCCTGTATCCATTAGCAGTTGCTTCCCTCCCTCAGGCCCTGGTAGCCATGAATCTACTCTCTATGGATTTGCCTATTCTGGATGTTTCATATACTGGCTCATACAATATATGGCCTTTTGTGTCTGACTTCTTTCACTTAGCATAATGTTTTCAAGGTTCATGCATGTTGTAGCATATCTGTACTCCATTCTTTTTTATGACCAAATAATATTCCATTGTGTGCACATGCCACATTTTGTTTATCCATTCATTATGTGTTGGGCTTTTGATTGTTTCTGCATCTTGACTTTTATAAATGCTGCTGTGAACATTCACGGACAGGTTTTGGTGTGGAAATATGTTTTTGTGTTTCTTGGATAGGTACCTACAATTAGAATTGTTGGCCCTTTATTTAACCTTCTGATGAACTGCCAAACTCTTCTTAAATGGCCACACCGTTTTATGTGCCCCAAGCATTATATGTACTGTTAACAATTTTTCCACATTCTCACTAACACTAGCTATTGTCTATCTCCTTGATTATAGCCATCCTAGTGCACTTTACTAATTAGTAATGATGTTGGGCATCTTTTTAGAAATCTTTTTAAATGTTTTTATTTTATTTTTGAGAGAGAGAGAGACAGAACATGAGTAGGGGAGGGGCAGAGAGAGAGAGAAGAAGACACAGAATCTGAAGCAGGCTCCAGGCTGTGGGCACAGAGCCTGATGTAGGGCTCGAACTCACAGACCGTGAGATCATGACCTGAGATAAAGTCAGACACTTAAGTGGCTGAGCCGTCCAAGCGCTCTGATGTTGAGCATCTTTGCATGTACTTACTAGCATTGGAATATCTTCTATGGAGAAATGCCTATTCAAAACTTTTGCTCAATTTTTAATTGGGTTGTCTTTTTTTTTTAATTAATGTTTGTTTATTTTGAGAGGGAGAGTGAGTGAGCCAGGGAGGGGCAGAGAGAGAGGGCAAGAGAGTCCCAAGCAGGCTCTTCGCTGTCATTGCAGAGCCCTATGTGGGGCTTGATCTCACAGCCTGTGAGATCATGACCTGAGCTGAAATCAAGAGTTTGATGCTTAACCAGCTGAGCCATCCAGGTGCCCCTAATTGGGTCGTCTTTTTATTCTTGAACTGTAACTCTTCTTTATGTTCTTTATATATCCTAGATATGATCCCCTATCAGCCATATGACTTATAAATATTTTCTCCTGTTTTTTTTTTTTTTTTTTAAGCAGACACTATTTTTAAGAGCAGTTTTTGGTTCATAGCAAAATTCAGTGGAAAGTACACGTTCCCATATACCCTCTGACACCACACAACCACAGCCTCCTCTGCAATCAACATTTGGCACCTGAGTGGTACATTTGTTACACTGATTAATCTACTTTAATATGTTATTAACACTCGAGGTCCATAGTTTACCTTAAGATTCACTCTTGGTCTTGAACATTCTATGAGTTTTGATAAAAGGAGCCACCATTTGACATGTACCCAGTATGTATACATATATTCACATCTGTCAGACAGGATAGTTCCACTGCCCTAAAAATCCTGTGTACCCTGCCTTTTCATTCCTTTCTCCCCCCTAGTCCCTGGAAGCTTTTGGTCTTTTTATTGTCTCTGTAGTTTTGCCTTTTTTGGGGATGTAATGCGGTTGGAATCATACAGTAGGTAGCCTTTTCAGATTGGCTTCTTGATTTGGCAAAATGCATTTAAGGTTCCATCATGTCTTTGTGGCTTGATAGCTCATCTCTTTTTAGTGCTGAATAATATTCCACTGTTGGGATGTCTCACAGTTTGTTTATCCTTTCGCCTAGTTATAATGCACAGTAAGTTTTAAGTATGCTTCTTTTCTGATCAATAAACATAGTTTATGCTCACTGATTAGAAACAACTATTATGGGGGTCAAACTATCTGGGGAGAGTCTGCCAGACCCCTGCCTTCATTTAACTCGGAATTGTGATCTCCGTGGAGGACATGTAAGTTAAAAATGACAGGAGCTAGCAGGTGCTTCTGGGCTATGTGAGATTTAGCAGCTAACAGCCCCGCTCCTGCTTAGGAGCCCTGGTGATTCCTCTGCCCTATTCACATTCAGTGGGGCCACCAATTTGCACACCATTTACAGAAGACGTCAGAATGAAACCACAAGGGAAATGATGTTCACAGTCTTGGGATGGAACTTCAAGTGAGTGTTTTGTCATATCTCATTGTCCTAGTGGCCATTAAATAACTGCTTGTCATTGGGCACGGCCTGCTTTGATTTGCCTTTGGTGCACCCTTTCTCTTCTCCACTTTCGTTCAACTTCCTGTGATGGGACAGCCATACTCTCTTTCTCTTCTAGTCTCATTTTAGAATTTGTTTTTTTTTGATACATATACATAATTATAATATGTATGTAAGCACCAAGCTTAAACTACATTTGTTCTATCACATTTTGTTTTTTTATAGCTCCTCCTCTTTTTTTTTTTTTAGTTTTTTTTTACTGTTTATTTTTGAGAGAGAGAGAGACAGAGTGCAAGCAGGGGAGGGACAGAGAGAGAGACAAGAGAAAGAGAGGGAGACACAGAATCTGAAGTAGGCTCTAGGCTCTGCGTTATCAGGACAGATACACAAACCAGGAAATCATGACCTGTGCCAAAGTCAGAAGCTTAACTGACTGAGCCACACAGGCGCCCCTTGTGCCTCTTATTTTTCCACAGGGATTGAGACTTGGTTGACATATATATAAATATATAATTACCATTCTTGTGTGGCTGCCTGCTTAAAGGAGGGTGTACTAGAAATGTTGACTGAGTTTCACATCATTATGAAGTCTTCTGCTTGTGAAGATCCCCATTTATTTCACCTGATATGCCATTATAGTATGTGTTTGGGTTTAATGGAACCGGCTGATGAACTGAATGGGAATATTGCTATTGATTCCTTTTCTCTTCAGGATAATGTCCCAGTTATGTTTCAGACATTAGTCAGGAACTCTGAAACACTACCATGTTGACTCTTTAATTTAGGAAATCTAGATGATTCAATATACTCTTTCTTCTCTGTTTTAAATGTGGAATGGTCGAAATGACTCTGGAAATAGGTTAAGACAACATAAGGGAACACAACTGTTCCCTATGACTGTTAGTGCTTTGATTATTTGCCCAGATCAAGCCTTCCCTCCAAGAATGTATGACTTATCACTATTGGTAATACTTACCTCTAAGATTATGAGACCTGGCCTGCTTTTCGGATGACGTAAAACAGACATCTCTATAATCCAATGAAGAAATACTGTACAAATTTAAATCTCACCTCCTGATTCATTGAAGGGTTTAGGAAGAAACCTGATAAAAATAAATAACTTTGTACCTCTTCCACAGAGAGATGGAGAGCTTCCAGCTTCAAAGAAGAAACGCCAGGCAGGGGAGAAGATCATGTACACTTTAGTCTCAGTACCCCATGGAAATGACATTGCATCCCTCTTTGAACTGGATGCCACAACTCTTCAGAGAGCTGACTGCCTGGTCCCAAGGTAAAAAATAAAACAAAGTAAAATAAATATATATGGTTAAATAATAACATTTCTTTGAGTAATTGTAGTGCTAGGTAAGGAATTAAAATATAATGTTAATGGAATTTTTGTGATATCAATGGAGTAAGTGTAAGTGAACTAATGTGTAAAAATCATACTTCTTTTGTGAGAAGATTAACACAGTTTGTTTTATTCTCATAAATAATTAAAGTGTTCAGGACCAAAGAAACTCTGAAAAATTCATAAGAATTATTTATTCTTATTACTTTATGGCCTTTGGTTTTGAACATGAAAAATAATCTAGGGGCATTTCTATTAATACTTATATTATTTATTTCTATTATGTCAAATTTCAGATTTCTTTCATTCATTCATCTATTTGGTCATTTCTTTAGTCATTCAGTTAACAAACCTTTTCTGAACTTAAGACATTGCCCTTGACACTGGGAAGTGAACAGTGAACAAACTGGTTATATACTTAATTTCAAATGAGGGATAGAGGCAATAGAAAAATTAACATTCATTATCAGGGGAGGTAATCAAACTGCTTTGAAAAAAAAATCGCAGAGAGTCGTATTAGGTATTAGTGTTTAGAAATGGCCTCTCTGACTTAGAACATTTGAGAAAAGATCTGAATGATTTGAAGGATCAAGCCCTCTCTATCAGGAATGTTTCAAGCAGCAGGAACATGAAATGGAAAAATCTTGAAATTTCCTGGGTGTGCTGAAGGAGTAGGTAGAAAACCAATGGGACCTAAGTGAGTGAGAGGTGGGGAAGTGGAATTGGTAATGAGGTAGCCAGAATGTAAAGTAAGAGAATGTCTTACATTCTTTTTTTTAAAAGTATCCTTTTTAAAAATGTTTATTCATATTTTGATAGAGACAGAGAGACAGAGCACAAGTTGGGGAGGGGCAGAGAGAGACGGAGACACAGAAACTTAAGCAGGCTCCAGTCTCTGAGCTGTTAGCATGGAGCCCGACACGGGGCTCGAACTCTTGTGCTGTGAGATCATAACCTGAGCTGAAGTTGGACACATAACCAATTCAGCCACCCAGGAGCCTCTGTGCTATTTTAGAGTTTTGAAACTCAGTCTCTATTGCACCTTCCTTTATGAATGAGCAGCACCATGATGCTGAGTGAACCTCTCTTTCCTGGAGGCCATTGGCATTTTATTTGGTTCTTTCTTATTGGTCTTAATGCTTTTTGCCTCATGTTGTAGGATTTATTTATGGCTTACAGTTCCTACTTAACTCTCAGAAGCTTGGAGGCAGAGAACTTAGCACAGTGCTTTTGTCTGAACAGATCTTTTACACATATTTGTTAAAGAAATGATACTAATAAAAGGTTCACTGAGATGATAATATTTGAGTTGTTTGAAGTTCTAGCTGTCCTTTCTCAGTATTCCCTCACCGTTCATACACAGTTGATTCGTGTTTTGTCCTGGTACACTGAAATAGCAAGTACTGAACCATTTCTCCTGGAAGATAGGCAGGGTTAGGTTCCTGTGAGCCTCCGGTCACAATATTTTCATCAGTCACATCAGTTACACACATAACCTTGTGCTGTGTGTATTTTTGTTTAAAGACACCTTATTTAACATCTGTTGATTCATTAACATCAAACTAACAGTCATCAGCACTATCTCTCATGCCTGAATGAAGCTTATCTAACATAAGTATTTTCGCCTTGAGGCACATCGCAGCCTTGTTCTTAGGAACACTGGACAGCACTCCGGCAATATGCTTGGGACCCATTTAAACAGCAAACTCATCAGCAAAATGTGCAGAAATCTGGAAAAACATGGCACTGAATAGATCTTGAAACAGACGCTTGTTTATAGTCGGAGCACAAACGAGAAGGCAGAGTATTGCCTTGGTCAGCCTCACTGGGAACATGCACAGTGGGGACTCAAATTTTTACCATTCTGTTCATGTCCAGGAATGATGGCACAGGTGACTATTGATTTTGGGATTACAAATCCTTTTTAGTGAATTCACAAGCACAGAATCTGCAAATAATTAAGATTGGCTATATATACTTTTACACACAAATGATGATGCTACAGAAACTACGATCAGATAGCTGTGTTAACTGACATGATTACTCAGTCAGTGGTCCTCAAATCAGCATTGCCTGGAGAGGCTGCTAACATATTCCTTGTTGGCCCTACCTTTGGAGTTTCTGATTCGGTGAATGGGGATGAAGCCTCAGACTTTGTATTTCTAACAAGTTCCCAGGTGATGCTATTCCTGCTGGTCCAGGGAACACACTTTGAGACCCACCGGTCCAGGTAGTAACACCACATGCTTTGAAATAGTCTTTGGTTCAGAGCCTTTTCCTTAAACCAGACTGATCTAAACTTGAGTCAACTAGTCTTTAATATATTCGTTCATATCATGTATGAAACTGCTAAATATGTTAATATATAAGTGTGCCAGTTTTTTTTTTAATGTTTTTATTTTTTTTTATTTATTTCTAGGAGAGAGAGAGACAGCATGAGCAGGGGAGGGTCAGAGAGAGAGGGAATGACAGACTCTGAAACAGGCTCCAGGCTCTGAGCTGGCAGTCAGCACAGAGCCCGATGCGGGGTTCGAACCTACAAACCGCGAGATCATGACCCAAGTGAAAATCGGATGCTTAACCGACTAAGCCACCCAGGTACCCCATAAGTCTGCTAATTTTTAATAATCTGTTTTTTGTATTCTTTTGCTTGTAGGAACTCATATGTTCGGTTAAGGCATTTATGTACCAACACGTGGGTCACAAGCACGAGTATCCCCATAGACACAGATGAAGAGAGACCTGTTATGTTAAAGGTAAATGTTGTTGAGAATTGTTTGATTATTTTTGAAGTTTATTTATTTTGAGAGAGACAGAGACAGCGTGAGCAGGGGAGGGGCAGAGAGAAAGGAAAGAGAGAGAGAATCCCAAGCAGGCTCTGTGCTGCCAGCCCAGAGCCCAACGCAGGCTCGAACCCATAAAGCCGTGAGATCATGATCTGAGCCGAAGCCAACAGTCGGGTGCTTACCCGACTGAGCCACCCAGATACCCCATGAGAATTGTTTAATTATTAGACAGATGTTGTGTGATTGGAATCAGGGGTGATTGACATGTTCCTTACCATCTGTCTTTCCCAATATTAGAGATTATTACAAGTAATCTCCTCAAGTGTTCATTTTGCAAGTTGCTTAGGAAGCTAAACTAAGCGGCTTGTCTGCAGTGGGGCTGTGATTCAGAAGGATGCTATCACAGATACCAAAAGTGTGGGAGCAGCATGGAGAAAGGGGAGAAGATCCCAGGAGCACATTCTCTCTGTTCTGTTGACACTGAAGCAAAGGACAATTGTGCAAGGATGTGTTTCTAGTGGGCTTTGGGAACAAGGCAGGAAATGGGTGTGGAAAATCTGTGTGTCTCCACAGTCTTTCAGAGTGGATGACGCATATGAGAATTACTGTATTTGGATTATCTATTCCTGTCTTATATTTCTTTTTTTTCTTAAATATTTATTTACATTAGAGAGGGGATGAGGGTGGCAGAAGGAGAGGGAGAGAGAAACCAGGTAGGCGCCATGCTCAGCATGGAGCCCAATGCAGGATTCTATCTCATGGCCTTGAGATCGTGACCTGAGCAGAAATTCAGAGTCAGATGCATAACCAGCTGAGCCACCCAGCTTAGATTTCTTAAACAATATTAAGATGTGTTCATACCAGAAAAATATTGTGTGTTTAAAAAAACAACAACTAATCTTGGTGGAAAAAACACATTTCAGATTGGAACGTGCCAAACAAAAGAAGATAAGGAAGCATTTGCCATTGTGTCTGTCCCGCTGTCTGAGGTCCGAGACTTAGACTTTGCCAATGATGCAAATAAAGTGCTGGCGACCACAGTTAAAAAGCTGGAAAATGGCACAATAACTCAGAATGAAAGGAGGTTAGTAATTTTGTTAAATGGCTCTTAAGTCATCAAGAGTCAGCTGCTGACTCTTGTGGTAAGCCTCAAGTGAATGAATGGCTCTAAGGGGACATTTAGAATGGTCTCCCTAGTGGCGCACCTGCTTCTGAATGAGTGGATCATGGTGAGCGAATGAAAATGGGGACTTTAAAATCTGGTGGAATATTCACGTTTTCCATTTTAGCTGGGCTTGGAGTTGTTGTTTTGCTCGCTGATCTTTCCTTTTAAATGTTTCACAGAAGACATTTAATACTTTTGCTGCGCTTCGTTTAATGTTTGGATTTAAGAGTTCTAAAAGTCCTAGAAGAAGTTTTATGTTTTTCTGTTCTTATTCATGCAAGACACATTGGTCTGCTCAGGTAACATGAGATAAATATACCAGAAAAGAGTCTGCAAGGTGTAGCACTCTGCCCTTATAACTCCCGCAGAGAAACTGGATCCTTGATTCTTTAGCTCTGGTTCTGGAAATAGTTGGGAAAGAGAATGATCCTGATGGCTCCCAAGTATATCATTCCTATTTTGTGTTGGTACTGTAGATATATTTTATATACGCCTTCAAACAGTCCTGAGATGGACATTATTCTCAGTTTACATAAGTGGGAGATTTGATCATGTGTGGTTTTGTTTTTAATGTTTTATTTCTGCAAGAGAAAGGGAGTGTGGGGGAGGGTCAGAGAGAGAGCACTGAGAACAGCAAGCCCATTGTGGGGTTTGAAGTCACGAATTGTGGGATCATGACCTGAGCTGAAGTTGGAGGTTCAACCTACTGAGCAATCCAGATGCCCCCAATCATGTGGGTTTTCAAGTCTCCGTGTTTTCGGTGCACCAGAACACAGCATTCTTTTTATTTCCCCTTGATGATCTGCTACATGCCTTTACATTTGAACAAGAGAAATCTGTTTACCAATTTCGCAGGCGTTGCGATACATTGCAGCTCTCATCACAGCTGGTGAGGTGATAATTGGTATAAACACTTCAGAAAATAGTTTGACAGTAATTCACAAAGTTGAAGAAATCACTCCTCATATAAGCAGAAGCATGCGGCATTTGTTCTTCTGTGATTGGCTCATTTCAAGTAGCATAACATCTTCCAGGTTGACCCAGGTTGTCACATGTGGCAAGATTTTCTTCTTTTTTAAAGCTGAATGATAGTCCATTGTATGTATAAAATAGCATTTTCTTTATATCATTCATCAATGGACATCTAAATTGTTTCCATGTCTTGGCTATTGTTAATAATACTGCAAAAGAGTCCAACTCAAGAGAGTAGAATGGTGGTCGCCAGGGCATGGGGGGTGGGGGGATGAAGAGTTCTTGTTTAACAGTTGTAAATTTTCATTTATACAAGATGATCTGTTGTACAACATTGTGCCTATGGTTAACAATTCTGTAATGTGCACTTCAACATTTGCTAAGAGTGAAGATCCTATGAGTGTTCTCACCACACATATGAATACATACTCACAAAGAAGCAAACACTCGTGACTCACCAATTCTTCTCCCAGCTTGAACGTTCTTGAACATCTGTCCCAAAGCAGCTCCTACCTATACATGTGCACCAGGACACATGTTTAAGAATGTTCAGCCTTATTATAAATAACCCCAAACTTAAAACCATCAAGTATTTTTTTTTTAAATGTTTTATTTATTTCTAGGAGAGAGAGAGAGAGAGAGAGAGCAGCATGAGCAGGGGAGGGTCAGAGAGAGAGGGAGTCACAGACTGAAACAGGCTCCAGGCTCTGAGCTGGCAGTCAGCACAGAGCCCGCGCGGGCCCAAACCCACGAACCGTGAGATCATGACCTAAGCGAAAGTTGGACGCTTAACCGACTAAGCCACCCAGGTGCCCCTAAAACCGTCAAGTATTAATCACCGGTTGAATAGATGAATACACTTGTGGTAAATTCATGCAATGGACATAGTATAACAATGGAAATAGATGAACTACATCTATGGGTGACTACGTGGATAAATCCAGTAAACTTTAGATGGAGCAAGAACTAGACACAAATACATTCACCATGATACTATTTGTAAAGTTCAAAGGGAACAAAACAAAATTCTATTTCTTTGGAGTGCTTAAGCAATTAGAGGAACTATGAAGAAATTCTAAGAAATAATTGTCTTAGAAATCAGGATGGTGTTCCCCTTAGGGAGATGGGATTCAAGGAGGCTCCTGCAGTGCTCCATTTCCTGCTCTGGGTGATACTCTCTGGGATTGCCTTAGAAGTATTCCATAAGTAAACACTTATGTTTTATGAACTTTTGGATGAATGTCTTATAACACAAAGGAACAAGAATCCAACTTGCTTCTTCCCACCCCATCACTAGAAAAACGTCACAAATATGCAAATGGAATAGCTGTTTCTCAGCTTACTTTCTGTTCTTACCTCTGTTTTTTCCCTAACAAACATGAATTTGAAAATAAACTATTGTATGTGCAATTGAACCTTGAACCTTGTTGGAGAAAATAAATAAAGTCCAGAAGCAGAAATAACTGTTCTACTCTTTTGGACTACTGAAAACTAAAGATCTGAGCTGGATTATGACATGTAATGGAATCCAGTGTGCAGATAGCACTTTTTAATATTCTATTTTTAATGTTTATTTTTGAGAGAGAGAGAGAGAGAGGGAGAGAGAGAGAGAGAAAGAAAGCAGGAGAGGGGCAGAGAGAGAGGGAGACACAGAATCCGAAACAGGCTCCAGGCCCTGAGCTATCAGTATAGAGCATGATGCCGGGCTCGAACTCACAAACCTGAGCCGAAGTCGGAAGCTTAACTGACTGAGCCACCCAGGTGTCCCCAGATAGCACTTTTTATTTTCCTGTTATTTATCTATCAGTGCTTCCTTTTGACATATCCATTTCTTTGTCAGTCTCACATATTCAGTAATTTACTCAGGCTCACTTAAGAAGTCTCCCTTGCTAAAAGTAAGGCGTTCCTTGAAGAAGTGGGCAAGTAAAGGTTAGATATGAACCCTCTCTCATTGCTGGTTGTAACCTGGAGCAAACCACTCTTCGGTTTCTGCCAGAGAGAATCTTAACCTCTCATGATTCAGAGGATGGTGCTGGACCAGGACCGACCAGGGATCAGGGAGCATGCATTTTTATTTTTCCTGCCTCTTTCCCCACTGTTTTAGAGTGAGAAACATCAGAGCAAAGAGAAATATGCTTGAGAAATATGAAGTTGCAATTATTGATCTTAATTTAGCAATTTTAGAGAAGTCATCTCCCATCAAAATTCATTCAAAGCTGCCTGTCAGTACAATGGAACTTATTGGCATAGTTGAGTGTATTTATATTATTTTCTCTGTTTTAGAATTTAATATAAAATTCTATCTGAAAATACCTCACAACTCTGACTTTTTTCTCTCTGGAGAATGAAGTTATTATTAGATCTTCTTTTACTCAAAACCAGAAAGAATGATACAAGGTCAAAGGGAAGGCGTTAGAATATTGCAGATCTAGCTGAAAATGCCTGTGTTGTTTGAATTCTTTCATGGCCCCCCCCCTTTGCTTGCCCCAGGAATGGGCTCTGGAGGCACATGCTCCTGTTAATGGCGCAAGATCCTCAATCTCAGATATTTTTCAGTGGAATTTCTGATCTTATTGTGCATAGTTGCACCAACAAAATAGAGTCTTGGGAACATGGTGGGGGACGTGAGAGGAGTGAAAATGGAGGCGAGGTTAACTGCTGTTCAGTTCGTGATGCGTAAACCAGAATGTCTGTACCATGTTTTACTTTCGAGGGTATAGAAAAGATGTGGGCTTCCTCAGCAGCATTTATAGTTTAGAGATGTAATTAATTCATGTTTGCTGAGCTCCTGGTACGTGTCAGGCACTGGGCCATGCAGCACACACGTGCACTGATAATGTGGTCGTGAACAGCACAGGTGATGGCCATGCCTTCACGCTGTTTACTACTTTGAGATTGGTGCTAATTCCCCATGATAGAAACCCAGGATCTAGAATAGAGGTCACCCCACATGGAATCACCAGATCAGATACCCTTGGGTTTTGGTTTGTTTTTTCGTTTCGGATCAGCTACCTTTGTCATTCAAAGTTAACGTCTTCCTTAGCCACAACCTTTTTTCCTTAAATTTTATTTGCCTGATAGTACTATTGCTACACTAGCTGCCTTTTGGTTGGTTATTTCTCTGATGCCTCTTTTTGAATATCAGTTTATTTCAGATTTCCTGGTCATTTTGTTTTAGTGATATGTCTTTTTTTTTTTTTTTAATGTTTTATTTATTTCTAGGAGAGAGAGAGACAGCGTGAGCAGGGGAGGGCCAGAGAGAGAGGGAGTCACAGACTGAAACAGGCTCCAGGCTCAGAGCTGGCAGTCAGCACAGAGCCTGTCGCGGGGCTCGAACCCACGAACAGCGAGATCATGACCCAAGCAAAAGTCGGACGCTCAACCGACTAAGCCACCCAGGCGCCCCAGTTTTAGTGATATGTCTTGTGAGCAGCAGAGAGCTCGATTTTAAAAGTCTAATCTGATCCCTTTCTTTTCACCCTCTGCTTGTGCAGTTTCTTCTTTCAGCCCTCAGATCCATTTCTTGGGTGTGCAGAGTGATTAGATGTTTATGTAGCTGTGTTCAGGCATGAGATAAGCCCAGAGTCCCCTGCCACTCTACCATCTTAACTCCTCACCTAATTTGATACCTTTTGTCTGGAGCCTCCATCTTCCCGTACTTCGCCAAAAAGACCAACACGAAGGGAAAGAGTTGAGGCACTGCTATATGTTTTCTAGGCCTTTTAGAAAACATGGAGTGCTTCCTTCGGCCACATAGATGAGAATCTGCAAGAAAATATTGTGGACATCAAGGGAATGGGCACGGTTCAGAAAGGAGCGCCCCGCAGACGTTACCATGGCAAAACGGGAAGAGTCTCCATTGTTACCCAGCATGCTGTTGGCACTGCTGCTGTAAACACACAAGTTAAGGGCAAGATTCTTGCCGAGAGAATTAATGTACATCCAATAGAAGCACATCCTGCTCCACCCAGAGAAAACACACTTTGTAAGAAGCAATGGGAAAGAGTCTGAACTGCTGGAAGCCATTCCCGATGAATCCATGGCGTTAAGACTTAAAATAAATCTTAAACTAAGTCTTAAGACTAAAAGTAATTACAAAAATGGAATCTGATAATCTTTCAATTAGTTTGTGTATAATTAATGTTTGGGCTTATTCTATCTCTTTTTTTTCCTCACTGTAGCTTTTTTTCTTTTTTCCTCTATTTTCTTGCTTTCTGTTAGGTTGATAAAGTTGATATTTTCTCCTCATCTTTTTTCTTTTCCTCTACTGGTTTAGAAGCTTTAGGTCATATTGCGACTCTTTAGCAATTGCATTATTGCTATTCTTGTCATACGTTTTAATTGCATATTCTTTCTTACACAATTGAAAGTTATTAAATCTTTCTCTTTTTCTCGTGGGAGCAAGGTACGTCAAAATGGTTTAATTATGCACTGATATTCTTCCTCTCATCTTTCTTGGAGTATACGTCTAGAATCATAGTTCTGTGTTCATCCTTTTCCTGAAAAAAATTTTTTTATAATAGTTGATATCAACAAGGGAGTAAATGTGTCATATAAATCATGATGTACCGCCTTTTTAAAAAATTTAAAGTGTTAATTCCTAAAAATTATTTTTACTATGAATTGTATCTCTTGTTATATTTTACCTCTGTGTCTTGCTTTTATTTCTTGCTTCTCACATCTCCTCTCTGCGCTCACTTTTCTTTTTGCTGAAATTTATTCTTTAAGCCATTTGGTCAGGATCTGTGGGTTTTAAATCTTCTCATTTTTTAAATACATGAAAATATCTTTATTTCCACTCTTAAGTGCTACTTTATGTATTAGGATTTTAGCTTGGCAGTTATTTTCCTTTGGTAAAGTTATAATGTAATTATTTTCTGACATATTTTGTTTCCATTAAGAAGTTTTTTGCTGATAGAATTGTTACTTTATTGGCCATTTTTCTTTCCTTTTTGATAATTTTGTAGATTTTTTTCTTTGTCTTTGATGTCCTGAAGTTTTACTATGATGTGTTTACAAGGAAATTAAAAAATTTTTAATGTTTATTTATTTTTGAGAGAGAGAGAGATTGGCAGAGAGAGGGAGACAGAATCCAAAGCAGGCTCCAGGCTCTGAGCTGTCAGCACAGAGCCTGATGTGGAGCTCAAACTCACAAACCATGAGATCATGACCTAAGCCAAAGTCAAACCCTTAACTAATTGAACCACCCAGACACCCTACCAGGAAATTTTTTAAATGAGTTTTTAACACTTGAGGTAGAGTTGGTGTACAACATTTCATTTATTTTGGGTTTATAACATAATTATTTGGCATTTATGTTTATTGTGAAATCATCTCCACAGTAAGTCTAGTTAACATCTGTCACCATACAGAATTACAACATTTTGTGTGTGTGTGTTGATAACTTTAAGGATTTACTCTCATAGCAACTTTCAAATACAGTATTATTAACTGGTGTCGCTATGCCATACGTTACATAACCAGGGCTTATTTATTTTATAACTGGAAATCTGTACCTTTTGACTTCCTTCGCCCATCTCACCCACCCACTGCCCTTCACCTCTGTCAATGACCAATCTGTTCTCTGTGTTTATGAGTTTATTTTTAATTATTATTTTTAGTTTTTACACAAGGAAATATTACTTTTGTTTTTCCCACCTGATCTTTAAGGTGCGCTTTTACTCTGTATACTTATATTTTCCTTTAATTCTGAAAAGTTGTGAGCTATTTTCTTCAAGATGTTACTTCTTTACCTTTTCCCTCTCCTGTGTCTTTTGGAACTCCTATTAAATGTATGTTGGATCCTCTTGGTTTGTCCTTCTTATCTTTTAACTTTCCTTTTATGATTTGCCTTTTTTATCTCTCTGTGCTACTTTCTGCATGGATTTTTTATATTGTCTTATAAATCAATAATTTGTGCTAGGATGTGTACAGAATAGTTTACCTTTGTGAATTTGATTTTTGTTGAAATGGTTATAATTTGTTTCTTGGATTTCTATTGGTTCTTTTGTGTATCCACCTGTTATTCATTTATATCTGCCTTTTAAAAATATTTTTGTCGGGGCGCGTCGGCGGCTTAGTCGGTTAAGCGTCCGACTTTCGCTTAGGTCATGATCTCGCGGTTCGTGGGTTCGAGCCCCGCATCGGGCTCTGTGCTGACTGCCAGCTCAGAGCCTGGAGCCTGTTTCAGTCTGTGACTCCCTCTATCTGGCCCTCCCGTGCTCACGCTGTCTCTCTCTCTCTCTCCTAGAAATAATAAATAAAAAAAAAAATTAAAAAAAATATTTTTGTCTTTTTTGTATTTACTTGCTTTCTTTATTTCTCTGGTGATTGAAAAAACGTATTTAAAAGTTATTTTGAAATAGTTCTATTACCTGCATTTTGTTGGTAATGAGTCGACCCCTTGATTTTTTTACGTATGGTGGGACTGGCCTTCATCATGTCTGTTTCCTTACGTGCTTTGGAATGTGAATACTGAGGTTCTTCTTAGGTGTCTGGTTTTTTGCTTTTCCTTTCTCTGCATTTGCGGATCTCCTCCATCAGTCTTATGGTTGCCTCCATCTGCTGCTTCCCAGCCAGCTCAGAGCCAGATCTGCTATTGAGGACAGAGTTCCACATCCTATGGTAATTTGAGGCTTCACCCGTTGACATTACAGGTGGTAGGTCCAGTCCTATTTGTGAGTGTCCTACTACATAGCCAGAGCTGAAAAGGGGCCACTCAAGTTTTAACGTTCTCTTAAGAGGTGGAGAATTCCTTCTCTAATATCTGCTTTCACATTAGAACTTAGTTCCCTACCATGTGCCTTCAGTCCCTGTTATCTTGCAGGGATTGAACATCATGCTTGTTTATCACTGTGTCTTTCTTATTTTGTTCCTAAACCGCAGAGCTTTTGACTTCTTTAGTAGGTATGTCTTTTAAAAAATATATCTTACTTGTCATTGCTGCATATGACAAAGTCACACAGAAAGTTGTGAGTACAAGCAAATTAATAAGATGGGGTGAATTAGTAGGACCCAACCACATCTCAGTAAGAATTGGGAGTTTGATCTAAACTGAGAAAACCCAGTTGCTTACCACAGATGGGGTGCTGGAGGTGAAAAGGGGGAAAAAGAGTTTCAAGAGTTTCTGAGATTGAAAGAGAAGACTGCTTTTCTTGCCTTCCATTGCCCCATAATCAGAGGACTCAGGCTGTGCAAGCAGGGTTAATGTGTAATGATTTTCAATTACGACTTAATTGTTTGCATCGTCATTCCATTAATTGTCACTAATTCAGGCCAATTCAGACTTTAAAGCAGAGTGATTTCTAGTTGTCCTAAAGTTGTGCTTTCTTAGATGTCTAAACATCTGAATACATTTAACTTGAAACAGGAGGAAAAGAATATTAATAATTTTTAAAAGAAAATACATATACTTATGCTCAAACTGGACATGCAGATTGAGTAAGTAGCAACTGAGCTTCAACTTAACCTGAGCTCAAAATAATTTTTACTTTTAGGAATAATGGAATTCATTGGAAGACATTAAGCCACAATTTCAAAAGAAATTAACACTACATTTCAATGCACATGAATCATATTTACATTTCTCTGGTTGTCTTCAGAGCTTATGTGAGTGAATCCTATCAGACACATTTTCAAAAAGAAACAGATTGGCTTCACATTTAACATAGGTACACCAAGAAAACATAGAATCTCTGGAATTTTGGAGTAGAATTTATGATTCTGGAAGTATGCCAAAATTTGGCTATGGGTGGCTAAATTCTGGGTTCTGGGCATGTCCATTTGGCTCTGTGAAAGTACGTTGTCTTTCAGGAGGTAAATAAATCTGGAGATAGGATCAGGATGCTTCTTAATGAATACACTCTAGACTTTTCTGGAACTGCTGAATCTCTTATACTGTAGCTTTCTTATTGATGTGATCATGATTGGACGTGCTAATCATGGTGAATGATTTTATTAACATGTATGGATAATATATATATATATATATATTTGCTGGACAAAAGTTTTCAAAAATTAAAACAAATTTAAATTTTTTTTTTTTAGATTTTTTTTTTTTTTAAGTTTATTTCTAGGAGAGAGATTGAGACAGCGTGAGCAGGGGAGGGTCAGAGAGAGAAAGGGAGTCACAGACTCTGAAACAGGCTCCAGCTCTGAGCTGGCAGTCAGCACAGAGCCCGACGCGGGGCTCGAACCCACGAACCGCGATATCATGACCTGAGCGAAAGTCGGACGCTTAACCGACTAAGCCACCCGGGCGCCCCTCAAAAATTAAAACAAATTTAAAAATTCATATAGAAAATGACAAAGAACAGACAGAGGAAGGAGGGGGAAGAAAGCTAAGGGAGGAAGGGTTTTCAAGACACTTTAGGATCTAAGTGCCACTGAAGTTTAAGTAATGTAGAGTTAAAGGTGCATGTTAGTGTATGATTTTAGAGTGATGTGATTTTATAGATCAGGTAATAGTTTGAGAACAGGTTAGAACATCGAATTGCTTGCTCTCTCTTTGTAGATCATTTAAGTGTTTCCTCTTCTGTTCTTTGGAGATGCAGAAGTGTGGTGAAGATTGGGAAATGTAGTTTGAGTCAATAGTAGAAAAAGGAATTGAATTTAGAAATTTGAAAGTTGAGCTGTTGTCCCTTAAGCAGAAATACTCTTTTTTGCTAGTCATTTATAGACAAGGATCTGGTGGTGGTAGCCTATCAACTCATCTCCTTTTGGGGCTCACGTGGCTTTATGTCATAATTGTCTTTGCAATTACTTGATTAGATCGGAGGCAGGAGTGGAGGAGCTGGAGAAGGCTTGTTTTTTATAAAGAGTTAGGAAGTGTTAACAGAATTAGCGATTTTGTTGGTTAAAGAATTTTTATTATAAAATATTCTCAATGTTGCAGTGTTTTAGTTCTCAGTGCTTACTAAAAAAGTATTTCAAAATTAGAGTAACATTTCTTTTTCATTTTATGATAGGTTTGTAACCAAATTATTGGAAGATCTCATCTTCTTTGTGGCTGATGTACTTAATAATGGACAAGAAGTTTTGGATGTCGTTATCACTAAGCCAAACCGAGAACGCCAAAAATTAATGAGGGAACAAAACATATTGGCACAGGTGAATATTTTCATGTACTAAATTTGCACATTAATTTTTTTAAATTATAGCATAGGAAAGTCCTTGTGTTAGTTATCTATTGCTGTGTAACAAATTATCCCAAGACTTCGTGGCTGAAAACAACAGATAGTAGTCTTACAGTTTCTGTGGATTAGGAATCTGGGAGTGGCTTGGGTGGGTGTTCTTGCTCAGGGTCTTTCATAAGGTCGCAGTCAAGGTGCTGGCTTGGGCTGCAGTCATCTCAGATTTGAATGGGACAGTATTCACTTCCCAGGTCACTCACACAGGCTTCTTGATAGTACTTGATAGCCTCTCCATAGCAGTGTACTTTCCTAGAAATGAGGGATCCAAGAGAGAACAAGGGAGGGCACCCAGATGGAAGCCACAGTCCTTTTTATAACTGACTCTGAGAAGTAACCTCATCACTTCTATGTTCTATTAGATGTGAGTCAATAAATCCTGTCAAGGAGACAGGATTGTATAAGGCTGTGAATTTCAAGAGGCAGGAATCTCCACGGTCATTTTAGAGACAGGCTCCTTCACACCTCTCAGAAAACCTACAGGGTCAGACTATCTCCAGAAAATGTGCTGGAATAATTTTCTAGGTAGAATCTACAGGATAACTTTGAAAATGCCATCTCTATCTACTTCCTACTTCTGTCCCTCTCTTCCTTAGGAAAGTAGGGAAGTCTATTCATCAGCTCACAAATGCTCTGTACAGTATTCTAGTTTTTTTCCCCTGGAAGTCTAGATCTACTCCTGTACTGTGTCTTTCTGAAATTGTTTTATAACACACCAGTAAATTAATTCACTTCCTGATAATATGCATATATAGGCATGCCTACCTTTATGTGTTTCCTTAAATTCAGTTAATTGCTGTATAAAGTAATGGGCTTTGTATTAATTGTGAACTCAAGGAAGATACTTAAAAAATCAAAAAACATGTTATAAATATACATGTTCTTGTGGAATTGGGAAAGGAAAACTAGACATATTGCCAATTCATATTCTATAGCTGATTGTCTGAAAATGTAAAATCAATACTTCTCTCAAAGAAAATAAAGGTTGCAAATCTAATGAGACAAAGGCTTTTCTGACATTAGCATTTCTTTTGCATAAAACATTTGATTTCAAGGATTTTTAGGACTTTGAATAATTTATTAGTATTACATCAACCAACATGTCTAATTGTTTATTTCGGTATTTAAATTTTTTTAAATGTTTATTTATTTTTGAGAGAGAGACAGAGCGTGAGCAGGGGAGGGACAAAGAGAGAGGGAGACACAGAATCTGAAGCAGGCTCCAGGCTCTGGGCTGGCTGTACAGGGCCTGACAGGAGGCTTGAACTCCTGAACCGTGAGATCGTGACCTGAGCCTAAGTAAGACGCTTACCGGACTGAGGCACCCTGGTGCCCCGTTTATTTCAGTAATTTAAATAGAAAATTCAAGGTTTAGTGAATATAAAATGATTGAAGTAACTTTAATTTGTATTCTATTTTATGAACTACAAAAGATGATTCCTTTCCATTTCGCTGTCTTGTATTAATGCTCAGGCCCTAGTGTAGGTGCTCTTTCATAAACTATTTACTCTTCTTACCAGCTCATCCTCATCCTTAGGTGACCTTACCCGCTGTCCTGCTGCCTAAAAGAGTTTATTCCTTAATGTTTTTTTAAACATTTCCGAGCTGCTATCCTTGGTATAATGTGGGTCACTGACCACCACTAGTTGCCCATAAGGTGACTTATTTGTTGGAATACTGATATATTCATTGATTTGACAGCATCTTAATGTACTCGGAACAATAAATGAACTGTTTTGGAAAGAGGTTTAGAAACAATATTTGGAACTAACTTTCTGATCAATTTCAGATGGAAAGTAAATGCTTTTTTATATTATTTTGATTTTAGAAAGTTATGGAACATAATAGAATTAATTGTAAAGCTATAGAAATCATACTATATTTTAGTTCACTTGAATATGTTCATATAACTTGGTACAACCCAACATCTTTCTGTCTCTTATTTAAATAGAATATAATTTCTAAACACAATGAAGTGTTTGTATTTAAATGTTTATTTGTCAATTTAAAGAATCTTTTTAATGGTATTTTTTTTCTGTTTCTTAATATGTTGGTTCTGTATTCTACGTCTTGTTTTTCTTTACATTAATTCTACTCAAATATTACAAAAGTGTTTTTGAGTCAGTGTGCTTATTTATAAAACATGCACCTCCATTCATCAGAATAGGTGGTTGATTTTTTTTTTCTCCTGATAGGTATTTGGAATTCTTAAAGCTCCCTTTAAGGAGAAAGCAGGAGAAGGCTCAATGCTGAGACTTGAAGATCTGGGGGACCAAAGATACGCTCCTTATAAGTACATGCTGAGGCTATGTTACCGCGTGCTCAGACACTCACAGCAGGACTACAGGAAAAATCAGGTCAGAGGGTGGCCTGCGTCTTTGCTTCTGTTTATCATTTCAAGTATGGGCAAGGGTCTTTGGTTAGTGTTCTAAAATACATAACATAGGAATGGGAATTTCGGCTCTGCAATGAAATGTTTTATGTTCGCCACACAAAAACATGACGTGTAAGCATTTTTGTGATGACGTATTTATTCTTCCATGTACAATTAGAACCTTTGGGGGAAGATACCTGAAGTCTTTGGGCATGGTATCAGCTTTTGCTAGGCAGGAGACATGCTGGACGTGTTATGTAAAGAGGTGGGAGACATTTCTTGACATGTGATTCTAGATCATAACGTGTAGGCCAAAAAGTTCTGTATCTGGTCGCGAAGATATGGCATGTATATCTGAAACATAAGGCAGAGGCAAAGAGGGGACACAAGAGAGAAAAGATGGCATTATGGGAATTTAGGAGAGGGAAAGCTTAGTATGGCTGGGGGAGCCCAGGATGGGTGCTTGGAGAAGGAAGCATTTGAGGAGGATGAGAATCATTTGTGTGAATTATATAGGAACAGGCATTTTAGTGAAGAAGGATCTATGAAGAGAGAATGGTGAATGCTAGCAAGGTCACTTTTGTCCCAAGGTGGTCCTAACTGTGGAGGACAGGGAACCCGGGCTATAGCCAATGGCAAGTTGCCAATGGCAAATGAAATTTCTTTCAAGTGTCATTTTTATCTTAAAAAAAAACTTAATTAATTTTGAGAGAGAGAGCATGTGCGAGGAGGGGACAGAGAAAGAAGAGAGAGAATCTGACAGCACAGAGAGAGGCTGACAGCACAGAGCCTGACACAGGGCTCAAACTCATGAGCTGTGAGATGATGACCTGAACTGCAATCAAGAGTCTGACGCTTCACTGAATGAGCCACCCAAGTGCCCCAAGTGTCATTTTTATCTTAAAAATACAAAATATTTTGCAACATGTTTAATATTACACATTCGTGTAATATAAAATTGTTTAAAGTTAATTATTTCATAAAGTAGCATCCTTTGTTTCTCTTAGCCAGTTTGAGAGAAGACTGATTAGTTTGTGAGAGGGCTGGTAAGGCAGGTCAGACTGAGCCACTTAATCCCAGGACGTCAGGTCTAGAAGGTAGCAGTTACCTGGGAATAGTCAGTAGTATTTATTGTTTACTTACCAGGCTCAGTTCTAAACACTTTTCACAACTTAACTCAGATAATACTGAATTAAGATGAGGAACTGAGGCTAAATGGAGGTTAAACAATTTATCAAAGATTACATAGTGTTATGACTGGAGCCAGTATTCAGACCTAGGCTCTTAATCATCACACTATTGCCTCTTAGTAGTTTGAAAGTGTCTTGGTGAGAAAAAAGAATTTGCTTTGAAAAATCTGTTAAAATACATTGGCTTTGTAATCCTATTTCAAGATTGAGAAGAAGTCTAATAAGGATATGCAAAACAAACTAGTTAGAAGATAAATAATAAGGCAAGGAACGAAAGAGTGAGGAAGGAGATAATATAAACAAATCCTTAAATACTTTTGAGTATAATCCTAGTTATAAACAGCCTTCTTTCCAAGCGGAAACGCTGCCATCAGATTTATTTTCCCCAGCTTCACTGCATTCTTTTAGATGGCAAGATAAAGTAGGTAGAGTCATTCTTATTTAAGTGGAGGAAAAATTAAGTTCCAGAATGTTAAATGATGGAACTTCAAGCACTCAGAGAATCAATGTCCCGGAAGCTACTCAGTATTAGGATTCATGTCATTCTGTGAAGGTCTAGGGTAGAGATGGGGGCTTAGCAGTTGCTCAGTGAATTCTACTTGGCCGCATTTCTCTTCTTGCATCTGGAAATACCTACTTTGCTAGATAGGCCACCACTCCACATGCACAAGCTGTGCTGTATTAGAGAGATGGCATTTACCGAAACAATCATCAGGTCTACAGAGTTTACCTGATACTCTGAGTCCCATAGACCGACAATGTACACGATTCTTTTTTTTTTTGATATATATTTTTTATTATCATCAGAAGCATATTTATTTATTTATTTATTTTTACAAATAGTTTATTGTCAAATTAGTTTCCACATAACACCCAGTGCTCATCCCCACAAGTGCCCTCCTCCATGCCCATCCCTCCTCCCCCCACATCCATCAGTCCTCAGTTTTTGTCAGCATTCAAGAGTCTCTCATGGTTTGCCTCTCTCCCTTTCCCCCACCATTTCCTCCCTTCTTCTCCCCCTTGTTCCTCCGTCAAGTTCCTCCTAATCCTCCTATACGTGCAAACATATGATATTTGTCCTTCTCTGCCTGACTTCTTTCACTCAGCATAACACCCTCAAGGTCCATCCATGTTGCTACACATGGCCAGATTTCATTGTTTCTCATTGCCATGTAGTATTCCATGGTATAGATAAACCACATCTTCTTGATCCATTCGTCTGTTGATGGACACTTAGGCTCTTTCCATGTTTTAGCTATTGTGGAGAGTGCTGCTATGAACATTGGGGTACATGTGCTCCTATGCATCAGCATTTCTGTATCCCTTGGGTAAATTCCTAGCAGTGCTATTGCTGGGTCATAGGGGAGTTCTATTGTTAGTTTCCTTAGGAACCTCCACACTGTTTTCCAGAGGGGCTCAATGTACACGATTCTTGATTGTGCTTAGCCTTTGGAAGGCTCTCAGGGACTCCTTTCTACAGTCCTGCCCTGTGCTTCGTTGTCAGGTCTCCTTGGCTTTGGTTGTTCTGCTCATCCCCAGTAGTTCCCTGGACGGCACATCTTAATGGCCCTTTCTTCGTCTAGCACACAAATTTTTATCTCACTCCTTTTAGTCTTAGCTGAAGACTTGTGTACCTAGTGTGCTGATGGATGTGCAGTTTCTCCTTTGAAAACACCCATCCTTCTGATAAGTGGAAACACCACACAGACACAGACATGCACACATACACACGCACACACACACACATTCTGCTCCCTATAAGTATCCCTCTTCTTTGTTCTTAGTTAACCCTATCCAGCAACATCACCTCTCCAGGTAACTGTTTATTCACTTTTGGTGACCTACTTTCTGGGTTTCTTTAGAGCATATGACTGTGGGGGGCACCCTTTTTCTCTTTGGGGATGTCTCCTCAAGATGTAGATCATTGAGCTGACAAGAGAACAAAGAATGTCCAGCATGTACTGAGGGTTAGACTTTATTTTCCCTCATGTTCTCATGCATGCTCCAATTCAATCTCAATGATAGATGAATAAGATTTTTCTCATTTCTTTTCAGTTAAAAGTGCTTTTATTAAGTATAGAGCAGTTTTCTGATGTTTTTAGAACATAACTTTAAAACATAAGTAGAACTACTTTCTACTTCTTGCGTAATTATCTTGTTTTTCTTCATCCTAATCTATATTGTATAGAGTCTTAATCAGGAGCTCTTTTGTGATTTAGTGCTAACCCAAGTCTTTAATGTTGAATGTGTGTTTATTATTATTTATAGAATTTGGTGACAACCTCTAAATTGATTTGATTTATCAACATCTTGATCTATTTATCAAACATCTTGGAGGCTTGCCTTATACTAGAGTATGATTACAGCAGTCATAAAAGTGTATAAATCAATACATGTCTTTAAAATGATATACCAACAGAAGACATTTACTTTACTTAACTGGCTACCCGGTATGAAGCTATCATTTTGAAAGTCCACAAAATTGCTGCCTAGAATATAATTAGATTTGTCCAACCTGTATCATTTTCAAGGAATAGATAGCTTCCAGTGAATTTTACCTAAGGCAAGAAAACAACAACAACCCACTTTCTAACGAATAAATGTGCCCATCGTAGAACCAGAGGTACATTCCCAAGGAGAATCTCTAAGAAATTGAAGTGAGAGCTTTGGATTGTGGAAGGGGTTAGTTAAACTCACTGGGTCTATCTTTAGTTGTGTGGGATTCTTACTTGTACCCAGAATGTGGGACATGAGCAATGGCGGCTTGGAATCTAGGAGAGTCAGTGTGAAGAATGAGAAGCAGATTAAGTAATGCATGATGGAAACTGCCAATAGCTTTTCCTTGCTTTTAGAATAATATTTTGGTCCTTTACCATGACTTGCAAGGACCAGCCTCTCCAACTTCAGCTCTTGCTTTTGTTACACTTATTAGTCTGTAGCTACCATGGCCACGCTTGTTTGTGGAACACAAAGAACATGGTTCCACTGCCAAGATGGCTTCTCTCCCCATGACTGCCTCCTTTTTATCATTCCCATCTTTTCCATCCCAGCTCAAATATCATTTCTTCAGCATCTACCCCCCGAAGTTGTCACCTTTCCCCATGCCTCTGTTTCATTTCACTTATTAACCTATAAAAGGATCATATTTATAGGCTCATTTACTGCTTTTTTGCACACTGAGATGTAACCTCCATGAGAACTCATCTGTCTTATTTACCACCATCTGCCTAATCTCTCAAATAGCCTAGAATGTAGTAGGCTTCCAAGAAATATTTATCGGGTGAATGATCTGGTCAATAAAGTGATTAATCATATTATCTTGTTTCATAGTTTTTTTTAAGATAAAAATTGGTATGGAATTTTATCATTGTTTTAAAGAGAAGATTTAATAGATTGGTATGTGTGCAGAAAAAGAAATCACCACAAGTCTGCCTGGCGTCTTCATGTAACAGTATAGATCTCATGCCTCATGAACAGAATATCAGAGAGTCATTTTCTTTCCATGATTTGATACAGTTGGTCATGACTTTTAGTGAGAGCTACAAGGAAGGCCTCTGTTAGGCTGGTAAAATCTTTAGCTACCACGTCATAAGAAATTGTTATTTTAACTAGGTTATTTTTGTTTTTCCCACTTACTCTTTCAGAATGTAAGCACCCATATTAAATATTTTTGGTATATAATTTTCAGTTACAATTTAAATTAGGCATATGCTCATATGCTTTTATTTCCTTTCTCCAAAAGCTATATTTATCGAAGGATTATTGTTTCTCATTTGACAATACATTTGAGTGAGTTTTCTGTTATGAATAAATTAATCCGTGTTGCTGACTCTAATAGAACCTGTTATTTCTAAGCTGTTTGGCAGCACATTCTGACAGTCTTTCTTCTTTGCAGGAATATATTGCTAAGAATTTCTGTGTCATGCAGTCCCAGATTGGCTATGATATTTTGGCAGAAGATACCATCACAGCTTTGTTGCACAACAACAGAAAACTACTAGAGAAACATATCACAGCAAAAGAAATAGAAACATTTGTCAGTTTACTCAGGAGAAATCGCGAGCCAAGGTTTGAAGTGGTTCATGCAGTGTTCTTTACTAGTGGGGACTGTGCTTCATTTTTGCTTTCTGGAAAGGAGTTTTTAGCTTTATTTTTAGAACGTTTGAAAAGTTGAAATTCTTTCACATCATTAGCTTTCATGAACAAAACTATGTTGGGCTTGCTGTTATAATAATCATGTGGGTTATTACCTCATAGGAGATGAAAACCTTTTATAGACATAGTTAAATATAAATGACTTTTATTCTGATCACTTATGTTTGTATATAGTACTTATAGTTTTTCAAAATATATTCATGTACATTGTCAAATTTATTTAAGTCCTCACACATACCCATGAAGTTTGCTGGTTATATATGATTAGCCACATTTTAGAGATGAGAAAATAGAAGCCTTGGTCATAACTTGCCCAAGAATATCCCCAGTAGTAAGACATATTATATTAATACTGTATATTTAAAATATTATAGTAATATTTCTTACTATAGGGTTATTACATCAATTTCACTTTCTGTTGCTCCATCTTGCTTTATCTGGGAGAAATGAATGCAGAAGCGTCAAGCAGACGGACAGTTTTCTTTACTAATTAGCACAGCAAATAAATGTTAGGAGGTAGAAATGAGCCTTTGACTCAGCTAGGGCATTCTCACTTTCATTAAATGTGTCCTGTATTCCTATTTTACTCAGTACAGTGTTAGCTTTCTTTTGCTTTTGTTTTGTTATCCAATTCTTGGATAGTCCATTTTAGGGCAGATAAATGATTTTCTAAACATAATAAGTCACAGTGCTCTGGAATGAATATCACCAAATAAATAGAAGCAAATTTATATCCTTTTTTGAAAGAAGATTTGTATTAAACACAAATAATTGGATGTTTAATTTGTTTCTAATGATGCAGTAGATAAGCGACACGTTAAAAAATGTTGCATGGAGATAATATTAAAAATAGACCTAAAAATTACTTTCATTATATCCCCAAGCATATTTTTATTGTGATATTTTATGAAATGCTTTTTCTTAATGTTCAATTTTTTTTTTCTCTTGCCAGGTTTTTGGATTACTTATCAGATCTGTGTGTGTCTAATACTACTGCTATACCTGTAACGCAAGAACTCATCTGTAAATTTATGTTGAGCCCAGGCAATGCAGACATTCTCATTCAAACCAAGTAAGCCTGGATAGGGGAGGACACTTTTCTTGTTCATTATGTGCAATCATTGTAGTTCCTTGTCATATTTGGTAGTGAAATATTGTGAAAAAATGTTTATGTACTTTTGGGAGAGAGAGAGAGACAGACAGACAGAGCATGAGCAGGGGAGGGACAGACAGGGAGGGAGATACAGAGTCCAAAGCAGGCTCCAGGCTCTGAGCTAGCTGCCAGCACAGAGCCTGACACGGGGCTGGAACTTACGAACCATGAAATCATGACCTGAGCCGAAGTCGGACGCTTAACTGACTGAGCCACCCAGCCGCCCCTGTAAGTGAGCTTCCTAATAGATTTTGTATGTATAATTTCTTTCCAGGCTGGTCTCCATGCAAGTAGACACCCCCTTGGAGAGCTCCATCCTTTCAGATGACATTGATGATGAAGAAGTTTGGCTCTACTGGATTGACAGCAACAAGGAACCTCATGGCAAAGCTATCAGACACCTCGCACAAGAAGCGAAAGAAGGCACCAAAGTTGATTTGGAAGTTCTCACCTATTACAGGTAAAGAATCATCAATGTTGATCTTACGTATTCATTGAGAGAAGATTCCCTGAAACCTTTAAAAGTCAGATATGTAGGAAGAGGAAATTTAAGAAATAATGTCAAAACTAAGGTAGTGGAAATATGTAATATGATTTAAAAGATTCAAAATAAAAGTTAACATTTGTGTTTTCCACCTACACCACTTGCAATTTTCTGAATTTTCACTAATTTGAAATTGGTGTACAGCAGAGGGTTTTTTTCCCTGTTATTGATTGGAGTGGGTGCAGATGAGAGACGTGTTGGGAGCATGATGTTGGACCTGAGAGATGGTAATGAGCTAGGTGTGCTGATCCAGCCGCAGAGGTGGCCTCGGAGAAAGTTAGCCAGTGGGAATGTAGACCGTGCTTATGATTATGCAGAGACCTAGGGCTGGAAGAAGAACTGGTATCTTTAGTTATAAAAGTTCAGTGGTCACACAGGGCAGCAGAAGTTGCGATGGTGGTTCTCGGTGGTCAGTATATTGGGAGCAAGAACTTAGCTGGTGTCTTTGAGTTTAAGGTATAGAAGCCCTGGGAGACGCCCTTGGGAAAAGTTAGGCCCAAATGACAGGAGTCTGAGAAAGGCAGAGCAGGCTTCATGTTCCCTGCTTTCTACAAGTATCACAACAAAGCCAAGGCTAATTCTTGATCTCAGAGGCTGATGAATCCGAGTGTAAGTGGTGCCATCTGGATTGGTCACATTTGGTTTGAGAAGTGAGTGGGTCTAAGGTTAGAATGTAGATATTAGAGCCAGAGCTGAGTGGGACTGGGAAGGCGAGAGGTGCTTTCACATGAGCTGTTACTCATAGCCTTTAGGCTTAGTGTATTTCTCATCCTAGGAAACCAAAAATGGAGAGCCTAAGGATACTTTCCATCAGACACATGTTGCTGGAACAAGTAAGAGAAATTGTAACTTGAACAGACATAGAGACAATTTCTTGTATTTGTTGTCATTTGGTCCCTTAACTCACCTCCAAAAAAATTTGACTCCAGGGTCACAGACACTTGGAAGTTTCAGTGTCACAAAAGTAGATCATAGACACTGATTGACACTGTGCTGTTTAAGAACTCTATTAAGATAAGACAAATAACGTAATAATGTTTAATATTTTTAAGGTACCAGCTAAACCTCTTTGCAAGGATGTGCTTAGATCGCCAGTATCTGGCCATAAACCAGATTTCTACACAGCTCTCTGTCGATCTGATCCTGCGGTGTGTGTCGGATGAGAGCCTGCCATTTGACCTCCGAGCGTCATTCTGTCGACTCATGCTCCACATGCATGTTGACCGGGACCCCCAGGAGTCTGTGGTACCTGTTCGCTATGCCAGGCTCTGGACAGAAATCCCCACAAAGATCACAATTCATGAGTATGTTCGGAAAAATTTCTCGAGGACTTTAAATTTAGTAGATGAACTTGAAGTCAAATGTCTGCAATTTTGAAATGAAGTATATGGAAGGACATTTCTGTGTTCAGACTCAGGCTTTTAGTCTTTTTTGTTTTTACTCTTTGTATTACTTTGAGTTTTGATTTTTTTTTATTTTAGAGAGAGAGAGAATGTGAGATGGGGAGAGGGGAGAGGGAGAGAGACAGAGTTTTAAGTAGGCTCTATGCTCAGTGTGGAGCCCATGACCTGAGCTGAAGTCAAGAGTTGGGGCTCAATCGGCTGGGCCACCCAGGTGCTCCTATTGTTTTACTGTTTTTTAAGATTTTATTTTAATTCCAGCTAGTTACCATACAATGTAATGTTAATTTCAGGAGTATAATATAGTGATACAGCACTTCCATACAACAGTCAGTGTGAGACAAGGGCACCCCTTAATCCCCATCACCTATTTAACCCATCCCCAGGTTGTTGGTCTTTCAAACACAAATAAGGTACTCTTTTGGAAGAAAAAATAATACCCTGGTTGTAAGTCTTTCAAATACAAAAGATACTCTTTTGGAGAGTGCCTGGGTGGCTCAGAAAACCACCAGACTCTTGACTTTAGCTCAGGTCATATCTTGGTTTGTGAGTTTGAGCTCCGTATCAGGCTTTGTGCTGACAGTGCTGAGCCTGCTTGGGTTTCTCTATCTCTCTCCCTCTCTCTCTGTTTCTCCCCAAGTAGCATGTGTGAGCACATGTGGGTGTTCTCTCTCTCTTTCAAAAATAACTAAGTAAGTAAGTAAATAAATAAATAAAATAGTCTTTTTTGAGAGGAAAATGACAGCTCTTTGTTTTTTTAAGTTTATTGATTTATTTTTTGAGAGAGAGAGAGAGAGAGAGAGAGAGAGAATCCTAAATAGGCCCTGGACTGTCGGCTCAGAGTCCAATGTGGGGCTTCAACTCACGAACTCTGAGATCAGGACCTGAGATGAGATCAAGAGTTGGCTTAACCAACTGAGCCACCCAGGTGCCCCCAACTCTTGATGATAGAAACATTATTCTGGAAACCAATGAACAGAAATCATATTTATAATAGGAGTAACAATTTTTTTAAGTGCTTAGTATTATGGTAGAAAAATCTAGGAAGGCTAATTAAGCTACCTAAACTTAAGAAGCCAGGAGGTTAAAGTATATATTTTTCTGTTTTAAATGATTTCAGTCAATTTAACTTGCTTCATATTCTTTCTCTTTCCAGATATGATTCTATAACAGACTCTTCCAGAAATGATATGAAGAGGAAATTCGCACTGACAATGGAATTTGTTGAAGAATACTTGAAAGAAGTTGTAAATCAGCCTTTTCCTTTTGGGGATAAAGAAAAAAACAAACTGACATTTGAGGTATTTTATAAAAACAATTCATTTGTGAGGTTATTCAGTTTTCCCTGTCAAAAATTAGATACATTGAGCATCAGAATTTTTTTTCCTCTAATATTTAGGATGTCTTGATAATTGGATGGTTTAGCTGATGAAGGTATGATTCCCTCTGCCATTGATTAAAAGGTAGAGTTGATGCTTTAATTATACCTGATGTGCAATACAAACTATTTTACTTATAATTATCTGGTATGTACTATTTTCCTGGATTTGGGGGGAGGGTTCGTTTATGTAAGCTTTGTTGCATTTAATGAACAAAGACAGTTTGCATACATTGTTATTTGTTTGGATACATTTTTTTCCCCATCTCCATGGAAATGAAATTTTTGGCCTCATTAAACTGAGTTGAAATACCTTTGGTTTTAATATCATTTGGGGGATATAGTGACAAAACCAGAGAATAGGTGCCATTACTTGATACCTGGTGTATTAGGCATCTACTGGTATGTAACACATTGCCCCCAAACTTAGCCCAAAGGAAGAAGCATTTATTATTTCACAGTTTCTATGGGTCAGGACTGGAAATGCATGGTTGGGTAGTACTGGCTCAGGGACTCTTAGGAAGTTGCAGTCAAGCTGTTGACTTGGGTTGCCGTTATCTGGGGCTGGATGATCTGTTGCTAGGCTCACTGATGTGTTTCTTGGTGGCCGTACTTTCTTGCTGGATATTTATCAGACACTTCATCTTCTTGCCATGTGGGCATTTCCATAGGCTGCCTATGTCCTTATGGCACAGCACTCAGAGCAAGCCATTAGAGAGAGAGAGACAGAAAGAGAGAGACCGAGAGAGAGACGGAAAGAGAGACCGAGAGAGAGACAGAGCCTGAGATGGAAGCTGCCCTCTTCTATAACCTAACCTTGGTGGTAGCATGCTGTCACTTCTGCCATATTCCGTTGGTCACACAGAGCATCCTTGGTGCAATGTGAAAGGGGACCATAGCTTGGGGACCATCTGGAGACTGAGTGTCATACCCAGAATGTCTTATAGTATCCAGAAGGCCACAAAGCAGCGTAAAGAACATGTATTTCTGGACAAATTCATGGATAATACCCATTTATAAAAGCAATTCATTAACCCTTTATTAACTGATAGCCTACTGACTTAAATAGGTTAATATTTAGTTAAGCAAATTATTCCAATGTAAATTTCTTTAAACACTTTGATACACCTAAAATCTTCTCTTTTTGGCTTCCTTACTGGCTGTTGACCAGGCACCTCATCTTGGCATGTGGGGTTTTGATAGAGACGATAAACTGGACCTATTTGGATTTAATTATAAGCTCGAATAAATCAGTTCAGTGGTTGCTTTTATAGGTGTTTCGATTCCTAGGTGTTAAAGAATTAGAAAGTTTAGAAATACCAGTGCTAATTTAGATAATATAAAAAAAAATCAACGTTAATTTCAGTTTCTAATGTTTTTTGTTTCTTTTCTGCTCCCCCTCCCTTTCTTTATTAAGGTGGTTCACTTGGCTCGGAATCTTATATACTTTGGGTTTTACAGCTTCAGTGAATTGTTAAGGCTAACAAGAACGCTTCTGGCTATCCTAGATATTGTACAGGCCCCCATGTCATCATATTTTGAAAGATTAAGCAAATTTCAAGATGGAGGTAAGAACTTTTGAGAAAAAATGTACTCTTTTTGGAGGTGAGATAAAAACAAATCTGTAGAGAAGTGGTTGTTAACATGTACCCACTAGTGTATGTGTACACATGAAAATTGATCCTGCTGCCCAAATCTCAAGAATTTCTACATCTTCCAAAAATCTGTAGTAATCTGTAGAAGCAGTTTAAACCACGTAAATCCTTCATCTTCAGCAGAACTGGAAGACAGAGGACAATATAAACTTCAGGTGTAAGTAGAAAAGTAGCATCAGTTTTCAATAGAGCTGTCTCCCAGGTTCTTACTACAAGCCTCTGTAGACAGTTAGAAGGTTCGGGAAAACCTGTGCAGGAGAGACAAGAAGGGATTGTATGCAAATCACCCTCAGAAAGACAAAGTCTATGCTAAGTGTAAAAATAATGACAGAGAATCTAGGTAGAAAAGAGCACTGAGTAAAGAGGAAGGGACTCAACAGTATACAGATAGCAGCTGTGGAAAAACAATGGTTCTCGGAATGAGGAAGGTCAATGTTTGTCTCTAGGGATGAGGGCGAGGCATCTTTTAGAATCTTGATGGTAAAGGGAAAAATAAGCAAGGAGGCAAGATAAAAGATAGAAAAAAGAAAGATAAAAGAAAACCACAAAGTTGAAGGAAATGTGCATAATTCCTTTCCATTGCCCCTCACCAAGCGCCAAACTTTAAAGAAATTTCACTTCACCGCTCTGACAGGAGAGGGTGTTCTTGAACTAAAGATTACACGAACCAGCTCACATTGTTAGCCTTGTCCAAGAAATGCAGATATGAAATTGGTCCTCCTCTATATGAAACTATTGTAAGATCAAAATAGAATAAAGAATCAAAACATTTCAGTTGATGGAAATTCTTCTCTGAAAAACAATCATAAAAGAGAAAAAATTGTAACACAAGACACCAAAGTGAAATAAATATCTTCAAACAAACATTAGGATGTGAAAAACACCTTGAATCATAGAGTCAAAAACTAAAGTTACACCAAAATACTAGGAGGAAATGAAATGACAGTTTATTGGATTCAGGAAAGAAATAGAATAAAATGTAGACTTTATTTTTTTTTTTTAGAAATACAGACTATATTATTAAAGAAGTAGATTTGAATGAAAGTGTAATATTGAAGAAACGCAGGAAAACAGTGATGAGAATGTCAGTGATACGGAGAAACAAGTAAAAAGAGTGAGAGAGAAAGTGGTTGAAGTGGAAGAAAGGCAAAGAAGAGCTATCATATGAATAATTGGAGCTCTTTTTAAGAATAAAAATAAAACCATGGAACAGAACTTATATTTAAAATTACAGTCCAAGAGAAGATTATGTAAATAAGATAACCTAAATCCTACATGGTGAAATTGTCCAGAATGGTGATCTCTAAGACATAGCATGATAAAACTATTATATATAGTATATATTCAGAGAGTTGTGGTGTGTGGGGGAGACACTATGAAAACAAATGAAAAAAAAAAAGAGAATGTATATATGTTCTGTTCTATTTTTGCATCTTTTATATAAACTTAAAATTTTATAAAACTAAAAGTCTATGAACAATATCTGAATGAAAGCAAAGGAAAAGCCAAGAACAGCAACGGTAAACCAAAGAGCAGGGACATGCTGGTGGTCTATCCTATTTCTGTTATCTGAATCTCACCAGTGAGAGGCTCTTCTTAACAGTCCCAGAGGGTACATAGGAGTTGAGATGTTGTGTTAAAGATGCTTCTTGGTGTGATGCTTTTATGATCTCTAGTTTACTCTGAACCTAACTATTCTTTAAAAAGTTTGAAATTGATCTTGACTATTGGTTTTAGTGCTTACAGTCTGCTTTCAGAGTATTACTGTAAAGAAAAGTATTTTTCTTTGTTCAAAATTTGATAATATCTTATTTGCACTTTCTACTGTTATATCCAGGTCTACCCTGTAAGATACATTTTTTAATGTTTATTTATTTATTTTGAGAGAGAGAGAGAGAGAGAGAATGAATTCCAGGCAGGCTCTGCACTGTCAGTGCAGAGCCCAGCGTAGGGCCAGAACCCACAAACCATGAGATCATGACCTGAGCTGAAATCAAGAGTCAGATTCCTAACCAGCTGAACTACCCAGCTGCCCCTAAGATGCATTTTTTACTTTTTAAAATTATTTCTAATTGTCATATTTTCTTATGGACTCTACTGTCTTTGGATATCTTAATCATTCTTTCAGCAATCTGAGAACCATTGATTAATTTTTTCAACAGGAATTTATTGAGTTACTATTGTCTGCCAGACAGTGTTCTACATACTGGAAATAAGGAAGTTAAAGTCCTTAGCCACAAGGAGGACAGACAATTAGTAAATACAGAGGCAGAGTCACTCCATTCTCTCTACTGGGGGAAACAGATAATAAACAAATGACTATACACTGTTATATCAAATAATGTTGTGACGAAAAGTAAAGTAGGCCAATATGGATGGAGTAATAGCAAGGATAGCAGAATGGGCTGAACGACCTCTGACATGTAAGCAGAGACCCATGTATGTCATGGAAGCCAGCCCTGAGGCAGAATACGCTTGACATGTGGGAGGAGTGGCAGGAAGACCATTTTGGCTGAGGTAAAATGAGAAGGGGGAGAATAGTAGGAGAGAAAGTTAGAGAAGCCTAGATTATTGAGCCTTGCAGACCTATGAGTCTGAATTTTGTTCTGAGTCTGATGTGCATTTTTTGGAGGGATTTGAGGAGGAATTGATATGATCTGATAATTTTGGCTGCCAGGTAGAGAACAGAGAATATCGATGTGGGCCTAGTGGTAGGAAGACCATAGTAGGAGGCTGTCGGGGAACTGGGTAACTGTGATGAACTGCAGTAGTGGTTGATGAGAGGAGAAGTGGATGAATTGGGAATTTTACAGTCTTAACTGATAGGAGTTAGAAGCGGAATGAGAAAGACAGTCAGAGATTATTCCTAGGTTTGAATCAACATTTGGGTGAATGCGGTACTGTTACCGAGGTGGGGAGGACTGGTGGATGAGGGGGTTGGAGGGAACATCAGCGTTTCTATTTGGGCACGTTAGGTTTGAAATGCTTACTGGGCATCCAAGAAGAGAGGTTATGTTGAGAGCTGGATATATGAATGAACCTTTAGGGTAATGTCGGGGTAGGAAATGTAAATGAGAATTAATGCATAGAAAACATTCAGAATATCAGACTGAATAAGATCATGTACAGAGTGATTATTGATTTGGAGGAAATGAGATCTAAAGATTGACTCCTGGGACCTTCCAACATTGAGCCATGAGATAGAGGAAGTGTCAGCAAGAGAGACTGGGGCAGAGCCAGTGAATAAAGAACACCAAGAGAATGTGATATCTTGGAAGCCAAGTATAAGTAACACTAGAACATTTTAATTATTTGTTGGCTTATCTAAACATATTTTCTAGGTAGCTAATATTCATTGAGTACTCTACATGCTAATTTTACATGGTTTACCTCACATGTACTGTGATTTCTGCTTAACAATGACACACACTATTTTACTCCATTATTAAAATATGAAACACCACAATTTTACTCCAGTACTAAAATAGATTTACAATAGTTTTTATGAGCCAATTATAATTCTCTAAGAAAGTTCACATTGTATTGATGGGAAATATCTCTGTTATGTACTGCATCAACCAAGACTCAGAGGCTCCTTCCCTTTGAGACTGGTATGTCAAGTAGAATAGTATCTTTTCATTTGGGGAAATACATTTTCCTAATTTGTGGAAAGGAGTTTGTGGATTTTGGCTAGGTTTTTGAAATCTGAAAGAATGTGCTTATCCTTTTAGTAGTAAATGCCCAAGAATTCTGTTGTCCTGGTTTTTGGTGTATTGACGTTAACTTGAATTTAAGGACCATAGTTTCAAGATCCCTTCTCCTGATACCTGCAAATCAGAGGGTAAACTATTTTTTATACATTCCTATGATTGGGTACCTAATGGAAAATGTGAGAAAACATAGTTTGTTGTTAAGCATAATTTGATCACGGTATAATCGAATTATAGATGATGCCTCTGAGAGATGTTGTTATGCTGAGCTTTCTTCCTTCCACTAAACTCTAGAAATCCTTCCCAAGGAATCATTTTTGCTTTTACTAGTGTTCAACATTTATCTTGGATTAACTTGCATTATTAGCTTTTTAGAAGGTTTTATTTTAAAGTACCAATATAGAAAAGCATATTCAGGGAGATCAGTTAACTTGACCAAGATGTGCTAGTAAGTCAGCAACATTGCCAAGAGTTAAAGCATAAGAAAGTAGTTTTCCGGGGCGCCTGGGTGGCTTAGTCGGTTAAGCGTCCGACTTTCGCTTGGGTCATGATCTCGCGGTTCGTGGGTTCGAGCCCCGCGTCGGGCTCTGTGCTGACTGCCAGCTCAGAGCCTGGAGCCTGTTTCAGTCTGTGACTCCCTCTCTCTCTGAGCCTCCCCTGCTCACGCTGTCTCTCTCTCTCTTTCTCTCCCCTAAAAATAAATAAAACATTTAAAAAAAAAAAAAAAAGAAAGTAGTTTTCCTATTGTTTGTACCACTTGATTATTTATTAGTTCCAAGAGCTAATATTTTAGAACAATTGTTACTGAGGTTAAAATTTTGGTTCATAAAAATATTTTAAAGTGAATACTTTGTATGGGATCTTATAAATATGGATTTTTTTGGCATCTCTAATATACTTTATTTATTTATTTTTTTACAAATAGTTTATTGTCAAATTAGTTTCCACATAACACCCAGTGCTCATCCCCACAAGTGTCCTCCTCCATGCCCATCTCCCCTCCCCCCCACACCCATCAGTCCTCAGTTTGTTTCTCAGCATTCAAGAGTCTCTCATGGTTTGCCTCTCTCCTTTTCCCCCACCATTTCCGCCCTTCTTCTCCCCCTTGGTCCTCTCTTAAGTTCCTCCTAATCCTCCTATACGTGCACACATATGATATTTGTTAAATATGGATATTTTTTAAGGTTAATAAAATACAGAGTTTAAAATGAAAGGAAATTGGGACAAAGCAATGTCACGTGCCTCTAGACGTGATGCACTAAGAAGGTCATAGCATCACCTCATAAGTGTCCCTGACAGAAATTCAGAATCTCCAGCTAATCATGAAGAATTATTAGACAAGTACAAATTGTGAGATATTCTATGGAACAATTGGCTTGGACCTTTCAAAATGTCCATGTCATGGAAGATAAAGAAAGGCTAAGAAACTGTTCCAGATTAACCAGAGATTAAAGAGACATGACAACTAGATACAATATGTGATTCTGGATCAGAAAAACTGTCATTTACAGAAGATATTATTGTCACAATTGGTGAAATTTGAATCTGAATTGTATATTAGGCTGTAGCAGTGGATCAGGTTTCCTGAATTTTATAATCTACATTGGTTGTATGAGAGGATGTACTTGTTTTTACCAAACACAGGTCAAGAAATGAGAATAAAAAGGTTATGGTATGTGGAGCTAACCCTTAAAGAGTGTAGGAAGAATCTGTAAGATATGTGTAAAGAGAAGGGTGCCCGGGTGGTTCAGTTGGTTAAGTGTCTGACTTTGGCTAATGATCTCACAGTTCGTGAGTTCGAGCCCCGTGTCAGGCTCTGTGCTGACAGCACGGAGCCTGGAGCCATCTTCAGATTCTGTATCTCCCTCTCTCTCTGCCCCTCCTCTGCGCATGCCCTGTCTCTCTCTGTCAAAAATAAATAAACATTAAACAATATAAAAAAAAGATATGTGTAAAGAGAGAGAGAGAGAGAGGGTGGAAGAGGATGCAAATATGGCTGAGTTTGTGAATCTCATGAAACTAGGCAGAAGATGTTATAGGAGTTCTTTGTATTATTCTTGGCAATTCTTCCCACAAATTTGAAAGTGTTTCAAAACAAAAAGTTAAAGACTTAAATAATTAGCCAAGTAGGAAAATGATTTATTGTATTTAAGATGACACTTGAAACTTAAAGCATTATCTCACATGTCTACCAGGAGGTGTGTTATTATAGCTGACTTCTATTAGACTATAAATTCCTAACAAACGTTATGTTAGACTCTATAAATTCTTAACAAAAGAAGCAAGAGAGAACACATTTCTGGAATCTCCAAATGTGGAGACAGGATTTTCAGGCCTGGGAAAAATTCCTGTGGTACCAGATGAGACAGAGGTTGATGCCAGAGAGGAAATCCCAGATTACAGAAAGCACCTGTGGGGGAAAAAAGAACTGTTAGTTTGCAGGACATCTCATGAGAGCCATAGCATTGTGGCCACATTACAATACTCAGTGTATCATCATCTTGGCTCTTTTATATTTAAATGATCTGGATTATATTTTCCTATTTCAGTGAAACCTTATCCAATTGGAAGTCATTTGCAAAGCAAGATTTTTTTTTAAAAACAGGAAGTAATTTTATAAGCATTGTTGCTAGATGAACCAGTTCCTTTAAGTAAGTGCTAATAGTTTTCTTTTCTCATACCATGTCTGGAAAATTTTGTGCAATAGAAGAACCAGGTCTTTTTTTATCCTTCTGATCTACTTATGACTTACTAATTCTGCTCCAGCACAGTTGGGGTTGGACATTCAGAGAAATGTGTTTGGTAGCTGTTTGGCAGGTCAGAAACAGGGGAGCGGAAGAAGAGGCATGTCCAGAAGAAAAGGGCTTTCAGTTCCTGGAGTTCCATTTCCTGCCGGCCTCAGTGGCACCTGACTTAAGGAGGGTGTGCACACATAGGGGACAGTATTCTTTTTTTTTTTTTTCCCTAGAAATCCTGTAGGTTTAGATGTCAGTAATTAGTGTTTGAGGTGATGGGGATGGCTGGCTTGGAAAGTGGCATCCTCTTTGGGGTCCACAGCCCACCTCTGTGCCGCTATGAGCTGTCCTCCTGCTAGAGTTGGTTGAGGGTCTGAATCTGGCTCCCAAGCTGTGACTGCTCAACGACACGGTGGCTTTCAGTTGGTACGCTGGGCAGAAATGGCTAGGCTCAGAAGCAACTTTTCATTTTTGTGCCCTAGAGGTGGCCTGCTCTGAAAATTAGGCAGGCCTACTCACATGGAGGCCCTGGGAGCGGGCACTGGCCTGGCCTGGGATGTCGTGAATAGAAGATCCTAACCTTCAGAGCCATCAATCCAATTCCGTTCATTGGCTACGTACTTACTTAAGAAAACAAATACTGTTTTCAAACAAATGTATCCGCTCCCAGCAGGCTGTGTTGTTGAGTCAGTTTGCTTTGCCTAATACCTATCATTTGCTCTCGGTGATTTAAAATGCACAGGCACCATTCTGTGTAATTGATCTTCTGGGTGGAAGGATTGTGTCAAGGAGTGCTCTTCTTGGTCACATATAGAAGTTAAAAGCAAGTGCATATGCTGGGTGATAAGTCAGATATTTTCAATACACTTTTGAAAGTACATTCTATTTAAAAAATTATACTTTCTGGGGTGCCTGGGTGGCTCAGTCGGTTGGGCATCTGACTTTGGCTCAGATCATGATCTCACTCTTTGTGGGTTTAAGCCCCCGTTGGGCTCTGTTCCGATGGCTCAGAGCCTGGAGCCTGCTTCAGATTCTGTGTCTCCCCCCTCTGTCACTGCCCCATTCATGCTTTGTCTCTTTCTCTCATAAATAAATGTTAAAAAAATTTTTTTAATTATAATTTTTATTTTTCTTTATGCTTGCTGAAGGATGTATACCCCAAGGATTGATAGTACTGTTTATTAAGACCACTTTTTATAGCAGGGTGGGTATATCCTCCTACACTAGAGAGTTATTAAATTTGGGAGGAAATAAGAATACGACTTCCATTCTTCTAATTAGCAACATTACATGCTAACTCTGAGTAGTGAGGGTAAGCCTTATCTCCATTTGAACAGGGTGTCGAATGTGACACAGTCTGGAGATGGCTTGGGTCGAACTCAGTATTCAGTGATCCAGTCAATATCCTTCACTTATCTGTTTGTTGTTTGAATGGAACCGGGGTTCAAATTTAAACCTCCAGCAGGGAGCAAGAAAGTCTTATCCATGGAGTATGGTGCAGGCCTAATTAGGGTGTTTAGGCCACCACTATCATTTCTTTTCACAGTGTCTCCCCGCCCTTGAACTCACCACAGTTTGAAAAGGTGGTATAGCAGAAAAGTGCCAAAAGACCAAATCAGAGCTGAACAGTTTCTTTTAATCTTCTGTCATTTTGCTTTTTTACAACTTCAGATTCTTGGCAGTTTCCATGGTCAAGCCTTGAAATGTGGGCCAGTCCCTAATCAGTAACCAGATCATCTTTTTTTCTTTTTTTTTTTGGCACATGTGTTATAATGTTGAAAATGGGAAATCACTGAAAAAGTCAAATGGAGAATTCCATTTACTCTTAGGATTTCCTTTCTTTGGAGGCTTCAGGCTTGGAGCTAAAGTGCCTTTGGCTTTAGAGAATAAGAAACAGATAACCACAATGTCCTGAAATTGTCTTTCGGCCCTAAAAGGGTTGGAGCGCTCCACTGGGTGGCTTATAGCCCTGTGGGCCCAACCCAGGGTAGGGAAGAAATAAGACAGGCAGCCTGTAAGAAGCGCTTTGGATGTCTGTCTGTCTGTCTGTCTGTCTGGGGCCACCCCGTTGCCCCGGGAGATTTGGGGACGAGAGTAAGGGCAAGTTAACTCTCCACCTAGTGGCAAAGAACCAACTTTTTCTTCAGTTTAACTTTTGCTTTGTCTCGGCAGGGACTTTACATGATCCACCTTGAAATGCTTTTCCTGGCAGCATAGTTGCTGTTAAAAAGGAGGAAAATTGAGACGGGAGGTGGAACAGAAACATTTTTTAATATTGTGATATGGGTGGGAAAGGAAGAGAATATTGCAGGCAAAATATCTGCCAGAAAATAGTTTCTTCCTTTATAAAATTAGATTTGTCTAACTGTGATCTTTATGGTCTCTTTCAGTTCAAAACTGTGATTCTTTGAAGATTAGTAGGTAACTCTCATTCACTCACTGAATGGTGTCTTTTTAAAGTGTGTTGCGAAACACTCCTGTTAGCCAATATCCATGAAGCGTATCTCCTGGTTAATAGCTGTGATTGCTCTTTGTAAAGACACAGCTAGAATGCCTTGAAACCAGAAGCCTTTGTTCACTTTAAGTTTTGAGTATATCACACACAAAAAAACCAAGTATGTAAGTTGAGGAAGGACTTATCTGGGTGCAGGTGAGACTGGGGATGTATATTGGGGAGGTGGGGGATGAGAATGAAGAGAAATGAGGTTTAGTACAAAGACCATAACAGAACAAGTCCCTGAGGTACAAGGCGGCTTTCATTGTAAGGACTCTTTCAAGTGTTCCTTCATCTTTTAATTTTTATTTTTTTAAAAAAATATAATTTATTGTCAAATTGGTTTCCATACAACACCCAGTACGCATCCCAACAAGTGCCCTCCTCCATGCCCATCACCCACTTTCCCCTCTCCCCTATCCCCTCTTTTAATTTTTCATCTGATTGAGTTCTTTCCAGGCCTCTATCAAGGATTTAAGGTTGCGAGGGAGTTCACAGTGCTCAGAAGTGTTAGCAAGGTTTACCTGTAGGGGGAAGGTAGCACAGTTACCATTTGTCATCTGAAAATCTCTTGCGGTGATTCATGAACTTATTTTTTTCTGATATCATTCTGCCTCTTCACATTCTCCTTTGGATGGTCTTATTCTTTGACCCGTCTTTCCTCATCTCTGCTTTTGGTGGGGTCCCTTTACTTCAAACACATCTGTCTTATCTCCAGTGTGTATCTTGTTCCTCATACCTACCTACTTCCTGTATGCTGTTCTCTTCTGCCTACTCGTTCTTTCCATCTGAACCATGTACTTCTAGTAAAGGAGCCCTTCGACTGGAATAAGAGGCAGAGACATGGAGTCCTATTCACAGTGCTAGCTTTTCTTGTATCCCTTTGTGTGGGTGCGTACTGTGTCAGATGAGCATGGTCTCATAGTGCCTTGAGATTCTTCCATTAATTTTCAAATAAAGAACAATGGCAACAACAATGATGCTAGTGTCCCTGAATCTCTGGAGTTACTCATTGTTGGTTATGTTCCCCAGGAAGCAGACCCTGAGCTAGAGATTAGTGTGAAGGTTTACTCAGTTAATCGTAGGATCAACACCAGTGGAATGGAAGGGGGAGAAGCAGGACTGGGCAAAGTGAGACATTCGATTGTGATGCAGCCCTAGTGGGAACCTCTAGGGTGAGGGGAGAGGTCCTTTCAAAATTGTCTCCTATTGGACTGAGGCTGGGGGCTGAGCCTTTATGCCTTCATGGGCTGCCCTGGAATAGGTGTGTGGCCTTGCTTGAGGTGGCTCTCTTCAGACTAGTCAGTCCCCACAGAAGGCTGACATCTGAGGGCCGTCCACCGAGCAGCTGAGGCAGTATACTGGCCTTCATCCCTGAAAGGGGATCTGGCCAAGACCATCACAGCGCCCACCATAGGTATCTTCCAGAAAAGTACCTTGTTAGAAAAATTGTAGGTCAAGATTAGGATCTCCTAGGATATACAGATTTGCAAGGAAAATAAAAATGATTATGCTCTTATAGGAAATAGAGACTAGGGATAAAAGTAAAAACAACATTAAAGCATTTAAATGCACAACGGAATTCTTGATATGAAAACAAAAATTTCTAGAAGTTGCCTACTTCTAAATGCCCCAGAATCACCAGCATCAGAAACCTGTTCTGGGAAACCAGTTTTCTGGAATCCTATTCTTCAGACATGAAGGAGGATTTCTGTGACACTCTGATTCTGAGGCTGGTTCCCCCAAGGCTTTCTGCTCTGAGTTCTTTCTGGCTTAATGTACAATGTCTCTTATACTCCCCACACCTCCCCCCTTCTCCCCCGGCTTTAAGCTTTTATAAGTTTTCGAAAAAGTGCCTGTGTAACTGTGCAGTTTTCTCTTAGTCATCAATAAAGCCTGAAAGGACTTTTTCTCCTGGGCTTAATCCTCTCCATATATGTCAAGAAAGTTTCAAACACATGATCTATGTGAGATGATGTTCCTTTTAAAAATCAAATGCATGTTTAAAAATTGGTAGAGAATAACTATGTAATGTGTCTGCTTTATACTGAGTTTCTACCATGTGCCAGGCCACACATTGGTAAAAGATTACTATAAAGGGATATTTATTATTTATATTCAACACTTAGCACACCTCTAGATCTTTTTCATACTTTTACTTTTAATCCTTATTGCCCTCCAGCGATTAGGTATCATGATCACCGTTTTGTCCAGGAAATAGGGTTTTAGAAAAATAAATGCTTTGCCTAGGATCATACAGCTTGTAGCTTGCTGAGCCAGATTCTGAATTCGGGTTTCTTTTCTTTATCTTTACTTCTTTAAAAAAACCCTATAGTCCTACACTTGATGTTCTTTCTGCTATTATTATACAACTTTATACTTAGATGACTTCTTCATCTGCAGGGACTTTATTTTCTACTTTTTCCAAGTTTCCCAAGAAAGATTAGTACTAAACAGTAGGTGTTTACTAAAGAGTTTTGACTTCATTTGAAGGGATTTTACAGGTCAGATCAAAAAAGCTTTTTTAAGCTTTAATCAGATGATTATGATCCAGTAATCATCCCCTCATGAATGGTTGGCTTGTCTCTGAAACATAGTTTGAATCACAAGTCTTAAAAGTTTTACCACTTAAATTTCTCTTGAAGCTCCATGTTCCTCTTCGAATCCCCGCACTAAATTCTGACTGGTCTCCCTAACTCCATTTTTGGCTCTTTTTTACCCCCTACATTCCAATGTAAGGATCCTTCTAAAATCACATACTCTAGCCCTTTTACTAGCTTTCATCATCTCTGGAGAATAACTCAGTTCCTTAAGTTGGCGCCCAGGGTCTTCACAATCTGCACCAGATGTCTCTAGCTCTGTCTCTTGCTGTCTCCCCAGTAATTCTAAACAGTTTTGTCCTCTTAGATACATTTCTACATCTCATATATACTTTAATAACTCAATTCTCATTAGGATGAATGTATGTAAGTGCCATGCCTTATATAAAATATGCATGCATTTGGAGGACCAAGGTTTTTAGAAATTCCGATATTCCAAATATGTATTTGTGTCTATCTTTCATTCATTTTGTAATTATTTTTTATAAGTCTTCTTTTCCTAGTAGACTTATAAAAGGCTCATGACTCTTAGATTTACTACTTGGATTATTCTCTAATTATCATAATTCAGATTTATTGACTGAGAGAAGCAAAGTGGGGGTAAAAACTATGAAAACAGATTCTATTTCTGGTTCTATAAGCTGACTTGTACCATGCATAATATACTATTATATATGTACTAGGCTTTCAAAAATATCTATTGAGTGAAATGCATTTGATGAATGCATGCAAAATACATGTTTTATATAAATACATAAGTATTCGAATGTTAATAATATTTTGTAGACCATGACATTCCAAATAAATGATTGTTTTTCTTTTGTTACTTATGAGCTTCTAGTTTGGCTTTTCAAACTTCCGGTGAATGCGAGAGAACATGACAAATGCCAGTTCATGTTAAAATACTTCCTGCAATTTTATTTTAGCGGTTTTAGTGATTAATGTTATACTTTTTCAGTGCTCTCTGATGCACCATCTTAACAGAGTAATATCATTAAAATATTCACTTGCTAACTATAAAAGTTAATAAATTTCAGAAGGACTTAATGGGTATGATGCATGCATAATTTACATAGCACAGCAAGTCACGAAGTACCTCTGGGCTTCCTTTTGGTTCTCAGTCAGATGTTAGTCACATAAAGTTATAATGCATAAAATTATTTTTGTTAAACTTCATAATTAATGGACTTAGTAGAGGCAGAAGACTCCAGTTCTGCGTTTGTCTGTGTTTCTGTGGGATTTGTCTGTAGGTTTTCTGGGTTTTGGTTTCCTAAAGGTATAAGGCACACAGTGGGTGCAGCCCCATCCACAGTGGGATCTATTCTTTTTCCCTAAGCTAAAGGTGACTCTGAAGTCTCTGGACAACTAACATTCCCATAGTGAGTGAATAGGACAGAATCAGTACCGAGGAATGCCCTCACAAATAAGGAGAATGACTAAGAGGACCACGTTGGCCTCACCTCCTCTCTACTGCCACCACTTTCTCTAATTATAAATATAGTTCTGATGCCTCAAGGTGTTAATACACTGGGGTGGCTTCGCCAGTTCTCTCAATACTTGCTGAAGAGAGCTCACCAGTGATCTACAATAAGGTTCACTGTTGGAACCCAAACATAAATTTATAGAAGGTTTGCATATAAAAGGACTGTTGAAATCACCTAAACACTATACTAACTTCAAACTTTCAAATAACACGTATTGCAGGTGGTCATCTGGGATCTCCTTGACCATCTGACCAAGATTTTGTTGCTGCAAAAGGCAAATCTCTTTTATTTCCAAGAGCTCCAGTTATTAGTTCTCTTATGTTAGACTCTCCTAAATATACCTCCATCTAACTTCCACCAAGCAGTCCTTCTTTGTTCTGGGAGCCATGCTGAAATCGAACATGGCTTCCACATGTTCGTTCTCCCTGCATCTGAAGATGGCCCGGGTGTCTCCTGAGCACCTGCTCCTCTCTGTGTCATCACCTGCAGTCTCTTTAACTATTTCTCTTATGATTCAGTTATCGCTGGTCACTGGTCTGACTGGCACAGAGGGCAAGGACAGTTATTTTCTCATTCATTCTGAACACTTGACTTTTGTGATGAAGTCTAGGTGAAATGGATGTTTTGGGTAATAATAACACCAGAAGAGATTCCCCTGGGACTTGAACACAACTCAAGTTCCAATTTGTGCTCTGCAACATCACATTTTTTCCATCATATAATTTAGTTGGCTTTGTTTGCATCTAAGTAAAGGGCATTTTATATTTTGATTTTAGCATATGTTTTCAACCTGTCGATGTAGTTTGGGGATTTGATGGAATCATTTACTGTATCAGGTATCCTTTCCTGTTTCATGCTACCTTTACGTTTAAGAAACGCGTGATCTCTGACTTCAGAGATGCTTAGATCTGGTCAAAGGTCAAGGCAATGGGAGAGAGGCAAGAAACTAGAGACCCTTCTGTACTTTAACAATGATTGATTTACTCATACTCTTTGGTTACAATCATTTAGCTAAAATCATACCTATTATTAAATGTATCTGTACTGTGATGAATCAGAACAGTGGTTGCTCTTGATGGTGGTAGGGGAAGGTAGAGGACATGAACCAGAGAAAGGCACAAAGGAGCTTCTGGTCTGGGCATAATGGGAATGTTCAGTATCTGGATGGCATGTGGCTTAGATGGGTGTATGCCCTTCAGCAGAACTGCTGAAACCTTTCATTTAAGATCTGTGTGTTTCATTGTCTTTAAATTGTATCTCACTTGTAAAGCAGTGTGTAAATTCATTTATTTCTTGGACTACCGACTGTTAAGAATTAAAGTCAGTTTTGCAAATTAAAATCTTGAGGTTTGGAATATTGAAATGACTCTGTCAGTATTTGACGGTGATGAAATCCAAAGTAGGATGTAGAACTCAACCACTGTTTTGTATGAGTTGCTTTTTAAATTCATCCTTTGAATAACACTTCTTTAGGGTGTGGGTGGGATGGGAAATAATTTTCGTTTAAACAGTCAACTTGATATTCAAAAAAAGATGGGTAAATACATTACTATATTTTGGGAACATATTTTCAATAGATTTTGCTTTGCTCTAATTCTAAGGTCTAGAAATCTGTAAATGGGTTATCAACATGCTATATTCAATAAGTGTTTATTTAGAATGGAGAAAATTAGGTGTCACATTGTCTATTTTGTTCACTGAGTATTCTTTATATACCACTTCTCTGAAGCCTTCTTCCGAGGTGATACTGTGTGACAGTCATGCCATAGTGTAAGAATTATGAGCTATAATTATGTGATGAAACCACACACTCATTAGTAGAGTGGTGGCCATGGTAATAGAACATGATGCAAAGGAGAATGGCTGTTTTTCAGAGATGTAACAAAAGTACACAAATGTCCTCAACTTTTCATTTTGAGCTACTATCTTACAATTATATGACACTTTTTATTCTTCATGACTTTTTTGCATGTTATATAATCTTATTCTCACAGTACTTGGAACATATTTTATTAGGATTAAGATTGTGTACATAGGATGGTGAAATAATTTCAGAAAGATCACTCTAATCTAAATCTTCAACTCTATTCAAAGTCCCGTTCAAAATTGTATCTCTTCAGTGAAGCTGCCCTTCACTCTCCTCCCCTAAGGTAATTTAAAAAATTAAGTATTTAATATAAAATTTTTTAAAAATGAAGGAAAATTTCCCTAAGAAATTTTCATATTGCCCATGCCATACTCTTACTCTCTCATCTGCCTTGTATTTGTTCTTAAAGTTTTTGTGGATATGTTGTATATTTTCCTAGCCATGCTGTCAGTTCTATTTTTCCTAAGTCCTTCCACTCCCAGTGTCCCTAGTGGAGAGCCAGATGAACGACATTGCTTATTTAATAAATACTTTCTGGGGTGCCTGGGTGGCTCAGTTGGTTGAGAGTCAGAGTTCAGCTCAGGTCATGATCTCACGGTTCATGAGGTCAAGCCCTGTTTTGGACTCTGTGCTGTGAACTTAGAACCTGGAGCCTGATTAGGATTCTGTGTCTCCCCCTTTCTCTGCCCCTCCACTGCTTGTGCTCTCTCTCTCTCTCTCTCTCAAAAGAAAAAAAAAAAAAAAAGAGAAAAAAAACTTTAAAAGAAATTCATCAAAAAATACTTTCTGAACAGGAGCTACCAAGAGCTACCCTTAAAATTAAATTGTGCAATAAAAATAAAATGCTGTGAGTAGTGTGTGGCCCATCATATATAATAAAAACTGGTTGAATAAATTCACTTGAGGATATTGTGACCAAATTTATTATATGATTAATAATAATTCCACATCTTCAGCGCACAGTTTTAATTAGAATCTTTGCTTTCTAGAGGTGCCTGGATGGCTCAGTCGGTAGAGCATGTGACTCTCAATCTTAGGGTGGTACATTCAAGCCCCATGTTGGGCATTGAGCCTACTTCAAAAAAAGACCAACAATATTAAAAAAAGAATCTTTGCTTTCTGCATTTGGTAGGTTTTCTGAGTTCTAGTATAAAGTGTTTGGAAACTTGTAAGGTGATGGGTTATTAGCAAAGCATTATGGTATTGGGAAATAAGCTGCATGTTGGTACTGGCTGGCCTCTACCTGAAGCTTGGCCAATTTCTGCTTGAGTAAAGTGGGAGGGGTCCCCCAAACCCCTACCCTACTAGGGTATATCTGGCCCAACAAAGTACGTAGGATGTGATTTGCCCTTGATAAGGGCAGATTTTATTATTTTCCTTATCTCACTGGTATCCATTTTATTACTTCTCTTTTGAGTGGAAAAGTGTTTAAGTAACATGAAATTGTATATACTTTTTTGAAAAAATTTAGAAAATTTAGGAAAGTATAAAGGAAAGCAAGCAAAAATTTACCTTGATGAAAGATGGACTATTTTTAATGTAATAAGATCCAATTTTTAAAGTAAAAATGTCAATCTCATTTTTAATAGCTCATTTATCAAATCTTTTTTTCTGTTATTAGTGCATTAATCTAGCAAACAGTGATTGAATGACTGGTGTGTGTCAGGCACTATTTCAGGGGTTGGAGATAGAGCAGTAAACCAGGCATAATTTTTGTTTTCGTGGACCTTATGTTTTTTTTGCAGGGAGTATACAGTAAACAAATATAAAATATGATGTGAGATGGTGATAATGTCCCAAGACTGAAATGTAAAACAGGTGCGTGGGCCCAGAATGATGGCAGTCCTTCTTCAGAGAGGGTGGCCAGAAGTCTAGCTGAGGATGTGACATGATACCAGAAATCATAAATGAATGAGAAAGCAAGTTAAGGGAGCATCTGGTTAAGAAAACTCTAAGCATAGGAAAAGTACGTTCCCACCAGGCCCAGCCTAAAGCCTAAAAACCTGATGGAGACTGGATATCTAGCCCTCTAAAATACCATGATCTAATCTGAACTGGGAATGCTGGTTATCTATTGTCTTCTTAGGGGGTTACTCTTGATCTTGAGTTTGATGCAGGTTGGTACCATGGTACCCATTATTCTGCTTGTATCCCTAACTTAATTAATGCTTGTGTTCATCTTGTGTTAATGTTTTTGGCTTTTTTTGCATGTGGAAAAGTCCTTTTATAACCAGACCCTCAACCACTGGGAGGAAGCACTGCTCCAGAGAATGTTCAAAATAGAAAACTGCTCCCGTTTTAAAGTGTAGGCGTCTTCCAGCAAGTAGAGGGTTTCTAAGGAGCTGCTGAGCAGAGATGGAAAGCAGGAAGATTTCCTGAGTCATGTCTTTATGGTTTAATATCATTCCATTTCAAATGAATTATTATAACAGCAGATGCAGTTTTTCAAATTCAACTATAAAAATGTTTCAGGGAAGTAAGAATGGTTTTTTTGGGTTATCCATATTTTTGGCTTTTATTATATATAAAACACTGAGCTGACTTTAGTAGTCACAGAGCAATTAAATGGCCACGAACAGTTTTTGACAGAACTCTTCTAATCAGATATTTTGTTTATCTCATATAAATGCCGAGAAGATTCCATAAATGTCTATCTGGAACCAAAACAACCAGAAAATTCAAATTATCATGTCTAGTCTTAGGTATTTATAAGAGAATAGTATTTCTAATAGGAAAAGATAACAAATAAAGATGATTGTAAAATACCAATAGATATAAGGTTGATTTCAATCAAGTAAGATTCTGTTAAATCTCTTATACTTTCTAGAAATCCACATAACTCTCAATGATGGTTGAGCCAGCAGTGCTCACCAGCAGTAACATGGCTTCTGAATAGGTAAAATTAAATCATGGTCAGCACAGCTTTTGGGTTATGTAGATTTCATATTGCATTTTACCTTTCTGAAGTGGTAACGGAAACTTGACTCATCAGGGCCATCAAATAAACAAAGAAACAAGCAGTATGTTCACCACCCTCCTCGGCCACCATTCCCAGTATGCATTTAGCATACTTCTCTTACCTTCAGATTTTTCTCTTGAGGGGATTAGGATTAGTAAAATTAACCATACAATGATAAAAGAACCTGAAAAATCTATCTGCTTTTCTTTCTTTTTTTAAAAATGTTTATTTATTGAGAGGGAGAGAAAGAGAAAGAGGGAGAGCAAGCATACAGTGAGAGAGGGAGAGAGAAAATCCCAAGCAGGTTCCATGGTGTCAGTGCCGATCTCATGAGCCATATCATGACCTGCACCTAAATCGAGAATCTGAAGCTTAACCCACTGCCCCACCCAGGCACCCTCATCTGCTTTTATTTCTAAGCAACACCTTCTTTCTTAATTTTGCTTAACAAAGATGACTTCCATTTTTTCAAACCATCTCAACACCCTTTATATATATCCAAATTCTGGCTGGGTTAAAATGAAAGACATAAAAACCTGGATTTTTAGGGGTTAGTTTGTCCACAGGATTTATGTGATAATAAAGTAGCTTTTCCACTGAAAACTTCTTAGTAGTATTAACTAATTATGGTTGAGAAGAAAAACGGTAACGTTTCTTCTTTGGCAGCATTGAAAACTGATGGCTGACTTATCTCAATAGTCTAGAATCAGAAATTTTCTGTGGAAAATGGGAGCCCTGTACGTCTGTGATTTATGTGGCATTTGACTATAGTTTTCCAAGCTGTGATAGTTCACAATTTAAGCACTTCTCATCCCCACTAAGCAACTCCAGAAAATATAGCATCTTTTAATTTGGGACCTCTCTATTGGCCATACATGGAGATGTCAGCAGAGTTTTGTGGTGACCACGTGCCACAGGCATCTAAGGATATGGTAGAACCGGAATGAACCCGTCCATGTCATTGACAACATGTGTTATGTATTATTATGGTTCTGGTCTCCAGATTTTAATTTCTTGGTGACAGGATCTATATTTGGGGGAAAAGAATTGTCTGGGCTCACGTTCTATGTAATAATCATTTGGATTAGATGATTATTTTCCATGCAAATCTAAATAAGGTGCAGACACTGTGGGTGCCAAGGATTTCTGTGTGAATCAGGGAGTGGGAATAACAAAGGAGCCTGTTCTGTGTTAGTGGTAAGAAAGCATCTCCTGGAGGCTAACACATAGACATGCTCGAATCAAGATTCGGATAAATTGTACTGGTTAAACGTTGGTCGCCTAAAACCACTGCCAACAATCAGATGTGCATCCTTGCAATCCACGTGGCAAACAGTGCGCTGGGGTGGCGAGTGGGGGTGGCTGGAAGTCGTCAACTGCTGTGATTGCTTGAGTACCGCAGACAATGCAGCATTCTGCCTCGAGGTTGTTCTGGTGGAAAATAGGCTTCTCTCAAATCCGCGGTCTCTGTCTCGTCCAAACCTGGAAATTACCTTTCACGTATATTTTTTCTTATTGCCTGTCCCGCGTTTTGGTTTATGCAAACAGCAGTCAAATAAAGGGTTATAGACTCTCAGAATGAAAACCAAACTTAATTTCTGCTGGAAAATGCCACTCTAGAAAAAAATGTTACTTATTTGCCACCTCATACTTGTACTGTTTGAGCACCACCTTTTTCTATATACGTTAATTTCATATATGGATAAGATAATAAGTTTTAAAAGGGATTTCGCTTTTCATAGTGATTACTAGTGGCTTGGCGATAATTGTGAGTTAGCCTGCACAAGACCATCAAGACTTTTGAGTCATCCTTTAAATATTTTCCTTTTCTTCGTTTGCATTTTGATCCTGTAGGTATTCCGACAGATTATACTCTTCAGTTAGAGCTGGGAGTTTTATCTCATCCCATCTTATTTCCATTTCCCATTCTCTTGGTATATATGCTGAGACACTTAGGGAAAGGAAAGTTATTTGCTGGATTCTTACGCCTTTGCCTGAGGCAAAGCTCCATGAACATACCGAAGCAAAGACCACTATTCTGAAAAAAAAGAAAAGTAGACAGTTGTTCTTTTGAACCCTTCCTGCCTGTTGTAGGAATTGAGAAGTGAGAAACTGCCATCAGCCTGGAGAAAATAAATGGAGCAGTGTCAGGAGGATGCTTTGGTATAGCTGCATGTGGTCAGTGGAAGGAATGAGTATACATGCAGTTTTATTGGAGGACAAATGAATGAGAAGTCAAACTCAGAAAATGTAGAAAAAGGGTGATGCCTTTTTGATAATGATCATTTAAATAAAAATTTTTAATGCTTATTATTGAGAGAGAGAGAGAGACAGAGGGAGAGACAGCAAGCTGGGGAGGGGCAGAGAGAGAGGGAGACAGAATCTGAAGCAGGCTCCAGGTTTCGAGCAGTCAGCACAGAGCCCGATGTGGGGCTTGAACCCACAGACCATGAGATCAGATCATGACCTGAACCAAAGTCGGATGCTTAACTGACTGAGCCACCCAGGTGCCCCGAAAATGATCATGTTTGTCACCAATTTGTTATTGTAATTACCTCAAACATAATTGTTTTTTTGTAGATTTTGAATAATGATATTTTTATTCAAATTGGATGAAGGAATGGGAAGTGCATTGGCAAATACATGGTTCTTCCCCGGGTGAAACTTTCTTTTTCTTAAAATGAAGTTATAACAATCCTCCTCACAAGCATTATGAAAGCAAAGCTATGAGGTCCTTGGTGTGAGGGTGGGATTAGGATGCTAGTCACCACTTACGTGTTTTCATGTAACTCATTATCATAGAGTTCTTTCACATTATTGTAAAAGTTAGAGCCTGTCAGTGTCACAGTTGAGAGGACTTACTGTGTCCCCGGAGGACCTGACTTGGATGTTATCAGAGCTACCACCACTTACCCTTGGTACCTCATTTGAAAGCGTTTTCTGAGAAAAGTAAACTTTTATTTTTAAAATCTGTTGTTTTGAAATGCGTCTGCTAGGACCTTGGCTTTGTCTGTAAGGAAAGAGCCAGAACAGTGGATGCTATTCTTTCTTATCCCATTACTTTTCCTGTCATGTTTTCAGTCTGGTTTTGACCAACTGGATATTACACCTGTTTCCCAGCTGTTGTGTGTGTTGACTTAAGGGCTTCTCTTGTGCTAGGAAACAATGTCATGAGAACCATTCACGGGGTGGGAGAGATGATGACCCAGATGGTACTCAGCCGAGGCTCTATCTTCCCCATGAGTGTGCCTGACGTTCAGCCCAGCATCCACCCCAGCAAGCAAGGGAGCCCTGTAGAGCCTGAGGACGTGACCGTGATGGACACCAAACTGAAGATTATTGAGATTTTACAGGTATGGTGCCTAATGGGAGCGAAGTGACAAATACCTAATTGAGCTTCTTGGTTTAACTTTCTTATAGACTTTGTTCCAAATCACTATGGAAATATTCTGAAATGCTATTGATCTAATTTATTTCTTTTAAGTTAATGACACTATTTAACATAGTAATTACATTTGTTCATTTCCATTAAATGTATTAATGGTGATACCTAACAATTGTGGAGCGCTTTGAGGTTGACAAAACCTCTTTCCAACTTTGAGGTTGACTAAAACCTCATTTAGTATTAACCCTGATTTCATTTTACCTTCATTTAAGGATTTCTGAGCGGGCACACTTGAGATTGAATTCTAACTCTATTTCTATTTTTAATTGAATTGGATATGTAATTCTGTGTATCCAGATTTATCATTGTAGCAAGAAACTCAAGTAAAATTTTATCATTAGCAAAAATGTTAATAATTGGTTTTTGTGTTTTATATAAGTGACTATCTCTCTTTGTGTTTTTGTTTCCACAAGGCTAGGAATAATATACATTTTTAAAATTAACATAGTCTAACACCTAGCTCTATGAATTTAAATTTAAAGGAGATAAATTATTATTTCAGTCCCCTTGGTTTAGTGCCTAAATTCCCTATTACTGTAGCCGTGAATTCTTAGCAATTTTTTTAAGTTTGGAAAGTAGTTTTATGATACTTTAATTATAGCATTTATTCCAGATTTGGAGAATGGAGGCTGCAGTTTTCAAGGATCTATTAAGATTCTGGATACAATTTACTAAGTCTTTCTTCATAATTTAATGTAGACTGAACTACCGGAAATGGGTTAGGAGTCCTGGAAGGGTCCGTACATTTTTATTTTAAGTAATTAGGTTTCTAATCATAAAGGGCTTCACATTTCGTCCAGGAATTCCAAAGGCTGGATCCTGAGAAATAGTGGCAGGCCTCCCTGCCCTGTGTTCGTGCCCCTGAAAAATCACTCAGGTCTCCTGTTCTTAAACTGAGAAAGGTAGTGATCACCTGCCCTGTGGACCTAATGAACCCATAGCTTCACATCCTCCTCCTCACGGGACCACGTGTAAAATATGTGACCTCATTTTAGCCCCCAGTTACAGACGATCAGCATTTGAAAAACATTCTCCAACAGCTCAAAAATGATGAGATGGAGATACTACAGCGGTGGGGCAGATTAGGGCTGACCTTTCTTTGCTGCCTCTTTGGGGCTTTCAGTGTATTTCTTGTTGAACCTCTTTCCTCACTCTGATTTTTGTTTCCGTGTCTGGGTGTGATTCACTCTGTCTGTGTTCCCATGTGCTGCTCTCAAATAGGTTTCTTTCTTAGAAGAGCTCTTCAAGGATTTCTTTGTAGCCACATTCCTTATGCACGTCTCCTGCTTTCTGCCAGCTCTTCCTCCTCACAGGCTCTTCCTTTCTTTCTTTTTTTAAATTTTAATGAATTTAAATTTACTTTTTTAATTTTTTATTTATTTTATTTTATTTTATTTTTTACAAATAGTTTATTGTCAAATTAGTTTCCACATAACACCCAGTGCTCTTCCCCACAAGTGTCCTCCTCCATGCCCATCCCTCCTCCCCCCCACATCCATCAGTCCTCAGTTTTTGTCAGCATTCAAGAGTCTCTCATGGTTTGCCTCTCTCCCTTTCCCCCACCATTTCCGCCCTTCTTCTCCCCCTTGGTCCTCTGTTAAGTTCCTCCTAATCCTCCTATACGTGCACACATATGATATTTGTCCTTCTCTGCCTGACTTATTTCGCTCAGCATAACACCCTCAAGGTCCATCCATGTTGCTACACATGGCCAGGTTTCATTTCCTTTTCATTGCCATGTAGTATTCCATGGTATTGATAAACCACTTCTTCTGGATCCATTCGTCCGTTGATGGACACTTCGGGCTCTTCCTTTCTTTCCCCCCTTATTTTATGTATCTCTCTTTTTATTTCTCTCTCTCATTCTCTCCCTCAGTCTCTCTTTGGCCCTCTCTCAACCATCTTTCTCTGCCTTTGTTTTTAATTCTTCCCTTTGCCCCTTTCCTACTTCCCATTTATGTTTCACAATTAAATATATTGGAAGATGAAAGTTTTATTTTGGTTCTATTTATAAAATACAAATCTTGGGATGCTGGGATGGCTCAGTCGGTTAAGTGTCCGCCTCTTGGTTTCGGTTCAGGTCATGATCTCACGGTTCATAATTTCGAGCACTGAGTTGGGCTCCGTGCTTACAGTGCTGAGCCTATTTGAGATTCTCTGCTCCTCCCCTGCTCACTCCCTTTCTTTCTCTTTCAAAATAAATAAACATTTAAAAATTAAAATAAAATAAAAATGTATGAGCACTACTCTTCAACTAAAATGTAATAAGTGTTTTACCAAGTAGTCTCTTATTAATTTGTTCTTTAGATAGTTTTTTTTTTTTTTTAATCCTTCCTTTCAAGCACCTGCAATCTACTTTCTGTTCCCACCCTTCTGCTCAAGGTTACCAATCCCATGGACCCTTCTCAATTCTCTTTTCCCACGATCTGTCCCCTGCTTCGAAAATCTCCTTAACTAGAATCCATTCAACCTGTATGTAGCACTCACCATATGCTTGTAAAAGAAGCTCTTTCGTGTTTGTCTTCCTTCTGCATTATATGCTCTTCAGAGGTAGGTCTTATATCCTTGGCACCTTTTTTGTACTCTCAGCACCTTTCTTAGTACCTGGCGTAGCAAATGTTTATTGACATTAAGCATGTTTGCTGCCCATAAGCAGCATAGAAAGCAAGCAGAAGAAAGAGAGAGACAGAGAGAGAGTAAATAACAGGTGTACTAGGCAGACAGGAGACAGATAGGTGTAGATAAAGTGTTGGGTGAGCAAAAAGGAGAAAAGTTGCCTTGGACTGGGGAACCAGGGAAAGCTTCTTTAGAAAAGGGACTTAAACTGGATCTGGGAGTGTATCTCAAAGGCTAGTTGTTCTGGGGTGGAGGAGAATGTTCAAGGTACAGTGGACACTGAACAAATGTGAGAAGGCAAGAGAGAAACATCCAGTGCTATTGGAACAAAGCCGTGTGAGAGGGAGAATGAGAGAAGGGAGGGGAGAAGGACCGAGGAGGAAGGTGTGTGATACAGGAGCCGCAGAAATGGGAGGAGATCAGGTCCGATGGCACCACTCTTGTCCATTATTGTTTACTGTCCAAACGAGACTCTTTTGAGTGTGTAGGGGGCACTGATAGTAATTTTACTGGAACAAAAGGTTAAACTGGGCTTATTTCAGGCAAACTGGAATGGAAGGGAACCACTTCTTTATTGTTTCCCTTCTCTACTCAGAAATTTGTAGCACATACTTTTCTTTCTCTGATCTCCACTGAAGTCTATGCATAGAAGAACTATGATTTAGTTCCTGATAGTTTTTTAATGTTTTTATTTATTTTTGAGAGAGAGCGCCAGAGTGTGAGTGGGGGAGGGGCAGAGAGGGAGACACAGAATCCGAAGCAGGCTCCAGGCTCTGAGCTGTCAGCGCAGAGCCCGACGCGGAGCTTGAACTCACTCACTGTGAGACCATGACCTGAGGCGAAGTTGGATGCTTAACCAACTGAGCCACCCAGGTGCCCCTTGATAATTTTCTAATTATGTTACCGATGCTATATTTTGTTTTCCTGGCTTCTCGAGAGCAGAGGTCTCAAGTGTTTGCATTCTTCATAGTACCCAGCACAGGCAGGAACCTTATTGGCACTGAGTGTCTTTCAGTGTGTCAGTTAAGGAGGCAAGGTCAATGACACAACTCATGGGAAAAGAAGCACCCGTGAGGCTAACCCATAGTGTATTTGGATGCTGCTTCTTCCGCTGTCCTTTGTAGCCTAGATCCAAGACCGATTGTGGTATAGCTGGAATCCACACTAATGTACCTGAAAGTTCGGCCTTTCTGTGCATGAATGAAGGTCACAGCACCAGCTCTCCTCCCAGAGCCAATGGTAACTCTGCAAAATGCCCAGTGAAATAGTCATCATTACCTCTTCATTCAGACTCATGGGATACCTTGGGCTGGAGTATTCAAAGTAATCATGGGGAGTCCAGTTTTCTTCTTCCTAAAAAGCTGCTTTGGGATTTTACTGACATTGGCTAATGGAAATGCATCACTCTTCTTAGCTTTATGGCTGATGAGGCTATATGCAACTGGAGTGTTAAGAGCTGAGGTTTGTAATTAGTTCATGCAAAGCGTTGATAGATACCTTGTTCTTGGTGTAATGAACTGTAGTTTGAAACACTATGCTAATAAAATAAAATTATGTTTAATTTTTAATTATGTTTAATAAAATTATGTTTAATGCTCTTTTGTAGTTTATCCTGAGTGTCAGACTAGATTATAGGATCTCATATATGCTGTCAATATATAAGAAGGAATTTGGAGAGAACAATGAAAATGCTGAAGCATCTGCCAGTGGCTCTCCAGAAACATTACTGCCGTCAGGTACCTCCTTTGTGACAATATGTACTCTGTAGTGTTCATATTTTAAGGCACAGTAATATTTATAGGAGATGCAAATGTAGAAATCATAACCACCAATGACATGAAGGAACTGAATTGGAGCCTAGAACGTCCAAAGGATATTTGCAGTTATTTGGTGCTAAGTCCTCGGAATGCAGTTAATTTTGTAGCCTTCACAATTCGATGAGGTAGAGGTACTGTTTATTATGCCATTTTACAGATAAGAAAACCAAGGTTAGATCGGATAAATTGCTGGCTATAGGTCATGAATATAGCTCTGAGGGAGCGGGGATTCCCTCAGAATTCTCTCCAGATTCAGAGCCTGAATCTTGTAAGCATCATGTTGTTTTGATGAAAGTCCAAGGGAGATGTTTTTGCCTCATTAAAGAGCAGTGTGAAATGCAGCTTTCTGCAAGAAAGGTATTTTTTAGGAAGCTGTTGCCCTGCTCAAGAACAAAGACATGGTATTTCCCAAAGGTCTAAATGAGAGTGTTGTTGTGTGTGTGTGTGTGTGTGTGTGTGTGTGTGTGTGTGCGTCTGCTTACTTTGCATGGTTATGAACTGTTACTGTATGTCAATTTTTCACATTTTAAAATGTAAGAATGAAAGCCACTCTTATCTCTGTGTGTAGGAGCATAGTAAAGAAAGAGCATAAGAATTACTGTAAAAATTTTGTGACTGTAGAGCATACCTTATGAAACCTAAGAAACTCTACATTTCCATCTTTCTGGTTAAATCAGGCCAGTAACAGCAGGCTAGAAACTTCTGTATTAAAGATTTAGCCAGGTAATAGAATTCTTTTTCTGAGGATAGGATCTGTGTACAGATATGGAATTTTCTTCTAACTGCAACCAGTATAAAAGTGTCAAGAATCCTCCTCATTTTTGCCCGTCAGTCAACTTGTCAGGAATGACTCAGTGATTGCAAGTGTGTAGTTAAAATGGGTGGTAGGCCAGTGTCCTGCTCTCCAACTCCTTAGGACCATCCAAAAGGCAGCATGCCTCTGTAGACAGGTTAAGTTTGCCTCAGCGAGAAGTCACTTCTGGTACATTGGCAACAGTAATGTTTCTGTGCTTCCCAGAAGGATAGAACCCCAAAGGGCTATTTCCAGGAATGCTATGGCAGAACCAGAGAGTCTTGCTGGAGGTTGCATTGATAGTATCATAAACATTATTGGCTCTCAGAAGCCAGATTTCTGGAAATAGAAGCTCCAAGGGTCAGTAAAGTATGGGAGGGAACCGCCTGAAAACCAGTTCTTTCTGATGTACCTAATCACTTTCATTGGATGAATCTGGAAGAGAGAGCATTCTGAGGAGAATTCTTTTTCCTCTTTTTTTTTTTTTTTTTTCCTTATCTTGTTCTGCTTTGTTTTTGTGCTTTGGAGATGAAAAATAAATAATATTATTTAAATGTGTTATTTTAAGAAAGTTATCTTCAAAATATTAGTGGTAAGGATAGGTGAGGAATCATGATTGGTTCACATAAAAAAAAAAATAATGTCCCATAAGAAGAAGGGATGGAATTTTAGAAGGGAGGATGCGTAAAAGGACCATGCTGTTTGGAAATACCGTAATAGTTACAGGGCTCATTACTGCTCTATTTTGATTCTTTAAAAACATCCTTCCATGTCATCATCCATTTAAATTATATAAATTTGTGTGTGTGTGTGTGTGTGTGTAACTGATGCATATGTGTGTGTGTGTGTGTGTGTGTTTATACAAGTGAAGTAACTTTGTAAATGATTTCTCATCTAAATATCTTTGACTGTAGCAATATATATTTCAAAATGTAAACTTTGTTTAAAACATTGATATGTAAGTGAAATTATATTGCAGCTTTTCAAACTCTTGACTTTTGGTGGCATAAAGGAATGAAGGCAAAATATTTTAGGTATGCTAATCTCAGTATAAATGTGGTGACTCCTAATTATGATAAAAGAAAGAATGAATTTTACCCTTTGTCTTTGCAGCAATTGTTCCTGATATAGATGAAATTGCAGCTCAGGCAGAAACAATGTTTGCTGGAAGGTACAGTAAAGCTACTATAGCTTTATAGTGTGAATACGATTTTTACTTAGAATTTTATTGATACTTTGCTATTGTTTACCTCCCTATATTTAATTTTAGATCCTTTATTGTTTCCAACATAATTTCTGCCAGAAATGAAGCTACTAATGCAGTGTAGGAGGGAAAAGCATAGCTTTTCTTTTAGGTAGGTCAGGGGAAAAAAACCGAGAGAGATGAAATCAGTGTATTGAACTTTTCCCTGAATTCTTTGCTTTTCTTTCCTCAAATAATGACAGCATGCGAATGCCCTTTAAGTCCCCTAGTATCAATAGCGCTGTGTCTTGCAAAACATTGCTTGCCTGAATCTAAAAAATTTGAGGCAGGGAAGTAACTTCTTTCAATGTTATCATTAACTGTTTGTGAGAAATAAAGCTATTTTCTGCCAGTTGGAAATATCCATGATTAAAGAAAACAAAATACCTCTGGCATGACTGCCCTTCTTTGTTACTGGGAGCCCTGACGTTTATTGTTTTAAAGTTGCTTATTTCTTTTTTTTTTTTAAATGTTTTATTTATTTCTTGTTAGTCACAGACTTATTGAGCTGGCAGTAGAACCCAAGAGATCAGACCTGAGCGAGTCGGAGCAGACTAAGCCACCCAGGCGCATTTGTCTTTCTCTGCCTGACTTATTTCACTCAGCATAACACCCTCAAGGTCCACCCATGTTGTGGCCAGATTTCATTGTTTCTCATTGCCATGTAGTATTCCATGGTATAGATCACATCTTCTTGATCCATTCATCTGTTGATGGACACTTAGGCTCTTTCCAGTTTTAGCTCTGCTATGAACATTGGGGTACATGTGCTCCTATGCTGTAGTAAATTCCTAGCAGTGCTATTGCTGGGTCATAGAGTTCCCTGAGGAACCTCCACACTGTTTTCCAGAGGGGCTGTCAGTTTACATTCCCACCAACAGTGTAGGAGGGTGACATCCTCGCCAGCATCTAGAGTTCTAATTTGACAATAAACTATTTGTAAAAAAAAAAAAAAAAAAATAAGATCGGTTTCACCTCTTCTTAAGACTGCCTGACTCAATGTTCACCCATAACAAGTAGGCTCGTCAAGTCCGTCATTGTCTCATTTCAACCAAGCAGAACTGTGCTTTTCATCCATAACAACTGTGCTTGAATAAATTTTAATTTACTGGTCTCAGGATATGTTCCCCATCCTCCCTGTAAAAATATTATATATAAATAAAGGCAGAGTGATTGTTAAAAAAAAAAAAAAAAGAAATGAAAACTAATAGCAGTAAAAAAGAAAAGAAAAAAAAAAAAGGACCTGAATGTCTAAGCTACAAATCATTGAGTTTCTAGTTTTCATTTCAAATATAACAGATTTGCCATGAGAACCTAAACAAATTTCACACTAAGCCCTTTGTTGCTTAGAAAGACCAACAAAAGTGAAGAATCAAGGGACCCAAAAAGGATTTTTATCTCTAGTGAACATTTGGGTTAGCTTTGTTTTCATGTTGTTTTGACAGATTTTGTCGTTGTTGTTGTGGTGTTTTCCTATTCAAGTATTTCATTATTCCTGAGGAGAGATAATAAATTAGCGTATGAGTTTTCACCTTGGTATAAATGGACCTCTTACTCCAGGGCAGTCCTGCCCAGCGTCTGAATATAGCAAATACCCAGAGCAGCTCTGGTGGTTGTGTGCCCTTGCACTTCCCCCAGCTGCTCACTACCTGTCATGGAGGGGCCTCTGGGGTTCTGGGTAAAATCAGCTGTTGCTGTACATCCATCCTAGAATCTCTTCTCAGTACTAGAGTTGAGATTTTTTGGATCGATGTAGATTCCTAGCTTTTGTCTGTGTCTAAGTGAGCAACTCATCCTGGCTGGCCTGGTACCTTCCCAGTACAAGCTCTGAAAAGTCCTCCATTCTGGTAAACCCCCTCTGTCTGAGACATGCTGGGTTGGTTGATCACCCCTACTTTCCGTGGACACACACAGGCTTTTCTTTGTGCTTTGTTTCTTCATCAGTTACATGAAGGGGGAGAAAAAGAGTAAAATTATTTTGCTTTTTACTTTTCAATTTGGAGGGAGCAAAGGGATATGGCTCTGAGAATGTATGTACAATTTGAACTACTTACAAATAGATTTTATGTAAATATAAGTTATTGTAGAATTATTTTTGGTTTCATAGAAAGGAAAAAAATCCAGTTCAACTTGATGATGAAGGAGGCAGGACATTTTTACGGGTCCTCATTCATCTGATCATGCACGACTACCCTCCTCTGCTCTCAGGGGCCCTGCAACTACTGTTCAAGCACTTCAGCCAGAGAGCAGAAGTTTTACAGGCATTTAAACAGGTAAGATTGAGTAGCCCCTCAATGGTGGAGAGCAGAAGCTCAGAAAATGTTGTTTATAACATCCCACCTGGCTTCATGGTTGCAGAGTTAATGAGACTGTGAGGCTTTTCCTGGAGCCGCTTTCTATGTTTAAAGACAGATGTGGCCTTGTCTTAATCCAAGACATAGTCTATTTTAGAAAGAGTTCCCCATCAGTGATTTTTGGTTAATATCTTTAATGTAAATGACAGGCACCAAGATTTAGGAAGGCACTGGGGGTTAATACCATATTAGGAATTTTGTTGCCACAGCTATTATTTTGACCCCAGATTTTACTGATAAATTTGGATAGGACAAGCCACAGAGCAGAATAAATATTTTGGTTGAAAAGTGTATAAATGCAAAAGAAAGGAACTGTTTTGGATCTAATCTTTGTCATCTGAATGACATCAATCTTGAGACCATTCGCAAATCATACCTAAGTGCTTGCATGTGTTTCACTAATATTTATTTTATTTAATAAAGGGTTGATCTTCATTGGGAAGTTTTATAAGAATATATTACAATAGGAAATAATTTCCGAGTACACAAATAGATATAATTATGCATATATTTGGATATGTCATATAATATGTATAGATTATAACAAAATAAAAGTTTATACCATGAGGTTTAGACTGTATCAGAATTTTCCTCCACTTATTTTTGTATTTCTGTCTCTTTTCAAACACATAGATTCTTGGAGAAATGAACTTTAGCAGTGAAACTAGAGTTGCGGTATCTTTTATTTTACATTACTTCATTAGCAGTTTGCTAGGGCTCACTTTTTAAAAATTTATATTTCTTTACATGTTGGGTTAGCTTACCTTACCCATAGGTAAGTTTTCATGCTCAATAGACATCTAAAACATCTATAAATATTCTAGCAATCTGAAACTTGAACTGAGGGACAACTTTGTCAAAAGACTTGGGATTTTTGACACACATCAAATAGGAATGAAGAAATTTCCTGAAGTACATTAAGGGTTCAGAGTTTTCTGTTTCCAGGTGCAATTGCTGGTGTCCAATCAAGATGTAGATAACTACAAGCAGATCAAGGCGGATCTAGACCAGCTTCGACTCACTGTAGAAAAATCTGAATTATGGGTTGAGAAGAGCAGCAGCTATGAGAATGGAGAAATGGGTGAAAGTCAAGTAAAAGGTGGTGAAGAGCCAATTGAGGTTCGTTTTCAAGATATGTTTGGAAATAATCGTATTTCAGTTTTTAAGTCATATGCTGTATAGCCAAAATTGTTCATAAACAAAAATTTAATTCTGAGTAATACAGCATCAAAATTTGATTTGCCAAATCAATTAAGTCCATAAGCTGTATTTTGGAATTAATTTTCGTCAATTGCTATCGCTTCTTAGCTCGCTTGCCTACTTTTTCTCTCTTTCTGCTTTTCACCATAAATCCTACAGTCCAGGAATCAGGCCAGTAGGATGGAGTGAGATGGAGAAAGAAGGAGTGGGTCTTAAGCATAGACTTGAAGAAAGAGGTGAAATTTTATTGTCACCATTCACCATGGCTATTTACTGCCAACCTGTAAATCACTCCTTTCTTTATTGCATATCCTTATATAATACATAAAAATAGCTAAATGGAACAATATGCCTTAGTGACAGCATGAAAATAGAAAAATTCTGTATTTGCTCTAAAGAGTGGTAAGACGGTGATCCTATTTCTTCTGTTGTATAGGTTTTAGTTTTCAATGGGTTAATTAATTGCTGTTCTCACATTTCACTAAATACTAAATAACCTGGGGTGCCTGGGTGGCTTAGTCGGTTAAGCGTCCGACTTTCGCTTTGGTCATGATCTCGCAGTTAGTGGGTTCGAGCCCCGCTTCGGGCTCTGTGCTAACTGCCAGCTCAGAGCCTGGAGCCTGTTTCAGTCTGTGACTCCCTCTCTCTCTGACCCTTCCCTGCTCACGCTATCTTTCTCTCTCTCTCCTAGAAATAAATAAAAATCTTAAAAAAAAAAAGAACTAAATAACCGCCTAAAGTTTTTAAAGCTGTATTTTAGTGGTAAGACTTAGCAGACCAATGCCAGCATCACAATTGATAAGATATTGTTTCTTAAATGCCTATCTAGTATTTTATTTAGTTGTTTTTAATCTGTAGGAATGTAGATTGTTTAGAGGAGATTACCTACCGTAGCTTTTCTGTTTGTTGGAATACCCAAAATACTGTGTAGTGAACGGTGAAGAAGCAGTGGGAGATAATTTGAGTCCTCAACATGTGGAAAGGGAAGATCATCTGGTGGGTTCCTACATCTTCCTTGTTTCAGGACTACTTACCACTAATCTGCACAAAATTTTTGACCAAATCTGTTAGCAACTTTTTCTATGATTTTATAATGTAAGTTACTAGAATGTAGAATTTCTACTCCATGTAAATTTGTTTCATGACCAGCTTTTTTGTTGTTGTTGAAGGAGTTCTTCTATAGCAGATTTAAGAAACAAGAGGACATTTAATATTTTATCTAATACTTGCTATATATCAAGTAGTATAGCAGATGTTTCCATACGTGGTATCTCTTTTTGTATATTACAACAAACTATGGAGAGAGTTCACATTTGTAAGGATGAGTCAACTGAAACTCAGAAAACCCAAGGATTTCCTCACTATTAGGCAGCTCTGTGTGACTCAGCTGAGATTTTAATCCAGGTCTTTCTGATGATACGTTCCAGGCTCTTTAATGGAAGACTGCACATTCTGATACAATATTTAAAGGTGTTAAGAGACGTATGATGCTTTCACAAGATTGGAATACCTCTTCCTTTTGCAAATACATAATTTGTACATCTTCTAGAGAGTAACCCTCATGTTGCTTCCTCTTTCAGAATATTGGATTTTTAAAAATAAAGAACAGCTCTAAACCCAAGGAAAATGCATTATGCTCTTTGTAAAAGTTTGCTAAAAAATCTCTTGAGAGTATAGGTGAGATGTTCCATGAAAGATCTTAGTCATTAGTCTGCAGCTTAAGTTCCTAATTACTGAGAGAAGTAGAGAAAGACCCTCTATCATAGTGTATATCTATGATACCCCCTTAGCAGTTTAATAAGCAATGTGTTTTGATATAAGGAAGGAGAGGTTGTTTGATTGAGGATGCCTTCAAAATACAACTGCATTCCGTGTGGGTTATTAATCTATTTTTCTAGGGATTTCAGATGAATATAAGTCAATGAAGCTGGAATTTATTTATTTGATGAGCACAGGATTTATCAGTTCAGAAAGTGGTAATGACTTCAGGTGCTTGAAGCAAGAAGTGATTTAATACAAGGAATTATATTTTTGGAAAGTCTGAAGGAGTAGTACACTGTGAAGGCTGCCACTGGACTATTGATTTCAAGGTCAAGCAATCATAGCTACAATTCAGAGGTCAGGAAGCTTCTTCGGATGCTGCCAACACTGCTGTTCCACCTCCACTGACTCACCCCTGAAAAGCATGTGACTAGGTAATGGAACACTCCTGTCCATCAGGGTTTTCTTCTCAGCCCTTACAGCCACAGAAAGATGGCCTTGAATGGATAGGGTATTAAGAGCTTTGGTGTTGAGGTCAGATACCCTAGAATTTGCCACCAAGTGTATGTGTGACTGGACAACTTATTTTAATTCCTTGTGGTTATTTTTAATAGTCTATTCAGTGGACACAATAATAGTACTTAGCTCATGGGAGTACTGTGAAGATTAAGTGAGCAAACTGTGCACATGGTGTGTCAGTGAATAGGACTCCAGTGGGAAAATATAAACAATAAGGTGACATGTTATTCACCAACAAGTCAAGAAGTAAGGCTCCAGCTTTAATTAATTCATTTCTCAATGGGGTCATTATGTACATAGAGACTTCATTTTGAGACTGGTCTTTTCATGGTTGCATCATGGCAGCAGCGTCCTAGACATCTCGCCCCTGTGGGACAACACCAGGAAGGAGTATCTATGCCTTTTCATGCATTTCTGAGGCTTCTGTTTAGGGGCAAGAAAATGTTTTCCAGGCGTTGTTTAGTAGGTTCTATCTCATGTCTCCTTGGCCAAAGCAGGGCCACATGTTTACCTCTAAACCAATGGATTATAAGATTGATTTAGACTAAGTAAAAGATGACCCTCAATATCCAGGATTGGGGAACTACAGGGGGAAAGGATAGATAGCAGAACAAAACTGAAATCTGCTATCACGGAAGAACAAAGCAATGCTGTCGGTTAATGACCTACAGCGTCTGCCAGAGTCAGTAGTCAATGAAAGCTTGCTATGCTTATTATTGGTTTTTATGTACAGCATATTGTGCTGTTGACCATGATGGGCATGGAATTATGAAATCTTAGAGTTAAAATATACTTATGGGGTATCAAGTCCAATTCCTGTGTGATATTTATTTTCTCTCTGAATAGCTTATGTGAGTGAGATATTTCTTAAGACCATACCACCCTTCTGTGTTGGCAAATTCAGTAGCTCTTGAGGTAGCACATTTTACTGAAGTGAACACATAGCTTAAGGAATAGGATATTGCTAGTAAGGAGTCCCTGCAGTCCTTCCCCGTATCCCAGAAGAAACCATTCTCATGAGTTTATGATTATTCCTTTGCTTTTCTTAATGTTTTTACCACAAGTATTTGTATTTCTGAAACACAGGAGCATTTGAGTGGCTCAGTCACTTAAGTGTCTGACTCTTGATTTCAGCTCAGGTCATGATCTCATAATCCATGAGGTGGAGCCCTGTATTGGGCTCTACACTGGGCGTGAAGCTTGCTTGAGATTTTCTACCCCTCCCCCGTTTACACACACACACACACTCTCTCTCTCTCTCTCTCTCTCTTCAAAAAAAAAAACAAACCCATAAAAATATATGCAAAATATTTCATTTAGTCTGTTTGGATATATTTTTACCCTCCATCCTTGTTGATCTATAGCTGTAGCCCATTCACTTTTTTCTGATACGTATTAGAGAATGTACATTACATTTTATGCACATGTTTATCTAGTTAACTGTTGGTGGACATTTTCATTCTTTAAAGTTCTAGTAAAGAAAATTTGCTGCCAAAAGAAATGCTACTTTAAAAACTTTTGTATGTCACCTGATGCACATGTTTAAGAGACTCTTCCAATTAAAGACTTAAATGTGAGACCTGAAACTATAAAAATCTTAGAGGAAAACACAGGCAGTAATTTCTTTGACGTTGCCTATAGCAACACTTTTTCTACATGTCTCCTAATACAAGGGAAACAAAGGCAAAAATAAACTCTTGGGATTACATCAAAATAAAAAGCTAATATTTACTTTTTTTAAATGCTTTTATCTTTACATTCTTTTATTTTAGAGAGAGAGAGTGCATGAGTGGGGGAGAAGGGCAGAAGGAGAGAGAGAGAATCTTAAGCAGGCTCAGTGTAGATAGAGCCCAACACAGGGCTCAATCCCACAACCCTGGGATCATGACCAGAGCCAAAATAAAGAACTTGGACACTCAACCAATTGAGCTACCCAGGTGCCCCAAAACAAAAAGCTTTTAAACAGAAAAGGAAACCATCAACAAAACACAAAGGTAACCTACTGAATGGAAGATATTTGCAAATAATATATCTGATAAGAGGTTAATATCCAAAATACATAAAGAGCTTATGCAACCCAGCACTAAAAAACTGAATCATCCAACTAAAAATGGGCAGAGGACTAGGGTTCCTGGGTGGCTAAGTCAGCTGAGCATCTGATTTTTTATTTTGTGTCAGGTCCTGATCACAGGGTCATGGGATCAAGCCCCATGTCAGACTCCATGCTGAACATGGAGCCTGCTTAAGATTCTCCTTCCCTCTCTCTCCATCTCCCTTCCTCTCTCTCTCTCTCTCTCTTTCCCTTTGCCCCTTCTCCCCTCTCATACTCTTTCTCTCTCTCTAAATGAAAAAGAAATCTATTTAAAAGATGGCAGAGGACATAAGTAGATGTTTTTCCAAAGAACACAAACAGATGACCAACATGATAAGATCCTCAACATCACTCATCATCAGGGAAATGCAAATTGAAACCACAGTGAGATATCACCTTACATGTGTCAGAATGGCTAAAAATCAAAAAGACAAGAAGTGTTGTCAAGTATTGGCAAGTATGTGGAGAAAAGGGAACCCTTCTGCACTACTGATAGCAATGGAAATTGGTACAGCCACTGTGGAAAACAGTATGGAGATTCCTCAAGAAATGAAAAATAAAAATACCGTATGATGCAATAATTGCATTAGCGAGTATTTAATGCAATTAAATGAAAATGAAAACACTAATTTAAAAAGATGTATGCACCCTTACTTTTATTGTTGCATTATTTACAGTAGCCATGATGTGGAAGCAACCTAAGCGTCCACTGATAGATGAATAGATAAAAAGATGTGGTGTATGTATGTACACACACACACACACACAGAGGAATATTACAAAGCCATAAGAAAGAATGAGATTGTGCCATTTGCAATAGCATGGATGGACTTAGAGGGTATTATGCTAAGTGAAATAAATTGGACTGAGAAAGATAAAAACCGTATGATTTCACTCATATGTGGAATCTAAAATAAAACCAATGAATAAACAAACAAACAGCAAAATCAGATCTATAAATACAGAGAACAAATTGATGGTTGCCAGAGGATGGGGAAGTAGAGGTTGGGCAAAAGGGATGAAGAAGAATAGGAGATCTAGGTTTCCAGTTATGGAATGAAAATAAGTCACAGGAATAAAAGGCACAGTACAGGGAATATAATCAACAACTATGTAAGTGTAGTGTGATGATAGATGGTAGCTACACTTGGTACTGTAATACAGAGAGAAGTTGAATCACTATGTTGTATACCTAAGCTGATGTACCATTGTGTGTCAACTATCCTCAAATCACAAAAAAATTTAAAACAAGACTCTTGAGGATATATATTAGGTGTAAAACATCTAGTATGTTTACTTTTACCAAATAATGCCAGTTGATTTCCAAAGACCAGGTGACACTCCTCCAGCAATGTGAGAGTTCCTTATCCTCATAACCACTGGTTTTCTCGCTTTTCCATTTCTGATAATTTGGTGCATTGGCACATTCTCTCTGTTATGATTTTGCTGAAATTACTCATGAGGTTGAGCATACTTTCATATGCTTATTGGCCATTTCACTTCCTCTTCCATTTTAGATTAGGTTAAATTTTGTATGGCAAGTCAGTTGAGTCCTACCGATCCATGTATACCTACTTGGTATACAAGTGTACTTGGTATTCTTGACTTCAGATTATGATTATCCTATCCTATAAGTTCAAACTTATGTGCAATCTTTTCATCTGTTATTTCTTTTTCTCTTACTTTGTTGTATTGGTAAGTTTTTTCCAGTATAATGTTGAAAAGATAATGGTGATAACAGCTCTCCTTGCCTTGTTTCTGATTTCAAAGGGAATGATTTTAATATTTCACTATTGAACAATGTTTATTATCCATTTGTTTTGTAGATACCCTTTATCAATTATACAAATCCCCTTCTATTTCTAGTTTGCTGATTTTTACCATGAATGGTTATTGACTTTAATTAAATACAGTGTAAGCATTTATCAAGATTATGTTATTTTTCTGTAATCTTAATTTGCTAATTTTTAAAAAGTTTTCACTTAAGTTCTAGTTAGTTAACATATAGTGTAATATTAGTTTTAGGTGGACAATATAGTGATTCTGCAATTCCATATATCAGCCAGTACTCATGACAAGTGCACTGCTTTATCCCCATCACCTATTTCACCCATCCCCCCTTAATCTGCTAATTTTTAAAAAAATATTTATTTTTACTTATTTTGAGAGAGAGAGAGAGCTCAAGTAGGGGAAGGGGCAGAAAGAGAGGAGAGAGAGAATCCCAGACAGTCTCCCTTCTGTAGGCTTTGTGGGGCTCCATCCCACAAACCACGAGATCGTGACGTGAGCTGAGATCAAGAGTCAAATGCTTACTTGACTGAGCCACCCAGGCACCCCTTAATCTGCTAATTTTTCTAACATAAATCATAAATAGAGCTTCTACCATAATCTTGCATTCTAAAATAAATGTATCTTGGTGATAATTTTTTACATTGCTAGATCCAGGTTGCTAATATTTTGTTTAGGATTTAACATCTATGTTGTCGATGAGACTGGCCTATAATTTTCCTTCCTTGTACTGTTTCTGTAAAGTGTTAGTAGCGGGGTTAGACTGATTTCATAAAGTAAGTTGCAAGATCTTCCCCTTTCTGTGCATATGATTAGATATCTATTCCATAAATGGTTTTTAAAATATTTTTTTACAAGTTTATTTATTTATTTTGAGAGAGAGAGAGCAAACATGAGTGGGGGAGAGGCAGAGAGAGAAGGATAGAGACACAATTCCAAGCTAACAGCAAGGAGCCTGATGCGGGGCTTGAACTCACAAACCATGAGATCATGACCTGAGCTGAGGTCAGACACTTAACTGACTGTGCCCCTATTCCATGTTTGACTACACTTATCTGTGAATCTGTCTGGGCCTTGGATGTAGTTTGTGGGAAGATTTTACTACTGATTCATTTTTTTTTTTAATGGATATAAATTCATTCAAATTTTCTATTTTGGGTCAGTTTGTTGTATATTTTTCTTGCCCATATGCTTTAGTTTTCTAATTTATTGACACATATTTTTTCATATTCTTTCATTATCTTTTAACATTTCTGCTATCTCTTTAGCTTTGGACCCCTTATTTTATTCCTGATATTGTTTACTTATATTAACTTTTTTCTTTTGTCTCTTTAGATTTCACTGTTTGTGCTGTATACTTTTGTGGGTTCTGACAAATATACAATGTCATGTATCATACCAGCATTGCACATATTTTGATCATTGTTTTTAATGAATCCATTTTTGGCTTTGTTGAGCTTCTGGGGTTTGTTATTTTATTATATTTGCACTATAACCTTTTCTGTTGACATACTTTTCAGACTTAAAAAAATTTAATGGTATAATTTCCTTCTAAGGGAACTGCATTCCACAAATTTTGACAAATGCCATTTGCATTATTGTTCAATATTAGATATTTTAAAATTTCCATTATGACTTCATCTTTCTCCCAGAATTACTTGGAAGTGAGTTCTTAAGTTTCCAAATGTCTAGACAAAGTTTTTCCCTTTTTGTTGTTGAATTCTTAATTAATTAACCAGTGGCAAGAGAACATGGTTATGATGCTATCAGTTATCCAAAATTTGTTGAGACTTGCTTTTTGGCCCATTATATACCATCAAGTTTTGTTAAGTGTTTTATGCGGGTGTGAGAAGAATGTGGATAGGTGTAGGGTTCCTTGTATATGGCTAGTAAGTCATACTTACTGTGTTTGAATCATCTATCTACTTGCTAATATTTTTATTTTATTGACATATCAGTAATTGACAAAGACTTGACATTTCCACTACAATGGTAGGTTTATGAATTTTTCCCTGTAGTTTTATTAATTTTTACTTTGCATATTTAAAATTTTTTTTAATGTTTTTATTTTTGAGAAAGAAAGAGAGAGAGAATGAGTGGAGGAAGAACAGAGAGAGAGAGGGAGACACAGACTCTGAAGCAGGCTCCAGGCTCTGAGCTAGTTGTCAGCACAGAGCCCTATGTGGGGCTCGAACTCACGAACCATGAGATCATGACCTGAGCTGAAATCAAATGCTTAACTGACTGAGCCACTCAAGCGCCCCTTTACTTTATATATTTTAAGGCAATTTTTGTTTGTTTGGTTTTCTTGCACTTTTTTTTTTAATTTGTGTATAGTTGACATGTTTAAAAAATGTTTTTTTAATATTTATTTGTTTTGAGATAAAGAGAGTATGTGCATACAAGCAGGGGAGGGGAAGAGAGAAGGAGAGAGAAATCCCAAGCAGGCTCCATACTGTCAGTACAGAGCCTGATGTGGGGTTTGAACTCACAAACCATGAGATCATGACCTGAGCCGAAATCAAGAGTCAGGCACTTAACCAACTGAGCCACCCCAGTGCTCCTAGATGATATGACAAGGGTATTTAATTTGATGTCTATAAATTTAAAACTATTTTTTACTGGGAAAAGTACTTCTATCAGTTGAAAGATATTTTCTCCCACTTCTGATAATAATGTTTCATGTCTTCAGGCTTCTGTTAGTGCTTTGAGAAGTTTGCTGTCTGTTGAATAGTGGGGCTATAATTCTGAAACTGATTAAGTATTTGTTAAACCTTATTATTGCTTCAATATCTGTTAATTTCCTTTTTATATTTTCCATACCTGGGACTTTGTGCTGAATCTGAATAATTTCTGTAGACTCATCTTAAGTCCCTCTTTGAATATGTCTTATCTGCAGTTTACCTACTTAGACTTTGTAATTTCAGTCATTATATTTTTTCTTACTTGCAATTTGATTTTTAAAACAATCCTTTTGGTCATTTTTGATCATCTTTTGTTGCTTGCTAATTTTTATGATTCCTTATGACTATTTTATAGACCTTGTATAATAATTCCAGGATCAGAAGTCCTTGGGTATTTTTTATGATTCTCACTCATGTTGCCTGTTTCCTCATATATTTGGTCATCTTTGATTATGAGCTCATACCTTTTTTAATAGGCTACTTTTAGAGCAGTTTTAGATTTAGAGAAAGATTGTGTACAAAGTGCAGTAAATTTCCATATACTCCCCCCATGTTCATATTATCATTAATGTGGTACATTTATTACTTGATAAGGCAATATTGATACATTACTATTGATTAAAGCCCATAGCTGTACTTTAGGTGTTACGCCTGGTGTTGTACAATTCTATGGGTTTTGACAAATGCATAACGTCACACATGGTATCATCACACAGAAGAGCTTCACTGCCCTAAAAATCCTGTGTTCCACCTGATTGTCCTTCCCTTGTGAAACCCCGAGTCTGGGAATCCACTGATCTCTTCACTGTCTCTGTAGTTCTTCCTTCTCCAGAATGTGGTATGGTTGGAATCACACAATATAGTTTTTGGAAACTGGCTTCTTTCATTTAGCAATACACATTTGAGGTTCTTGTATGCCCTTTTGTAACTTGCTCACTCATTTCTTTTATCACTGAATACACCCCATTGTTGGATGGACAACAGTTTATCCATTCACCTATTGAAGGACATCTTGGTTGCTTCCAGTTTTTGGCTGTATGAATCATGCTGCTGTAAACATTCGAATGCTGGTTTTTTTTTTCCACTTGAGGCCTCAGGGCTGAAACTGGGTGTTTTCCTCCTGAGTATTTGCGATTGCCTTGGCCTGATGCCAGGGGTCGCTGCAGACCTGAGGCCAGGATGCTTTCTTCTCATACAAGATATCTGTCTAAAGGCAGGAGTCTCAGGTTTAGTTTCCCAGATTTGACACTTGCTTAGAACTGACTTCATTTGTGTTGCTAGTATTGGCATTTACCTTCAGGAAACCTTATCATATTGCCTTAACGCTTAAGAGTTCTGATTTGGTTTCAGGTTACTTTTTGTCTTTTTCTTTTCCTGGGTAGATGGAAGATGGGGTTTTGGAATTCTCCTTTGTTTTCTGTGAGCCCAGAAATGTACTTGAAATAGGTTCTTTATTTAGGGTGTAGCTGTTTTGTAACAGGAGAGCTGTTTGCAGTTTCAAATTTGCTACTCTTGCAGAAGTCTGTGAGAATGTGTTTACGTAGATAGTAATTTAGAAAACTTATTATAAACTTACATTCTATGGAACTTTATATGTATAATTCCTCTGAGGGTTATGTTTAATCCAGAGAAAATTTCATTTGCTTCTGTGAGGCACTTTGGGTTACTTTATTTTTTGTAACTATATTAAACAACCTTTTTGGCTTGGGATGTTTGAGGACCGTTTCTTAGTGGGAATTCTAGTCCCAAATCTTAAGTGAAGTTGGGCTGTCTTGGTAAACAGGAGTTCAGGAGAATTCTTCTCCCTCTTTTTTTGCCTTTGACCAAGCCAAGGCCAAGTCAGGTACCTCTTTGTTCTTCTATGGGCCACATCTTTTTCTGTTTTATTATTCTGGATATCTCCTCTAAGGTTTTCTGGTTTTAAGGCAGGGTTTCTAATCAGAACTCCTGTCTTGCTTGGGATTCAGACTTTGTTTGCTTTCCATTGTGTGTGTGAGACATATTCAAACTCAGTCTCCAGGTTCTAAGATATGAACGGATGCCCTGGGGGCCAGTCCTGTTTGAATCCAGTGGTTGACTACTGCTTGGAAATTTTAACGTATTTTTATGTTTTCTGGCCTCTGTTTATTTCCTTTTTTTCTTTTTACTAAAAAAATGATTTTTTTTTTTTACTAAAATGAGATATTTAAAAGGTTTTATCTATCACTTTTAGATGTTGTACTTGGAGGGCTTTCTCTCTGGACTTCTACTTTGATAGTTCTTAAGTTTTCTTCAAACTCTGCAAGTCTTTTCTTCAAACTGTTCTTTATTTTGAGCCCATACATTTGTCCTTTTAATGTCTCTTTACTGATGCTAGGTTTGAGGCAATGAGGACCGTATCTGAACCATCTCTATTTGATTACTGTTGTGCCTCTCTAGGGCAAAATCCTTCTTTTGAACGTTCTACTTTAAGTGTAATTTCAATTTCTTCACCATCGTGCTTCCGTAAGCCTTTGTACACACCTAAACTTCCCATTTCCCTCCTTGAAATTCAATATCTATAATCAGATCTAATGTTTAAGATATGGCTCTTGCCCTCAAAGAATGAACATGTACAAAACAATATGACAAAGTGCATGATTAAATACTGAAGTGTGTTCATGGAAATGAGGGAGGAGTCACCATGGGCTTGAGGACTTGGAGAAGGCTGCACTATTTTGAAGGGTTGAGAGGACTTAGTTAGCTAACATATGGGAGAATAGCAGCAAGAGAAACAGAGTTCAATAAGAATAAATGGTCTATATTAGAAGTGTCTGGAAATCAGGAGCCCCTGAAAATTCTTGGGGTTGGGAGGTAAGTATACTGTCTTAGAAAATTTAGTCTGGCAGAACAAGAGACTAAGTGTGGGGACGAAATAGGAGCCTCTTGCTTAAATTGAGGTGTGAGGTTATGCAAGTATGAACTAGGGCAGCAGGGGTAGAAATATATATACACTGGTGGGTAGATTGCAAAGACGGGCAAGTTGTACTTTTATAATAGCTTAATATAAGGAGAAAGAAGTGTGTGCACGTATAGGAGGATTAGGAGGAGCTTAACAGAGGACCAAGGGGGAGAAGAAGGGCAGAAATGGTGGGGGAAAGGGGGAGAGGCAAACCATGAGAGACTCTTGAATGCTGACAAAAACTGAGGACTGGTGGATGTGGGGGGGAGGAGGGGGGGGCATGGAGGAGGGCACTTGTGGGGATGAGCACTGGGTGTTATGTGGAAACTAATTTGACAATAAACTATTTGTATAAAAAAAAAATAAAAAAAAAATAATAAAAAAAAATAATAAAAAAAAAAAAAAAGGAGAAAGAAGTGATAAACTACAAAGTTACTAACGTGCACAGCCAAATAATCTATGCTTTGCAATGAACCAACTGCCAAAGCTCGTGACAATTTATTGTAAACAGGGTGAAATATGTCACAATATCAATGGAAACAGCCAGTAGCAGGCAGCATGCACTCTAGCAGGCCAATACAGATAATCATCCTTTGTTGTTCAGTAAATCTTTACAAAGGCCCTAAACACAGAATGATTAGCATTGTTTTAAAACAGCTCATAATGGTCTAACTTTGTGCTTGCTTAGATATCAGAAGACCAGATAACATTAATGTGATTCTTTTTTTTTTAAATGTGGTTCTTCATCTTAGTAATAAAAAAATGTTTCCTATAACATAAAAGTTTTTTTATTTTTCTCCTCAATGGTAAGATCCCTTTACCTTGGGCAATAAGTATGAATTGACAATTCGTCTACTAATATTAACAAATCTCAGCATATAATACCAAACGCTCCTATTATTGTAGTCGATCTCCTACAGAGCAGAGAATAGGATAGATCTGGTCATTAGCACTTAGTGCTTTATTACCTGTTGTATATTATAATATTTTCTTTTATTAAACTTATTTTCCAGGGCATTAGAAGACTATACTCTTGTTGAAAGATTAAAGGCTAGAGTAGAACAAGTTGCCAATATCAGTAGCATTACTAATTCATCACATTCAGATAGGTGTTGAATTCTAAATATAGGAAAGAAGGATTAACTCAGGAAACCATATCTGAAGGGGTTAAGTCAGGATTGCCCTTCAAGTTCATACACGTCTTTATTAAGCATTGAGAAGTAGGTTGGTTGGGCATCATGGAGCTCCTAAGAGAAGATCCCACTCATGCTATTTATTTTGGTTGTTAATTTTTCTGCACAATGATTGTGTTTCCATGTCTGTATATCTATATCTCTATATTTATTTACCCGCCTATATTTGGTTGCCTGCTTCTTTTTTTTTGTTTTGTTTTATTCATTTCTGAGAGAGAAAGAGAGAGAGAGAGAGAGAGAAAGAGAGAGAGAGAGAGAGAGAGAGAGACAGTGACAGTGTGAGCAGGGGAGGGTGAGAGAGAGAGGGAGGCATAGAATCCGAAGCAGGCTCCAGGCTCTGAGCTAGCTGTCAGCACAGAGCCCGACATGGGGCTCGAACCCATGAACTGTGAGATCATGACCTGTGCCAAAGTCAGACGCTTAACTGACTGAGACACCCAGGCACCCCTGCCTGCTTCTATTTATTATTTATTTATTTATTTATTTAATTTATTTATTTATAAATAGTTTATTGTCAAGTTGGTTTCCATATAACACCCAGTGCACATCCCCACAGGTGCCCTCCTCCATGCCCATCATCCCCTTCCCCTCTCCCCCATTCCTATCAGCCCTAAGTTTGTTCTTGGCATTCAAAATTCTCTCATGGTTTGCCTCCCTCTCCCTCCCCTGCTATTTTTCCCCTTCTTCTCCCCCATGGTCCTCCTTTAAGTTCCTCCTGATCCTCCTATGCGTGCAAACATATGATATCTGTCCTTCTCTGCCTGACTTATTTCGCTCAACATAACACCCTCAAGTTCCATCCATGTTGCTACACATGGCCAGATTTTGTTCTTTCTCATTGCCATATAGTATTCCATTGTATAGATAAACCACATCTTCTTGATCCATTCGTCAGTTGATGGACACTTAGGCTCTTTCCATGTTTTGGCTATTGCTGAGAGTGCTGCTATGATGGCCAACAGACACATGAAACAAAATGCTCAGCATCCTTCCTCATCAGGGAAATAAAAATCAAAACCACACTGAGATAACACCTCACGCCGGTCAGAGTGACTAAAATGAGCAAATCAGAGGACTCTAAATGCTGGCGAGGATGTGGAGAAATGGGCACCCTCCTACACTGTTGCTGGGAATGTTAACTGGTGCAGCCCCTCTGGAAAACAGTGTGGAAGTTCCTCAAAAAATTAACAGTAGAACTCCCCGATGACCCAGCAATTGCACTGCCTGCTTCTTTTTAAAAAGCTTACTTATACTCTTATTGATCGAGAGTCTAATGTTTGAACCATCTATCAGGTTTTCACTTCAGAGACCGTTGTTTTCATTTTCAGGGTTTCTAATGGGTTCTTTTTCATATCCATGCTGTCTAGATTCATATCTGCCCATTTAATTTCATAATTTTCTGTTCTTTTAATGGATGTATAATGTAAGGAACAGAATTAACTGAAAAATATCCTTGGGTTTACAGACAGCAAACCGGCTGAGCTGTTTAGGGGGTCAGAGGGGGTGGTGTGGGAGGCAGTGTCTTCTCTTTTAAGCAGCTGTACACCAGTTTGGCTTCTGATGGACAGAACTATGGCTTCCACTCCTCAGCCAGAACTGTCCAATTTCTATGGACTCCTAGTTGGTGTTCCTGATAAATTCTTATAAACAATGGGCACCTAAATGCAGACAGCCTAGTGCCCAAGACATTAGTGTGCACTTTCATAGGTAGATTGTTCTCACACTTGCCCTATAAGAAGTTACTACAAGGTGGCAGGAGGAGTAATTACTCAGAAATCGAGACCTACACTGGTGTTTGGCATAACTCCCAGCCCCTATATGGGATGATAGAAGGATGGGGGACACACACCTTCTTTTGCTCACACTTGGCTTGTGCTTTCCCCCTTTCCCAATGAAACTGTTCTTTATCTATGCTAAGGGATGCTATGGAGTTATCCGGGGCTTGTGGTAACCACAGAGGGGCCTACATGGTGCGCGAGATGTTATTCCTCATTTTATCTCTATGCATATTTTATTTATTTATTTTTCCCAGGGGAATTCTACCAGACATTTATTTATTTATTTATTTTACATAGTTTATTGTCAAGTTGGTTTCCATATAACATCCTGTGCTCATCCTTATTTTAAACATACTTATAAGTCCTTGAAGATTTTGCATTTTGCCAGGAATGATATACTCTCATTAAGGTTTTTTGTTGTCTTAGCATCAACTTTCCTCATAAGTATTTGAATTTTCGTTTGCAGATTTATCTTAGTGAGACAATGAATTTAATTCCTTCCTTTCTTCTCTCTCTCCTTTTCTTTCTTTCCCTCCATTGTTTTTTCTCTATTTCTCTTTAGGCACACCTTCCTCGTCTCATGGTTTTTCTGTTACCTTTGTATGCTATTATTCTTTAAAAGCAAAAACTGGTTTCCATTCTTTACCTACTGCTTCTGATCTGTTTTCTTTGATAAGCAAGGAAGGCAAGGAGACAGAACCCTGTAGAAGGATATCTTGAAAGATAATTGTGCTTTTACAAGTGTTAGTACTTTGATTCTGCATAGCAGGAAAATAGTTCTACATAAACTTTGTTTCTTCAGCAAAACTTCTGATTGACTAACTCTTGACAAAAGCAACAGGTACAATTTCTAATCTTCATGGCTTGGTACAGATGGAGTCCATGTGCTTTCGACAGAACCTTCCTGCTACATGCCTTTGCCCCATGAGGGACACTGTGGTAATTGCATGAAGAACTTTTGTCCATTGATTTCGGATTTGCTTTCCGGAATTTTCCTTTTCCAGATTTTGTTTTTCTGTCTCCATTTTTAAAAAATATTTTTTAATGTTTTATTTATTTTTGAGATAGAGAAGACAGCCAGCGTGAGCAGGGGAGGGTCAGGGAGAGAGGGAGACAGAATCTGAAACAGTCTCCAGACTCTGAGCTAGCTGTCAGCACAGAGCCTGATGCGGGGCTCGAACCCACGAACCGTGAGATCATGACCTGAGCCTAAGTAGGACGCTTAACCGACTGAGCCACCCAGCCACCCCACCTATCTCCATTTTTTAAAATATTTTGCCACAGACCTTGTTGTATATGTAGGTCATTTGTTTATATAACATACATATCCTGTCTTTGCCTGTGAGCAAATGCTACTGAAGGTGACTGCTTAGATGAGTGTCATCTTTCACAAGATACATATCTGAAAATGAAGTTTTGGTTTTGAGCCAAATGCTACTTTTACACATCCTCATTCTCTTTGGTTGTAATGCAAATTCCTAAATGTAATACTTAAATCTCCTGAACTTGTTTCTTTGAATCACTTCTACTATAAGAGTCTTTTCCCTTCTTGTCTTTTGGCCTACATTTAAAATTAATGCTGTTTTAGTATAAACTTAGTATTTCGCTTCTTTTTATAAAGAACAGTTCCTGTCTTGCTATTTTTTTTCCACTTTGCCATTTGTTCTCAATTTCATATAAGTTGTTAGTGAGAATTCTATGTTTTTATATGGTTTCTTTTCCTCAGCAGGTAGCTTATAAGAATATGACAGAAGTTGATTCATTCACATGAGAGCATACAGATGTCATTGGACCAGGCACTAATGTTTCTGTAATGCTTGCTTGCTGAAGAGTGAGTCTAAAAGAAGGTGCCGATGGCTTACCTTTACATTCTGTGCATATAGCCCCCTTCTCACAGCTACCTCAGGGAGTGTTGTGATATGATTGTTTCTAGGGAAGCTTCTTTCACATAGCATATCAGGTATCAGACACAGTCTCTGAGGGCTGTATTATATTGCTGTTTTCATTTCCTGTATGGTGCCTTCTTATTCTGTGTCACCCTGTTGTTGAAAGGGTTACCTGCCCTTTTATATAACACTGGTAAGGGTTATATTAAAAAGTATTATAGTATAAATACAGTATTATAAAAAATGTTATATATTGCTGTACTGTAATGGGTTCCTGATGCATTTTTAGGAAAACAACTATGAGTTTACATTGAAAAGACTTGTCATCAATTTATTCTCTATTTTCCTGAATTTCTTCCAATGCACTTAGTGGTGCAACTTCTTTTGGTACCTTATTTATCAGAGATATAGATGGTCAAGGAGACTTGGGATATTTTTTAGGACATCTGATTAGACATCATCAAATGCTAATTGAAAGGCTGTCAAATGAGTCAGAAAATGCCAATATTGTATTTGTCTTGGGCAAAAGGGAGAGGAAAACAGGTTTAGGGTAAGGTTAGGAATATGTTTGTACCCTCTAGAAGGGAAAATATTTGGATTTGAGCTGTGGGAAGTTTGAGGGGAAATTATCTGCCAGTAACGATGGACACTGTCTCTTCTGCAAACTGTAGATCTTGGGCCAAGTCTTCAAGCAGCCTTACATGCCAACCAGAAGCAGAAACTGTCAACCATGGCCCCATAATTGTCCAAATCAGCTTTACATCCAAGGTCAGATAAATAGTAGATCTAGGGTGATCTTAGGGATCTGCAACCCTCTAGAAGTCTTCCTAAATGACTGGTATATGACATCCTTGTAGCTGGTAGGGAGAAAAAATACCATCCCACAGTGAGGTTGTCATTCAGTTGTCTGAAGGAGGTGACATATATTATGAAGGGCTTTACCTAAATTATAATCTGATTGGTGAATCAAATAAAAATACTGATTGTTAGATTTTTTCCCCCTCATATTTTGGAAGAATGTGGGAAGGGAAAAGGAAGGCATTTCACATCTGAAGTTGGGAGGATGGTGACTGGTAAATGATGCCACTGATTCAGTTGAATAGTGGCTACAGGAAGAGAAGGCTGGGGATACAGATGGTGAGCAGAATGCTTTGCTGTCCTGCTGACTTGACAACATTGCTGACTTGACAACATCCTTTAACTTCTTTGGGGTGGGGACAAAGGGAAGACATGCCCCGAGCTATTTTAATCATGCAGCTGCAGATGCAGGCAGTTCTACACAGTTGGATTTGGAAGGTTTGTTGTTGTTGTTTTACAAGCGTGATTGCCCTTGTTTAAATTAAGGAGCCAGATTCCTATTAATTGGTGCCAATATTTAACTCATCATATAGTTCGTACAAGATTATTTCCCTTTATAATTTTTGCTGTTGATATAAAAGAGTTTCCTTGACTGATGCAAGATAAATTTTGGAGGTTAGCTGTATTCAGAACCAGTATTTGTTTAAGTATTCACTCTTTGAGTCTCTGCCTAGAACCCTGCCATCCATCCAATTTCTACAGTCTTCTAGAAACATCTAGACCCTTCTAGACTATTCTTGCTATATTGTTTCTGAATCTACTGCTTTATGTTATAGTATGCGCTATGCAATTAAAGATCTAGATGCCTCTATAAAATCACTGAACTAAGCAGTTTCCCATATTCCATTAGAGGAAATAAATTCAAATTCTTCCAGAGGATAAGACATAATTATAGTAAAGTGCAAATACTTTTGGAGAGCTGTGTTTATTCTTCATCACTGTTGCCGAAAGGGTAATTGGGGTATCTACTGTATGCATGGGACTATTCTAAGTGTTACATATTTTTTTTTTCTGAGCCTACTCAGCTTTGGGGCTCTGCATAAGTTATACTTCTGTATTTTGTACTTTACTAATAGTTTGTTCACTGGAATGAAGTCAGGGTTTGTAGAGTTGGCCACTAACTTAAGATTGAAGTTATATAGGATAAAAAAATATAATAATTTTCTGCCCTTTCTGGAAGAAAACTTTTGGAACACCTTTACTTAGAGCATTCTGGCATCAAAATAAAAAAAATAAAATAACCGTAATTACATAGTTTCCATATTTCTTCAATGCCCCTGCTCTGCTTTGGAATCATCCAGATGTTCTCTGGGTTAGTATTTTTGTTCCATTTAATTACATTGAATTATTTTCTGAAATTAAAATTATTTTCTGAATTATTCTCTGCTTATTTAATTCTCTAGTGCTGCCTCCTTTTGTTGACTGTTGGCAATTTTAAATTAAAATAATTATTCTTCATAATTCCCATACTTAGGGAGTTTAGCATTGTCTGTATCTTCCCCCAGGCTGAACTAAAGAGCATAGCTTTTTGTAATGTAGTACATTTTGCCTGAGATTACTTTTCTTAAGACAGTTGATTTTCCTTCAGGTCATCGTTTGAAAAAATAGACTTAAGTATATCTGCCAAAGCTTTGCCTGTATTTTCAACTGATTTTTTTATACAGGTGACATATATCAGAAAGATCTCCTTTCCACTGTAGGAGCTTTGTCAATCTTTAGACTTATCATATCTTCATCCTAGTTTGTAGTACAAAGTTGGTTTTCCTTAATTTTCTTCTCTTCCAGAAAAAAAAGAACATGGTCTTTTTAAAATTCAATTTCCACCTTTGTGATCAGACAAAAGAAATTTAATTATATTTCTAGCTCTTGCAATGTCAATTTCTCATCAACAACTTTTGCTATCAAATAGAAACTCTGTCTTATTCTCTGACCTCCTGTCCTTTTCCACCTGTAGTTTCCATTCATGTCAGCACTTGGGCTCTTTCCTTCTTTTGTCATGGCTTCACTTGCATACATTTGTCATACAACATTTTAGGAATTACTTAGTGTCATCTTGTAGACAGTCTCTCACATTCTTTTTTTTTAATGTTTCTATTTATTTCTGAGAGAGAGAGAGAGAGAGACAGAGAGAGACAGCGTGGGCAGGGGAGGGTCAGAGAGAGAGGGAGTCACAGACTCTGAAACAGGCTCCAGGCTCTGAGCTGGGAGTCAGCACAGAGCTCGACGCGGGGCTCGAACCCATGAACTGCGAGATCATGACCTGAGCTGAAGTCAGACGGTCACCCCACTGAGTGCCATCTCACATTCTTTTTTCTCTTTTATTTACCTGTGGTGGAGGTTGGACTGCTTCCCCCACCACCCCCCAGCACCTATCTATTCTAGGATAGATAGATAGGTGACACCATCCTACAATCCAACAACAGACTTCTGAATGCTTCTGTTCGTATCTGTCACTTTTTGCAATTACTATTCTATTGAGTGAAAGAGACAAGGTGGTCAGAAAAGTAGAAAGTAATCTTGAAGACTATCATGGCACAATAAAACAAAGAGAGTGGGGTTTAAAGAAAATGGTGAACAACTACAGAATCAAATGCTAAAGAAAGTTTTGGTAATTATGAGTCATTGGTACACAAAGCAATTTTAGTACAGTGTGGTAGAGAGTATTCTTTTTCTGTTTAAAAAAATATTCAAGTTTATTTATTTATTTTGGGGGGGACAAGCAGGAGAGGGCCAGGAGAGATGGAGAGAAAGAGAATTCCAAGCATGCACCACCCCATCATCATGGAGCCTGATGTGGGGCTTGAACCCACAGACCGTGAGATGGTGACCTGAGCCAAAACCAAGTGTCTGGAGCTTAACTGACTGAGCCACCGAGGCATCCCTTCTTTTGAAAAATTTACCAGGGACCATAATCTGAGATGCATGACTTCTTTCAAGAATGGGCAGTATCACTTAAAAATGGTAGTTTAGCCTCAAGTTAGCCATATTTTTCAAGAGGTGAGGAGGAATCAGTAGAGAATAGAAACTGCTCATGCACAAGAACAGAGATGAATCAGGGAGAGGAGGCAGGGGAAATGGAATTTTAAAAAGCCGTGCATGAGAAGTTTTTTTTTCTCTGAGACTCAGCAGGGAAAGTAAGTTTGTGGATGATACTGGAATGATGGTTGCAGATCCATGCAAAAATCATTTGCAGATGGAAAAGTGGAAACATTCATAGGCTCCATAAAATGGGAGGAGACGTTATTTGCTAAGGTGGAATTCAGATTGGGAGCCTCCGTCTTGGGCAATATTTGCCTGGACCGAAGCAAAGATGAATACAAAGCTTACTAAGGTGTGGTGATGGGTCCACACTAGTAGAGTCACTCCCCTGCTTGAAAGCTTTTGTCAGAATTCTTTTTGAGAATTTATTTTTGAGAGAGGTGGGGGAAGGGCAGAGAGAGAGGGAGACACAGAATCTGAAGCAGTCTCCAGTGTCTGAACTGTCAGCATAGAGCCCCATGTGGAGCTCAAACCCAGGAACTGTGAGAACATGACCTGAGCTGAAGTTGGATGCTTAACTGACTGAGCCACCCAGATGCCCCATCATCAGAATTCTTTGACCAGCACACAAAGTTTTTGTTTTGTTTTGTTTTTCTTTCTTGGTTTGTATTAATTTTGTGATTTGTCATGGAAATGGCTTGGGACAACATCTGGGGACAAATGAAATTACATTAGTTGGCTTTGCATCTTTCTGTTACTTTTCCCTGTGCTCAGATTGGAGTCCCCTCCAACTGTGAGAACCCAATACGATCAATATAGTCAAGAATTCAGTGTGTTGTTTGGCTCAAGTTGGACCCGACATTCATCCCAGTGCCATTTTGTACATGTTGTAAATCAGGAAGGTAATCAGACCTCACTCTACTAATTGCTCTCCCTTACAACATGCACTGGCAGTTCTTGCCTTTCTCTATACACTATTCTCTGTGTTCTTTCTGCAGTGCCCTTTGGCTACAGTGACTTCTTCACCTAACAAGTGCCCCCTCCCTCATCTCTCATACTTAAATAGTTTTCATCTGTCAGGACCTTGGCTTCAATTTGACCTCCTTCATAAAGCTGTCTACAGCTATAGCTGTTCTCCCTTTGCCTCTCTGAAGAGTGAATTCTGCTCAGTTTAAACCTTTATTTTCATATTTCTCCCAGTTTTCTTAGTGAGACTATACTTTTCTTGTGGAAAGGACCACATATTCTCTTTCTTTTTGATCCATTCATCTTTGTCTGGTACCAGGCATGTATGAAGTCGTAATAAATGCTCATTTATTAAGTTATTTGTAACATATTTTTATTTAATGATTATGAGAGTTAATATTTGAAGTATGTCACTCCCTATGTTTGTGTTTTTATTGTACTGCTACAAATAATGGTTGTCCCAATGAAATATTTCGGTGTTTCAAGACCTCTTAGTAAGATTTATTAACTTAATAATTTAAAATGTTATTTTTAATTTAAATTTTATTTTTCTTCTTCATTTTCATGATTTTGTACATACTTGGCTGGCCCCAAGTCACGACTCTTAAGGATGTCATGGTAACCTGGCAGACAGTTCTTGGGTTAAAGTGTTCTTTCCTTCGATCCCTGCAATGTTTTTTCAGCCGTTATGATATGCTTCTTCACCCTTTTTTCCCCTGTAGTTTATCCCCGATGATAAAATCACACATTTTATGCCCTGGATTTTTACTCTTCCTTCTCCCATAGGCACTAAAAAGCAAGGCTGTATCTTATATATTTAGCATAAGGAAATACACAGATAATGTTATGTGTAATATCTTTTACTTTTTAACTTAACTCTTTAATTATCAGTAATGCCGTTTATCTTGTAATCTGGTGGTTATTGGGAAATGGTAATCTGCATGACTCTTACAAACGAAGGAACTTTTTATGGGATAAAAAAACACAAAGGAAACATTTAAGTACATTTTGTAATTTACTTATTATTTATTTCAGAGTTATCTATGGGATAAAAATGCATACTTGTGCTGTGACCCAGCACTAGCACTGCTAGGAATTTACCCAAGGGATACAGAAATGCTGAGGCATAGGAGCACATGTACCCCAATGTTCATAGCAGCACTCTCCACAATAGCTAAAACATGGAAAGAGCCTAAGTGTCCATCAACAGATGAATGGATCAAGAAGATGTGGCTTATCTATACCATGGAATGCTACATGGCAATGAGAAACAATGAAATCTGGCCATGTGTAGCAACATGGATGGACGTTGAGGGTGTTATGCTGAGCGAAATAAGTCAGGCAGAGAAGGACAAATATCATATGTGTGCAGTATAGGAGGATTAGGAGGAACTTAACAGAGGACCAAGGGGGAGAAGAAGGGCGGAAATGGTGGGGGGAAAGGGAGAGAGGCAAACCATGAGAGACTCTTGAATGCTGACAAAAACTGAGGACTGGTGGATGTGGGGGGGAGGAGGGGTGGGCATGGAGGAGGGCACTTGTGGGGATGAGCACTGGGTGTTATGTGGAAACCAATTTGACAATAAACTATTTGTAAAAAAACAAAATGCATACTTGTGTTTATTTTAGGAATCAAGCATTTTAAGTCCAGTGCAGGATGGAACAAGGAAACCTCAGATTGACAGCAACAGGGGTAATAACTACCGCATCGTAAAGGAGGTCAGCAGATGTCTACCATTTTTATATGGGCTTATGTTTGCATGGTGAATAATTTTTGCTTGTGTATTATAGTTAATATTTTATCTTTTATATTCAATGCTTTTCTTCTTTTTCAAGATTTTGATTAGACTAAGTAAACTCTGTGTACAGAATAAAAAGTGTCGAAATCAACATCAACGATTACTGAAAAATATGGGAGCCCATTCGGTGGTGTTGGACCTTCTGCAGATACCCTATGAAAAGGTTAGTTCTTAGTTCCTTAAATTTTTTTAATTTTGATATGACCTCCTATCATATACAGCAAAGTTACAAGAAGTTTTTTCCCTGAATTACTTGAAAGTAAGTTGCCGATCTGATCAGCCCTGAGCTCTTTAGTGTGTGCTTCCTACAGAAAGGCCGCTCTTCTTTCTACATAACTACACAACAACTTTCCAGATCAGGAAAGAGCACGACACTTTGCTGCCACTTAATCCTCAGTCACTGGTCACGTTTCTCCCATCATCCGAAATGTGTCCTGTTTGACAGAAAGGTCCACCTGAGAAACAGGTGCTGTTTGGAGCTCCTGTGACATTGACACTTTTGAAGACAGACCAGCTCTTTTGAAGACTGTTCCTTATTTTGGGCGAGCTAATGTTTCCTCGTGATTAGATTCTGTTATGCATCTTTGGCAGGAACATAACAAGTGAGGCCACGTTCTTCCCAGCACTTCCTATCAGGAGGCACATGATTGTGATTTTGATCCCATTACTGATGGCTTTTACTTTGATCACTTGATTAAGGCGGTGTCTGCCAGGATTCTCCACTGCGAAGTACTCATTTTCCCTTGGCATTTAATAAGTATTTTATGGAAAGGCTCTTTGAAACTAAGTAAACATACCATTCTTCATCAGACTTTCAATTTATTTATTCACTTATTTATTTTGATCAGTATAAGCTTGTGGATGCCTTTTATTCAGTAGGTTATTCTAGGCCTCTCTAATTATCTATTTGACTCTTAGATTATCCCCAGTGTGCCCAGTGGGTCCCCTTTGAGCTAGGTGCTCTGTCCTCTAACATGACACATCATTCTTTGAGTAGTTCCTTGCTTTTTTGCACATTAAAATGTTCCAAGGTCACCTTGCATTTTCCTTATTCCAGCTCTGGAATCAGCCATTTCTTTAAGTGGCCCCACTTGTGTTTGGGGAAGTATGGTGTTTAGAAGCAGTTCTGAGAACTAAGTGTACTTACTGCTTTTTGGGTTTTGTCCTTCTAGGCCCTCTAAATAGATAAATCCAGGGGACATATATGTGTATTGAAATAGTTAGCCATATTAATACTCTAGAATAGCTAATCTTCCATCACTGCTACTGCCTTCTGCTCCATGTGGACACTGTCTGCACCTCTTTCAGGAGCACCATCTGTGCCTCTGATCCCCTCTCCCCCCACCCCGAGAGTGGATGTCCCTTTATCTCTCAGATGCCACCATGCCCTGTCAGGCCTCTCCTGATGGAGATGTTCTCCCGACTTGGACTTTCACTCTTTATATAGGCTTGCTCTCCCATTCAGCTTACTTTTTAACAGCTAGGCTAATAAATTCTATATTCCTTTGGTGGCCTAACTCATTCAATGCATAGAATGCAATACAAGATTTATTGAAAGGCAACAAAAGGTATTAAATCCTCAGCATTTATTATCCAAAGTATTTCATCTTTGATATTGTAACATGGGCATTGGACATGTGATCAAGTCTCTTTTTCTAATAGTGTAACTGTAACATTCAGTATTTTACTACTATGTTTATAGATTGATTTGCTCAGTTTTAAGAACTGACTTGTTCAGAAACAAAAAAAGAATGAGATGAGTTTCAAAGCAATGTCAGATACGGTAGTTCTGGCTCTGGTATTCTGTGTTGGCCAGCTTTCAGTGGGAATTGGGGATTCCTGTGGCTGAAGTTTCTTTGATGTCTTTCATCTATCCCTGGATTACACAAGTAAAGGAAGTGTTAGTAGATTTTGAATTAAAATTTCCTATTTTTCAGTTAGGAAACAAGAAGAGTCCTTGTTGCATTTATTCTCCAGTTAAGTATGAGGAAATGGGTCTTTTAATAATCTTAGTCTGTTTAGTTAGTTACAAATGGCATAAACTGTAGACTTTTAGATTAGGAAAAACAAAAATGTTAACTTATTTATTAAGGCTACTTCTCAAAATATGAGTACATTAGTTTCTCTGACACTGACTACGCACGCGACATATCAGAGAATCAACTATCCAGAAAAAATTTAGGTGGTTCCAGTGATATTGTTGAAAGACCACTTTTAAGAAGAGAACTTTGTATTCTTTGTGAATGTCGAGACTTCATTTTTTATTGAGACCCCTGTAAGCGAGTGATCGTGTTGTGGGACTTTGGAAAATGACAGTGAATAAAGAAAGCAACTTATGAGTGCATGTGTTAAGAAAGAGGAAGACCCAAAAAGATTGGGGGGGGGGGTCAGAGAGCAAAGAGAAACAGGAAAATAAAGAGATGAAAATAAGAGACAAAACACACAGCAGAAAGGTGAGGACAGAGAGCAGGGGAGGGGGGAGAGTAGAGTTGAGATGAGGTCAGAAATATATATAAAGAGAAATTTACGGGCAGGAATAGAGAAAAAAATGAGTGAAGAGAAGAAAGAGACTAGGGGCAAGGCAAGAGGGTGAGGGATGATGGGTGCTGGGAAAAGCAGTAGGAAGGCAAGAGTTTGAGAAGAAGGAGAATCTAGAAGGTCGGGAAACAGGAGAAAACAAGAAAAAGGAATATCCAAATACATGGAAGTACTAGGAAAGAGAGCACGTCCAAGAGAGGGATGGGAGGGAGTGGGGGTGAAGCAGACAAGGGAGGGAACAGAGGGCAACAGGCCAGAGAGAGAGGAAGGCAGGACAGGTGATCTGTGGGCACAGAGGCAGGGGAGGAAGATACGGCAATGGGCAGACCTGGGTGAATATAGTGGTCAGTCAGAAAGGCTGGGGACAAACGGAAACAAAGAAGGGTTGAGAAAGTAGAGCAGAACAGGTAAGAAATAGAAGGAGAAACAAAGAGAAGGTGAGAAATGTCTAGAAGATGGTGGACATGGGGGTGGTAACAGCGAGGTAAGCTGGAGAGGTATAGAACGAGCAAGGGCATGGAGGAGAGGGAACATAAAACAGGGGCAGAGAGGAGAAAGAGTATATGTGGGAAAGGAGGTTCATTTCCACAACTTTTGGTATTTTGGTGTATTTCTTTCTCCGTATCATTGGTACTCTCTCACTTACAGAATGATGAAAAGATGAATGAAGTAATGAATCTGGCCCATACATTCCTGCAGAATTTCTGTAGGGGAAATCCACAGAACCAAGTTCTCCTTCATAAACATCTCAATTTGTTTCTAACTCCTGGTGTAAGTATTTTAGTGAATTCTAATATTTATAGTAAAATGTCCCTCAAATTTGTTTTAGCAGCATTGATGAATGGAATTTTGTTAGCCTTTACTACCTTATTTTTTTCCTCGAAGTTCTCTCCCTGAAGGTGAATATGTTTTATTTCCATTAAGGAAACATTTATGGACACTTGAAATATTACATGAATTTTACCTGAAAATGACAACTTCCTTTATATTTATACAGTTTAATGTTAGGAAAAAATATGGTAGAACAAAGATCTAACTGCAATGCCATGAGTGAGATAAATACGGAAAACTCAAAGATAGAGTTAACTCTATAAAATGTGTGTTGGCAGATATTGGAGAAGAGCTAACTTTGAATAATAGATAATTAATTTCAAGAATACCATTGCCGGGGCGCCTGGGTGGCTTAGTCGGTTGGGCGTCCGACTTTCGCTTAGGTCATGATCTCGCGGTTCATGGATTTGAGCCCCGCGTCGGGCTCTGTGCTGACTGCCAGCTCAGAGCCTGGAGCCTATTTCAAAGTCTGTATCTCCCTCTCTCTCTGACCCTCCCCTGCTCACTCTGTCTCTCTCTCTCTCCTAGAAATAAATAAAAATTATAAAAAAAAAAAAAAAAAGAATACCATTGCCAACATGCTGACCCTTATGATAGTCAACTCCTTTTTCCAACTAAATACCTTTGTGAGCTCAATTTTCTTTTAATGGTGAATGATGTCCTTGCATTTTGCAGAAGACTTGCACAGGAAACCCACTATGGCTTTGCATAAAATAGAAAACTGATCACAAGTGGGGAAATTAGCCCAAGTAGAATAAGAGAGAAAACTGATCATGTCAGACTTACAAGGGTACATTCATCTCTGGTTAGCTCCTCGAAGCAGAAACCATGCGGCACATCTTCATGAACAACTACCATCTCTGCAATGAGATCAGCGAGAGGGTAGTACAGCACTTTGTGCACTGCATTGAGACACATGGCCGTCACGTGGAGTACCTGAGGTTTTTGCAAACGATTGTGAAAGCAGATGGCAAATATGTGAAGAAATGCCAGGATATGGTAATGACGGAGGTATGTTCTCAGTTTGCATTTTTTAAAATAATTTATTGTCATACTGGTTTCCATACACACCCAGTGCTCATCCCAAGTGCCCTCTTGAAGGCCCTTCACCCATGTCCCCCTTCAGTTTGCATTTTAAACAGCTTCCCAGAAATAATGGGCTCAAGTAGGTGTTTTCTGTGAATGTTTAGTGTAGAAAACCCCCCACAACAAAGGTTTGGAAAATAATTGAATCCTGATGACTTCAGCAACAAATATATTTTGTTTAAATCTAGTGAAGGAAGATAATGTATGCTGATTTTATAATTTTCCAAGAGTTTATTTTTCTTTTTTATCCTTAATGAATTTATGTATTTTAAATGGAAAAATTGTATGAAATGTTATAATTTAGAAGGAAAGTGACACTTTTATATTTAAAATTTTTTTCAGTATGTAACAAAAATGGTTTAAACTCTGCTTTCCCACTGCCTTTGATACCTTCTTCCTGAAATATAGAATAGTTATTCTCTGCCACCATTTGTAGAAGCATTTGAAGGGAATTAAATTAATTAATAGAAATTATCCATCAGTGATTTATTATAGGTAAGACTATAGTTATTTAGAGTAAGTTGAAAATTTAAAAAACTCAGATGGTTGAAGTACCTCATTTATTTTGCCCTCTTCATTGTGATGCTTGACATTGAGCGAGATTGATGCAATGAATAAGTTACTCATCAGGAACCAAGTGGCACTTTGGAGAAATTGAGCCCATTTGGGTAAATCATTGCTCTGGGCCCAATGGTTCTCTAAAGGCCTATATGAATTAAGGCTGCTTTCAACCATGGCTACTAAACAGTTATGTCATAAATTATATCCATATGAGGGGATTTTCATAATAATATACTTTAAATTTGGGAAAGGGGGGAGACTTCTATATTGATACAATGTGAGTCCCTCCTGCCCCATAGAAATCTTAAAATTAATTCAGCCTGAAGCCTTGAATTTTTTAATATTTATTTTTTTATTTTGAGAGGGAGAGGGTGTGGGAAAGGGCAGAGAGAGAGAGGGAGACACCAGTCCGAAGCAGTCTCCAGGCTGTGAGCTGTCAGCACACAGCCTGATTCAGGACTCAAACACATGAACTGGGAGATCATGACTTGAGCTGAAGTCGGATGCTTAACCGACTGAGTCACCCAGGCACCCCCAAAGTACTTGTTTTTTCATTCCATCACTGTTGAAGCAGGTAAGGATATTTTATTCTGTTTTAGTAAAATTAGCCTTATGAGATTTCTCATGTCTTGGCAATGGAATCTTCTATGTGAAGTAGAGGAAAGTAACTTTATTCAAATATTTTCCAGGTTTAATTGCAGTGGGTAACTCACTGGTGAATGATTAACTGTCATCTATGTCATTTAATTCTTGTCCCCATCCATCCTTCCCATATCTACCAGGCTGGTTCTGAGAGTATTCATAAATAATCTCTTGGCATATGACTAGAATCTTTTTTACCACCCTGCGTTGGTACAGTTCTGCTTTGCGATATTATCTGTGTTTTTACGAAGAGATGCATGTGTTTCCTGATAGACCAAGCCTTTAGAAATAACTGCACAGATGAACATTTGGACTGCTATGTAGATTCTCTTATTATCATTTCAGTTGATAAATGGGGGTGAAGATGTGCTGATATTTTACAATGATAGAGCATCATTTCCCATCCTTCTCCATATGATGTGTTCAGAGAGAGACCGAGGGGATGAGAGTGGCCCCTTAGCTTACCACATCACCCTGGTGGAGTTGCTGGCAGCGTGCACAGAGGGGAAAAATGTCTACACTGAAATCAAGTGCAATTCCCTTCTGCCCTTGGACGACATAGTGAGGGTGGTGACCCATGATGACTGCATCCCTGAGGTGAGCCTGGCAGAAGCTTAGCAGCCACAGAATTGTTATTAATATAAAGTGCGTAAGTGCCGAAGTCCCCATACTGTTCATAATGAGATCATGTATTTAGTTAAGAAATTGTAGTTAGCTATGTAATTAGAAAAATTTAAAAGGGCATAGAAAGTTTACTTTTTTAGTTTCACAAGAAGCTATAAGATGATACATATTTCAAAGTAGAGACACTGTTGGTTTACTGGAAGCTACTATAGGAGTCTCTTGAATTCTAATTATGTCAATGTGGTAAAACAGAGATTTACTTGTAACCTGTGGTATGTTCTTGAGAACGTAAGAGATGCTCCATAAATAATTCACGGTCATCAATAGGAGAGGCTAGGATGGTGCGGCAGTATCATCTATTAGACTCTATAGGTTCACCTTGCTTTATGGAATCAATGCACTCATGGAAATATGGACATGCATTTTGCTTTATTCACACATCATGTTTTGTTGTCTGTCCTTATTTGGCTGATAATAAGGAAAAAACTCATTAAAAACTGGTTGTCTGCCGACAGGATTAATGAAGCTTCCAGGAATGTATATTGCAATAATTTCTTTCTTTTCTCCTGTTGTGCTGTATTGTTGCAAAGTTCATTGATGCGTGATGCATCGAATATGATCTAAATTCAAACATTTTAAATCATAGTAACTTAAGAATGTGTCAGGTTACCGTCCCTGCTTCCAACTAGTCCTATGTAGTTATGAACTTAAAAATATATTCATGTGAAATTTTGTGGAATTATTGACACTTCATTCCAAGGGTACTTCATGATTTGATTGATTTGAAATAAGATGGCAAAGAAAGAAAGCACAGTGTAGTGAGTAAATTCATAGGTTCTGTCTTTCTTTGAGGCCCTGATTTCTGACTGTGCTTCTTCTAGTGTGCAGTTCTTTCTGACCACACCACTCGGACCTCTTACGTTTACCTCCCTCCCTCCTCTTCATCCTTCTTATCTTGATTCAAGCATTACTTCTTTATTTTTTTTAATGTTTTATTTATCTGAGAGAGAGAGAGACAGTATGAGCAGGGGAGGGTCAGAGAGAGAGGGAGATACAGGATCTGAAGCAGGCTGCAGGCTCTGAGCTGACTGTCAGCACAGAGCCCGACGACGGACTCAAACCCATAAACCGTGAGATCGTGACCTGAGCCGACATTGAACGTTCAACCAACTGAGCCCCATGCGCCCCAAGCATTACTTCTTTAAGGAACACTTCCCTGACCTCCCATAGTAGAGTCTATGAGTCTATAATTTGAAATTTAGCATTTGGGTTTTGTTAAAACATGTCCATAGCCTTCACATCCTTTCTCAAGATTATAAGCTTGATGAGAATAGCAATGAGGCTGTTCCTATTTACCATTGTATTTGCCTGAACCTAAGTCTATACTTAATAAATATATTTTGAAGGGTTCCTGGGTGGCTCAGTTGGTTGAGCATCCGACTCTTGATTTTGTCTCAGGTTATGATCTTCAGTTTGTGAGATGGGGCCCCATGAAGGGCTCAGTGCTGACAGTGCAGAGCCTGCTTGAGACTCCCCTCTCTCTCTCTCTCTCTGCCCCTCCCCAGCTTATGCACGCATGATCTTTCTGTCTCTCAAAGTAAATAAATGAACATATAAAAAGTATATGTTTTGAGTGAATGAATGAATGAATTAAAGAATGAGTCAGAATACTGGATCCATTATTTCTAGCTGTGTGACTAATTCCAACAGGTTACTTAACCTTTCTGATCTTCAATTTCTACAACTTTATTTTATTTAGTCTTGTTTATTTTAAAGTGTTATTTATTTAAGTAATCTCTATAACCCTACATGGGGCTCGAACTCATGACCCTGAGATCAAGAGTCACATACTCTTCTGACTGAGTCAGCCAGGTGTCTAAATTTCCACAGTTTTTAAGCGCAACAATTATAGTATGTATCTGAGAGGATTTGGGGGGGGGACTAAATAAAGTAAGATATTACTTCCTTACAAAATACTGGAGGTGTTTGGCATGCAGCAAACAACGGATAAATATAAACTGCTGTCAGGATGTTGTGAAAAGGCACTGAATGATTCTGCTGTCTCCCTTTCCTGTGATCAGTTCTTGACACAGGCCCCCTGTCACTGAAGGTTTGTTTTTGACCAGCGTCAAGCAGAGATAAGCACTGAAGGCATGGCCCTGTATTCCTTATGCTTCTAACTTAGAGTCCATGAATCCTTGAAATTGTTTACATGATTTTGCATGTATATGCATTTTGGGGGGAGGTTTATAGCATATATCACATTTTCATCAAAAAGAAAAGACAAGACAAGACAAGACAAGAAAAGAAAAGAAAAGAAAAACTGCAGCCCTACACTCTTTAGAATCATCATACGTTGATGAGATTCAGTCCTTTTGTTAAATATGGTAGGGAATTTTACTACATCTTAAAATAATATATAATTTTTGGAAACTGTGAGCTTGTTTCTTCTCAGAAATAGTAATTTAAATATTTCTGAAATGGCAAAATATTATTTAATGAATACATTTAAACAGTATATTAGAACTCTTTTGGTTGCAAAATATAGAAACCTAACTTAAACTGTTTAATTAAAAAAAAGGGAATTTTATTTGTATTTGGAAATTTAAAGGATAGTTCTTCTGATGGGTCAAAATATTCAAACAATGTCAGAATTCTTTCCATCTCTTGGTCCCTCTTCCTTTGTGGTTTTGTATCATTCTCTTCTGAGTTTACTTGTCCTCTGCATGTGTGGAGAACATGGCTTCTTGGAGTTCAGGTTTACCTTGTTCTACTTGAGTCATGAGAGAGAGAGAATGATAGAGAGGGAGAGAGAGAGAATGACAGAGATGAAAGAGAGAGAAAGAGACAGAGAGAGAGAGGGGGAGGAGGGAGAGGAAGGAAAACAGGGAAAGGGAGCACATTTGACTCTCAGTGTCTCAGATATGATAGACTTGGGTTAAATCATGTGTACTTTTCCACACCAATCACTGGGCCCAGGGGAACAGGTTCCTAGGTCATGTGTTTACCCTGGGTCAGGGGCTGGAGTGTTTTAGGGAAAGAGGGAAAATGGGAATGCTTTCTAGGTAGACACAATACATGCTGTAATCCACGATAGTCGCTAACATAGATTTTATTTACCTTTTTGTAATTGACAGTTGAAAATGAACAATCAAGAAAACTCACTTTCTTTGTATTTGAAACTTGCACAGGTTAAAATTGCTTATGTGAATTTTGTTAATCACTGTTACGTGGACACAGAAGTGGAAATGAAAGAAATCTACACAAGTAACCACATTTGGAAATTATTTGAGAACTTCTTGGTGGATATGGCAAGGGTGAGTTACACTTTCACCATTAAATACTACTGCATGTTTACTTAGGCTATTGATATATATTTTGATGAGATGGTACCAAAGATCTGGATGAAACTTTGGAATTAAGCCTGCCAAGTTTGGATGAAATCCATTACATTAAAAAAGTTGTGAATGAGGGGCGCCTGGATGGCTTAGTCGGTTAAGCGTCTGACTTTCGCTTAGGTCATGATCTCGCGGTTCGTGGGTTCGAGCCCCGCGTCGGGCCTGGAGCCTGTTTCAGTCTGTGACTCCCTCTCTCTCTGATCCTCCCCTGCTCACACTGTCTCTCTCTCTTTCTCTCTCCTAGAAATAAATAAAACATTAAAAAAAAAAAGTTGTGAATGCGTTTCACAAGGTTGTGAGATTTAATGAATTCAAATACACAGAATACCCAGCATAATGTGTGTCTATAAACAAAGTATTAATTTTTACTTTTCCAGCTGACTATATTGGTTTGTTATTAAATGGAATTTTTACATTGTAAAAATTGCATTTTTACATTGGTTAGGGAAGATATTGGCAGAGGTCAATTTGTATTCATCCTCTTAATGTGGAGGCAATTATGAACCATAGACGGAAGAGATCTCAGGAAGCCTTGACCAATGCTTTCAGACAGATAGGTACTTGACCAGACTACCCAGGGCTTAGCATTGCTCAGTGTTGCCTATTCAGAGTTTTCTTTGGGAGAGTGCTCCAGTAATTGAATCATCTGGTATTTTCACTCGCCAGTCAAAATATATCTTGCTTTTTACTGAGTCCATTTCCTCTTGTTTGGCTTTTGATGGGGATTGGAGAGGACATGTGGACTGGTTGGCATTTTCTAGATCTTGTCCAGCACAGATTTTCAAGTAAAATTGAGTAAATGAATGGACAAATGAAGAAAGGAAGGAAGGAATCTTCTTTATAGGCAGCACTTAATTTTATTTAGTCTATCTTAGCAGCCTTCTGCCCTCCTCCCACTTCTGGCATGTTGAATTATCAAAACATACAGGTTCTATAATGTTTTTTTTTTTAATCTTCTCAAGTTTTCCTTTGAGGTCATGGGATATAGTTCAAATAAGAGTTTTACTAACAGAAGATAGCATATAGATAATCTCTAGAACTATGATGATTTACAGTGGGCTGGCCCAGTGTTTCCGCGCTCCATTCCTGAGTGCTTTATGTAGGCCACATTTAGATATATTTAGAGGAGAGGGATTCGTGAGGTCCATATTTCCATAATAAGAATGGATGCTGACTGTTACCCACTAGCTAACTGCCTCCCTATAACCCTTTCTGGAATGAGGGAAGACAAAGGAGGTAAAATAAAACATTGACTGCAGACTCAGATATCTGAGGGGAATCTTGGAAAATAAAATAAACCATGTATTATTCCAGGCCAGGAACTATTTCACTTAGTCAGAGTTTGCGGGTGAAGTGTGCTTATTTTACCTTGGACGTGGTATGGTATGAGCCAGCCCTACTATGTTCAAGCATGTGTAGAGTAAGGCAGTTCTGATTTTACTTCATTTCTATAGAATGGAAAGCCACCCATTACCTTTGTCAGGTAAGCCAGCAGCTGTGGAGAAATCATCTTGTTTTACATAAGACTTTCGTACCACTCATATTTACCCCTGTGTCCTTGTGACAGCCCCGTGTCTGGTCGGCTGCAAGTATCTCTAGAGACCTTGAAGTAAAGGATGGTTTGTATGGCAATGATTGAGCTTTAAAGCTGCATGTGCAGGAAGGTATTAAAGAGATTACAGACTGATTTGCAGGGCTGCACAGTGCCATGGACTAAAGATAAGCTTGAAAAGACCAAGGTCACATTCTAGGCAGCATGAACCGTAAAGCTGAAAGGATTTTTATTTTTTAAACCATAGAAGCTGATGGTAACTGCCACTGCGTATGCCACCTTGGAAGCACCCTTTCCATCGATGTATTCATAAGGCTAAGACATACCTATTCTTTGTTTGTTTGTTGTTTTCAAAGCATGCCTGCTAGGAAAAGTTTTTAACTATTTTGACCAAGTAGACAATTAATGTGAATTGTTATAAAGCCTTGAAGGGGGTTTTGAGATCTTTTTAGTCTATTCACTCATTATGTCTAACCACAACAGCTTAGCTATATTGCAAAAAGCATTGTTTTTATTACCCTCTTGTTTTCCTCTTATTTATATTTTAAAACAGCAGCTCTCTTATCCCCTCACCAAGAATGCAAAGAATCACCCTTTCTATTTCAGGGAAGAAACAGGAAACCTGACTTTTCTATAAACGGGCTCTGTCTTTGTCCCCTTGAAGAATAATTAAAAAGCCATTTCATACTCGAATTCAAACACAAAACATGTTTAAATAAGGAGAATGTAGCCTTCTAGGCAAATTTCCATTTGAGTAGATCAGTAGTTCTCAAACTTCAGTGAGCATCAGAATCATCTGGAGGGTTTGTTAAAGCACAGATTACTGAGCCCTACCCCAGAGTTCCTGATTCAGCAGATGAGAGTCTTTGCATTTTTAACAAGTTCCCAGGTGATGCTGAAGCTGCTGGTCCAGGGACCACACTTTGGGAACCACTGCAGTAGAACATAGTAGTGTAAGAGTAGGTACTTTAGAGGCCTTAGGCAGACCAGAGTTCAAGTCCAGATTTTGCCTCTTCCTAGCTTAGTTCCCTTGAGCAAAGTAGTTACTTCTCTGACTCTGAGTTTCCTTATTTGTAAAATGTTTACAATAACACATTCCTCATTGGGTTACCAGGAGGATTCAATATGATAATGTGTATAAAGCTCTTAGCACATGTGTGGCACTGACTAAGAGAGGTGGTATCATCTATTTCATCCAAATCATGGTAACATCACTGCTATCATTATAAGGTTATATGTAGCCTTTAAAGCAATTGGAACAAGCTTCCTCAATACTTATGCTAAATAATAATGTTGAAAGTAAATAATGTTGAGGATGACCAAGAGGAAGACCATCCAGTATAGGCAAAAGCCAGAAACCATGCCCGCAAAACAGGACACATAAAATAATGACTTGACATAGAGATGGGCTAAATTCACATGTTCCCAAAAAGTGATGAAGTCCTAGAGCAGCAGATTGACATCAGTGAAAAATGGTGGAGGTAATCTGGAAGGAAAGTATATGGCAAATTGGACCTAAAGAATCATAGGATCTTAAGGTTGGAAGAGATTGGCAGTCGTGTAGTTCACAGTCTTCAGTACCTGCCCGTATATTTCAAGTAACAGTGTTCTCACTATTTTTTTTTTTTTGAGACAACTGGTTTCACTATTGTGTAACTTTAATTGTTAAAATTAATAAGATTAATTTGCTGGCATAGAGTGAGTTGGCTCACTAGGAGCAAGAGCTGGGGAGTCTGCTGGGACCTAATCCAGTGCTTTTTCCATAACATCTCCTCAGATTTGTTATGACAGCTCGTGTCTTTCAGTGGTACCTCTTCTGATATGGTTTCTGGGCTCATTACTGTTTTCAATATGCTTTTGGGTTGTCTCTAATCGTCAGTGTTGTAAAAGTATGACATTTGGGCTGGAACTCGGTGTTTCAGCCAGGGTCCGGCCAGCACGAGGCAGATGATTATTTTAGTAGGGATTATTATATTGGAGATTATTTTATTGGAGAACAATCTTATTTAAAAGGCAAATGAAATGAAATATTAGTATGAAGAGGCATTCATACCACCTGCCACCTGTCTCTTCATGTTTCTCTTGAGTCATTTCTACCAGTTTCTTTTTGTTTGCTCTTGGGTATATCTCTCCAAAGAGTCTTCTTTTTAAAAAATATTTGTTTGTTTGTTTGTTTATTTCAGAGAGAGAGGGAGAGGGAGAACAGGGGAGATGGGCTGGGGGAGAGAGAGAGGATCTTAAGCAGGCTCCATGCTTAGCATGGAACTTAACATGGGGCTAGATTCCTTGACTCTGGGATCATGACCTGGGCCCATATAAAGAGTTGGATGCTCAACTGACTGAGCCACCCAGGCTCCCCTAAAGAGTCTTTATAAGTGTCTTTCATATTCTTGTATTCTTGACACCCTTGTCTTTTATCTGCTAAGACCCATGTAAGAAAATCTTTCTGAAAGACTGTTTTGAATAAACCCGTGCTCGGTTTCACATACTTAATCCCATTCTGATTTCCTGACAGACAGCATCTGTGTTTTGTAAATACACTGTATTTAGGCAGGCAGCAAGGGCATTAGACTCATGAAAAGCTGTTCCACTGTCTTTCAGAGCATGTAATAGAAGCTCACTTTGGTCTATGTTCCAATCTGGCTAAAATTGGTATTCATAGGGCAGAAATGCTTTCCTTTGCTGAGTCAAGGGATTTGGGTCATTATTAGAAAGCACCTGAAGAAGAGTGGACCGTGGTCAATGTTAGCTTCAGACTGTATTTTTTGTTTTGAAGAAGTTTCCAATTGTACTATCAATTTCAAGATTTTTCTAATGACCAGCAGTACTCTTAAGTGATAAATTGGCAGAATGAAATTAGACCAAGAGATAAATTAGAGGTGCACCTAACACAGTATCATGTCATTGTTCCATTAATCACTGCTTAACAGGACAAATTGGAGTATTTTATTTTCAAATAGTGAGCCATTTCTGCCCTTTATTTAGCTTACCAAATATGTCAGAAGTAGGAGTATAGGTGAAATTTATATCCACTTTGAACCGCACTTTCCAAATTCTTTAATTTGATAGAATTGAGTAAGTTTTCTTTGCTTGATGATTTGATTCTAGAGTTTTCTTGACTTTCTTAAATTAAAGGAGCCATTGACAAGTCTTATTTTAAAGGGTTCCTTTTATATGGCCTTATTAGCTAGCATTGCAGGGAAGTGAAGAGTGAAGGACTCTATAAACCTTATCCTTTGTGCGGCACTTTTCCTTCATTTGTAATTCTATTTTTCTCCTCAACTTTCTGGCCAGGTTATATTGGTGGTGTCCACATGGAATGAATACTTGTTTGGCTATTCTTGATTATGCTTGTTTGGTCCCTGTGTTGCATCCTACTTTCTGCTCTTCAGATCATTTACAGCATTTATCATAGTTGATCAGTTCCTTCCTGACACACTTCTTCACTTGGGTCCCAGTATATCCTTTCCATTCTCTTAGCCCCCATCCTCATTGCCCACTCTTTCTTAAGTTTTTTAAAAAAATTTTTAGATGTTTTTATTTATTTTTGAGAGAGCATTTGGCTCAAGGTACCTTGTGTGTGTGTGTGTGTGTTCATGTGTGTGTTTTGAGAGAGAGAAAGTGTGTGAATGGGGGAGGGGCAAAGAGAGAGGGAAACACAGAATCTGAAACAGGCTCCAGGCTCCAAGCTGTCAGCACAGAGCCCGATGCAGGGCTCAAACTCACAAACCACGTGACCTGTGCTGAAGTCTGATGCTTAACTGACTGAGCCACCCTGGCTCCCCTTTCTTAAATTTTTTTTTTTTTTTTTTGCTCTTTCCTCTGAATCTCTCCAGCTTCTAAATATTGGAATGTGCCAGACTCAAACCTTGGACTTACAATCACTTGCTTGCTGGTGTCACCATTCTTGTCTTTAATACCAGGCTGATTGACATTCGGATCCTTCTCCTGATGTCTAGTCTCATATATCCAACTGCCCATATGACATCTCCACTTGGCAATATGACCTCAAGCTCCTCATTTACTCTTATGTCCCACTAAAAATTAATTTTTTCTCAAGTCTTTTGTATCTCATTAAATGGCAATTCCGTTATTCATTCTACGCATTTGAGCAAAAAACCTTGGTGTTACCTGTAAATTTTGTTTTCTTATACTCTAAGTCCATTCCTTTAGCAAATTCTACAAACTCTAAAATATTCAACATACGACTACTTCTGAACACTTCTGTCACTACCACCTCGCTCCCAGGTTCCATGAATTCTCATCTGGATTATTGCAGTAGCCTCTTCACCTCTTGCCCTCTTTTTTCATCTATTCTTTGCACAGCAGCCATAATGATTAAAAGAAGAAGAAGAAGAATGTTGGCTCAGGTCACTCCTCTGCTTAGATTCCTCCCAAAGTAAAACATCTACATGATTTGGCCTCTCCCCTGTTTACCCCGTGTCCACTTAATTTCCTCTAGCTAGCTCTCAGTTCCATCTACTGGCCATATTACTGCTCCTCAGATATGCTAAACACACCTTTACATCTGCCTGGGATGCACTGGTTTTCCAGGTATCCTCAAGGTCTCTTTCATGTTCCTACTTAAAGTCTTCCAAGAGCCCTTTATTCAGTACCCTCTGTGTAGCAACTCCTTCCCTCTCCTCCCCTCTTCACGTGCCCCAGTTTTCTTCAAAGAACTTATCCCCACATGACATTTTTATGTGCATTTGTCTTTGTTTCTACTGAACAAAGACCAACAAAGTCTTTGTTTGGTTCATTGCTACACACCTGACCTAGAACAGGGTCTCACACATAGTAGATACTCAGTATGTACCTGTGACATAAATAGATGTCCACTGAGGTGAAAAATATTAAAGAAGTGAATTGGAAAACAAAGTGAGTTTAGTCTTAGCATAGAATTAAGTGGATGTATCAATGGAATGAAATAAATAGGCATAAACAGAGTTTTTACATATGTACAATATTAATATATAATAAAGAAATTGCTGCCCAAGAGTAAGGAAGTGATTAGTTATTTTCAGGGATGAGCAAACTTTTTCTGCAAATGTCAAGGTAGTTAATATTTCAGCTTTTCAGGCCATTATCACAACGGTTATAGCAATTACTAAAGGGAAAGAAGCCACAGACAATATATAAATGAATGGATATGGCTAGATTTGCCCCATGGGCTCTAGTATGCTTACCCCTGGATTATTAAAGTAATAATATAAGCTCCATTAAGGTAGTGATTCTTACATATTTAATGCATTGATAGATCCCAGGTAGATAGGACATTCTTGTCATGAATAGGCATTCAACAAAAATCATTGATTTGAACTAAATCAAAATGACATTTGAGGACACTGGTAATTTGGGGTGAAATGAACCCTGCTCCTAACCTAAATCATATAATAGCACAAACTGCAATTAGATTAAGATTTTAGATACAAATGTGGAACAATAAAAATGGATGGCAATATAGGTGGATATTTATCTGTCTTTAGATGAGAAAGTTCTTTTTAAGCATAAAAGCAGTCAATGAGAAGAGCTAAGGATGATAATAGACTTTTTGCTATTTGAAAATTTCCAATTTAAGGACATAAAAATATCACACAAAATAAGAATTTATTTCTAGGAGAGAGAGAAACAGTGTGAGCAGGGGAGGGTCAGAGAGAAGGAGTCACAGACTGAAACAGGCTCAGGCGCTGAGCTGGCAGTCAGCACAGAGCCCGACGCGGGGCTCGAACCCACGAACCGCGAGATCATGACCTAAGCGAAAGTCGGACGCTTAACCGACTGAGCCACCCAGGCGCCCCAAAAAGTTACTTAATATTTTAAAAAAGACTTAAGTAATCTTTACATAAAGAACTTTTATGTATAGGTAAGAAAAGCACTCAAAATTTAATAACGAAATGGATAAGACCGAGATGTTCATGATTTATAGGGGAGGAAATGTAAGTAAACCCCTGAAACAATAGTCAACTCTAATAATTTTCTAAAAATACAAAGAAAAATGATATCCAGTTTCTAACTATCAAAATTGTAAGGGCAAAAAGATAAAAGTAAAGAGATAATATTAAATGTTGGTTCACATACTTTCTTGATGAGAATGTAAATTTATGCTGTCTTTCTGGAAAGCATTTTGGTAATAGATTAAAAGAAAACTTCATACCTTTTTAATGTGTCAAATAACTTACCTTCCAAGAATCTGTCCTCAGGAAATAATTAGAAATGATATCAAGGATTTATGGTCAAAGAAGTTCAGCATGCTTTTATAATAATATACAGTAGGAAATAGTTTCAAAATTTAATAATAGAGAAATAGTTCAATAAATTATGATATATCTATAAGATTGATGTTACAGAGTCATTGAGATTATTTTTTGAGGATTTTTAATAATGTGAGAAGGTTCTCATGGTTGAATGATGAGTATAATAAGGACAACACAAAGCTGGTTATCTAGAATAATCTCAGTTATGTAAAATATACATGGTAGAACACAAGAATTAGAAGAAAGGATTCTAAGAGGTTATCCATGTTTTTTTCTAGATTTTTGTTTTATGGATAATTTTTTCTTTCCATTTTGTGCTTTTCTATATATTTTCAGGGTTCCTACAATGAATACATACTGATATTAAGAAAAATATTACATTTTTTCAAAATGACTTTAGAATTCTGAAAAAGCCAACTGAGTGTACGAACCGATGCCTCACCTAAAAAGGAGGTGTAAAAAGCAAATGCTTGGAAGTTTGGGGCTCATAAATGAAGGAATGCAAATGTAAATAAAAATGTGCTGTCATCCCAGTTATATAGAGGAGCATGTTTACTCTGCATGGGGAATACAAAAATGATCCTTAGGACTTGTGCTTTTGGTCTGTGTGATCACAATTATGTCACTGGCACTAGAGCAGCCTTCTCCTATTAGGTAGCAACTTGCCACATCTAAAATTAAATTTAAATTAGGTAAAATTAAATCAAATGGAAAATCCCCTTCCTCAATAGCACCAGCCACCTTTTAGGTGCCCAGTAAGCACGTGCCTGGGAGGTCACAGAAACAGATCCATCATTGCCGAAGGTGCTACTGGACAGTGCTGCTCTAGCCTGTGGTCACATATTTACCCCGTCCATCACCTTTGGAGGAATAGGGGTCACTTTTAGAGCTGAAGGGAGAAGCGACATTATATATGCAAGGAGAGAAAGGTTGGACGTAATTATGTCTAGAAATGTTGTTTAATCTTTGATTTTTGGCAGATGGTTTTATACCTACTGTGTGCTGATGACCTTGCATGGTGAGCAAGTCAGACTAGTTTCTGGTGTCCAGGGACTTATATTCTACTGGTGAAGACAGATTTTCACTTGCTCTTCCCCCCAGAAGCCTCCAGGACTGTTTCCTCCCTCCCCTCGGTTTTTTATTAAAATGTCACCTTATCCAGAGAGGTTCCCCAAACAAATTATATAAAATAGTGATCCTCAATTATACCCATTCCTTCTGTAGCATGAAGAAGGTGCTGTACTCCTTCTGATACAGCCTGCCCTTCTGTATTTTTCTCTAGAGTCTTCTATCTGCTCTGTTGTGCCCTTATATTGTGTGTTTATTAGTTTGTCTATTTTGTATCCTCAATTATACCCATTCCTTCTGTAGCATGAAAAAGGTGCTGTACTCCTTCCGGTACAGCCTGCCCTTCTGTATTTTTCTCTAGAGTCTTCTATCTGCTCTGTTTTGCCCTTATATTGTGTGTTTATTAGTTTGTCTATTTTGTATCTTTCTTAATTAGAATAGGGCTCTCCTAGATTAGGGACTTTGTTTTGTTGGGTTCACTGTTCTAACTCCTACTCCCATATTTAGCTTCCATTTAAATAATAATAGTTTAATACTTTAAAAAAGGACTTGAAAAATAATAATACATGGAGTTTGAGATTGCTTTAACATTTTATAGTATTTTGCAAATATTTTAAAATAATGACACATGGAATATACCAGAGATAATTAAATAGTAATTAGTGACATGCTATCAGACAAACCTCCAGCAACCTAAGAGTGAGACAAGAAATTGCTATTCAGTAAGTGTTTGGAGGACAGTTGGATATCAATATCAAAACTGATCAGAATCCATAAGTCAGGTCACTACAACAGCAAACTCCCAGATAGCATAAAAAGTTAAATGGGGGTCAAGATGTATACAGGGGTGGAGAAAGACTCCAGCAAAAACTAGAACAAAATGTATAGAATATCCTTTTCTTTTGTGGAAGGGAGCTTTTTCCTTCTTTATATTAAATAAATAGAAATGATCGAAATAAAAAATGCTCAGAATTCTAAGAACGATTTGACACAATGAGATGTAATGGAATGAACATTCTAAATAAAAAGTCAGAATATGAAAATATATGTGAAATGACAATCAAAAAGAGCTTATTATGAAAAATATGTTAAAATGACGCGTATTGTATCAGTCATTATCCAGGTCTTATTTAAAGTGGTGAGAGGATTTGAAATATTCTGTACATGACAAAATAGGCACGAAATGATGGCATGGAAAAGGCCAAGACTCCTGAGCAACGTCAGAAACACAAAATAACTTTTAGGTGTCATAAATGGGCAAAAATAATGATAATTTGCAGGTAGAACAGCCAGTTTTAGCAGGAACTAGATGGCATACTCCAGGAGATGTGGGCAGTGTGTAAGGGACGGAGAAGGCCCAGGGGGGCACCCAGGAATGGGGAACAATGCAAAGCTGTTTGCCCCCAGGCCTGGAGGGGCAACGACCGTGCATTGTTACTGGAGACACTACAGAAGGGCTCGATGGGGCCGTCCCCAGAGATGCAGACTTTGCGGAAGTCTCTGCGAGGAGACGGAGATGGGGTTAGAGGCAGAGGCCTGATAGGCACCTGACTTCCTCCTGTTCCACTGTGTTCTCCTGCTAGTGCCCCATGTCAGGTGAGGCTGAAAGGAGCCTGAACACAAGAGCTGGTTGGTACTAACAAGGGGACACCTCGTGTATCCACAAAAAGGTTGTTGATAGCATTGCAAATTCATTATTTTAGAGGGTCAGCCTAGGAACAGTACAAAAATGACCTATATATCCTGATCTGGCGATTCCTCTTTTGGTGGAATATACCCCAAGAATCTGAAAGTAAAAATAATAATGTTGCATACTTCTTTATGGTTGCAAAAAAAATGAGGGGAATCACACAAGAGACTAGCAAGAAGCAATAACCAAGAAAATAAGAAAAGGATTTGTATTTTGGGGTATGTATACTCAGTTTATTCCCAAAACGGATTAAAGCATGATGGTGGATTGAAATGATGGAATAAATATAACGTTTTAAAATAAGTGTTTCAAAAATGACATGGGGTGTGCTTTATAGGAAATAATGGTATGTGAGTAATATGTGCCAATAGATTGAAACTGAAGATAAATGAATTACACATAAAAGCTAATTTACTGTGATATCATTTTTTGAATCATTTCAATCTTTCTTCCAAAAGGAATGAGGCAGTAAAAATAAATAAAAAGATAGAGAAATACTGTTATATTTGGGGCTCTTTTTTTTCCCTGGAAAGTTTTAAAGAATTTTAGCAAGAAAGGTGACTTCTTGCAACTCTCGACTATCCATGATATTACAATGTAGGATGCAAGTCTCTAGAGGTACAAAAATGTTATTATTCATATGGGACAGAAGAAAGATCTTGAAAAATTATTTGAATTTCTTGTTTGAATGAATTGAGGAATAGATTCCAGTCTGTAAACCCAGACTTTTCATTACCCAGGATTTTGAGGAAAGTCTTTATGTAGAAATAGATTACTTTTACTAATCCATGGGCTAAAGCAAATTTCTGAGAGGCTCTTTAGCAGATGTCCACTTGCAGGCAATTCAGTGCGATACTATAATAGCCCTGGAGAGCCCCACACTATTGTGTGAAATGTCACTGGATGTGGAAGAAGGTTATTTGGGCTGTTAATGGTAGAATTGGTCTGCTACCTCTTCAACTTTAATATATTTTTTATCTTACAAATCAGAAACTTTCAGTATAAAAGCCAGCACTGGGAAGATACTAAACAAAATAAATCCTGCCGCATATTCATCATGGGAAAACTAATTTTATATTAGTTCTGGGATCACATTCAGCTTTAGTTCTGATGTTCCACAAATTAGCCTAACCCAATGTTAACTCGAAACAGCATAAGAAGCTTTTTATTCTCTCTTATTCTTTAAATTTTTAAAATTAATTGATCCATTCATTTCCCAAATATTTATTGAACATGTTGTTTTTGCCAGGTATTATGTCCTATGCTGGAACACTAACCAAAAGATTATATAATTTGACAAAATTTATTTCCTTTAATTGCACTGTTCTCTGCAGTAGCTGTGAGTTAGTTCTAGTGCAGCCCTGTCAGGTAGTTACCACTTAATAGATGAGGAAAAAATGAAGTACCCTGGTAGGAAGTGACTTAGAAGGAAAACAATCCCTGTGCCCTTCCTGTTACTTCCGCTCGGCAAATGCTGTTATTTTCTAAACTAAAACACTGGGACACACATTTGATAAGGGAATTGTTCTGTTTTGTGAACTTATTTGTATGACAGGTTCTAAAGCAATATCAAAGTAAATTATACTTACTTATTCTTTTGATTAATCACCTTACTGAAAAGAAAAAGATGATGTAGAAATTTGGATTGTCTAAGAACATCTGGACATCAGGCCGCCATATTTCCCCACCATCACTTTGTGAATATTTAAATGCTGTTACTCTGCCTCAGGTTCTCACACCCTATACTCTCCCCCTCCCACTTTTTTCTTCTTTTTATCTTCAAAGTTTCTTTTTGTTGCCCAGCTTTTTTTCTTAGTTTTTAATCACGTATCTTCTCTTTTGCAATTTGTCTCCCCTGACATACTTGGAAATTTGTATTTTGTTTTACAAAATGAGCAATTTCTGCCTCATTTAATCACATAGGAAGAGCAGGGCAGAAACCAGGTCTGTGTTCTTTTCTGATTTATGCTTAGTGTGAGTATTATCTCTTCTTGCTTAGCCTACTCAAAGAAGGAAACATACAAAGGCACACTTCCATGCTTCCCAGTTAATCTATGGATGAAAAGGTCAAAGTGTTGGAAGGAGTTTTATCTTCTTTCAGCTTTCTATTTTCTTTGCCAAATATTTTCTCTTGGCATCTCCTATTGGGGCCAGGTATTAGAAGTGAAAATATGTAGAGATATAAACCCCCATTAATCACATTCACCCCTTTCTTATAATGACTGTTTCCTCTTTGATTAGCTCACATTGGGTTGAAGGGTGTCTTCCAGGAAAGCCAAGCCTGGGGACAGAGGCTGAAGGTTGGGGTGCAAGGGTGTGGAGGATCAGAGCAGGAGAATGGAGCTGGGGTCTATGACAGAATTCTGGTCCAAGGATGAAATGACAACCAAACTTAAAGGAGCAGAAAATTTTAATAGATTTTAGGTAGAAATGTGTCTATTTAGAGCAACTTTCAAAAGCAGAAGAATGTTATAAATAACTATTTCTGGACAATTTTTAGAAGATTCTGGTATTCATATTTCAAAGATGTGCTAGAACAGAGTGAGTTGTTCTGTTTTTCTCTCCAGGTTTGCAACACAACCACAGACAGGAAGCACGCAGACACCTTCTTGGAGAAGTGTGTGACTGAGTCCATAATGAACATTGTGAGCGGCTTCTTTAATTCCCCATTTTCAGACAATAGTACAAGCCTCCAGGTAATGTAAACAAATACAAGAGTGTTCTGTCATACACTTTACTTCCCTTGTTTGACTAGGAAAAAAGTTTAATCTGACCAGGAAGTTGTTTCTTACACTTCTGAAAGTTATTTTTCTCTCCCGTTATTTATCATTATGCCCCTTTCTGAGTTTACCAAGGTTTATTTTAAATAAAAAGGTCCCATCTTCCATCATCAAAATGAATTGTTCCTGTTCTCTTTCTAAGCGTAGTAGGAAGGTTCATATCAGTATATTGGCTGTTTGCCAAATAGTGCAATAAATGATTCTTTAAATGGATAGGCATTCTGACTCAATAATGCCACTTTAGTAATTTATCCTCAAAGAATTAGCAGAAATTTATATACTAAGATTTTCATTCAAGTATGTATAATACTTAAAAATTGGTATCAACCTTAAATGTCTATGCATAGAAGAATAGCTAAATAAATTATGGTGTGTCTGTTGGGTGGCCTATTATATAGCAATTGAAGATCGTGTTTTATTTTTATTTATTTATTTATTTTTAAAAATTTTTTAACATTTTTTATTTATTTTTAATTTTTTTAATGTTTTATTTATTTCTGTGAGAGAGAGACACAGCATGAGCAGGGGAGGGTCAGAGAGAGGGGGAGATACAGAATCTGAAACAGGCTCCAGGCTCTGAGCTGGCAGCCGAGAGCCCGATGCGGGGCTCAAACTCAGAGACTGGGAGATCCATGACCTGAGACGAAGTCGGACGCCTAACTGACTGAGCCACCCAGGTGCCCCAGGAAATCGTGTTTTAAAAGAAATATTTATGACTAAGGAAAATGATTATAAAGTAATATGAAGTGAAACAGGCCCCAGAATTACATTATAGAATCATCCAAATCACAGTGTCTGAAGAATATATGTGCACATATATACAGAAAAATTCAGGGCGTAGATATCTTCAAAATGTTGATACTGATTATCTCTACATGGTAGGATTATTGGTGATTTTCATTTCTGTGGTTTCCACATATTCTACAATGACTGTGTATTACTCTGATAAAAATACCATTTCAGGGGTGCTGGGTGTCTCAGTTAAGCGTCCGACTTCAGCTCAGGTCCTGATCTCCCGCTTTGTGAGTTGTAGCCCCACGTCAGGCTCTGTGCTGACAGATCAGAGCCTGGAGCCTATGTCAGAGCCTGTGTCTCCCTCACTCTCTGCCCCTCCTCTGCTCATGATCTGTCTCTCCTGCTCTCTCAAAAATAAATAAACATTAAAAAATTTTTTTTAAGTACTATTTCAATTATACTTTCCGTAGGGCAAATGTTGAAACTATTAGAATCATATGAAATTGTTTCTGTAGGTCATATCTCTTGTACTTTCACATCACATGAAACCAAAATATATAGTCAATCAAACAAATGAACCCAGAACACCTGCTCTATTTATACTTGGAAATAAACCAGAGATTATTAAAGAAAATACTTAAATTCATGTCATTGGCTTCCAAAAATGCCAATTTCTTTCTCATTAAGAATGTAGTTAAAATGCAAATCATCGCTTTTCTATAGTGTCTGGGACAGGGCCTGTCACGAGATGGGTATATTATAAGTATTTGTTGAATGAGATGTCCTTTAAATGGCACTGACACTCCAAAAGAGCGGATTGGAGTTTATTTTGATGCACGTCTTTGATAATGCATACATCCGTGTCAGGAGCCTTAATGGTGCAGTGGTCTATTTGCGTACTTTCTGCTTTCAGACACATCAGCCAGTTTTTATTCAGCTGCTGCAATCTGCCTTCAGGATTTACAATTGCACCTGGCCAAATCCAGCACAGAAATCCTCCGTGGAATCTTGTATCAGAACTTTGGCTGAAGTGGGTAAGTCAGAATGTCAGGTTTTACATGTTTTTACACTTCGTTAAAGAAATTGGGCTTTTGGCTAGTAGGTGATACAAGCGGCTTTACAGTTTGCAACTTAATAAGAAAGCAGGTATGGTGAAGGGCAATGACCAGCAAACGAGTCTGAATGTTGCACGCTTTGGGGGAGGGGAATATAATTATTGTGTTTCTTTTTTTTTTTTTTCAAAATTTCAAAATTTATTTATTTTTAATTCTTGTATTTCTAAACTTAAATTTTAATATTGTATATGACTCTTTAATATAGCTCAGTAAGATTTTGCGGGAATGAGTTTAGTTCATTACCTCAGATTTCATTATGGACTTGTCTCGTCCGTTAAGTGGCCTGACATATTAATACCTTCATAGGGCAGTGGGACCTTTTAAGGTTTTTTTTTTTAGTTTTCCAATGTTGTTTGAAATCTATCAGTATTTACTAAGGGTCTGTTGTATGTAGAAGCCTTCAGAAACTGCAAATGTAATGGAAGGTAAGAGGATTACAGCTAAGGGAAGGTTAGTAGATTTCAGAGTTTCTCATAAATTTCTATTTCCCTCTCTCCCTCCCTCCCTCCCTTCCTTCCTTCTTTTCTTCCTTCCTTCCTTCCTGACTTCCCTCCTTCCTCCCTCCCTCCCTTCTTTCTTCTTTCTTTCTTTCTTTCTTTTCCTTCCTTCCTTCCTTCCTTCCTTCCTTCCTTCCTTCCTTCCTTCCTTCCTTCCTTCCTTCCTTCCTTCCTTCCTTCCTTCCTTCCTTCCTTCCTTCCTTCCTTCCTTCCTTCCTTCCTTCCTTTCAAATACTGGATTTAAAAGAAACAGTTGAGCTTGACCATTCTCTCAACTAGTGGTGGTTCTGCAGACATTGGGAAGGGCAGCCTACAGGGTATGCAATCACCTCTGACATTTCTTGAGCACTTGTCTTGTGCATTACTAAGCAGTTTACTTGCATTGTTCTCATTTAATGCCTGTATAGGTTCTTTATTTACATTTTACAATTGAGAAAAATAGAATTTTCTAGATTAGGTAACTTGGCTAGGGTTAGTTATAGTATGTGTAAGTACTTGATAAACAAATAAATGGTTTACTAATTAATGACCATCTAAATTTTGTCTTTCCTCCATCTGCACATTGGCCCAACTGACTGTATATTAACAAGATTTAATGACTGATCAGTTTTTTTTTTAATGTTTTTTATTTATTTCTAGGAGAGAGAGAGAGACAGCGTGAGCAGGGGAGGGTCAGAGAGAGAGGAGTCACAGACTGAAACAGGCTCCAGGCTCTGAGCTGGCAGTCAGCACAGAGCCCGACGCGGGGCTCGAACCCACGAACCGCGAGATCATGACCTAAGCGAAAGTCGGACGCTTAACCAACTAAGCCACCCAGGCACCCCATGACTGATCAGTTTTAATTTGAATAGGTAACCTAAGATAACCTAAGAGGATCAGTTTAAAAATACTAGAACTAAGGAACTAATAGACTTCATCTCAGTTGTTTATTGTAAATAAGTATTAAACTCGATAGATTTTCTATATACCAAAAAGGAACAGACTACACTGTGTAAAACACATTATTCACAATAGCAATAAAAATATTAAATACTTAAGACAAAAGTTAACGAGAAACACAAGAAAATAGTGTAATACTATATTGAGGGCTATAAAAATGTATAATAAATAGAGAGCTTTACTCTTATTGGATTTAAAACTTCCTTTCGTAAGGATGGTGGCTCTCCTTGAATAACGGATACGTGTAATGCTTCAACACCCAGGAGCCCCCCTCCACACACATCCTCCCTCCTCACGGCCTCCTTGGGCTTAGGTACCACACGTGAGGCCGGACCCCCCACAGGTGTGTCCCCTGGCAGCCTGGCCTTTGATGCCCCCCTATGAAGCAGGGCTCCCTCCTTACCTCCCGTGGGCTCCCACAGTCTACCTCGAGCTGCCGACAGACCTTCTTTCCACCAGCATGGCCTCTGACTGTGCTGGTCACTCCTTCACATGGTCACACGCTCATCACCCCTGATACCCCGTGCCAGGCCGTCCCTGGTCATTGACATGCTCCTCACTCCTCCACATTCTAATTCTCCACCCCCGGCAGCCTCCTACACACGCACCTTCTGCTTCTTTTGGGCTCCGAAGCTCTGGATCATATCCTGTCTGTGTGCCCTTCTTGCTCAGCACAGACACTCAACTTTGCTCTGCTCTTCCTAAAGATTCAAGGAATGAACCTTCAAGAACAGAAGGGAAGAAATGAGGGAAGAGGCCACAATATGTATTGTGGTTAAAATGACCCAAAAAAGACCCTAATTCTTACTTTAAAAAGACACACATAACAAATGTCCAGAAGGCTATAAACAAAATATTAACATTGATGATCTGAGTGATGAAATTATAGGTGAATCTGGTTCTGTTGTTCATACTCTAGTATAACTTCTGAATTTTTAATGATATACTTTTTAGGCTATAATGAACCATTACTAAAAGCATTTTTATTTGGATGAAATCATCTGGGAAATATACTAGCCGTTATAAGATAAAATCCAAAGGAAAAGCAAAGCAATAAGATTATGCTTTTTTTTTTTTAACATAGGAATACATGGTCTTAGCTGCCAAGTATATATCTGCCTTTTACCGTTAAGGCAGCCTGCCTTCTTCCTTCTTTCTCTCTCTGTCCCCCTCCTCTCCCACCTCCTTTTTCTTCTCGCCCATCTTGTCCTCCTCCTCTTCCTCCCTCAGTATTTAGCAAATGCAATGGAGGAAAAATACCAGTTGGCCCTACACAGAATAGAAAGTGTGCTGTTCATAACACTTAAAAATTGAGATGAAGAGGGGCACCTGGTGGCTCAGTCGGTTGAGCGTCTAACTCTTGGTTTCAGCTCAGGTCATGACCTCATGGTTCCTGAGATTGAGCCCCAAGTCAGGCTCTGTGCAGACAGCACGGAGCCTGCCTGTGATTCTCTCTCTCTCCCTTTGGCTCTGCGCAACCACCCCCGCCATAAGTAAATACACTTAAAAAAGATTGAGATGAGGAACTTTGAACCATAAATGACATGCCGCACATTGCTTTCCATCTGAGCTCCAACATCAGTGGTATTTCTTGTGCAGTCAAACCAGTTCTTGGAGAGCAGGATGGGCCAGTTTTGGGTATTTAAAATAGTCACCAGCACCATGTGAGTCTGAAGATATATTTTCTTTCTAAGTTATAAGATTTCATTTTCTATCAATCCTCTACTGGCTTGAACCTTATGATTTAACAGAATATTTTAGTGACTTTTTGTATGCTATAAAGACATGGGTGATAGGGAGTCTAAAAATTAATTATACCTAAGTCTGTTATCAAGGTAGGTGTGGAAGGGTGGTGCTTTTGTGTAAAATCTCAGTTTATCTTTGTGAGAAGGCATGTTTTCCTTCTCTTCCTCATTTGTCCTTTCCACTCGAGCAGTTATGAAGCCCTAGAAATTTTGTCCCTACTGTCCCTCTGCATTTGTAACTCTCCTTCATTCCCTTCATTAAAGCTCTGTTTAACCCTCATGACTTCCTTCCTGGACCACTGTAGCAATGCAGTGTTCTCTCCTGTCTTTCTTTACTTAAATAAATCTGCTACCAGGGTAATCCTCTTGAAGTGAAATTCTCTCTGTGGGTTTATAAACATGAACAACAAAGTCCCCAGCCTTCAGCACCATCGCTTTGTCTAACAAACTGAGAACAGATTTCTTTCCTTTTTTAAAAAAAATTATTTATTTATTTTGAGGGAGAGAAGGGGCAGAGTGAGAGGGAGAGAAAGAGAATCTCAAGCAGGTTCCATGCTGTCAGCACAGAGCCCGATTCAGGGCTCAATCACATGAACCGTGAGATCATAACCTGAGCTGAAACCAAGAGTCAGACGCTTACCTGACTGAGGCACGCAGGCGCGCGTGTGCACAGATTTCTTCCTGTAACGTTCATGGTCTCTGGAGCACAGCCCGACCTTACCTTTCTTACTGCCTTGCCCGCCGGCACCCACACAGCTCACGGGACAGCAGATTCAACAGTTAGGCCTTGCCTTGCTCAGGCTGTAACTTACCTTCTTTTTTTTTTTTTTCTTCTTCTTTTTATTTTTTATTTTTATTTTATATTTTTACAAATAGTTTATTGTCAAATTAGTTTCCACATAACACTCAGTGCTCATCCCCAGAAGTGCCCTCCTCCATGCCCATCCCTCCTCCCCCCACATCCCTCAGTCCTCAGTTTTTGTCAGCATTCAAGAGTCTCTCATGGTTTGCCTCTCTCCCTTTTCCCCACCATTTCCCCACTTCTTCTCCCCCTTGGTCCTCTGTCAAGTTCCTCCTAATCCTCCTATATGTGCAAATATATGATATTTGTCCTTCTCTGCCTGACTTATTTCGTTCAGCATAACGCCCTCAAGGTCCATCCATGTTGCTACACATGGCCAGATTTCATTGTTTCTCATTGCCATGTAGTATTCATGGTATAGATAAACCACATCTTCTTGATCCATTCATCTGTTGATGGACACTTAGGCTCTTTCCATGTTTTAGCTATTGTGGAGAGTGCTGCTATGAACATTGGGGTACATGTGCTCCTATGCATCAGCATTTCTGTATCCCTTGGATAAATTCCTAGCAGTGCTATTGAGGTTCCTCAGGAAACTAACAATAGAACTCCCCTATGTAACTTACCTTCTGTGTCTCTATCTGGTTCTTTTTCTTTTCCTCTCCAGTTTCCGTCACTGCCACCTGTCGGCATCTTTCCCGTTATTCAACATGTTTTGTTCCAGTTTCTCCATAAAAGCTATTCTTAACTCCCCTGTCTAGAGCTAAGCTTATTCCCCTTTGACCACTCACGCTTTTCTGTGGTCTTTGTTTGATCATAGTTTATCTCATTCTACATCCTCGCCTTATTTCTCCGCTTAGACTTTGAGGGACAATGACTATGAAGGGCCAATCACAAAGACATTGATAAAAAACTACTGTCTAGGATGAAGAAGGTAGATAGCGAAGCCTGCTTTGTGACGGTGAGACCACATCTCTTTTTGCCTGGGCATGGATGCTGTTCATAGAAAAACATACTCCCGGTGAAAGGTGTTCAGAAGTGAGCACCCACAGGAGTGAAGTGATCTAACCCCAACTGACTTGAATGGTGATTGCAAACATTGGAACTATTTAGTCAAAGAGGAGAAATCTGAAGGAGAACGTAAGAATCTTTTGACATTTGAAGGTGATAATGAACTTCTTTTACAGGGATAGGGTTATAACTAATATGTGGCAGCTGCAAGAGACAGATTTTTGCCCTACTCTAAAGGATAACTATTTTACAGTGAGTACTCTTTTAAAACCTTAGGGGTCACGTTTGATTTTTCTATGTTGTTCACTCCCATTACACACAATAGCAGGTTCTACTGGCTCCATTTCCAAAGTATGTCTTTTTTCTTTTCCTTGCATGACACCCTGGTCCACATTCACCATCATGTGACATGGACTACAGAAGCATGTTCCTGCTGAATCCCTCACCCCCGTCTGGCTGCCATCCATTCCCGACACAGCAGTTAGAACGATCGTAAAATGCACATCAAATCATCTCACTTACCTACTTTCCACTGCGCTTGAAATTCGTATTCCTTACCATGGCTTAGAAAGCCCTTTATCACCTGAGCCTCCTCTCCTTTATCTACCTTTCCTTCCTTCCTCACCCACCTCTGCTGCTCCGCCCACACTGCCTTCCTCCTGTTTCTAATCTACACCAGAGTTTTTCTCATCTCGGCATTTGGATATGCCGTTTCTTCTATCTGGATCCTCTCCCTGGGCCTCCTCCCCTCTGGCCCGATTGTCACATGCTCAGAATGTAAGTGCTCCGTGAAATGTTCCAGAACATCCCACAGACAGTGTCCCATCTGCTTCCTGCTCCTTATCCTATCTTACTGTTTTATTTGCCTCTTAGCACTTATCCCTATTTGAAAGCATCTTGTCTGTTTATTTTTCCTTCTTGTTGTGTCCTTCTCCTGTCAACTATGAGAGCAGGGTCTTTGCCTTATTCCCTGACTGGGAGGGCCTGAAAGTGTCTGGATGAGCAGGTAATGAGTGTTTGTTGACTGACAATAATCCACGGGCTTGGAATTTTGCAGATAGTGAAATTTGGGCTTAGAAAGGTTAAATAACTTGTCCAATTAATAAGTTGTTGAGTTCGGTTTAAAATTTCTGTTTTCTCCGAGATGAAGTTTATGCTGTCCTGTAACCCAGAAGTCCTATCTTAGGAAGCCCTAAAAAATAAACCGGAACTTGGCAGTTTGGCTTGTTAAGTAGGGATTTACCTAAAGCTTTACAAGTCAGGTGCAAAATCATTTCTGTGCTTCAACTACTCTCTCAGAACACAAAGAGGTGCTACAATTTAACACAGTTCAGATATGTAAGAATTTGTAATATTGGGGAGAGCAAAGAGGATGATATTTAAGAAAAAGTCAAGAGAACACTGTTTTTATAAAGCAAATGTTCAGTGCATTTACAAATTGATAAACATATTCCTGTAAATGCAAATATTCATTACAGATCTTCCTTGACTTATGATGGGGTTACATCTTATAAACACCTCCTAACTTCCTAACTTGAAAATATCATACATCAAAAATGCACTTAATACAACCTAACCTACCCAACGTCCTAACTTAGCCTAGGCTGCCTTAAATGTGCACCAGAACACGTACATTTTGGGCAAAATCATCTCACACAAAGCTCTTACTCATTAATAAAGTGCCAAATATCTCCTGTAATTTATCAAATATCATACTGAAAGTGAAAAACAGAATGGTTGTCCGGGTGCAAAACCCTCACGATCGCGTGGCTGGCTGGGAGCTGTGGCTCGCTGTCACTGCCCAGCATTGTGAGACAGGATTTTAGTGCATATCACTAGCCTGGGAAAAGGAAAAGATCCAAGTTCAAAATTCGAAGTACGGTTTTCTACTGAATGTGTACCGCTTTTGCACCATCGTAAAGTCAAAAAATTATAAAGTCAAACCACCATAGCTCAGGGACCTTCAGCATAGTTACATTTACATAACACTTTACAATGTGAAATGTGCTCTCAAGTGTATCAACTCATTTATTACCAAAAACTCTTTGTAAGAAATTTATTACCAAAAATTCTCTTCATTATTTATACATTAGATACAAAAAGTAGTAAAAGGCAAAAGCACTTCCTTAATTAGTGCTTACACTGCTGAGAGCAGTGAGTATTTATTGAGTATTAGATGGTATGGTTAACCTTACCATACGGGCATGATTCTTACCCCATCTCATAATGGGGATCTGAGGTCAGTAAGGGGAGGCAGCTTGCCCAAGGTCACATAGGTACATGGGGACAGAGCCAGGAGCTTCGTGCCAACATGCGACCAGGCATTTGCGATGCTCTACTATCACAAATCAGTTTCAACAAGCATTATTTGTTTTATGCCTCTAAGACACAAAATATAGATCGAAATGGTAATTTAAGTTGTACATGAAACAAATGCATACCGTTTTCACATAACTTAAAAAGAATGTAAGGAGATCATGAATTAAGTTAGTAAGGTTTTAGGGGAAGTCCTTACAGAAAAAGAATGCTTCCTGTCATATGTTTGTCTCTTTTTCCTTGATGAACGCTCCAGAAAAGTGCTATAGTTTTACCAGTTACTATTGAATATGTTGAGGCCACAATCAGTTGTGGATTCCTTCTGTCACCTTCAGTCTTGCTGATAGAACTTCATAAGCATTTAAAGTTGAAGCTGTGCTCAGCTGTGAATGTACCATGTATATATCATGTTACGTTTATCTGAATAAACTTCCTAAGCTTTTAAAAGCTGAGGTGCTTTTGAATGATTTGTATCTGCAGAAATTGCTGATAGTTACCTCCATTGCTACACTTTCTCCTAAGTTATGCGGAATTTAAAATTGATAGGAAGATACAGGGTCTTAAATGGTAATAAATGCAAATTCCCAGGCAATGTCATAGGCAGGGGCAGGGGGCTTCCTGGAATGTAAGGTGTAACTACCGCTATCATCCTCTCCTCAGTGAGGTCAGTTGAGGCTGATTTAGGAACAAGTATGGATGGGGATCTCTGCAATAAATGCACACCATGGTGTTCCCTGAGATTTGAGAAACGTTAGGGCCATTAAGACCATGAAAAGTTTTTTTTTTTTAACTTAAAAATTTTATTTTATTTTTGAGAGAGACAGAGCATCAGTGGGAAAAAGGCAGAGAGAGAGAAAGAGGGAGACAGAGAATCCAATGCAGGTTCCAGTTTTTGAGCTGCCAGCGCAGAGCCCGACACAGGGCTCGAACTGACAAACCATGAGATCATGACCTGAGCCAGTCAGACACTTAAGTGACTGAGCAGCCCAGGCAGTAAAGTTTTACTTGCTCTTGGTCAGTGCCTGTTCCTCAGTTTACTCTTTTACATAAACACAATAGCACATGTTAGAAGTACTTTGAGAAAAAGCATCCAAAAATTACTTCCATATTATTTCACTTAAAAAAGAATTTTGTTCCATGTGTTTCATAATCTTCAAATGATTTGGGGGGATTAATGTTGGGTACTTTGTTGGCAACAGAATCTTTTTTCCAAATGGAAATTCTGTAAAATATCTTCTACAAATGGTTTGAATAATGAACATCAATCTTCAAGCCAATTTTGTCCCCAAAACTTGAACATGCAGAAAATAGTAACCCTTTAAGAAGACAAACTCAGTCTCTGTTAAACAAACAAATCCATTTTAATTTACCTAGGGTGTTGTAGTTGATTGTATGATGAGTTTGACATAATGCACTCCTGTAATTCTGGTTTTTAAAAATGTCATTATTACTTTTAAGTAATTAAATCTGAATAAGTTACAAGATGGGGCAAAACATTAAAAAATTTTTCACATATTCTTTGATTCATTGGATTTATAGTGACCTTTCATTATCTGCAACATATTATGTTAGTTGTTTGGTAAAGCAATCTGTCAAAATGTACTTCCTGTCCTCAATGAGTTTTTAGTACATTGAGAGTAAACATAACGTGTACAGAGATCACAAAGCAGAATAAGTATCTTAACTAGCAGTGCTAAGTACCCTATCTGTTACACAATTTTAGAGCCTGAGATAGATAGTGTCTAGAGCCTTGGTAGGTACTCAATGAATGCATGAATAAAATAAATGGATACATGTAAATGAATGAATATCCTACTCTTGTCATTGGCTGCATAATACCTTATTATGTGCCTATATTCTAATTCATTTAAGCCTGTTACTAGATATTTATTTTATTTCAAATTATTTTGCATTTGAGGAAGAATGAGGTAAATACCCAGGAGTAGAATTTCTGGGTTATTTATTTATTCCTTTATTTAGTTTCATATTTTTATTTAAATCCAGTTAGTTAACATACAGTGTAATATTAGTTTCAGGTGTACAGGGTAGTGAGTGATTCAACACTTGCATACAACACCTGTGCTCAGCACATGTGCCCTCCTAGCCCATCACCTATCTAGCCCATCCCCCTACCCACCTCCCCTCCAGGGAATCTTCAGTTTTTTCTGGGTATTTTAATTTTGACAGACACTGTCCTCTGAAGAGATTGTTTAATTTCATGTTACCAGTGATGTAGGAGAGCATCTTCCGCCTCGATAACATGTTGTCACCAAATTCTTAGATCTTTGCCAATCTTAAAATGTCATTATAGATAATCACAAATACTGTTATAGAAAATATCATTATAAATAAAAATATTGTTATATATGTGTTTCTGTTTTTATGAATGAAGAAAAAATCTGTCCATAGGATGGAGCCCTTGGTATTTCCTTTTCTGTGGACTCCCTGCTTGCATTTTGCCTACTTTCTCTAAAGTTTTTTTTTAATCTTAATACTTTCTCCATGATTATAACTATTTATTTAGTCAGGAAATATGTTCTTTGCCTATAGGTAACAATTTTTTTTAAGTTTTAATTTTTCATTAGAATTTTTATTTAATTTTTTTGGCATGTAGAAATTTAGTTTCTTTTAGGCTTTTTAGCTTTCCTTTCATCTTCATAATGGCCTTGATCAGACTGAGATTTGTTTTTAAATTCCCATTGAGAATTTTCATGGTTTTGGTTTTTCTGTCTGTTTGTGTTCTTGGTGTGGCTGTTTACAATTTCAAGCTGTCTGGAATATATTATGTTATAAGGTAGAAGGTATGGAGCCAACTTTATTTTTTCCAGATGACCAGTCAGGTGTGCCAATACTAGTAATTGTATAACCCATAAAATTATAAAATTATTCAATTTGGGCATTAATTGAGTGTATGTTGAGTGCCAAACAGGAAAGATGCATTTTGTATCTTTAATGTTCTTCACATTTAACAGTCAATAGGGACTTCCTCTGGATATTGTGACATGATACAGAAAAGACACCACACTGCCCACCCCATCACCCCTTCCTTGTGCGCCCACTGTTCTGGTTCTTGTGGGCCCACACAGTCGGGCTAGACAACCAACCAAGTGTTCTAATTAGTGCCGATACTTTCTGTTGCCTTTCTCCCAACCTGTCAGTTTAACTCTCTAAGCACTTTTTTTATGGCACCTATCACTGCAGTATGTATGTTCTCAGAGATTCTGTTCTGGCAGACACCATCAGTGATTTTTGTCTAATTAAAAATTTTCACACAATAGGCAATATTTAATGAATAATAATTAGAAGTAGATTTTGATTATATCTTAGGATCACTGCAAAAACTAGTCATATCCAGAGAAGTTTCAGAATTTATAAGCCTAATTAGTAGGTTTGCCAAATCATCAAAATACCTGTGAATCAAGCAAGGTAGCTCATTTTAGAGAACTAGCTATCACTAGGCAGAGCTCTACAAAAGATAAATGCATTAATAACAACCCATTTTTTCTACCATTCGTTGTTTTTTTTTTAAGAACTCCATATACTTAGTCTCTGACAAAGTGTCCTTAACAAGGTATTATCCTAATTGCATTCTAATTTCGAAGAGAAATAGGAGGAATTCTTTTTTAAATGTTTTAAACTTTAATGTGACTCATTCCATCAAAGCGCACAGTTGGAGTTAATGCTGCAGGCCAGAAGAGTGACTGGCTATAGTAAATTCATTAGTTCTTTCTTAATGAGAGAGAGGGGGGCAGGGAACAGCCAGTAATCCAAAATACAGCCTAGTTCACATTTCAGTATACTGTACTATTTATACCAGAATTTTCCTAATTTAGTAAAAATAAAAGAAGTATGGATTGTATTTTTGGTTGCCCTCTAGTTATTAATGTTTTTGTGAGATCAGGAATTAAGTCTTTTCTTTTCCCAGTCACAATTTTCTTTTCTGCTTTAATTTTTAAACAATATGTGGAAAGCTAATTAGCATTGTCAGCTTTGCTTTTGAATTACTATTTATAATATTTTGACAGTGCAGAGAATCTATTTCAGGCCATATCTTTAAAGGGATTCATCTTTTTATAATTGCCTGAAAAATTTTTATCATCTCCACAGCTGACTTATTTTAACTCAAATTCTCTTTTCCCCAATTGCATAGTTAATTTTCTTTTATTACTTAGAAATTGTGACTTAGCCCTTGGCTAGAGTTTACCTTAGGCATGACTAAGTAGAGTATTTTAGTCAGTTCATTTATAATGTACAATTTGTGCTAAGACAGGAGACTAGAAAATACCAACGAAAGTAGTACAATTTGGGGAAAGCAAGCAAACAAACAAAAACCCCTTTTGGCAAAGTCTGGGATAGTGAATTCTCCCCAAGTTGGTGTGGCCATGCTGTTGGCCGCAGCGTGATAGTGGCAGCAACATCTGGGGTGAGTGCGATTCTTCTGAGATCGCTAATTAGAAGCCTGCACTTCTGAGACTAATAGAGTGCTGCCGTTGGGCTGCATCTCAGCTGGTGTCATTAGACAAATATTCATTGAGGGATGCCTGGATGGCACAAGTCGGTTAAGCATCCGACTTGGGCTCAGGTCATGATCTCATGGTTCGCGGGTTTGAGCCCTGCCTGGGGCTCTATGTTGATGGCTCCGAGCCTGGAGCCTGCTTCTGATTCTGTGTCTCCCTCTCTCTCTCTCTCCGTCCCCTGCTTTCACTCTGTGTCTGTCACTCTCTCTTAAAAATAAATAAACATTAAAAGAATTTTAAAGAAAGAAAAATATTCATTGAGGGGCGCCTGGGTGGCCTAGTAAGGTTGAGCGTCCGACTTTAGCTCAGGTTGTGATCTAGTGATTCACAAGTTCAAGCCCTGCGTCGGGCTCTGTGCTGACAGCTCAGAGCCTGGAGCCTCTTTGGATTCTGTGTCTCCCTCTCTTTCTGCCCTTCCCTGGCTTGTGCTCACTCTGTGTTTCTTTCTCTCTCTCTCTCTCAAAAATAAATAAATAAACATTAACAAAAAAAGAAAGATATTCATTGAGTACTTCTTTGTGTACATTCTATTCATAGCAACAACACTTCCTTGATGGTCGGTTGTACCTAATGTACCTGATTCCTAAAGGGGAGATACATCCCAATCCCCTCCTCTATTTTTTTAAATGTTAGTGTAAACTTGGCTACGCTATATTTTGAGGAACATTGAAATTTACAAATTTTTATTGTTTTGCTGCTTAGAAAAGAGCATAGAACAGTATTGTGTTCTGTTTGACTTTCGAATGTTTAGAGTAAGCCCAGCTTAACGTGTGAAGGAGCCAGAAAAGGAAGAGTCTCACCAGGACTTACTCATGGTGCAGGACTGAGTATTTATACAAATATGTGCAGCTTGGCGGTGTCGAGGCCGTCTGTCCTTCAGATGGAACAGGAATGAGGTTGCAATGCTGTGTGTGATGGACATAAACAGAGACATTGTATGGGTTGGAAAAAGGATGTTTATAATGAATATTGGGAAAACATTTGCTAGGGAAATCTGGGCAGTGATACAATTAATTGTTTAGGGTTGCCTGAGAGCTTTATTATGTCTTTAAACTTCAGCTAGAGCTCTTGTTTAAATTGGTAACTTTTTGTATTGGTAGCTAAAATTACCTGTTTTCAAAGAAGTTTAAAGTATCTTTCAACTTCAGAGAATTTTCACCAGCATAATTAGTACTATTGTTGCTTTCATTATATGAGGGAAGCCAGGTTCTCTCTCTCTCTCTTTTTAATTCTTTCTTTCCTACTTCCATTCATTGAAAAAAGTCTTCCAGGGACTATCACAATAACTTTATTTTTAAAAAGTTTTTGATATTTATTTATTTTTGAGAGAGACAGAGAGAGACAGAGCACAAGTGTGTGTGTGGGGGAGAGGGTGGGTCCAGAGAGAGGGAGATGAAGAATCTGAAGTAGGTTCCAGGCTCTGAACTGTCAGCACAAAGCCTGATGTGGGGTTCGAACCCACAAACTGTGAGATCATGATGTGAGCTGAAGTCAAACGTTCAATTTACTGAACCACCCAGGTGCCCCAATCACATTAACTTTAAATAATATCCTTATGTCTCTGTATCTTGATTTCACAGCTATAAATAATGTCCATATTCCACACTGAAAAATGAGGATCTTAACACATTGACTTTGTTTTTATCTTTTCTCTCCCACTCTGTGTTCTAACTATTGCTGAGTAGATTATTGCTTTTACGTTGTTATGACTTATGGAATTTATATTCTATCTGGAAATACAATGAAATAATTATAAGATGATAGAATTTAAAAATCAGTGATCAGACCTTACAATACTATAAAATGTAAATAATTGTTTTCACTCTATAACCATTAGAGACTAAGAGGTAGTGTGATGATATTGAAATTTTTCCAACTGGAAGAAAATTTTCCAACCATTAATGTCTAATGTATCTTCCTTCATTTGTGTCTTGCTTTATTTTCTTCTCAGTTGCCATGATTTCTCATATTCACATTGACATTTTCTTGGATTCCTGTCTTTTGTTTTAGTGATTTTTCATAGCTGGTTTCAAGAAAAATTTCTGAGACTTACATGTTCTGAAAATTTTTTTTTTTTTTAATTCGGGTATCACTTTTGATTTTCAGTCTCGATGGGTGTAAACTCCTAGTTTCAAAATTGGTTGTCCATTAGCTCTTAAAGGTATTATTGTACTGATTCTAGCATTCAGTATTGATGGTGACAAGTTTGGTGCCCATTCTTTTCTGTAGGAATCCTCTTTTTTCTCTGGAAGTTCTTGCCATTTTCTCATGGCTGTTGGCATTTATATTCATTTTTAGGGCCACCATAACAAATATCCAGAACTAGATGGCTTACAACAATAGAAATGTACTATTTCACTGTTTTGGAGACTAAAGGTCAAATCAAGGTGTCAGTGACACTATATTCTCTGAAACTCCGTGCCTTTCTCTTAGCTTCTAGTGTTCGTTGGCAGTTCTTGGAATTCCTTGACTTTAAGCTGTGTACATTCAATCTCTGCCTTCATCTTCACGTGGTGTTCTTCCCTCTGTGTGTTTGTCTCTATTTCCCTTACCCCTTTCTTATAAGGATACCAGTTGTATTGGATAAGGGCCCACCCTAATATAGTATGATCTCACCTTAACTTGATTACATTTGCAAAGTCCCTACTTCCAAATAAGGTAACATTCACAGGTACCTATGATTTAGACTTGAACATTCTTAGGAGGCACAATTCAACCCATGATAGCATTGTCAGTTTTTTACCAGAACATGGTCAATATGCTCATTTAATCCTTTTAACACACAGTGGGCCCTTTCAGTTTTAAGACATAGGTCTTTCTTCAGATCAGGTATTATTGTCATCTATTATTGCTTCCCTTCCATTGTCTCTGATATTTTTTTCTGAAACTTATAAATTTTAGATATTTCACTTCCTGGAAGACTCTTTCTGTTTCATACTCTCTATTTTGGTCTCCCTTTTCATCTTTTATGCTTTATGTTCTAGAAGATTGTTTGATTTTCCCAGATTATGAACTTGGTCTTTATTCTTATCCTTTTCTTTTTCAGACAGTTTGAAATGTTTATATGTGCAACTATATTGTAATTTCCAAGATTTCTTTCTTTTTCTGATTTGCTAATTTCTGGGGGTGTAGTATATGCTCACATTTTCTGAGGATGATAATTAGAATTATTTCAATATTTTTTGTACTTCCCTAAATCATTTGTTTTCACTGAGTCCATTTATCCTTAATGCTTGTAGTTTTCCCTATGATTCTCGGTGGTGTGTTCATGGTTATAATGTTCTTTAATGACTGCATGGGATCTAGTGCAGTTTTGAGGGCATTTCTCTACAAGCATTTCTTGTATAAATGACAGGTCTGACCCAGAGTTCTGGGTGAAGGGCTGAATAAATGATATATAGGCTTTCCTTTGGAGTGTGTGTGTGTGTGTGTGTGTGTGTGTGTGTGTGTGTGTGTGAAGCAGATGACCAGCTGAGAATACTAACAAGTGTTAAAATAGGAGAGCTTTGATCAGGGATTAGATAGAGTCTTTTGTATATTTTCTCTTTTTGTTGGAGCTGCCTCTTCTTTCTCACCTATTTGACTCCTTATTTGATGAAGATCTTTGGAGTTACTTCAAGCCCTGTTCTGCTTCTCTGTCAAGTCCTGACACCTTCATTTGGCATTTTCTCCAGACAGATATTTCACTTTCATGAGACATTTCTCCAGTTCCCTAACTTTGTCCTCTGGTTAAAATTGCTGCTGCTAACTGCCCTGCTTATGCTAGTGAGAGGGAGGAGGACCTTAGCTTCCCAGTGGTTCACATGCTATTCTTTAATGAGGTGCCCAGATCACTCTCCTGTACCCTGTTACCACTCTTGGTGTTTATTCACTATGTTCTGAGGAAGACCTGTTCTAACTCTTATCTCTTGTAGAGCAATGTATATCTTCTCCCTTTTCTAAGGGATCAATCCTGTCTTTATTCTGCTTGTAAAAATGCCTCAACATTTCTGTTTTCCTTATGGCAACTATTCTCACTTTTTAGTACTGTGACGTGAGTCTGATAAAATACACATTTAGTAAATTTTGGGAAGAAGGACATGTACTACGTGCTCTCTTCAAATGCATATTTTTAAATACTCTTCAAGTTTTTATTTCTTCCTTCAGATGTTTCACTACATGGAATTCTGCATGTGTGCGCATGTGTGTGCATACGCACATGTACATCAATTATACTAATGAGTGGACTGGCAGGATTTTATCATGTTTTCTGTCTCCTTTCTTATTTTCCTTGGCACTTGGGAAAGTACAAATTTGCATGGTTGTTACATACTGTTTTTCTATATTGATGCTGTGTGAAGTTCATTTCAAACATTAATCATTAAGAAATCAGTAAGTTCTTAAATGTTTAATGAGCCCAGCTTAATAACTAGTCATAAGAATTGAAATATTTTCAGGTTAAATGCTTTTGTAGTTATAGAAAACAATTTAATGGCAGAGTATAAAGATTTTATTTTTTCCTCTTAGTTTTATTGAAATATAATTGATATATAACATTGTACTGATTTAGGGTATACAACATAACTTACTATATGCATATATTGCAAACTGATTACCACAATAATTTGGTTAACATGCATCACCTCACATAGTTAGAATGTTTTTCTTTTATGAGAACTTTTAATATTTATTCTCTTAGCAAATTTAAATATATGATACGGTATTGTTAACTATAGTCACCATACTATTCATCACATCACAGAACTTATATTTTTTTCTTTTTTATTCTATGCTTATAAGACTATTTCAGTAATGTGTAAGAAAGTTTAGTCAAATTAAGAGAAAAATATTTTAAATCTTTTTCAGCAAAGAATCGTGGGATTGCCATTCCAGTGGATTTGGACAGCCAAGTGAATACTCTTTTCCTGAAGAGCCATTCTAATATGGTGCAGAGGGCAGCCATGGGTTGGAGACTGTCTGCTCGCTCTGGACCACGTTATAAGGAAGCTCTTGGAGGACCTGCTTGGGATTATAGAAACATTATTGAAAAGTTACAGGTACAATAATAGCATGCAATGGCTTACTATTTTCTAACTTATAATTTTTAATATATGTAGTAACACAAATAAAATATGGTTAAAACATCAAATCCTAGTTGGGGACCAGGCTTTACTTTACAATTCCCTACCAATACTCAATACTACTCTCTTTAAAATTTTTATTAACGTTTATTTATTTATTAATTAATATCATTTATTGTTAGGTTGGCTAACATACAGTGTATACAGTATGCTTTGGTTTTATGGATATGTTTATTTATTTTTCAGAGAGAAAGAGAGACAGAGCATGAGCAGGGGAGGGGAGACACAGAATGTGAAGCAGGCTGTAGACTCTGAGCTGTCAGCACAGAGCCTGACATGGGTCTCGAACTCACAAACCATGAGATCGTGACCCGGACCAAAGTCGGACACTTAACCAATTCAGCCACCCAAGTGCCCAATACTACTCTTTTTAAAAACATAGCTTCCACGTGCAAGTTGTTTTGTAGTGAGTTATTTTTAGTGAGTATGTATTACTTATTGTGTTTGATAGTATAGTATTGAGTCTTAATATCAAAACAATATCATAATAATAAAATTTGGAAAAATAAGTTACCATAAATTCTCATGTAATAAATTAAATATTCATAACCTTGCTTCAGTTTATCTCTTAGTATTCTCTCATAGTCCTTTTGGTGAAAATGGTGTAACCACCTTTAGCCCCAAATTATTGGGTAGTATCCCAATCCTATGTTTGGCCTGGACATTCTGGGACATCATATAAAGAGAGACACTGTATTCATTTACTCAGCCTAGCATCAAAAAAATACCACAGCCTGGTGATAAAAGCAACAGAAACATATTTTATTATAGCTCTGGAGCTAGAAGCTCAAGTTCAAGGCTTCCTTCTGAAGCCCCTCTCCTTGGCTTGCAGGCAACCAAGTGACCAACTTGGTCACTGTGTCCTCCTATGGTCATTTTTCTGTGCACATACATGTCTATACGCTAATCGTCTCTTATTATAAGGACACCAGTCATATTGGGTTAGAGCCTCCCCATATGAATTCATTTTACCTTTAAAGGCCCTATCTACAATAATAGTCACATTCTGAAGTACTTCAACATATGAGTTTTGTTAGGGAGACACAATTCAACCCATAACAGAAATCTTCCCACCCACATAATTGTAGACGATTTCATGGAGTCAATTAGGGTATGGTTTAAGGAAATTGTTTGGCTTGGAGAATAGTCAAGACATGAACTGGAATAAATATTGCAAGAGGTCACATGTAGAATAATTGGTGGAGGTCCAGAGTTTTAATAGCGAGTGTTACATATGGATAAAAAGACAAGTTAGACTCAGTATGAAAAGCTTCAAGGCTATAAGTCTTTAAAAATTTGGTGAAAATATCATTATAAGTAATTAAACAGTTAGTAGTTTGCAGGAAAGAATTATCAGGAAGAGACTAGAAGAGGACAGATTAGTTAAGAATCACTAAATATGGGGCACCTGGGTGGCTCAGTCGGTTGAGTGTCTGACTTCAGCTCAGGTCATGATCTCATGACTTGTGAGTTCGAGCCCCATGTCTGGCTCTGCTGACAGCTTGGAGCCTGGAGCCTGCTTCCGATTCTGTGTCTCCTTCATCTCTCTGTCTCTCCCTGCCTTGTGTTCTGTCTCTCAAAAATTAGTAATGTAAAAATAAAAAAATAAAATACTTAAAAAAAAAGAATCACTAAATATCTCACCCAGGTGGCGGTATGAATGAAATGAAGAAAAAGGGCTTGCATCCAATAGTGAAGTCAGGGTCAACATACCTGGTGGCTCTCGGATGGAGATAAGAGAGAGACAGTGAGAGGCATGTAAGAGGTATTGATGTTTGGAGACTAGGTGATATTATTAAAACTTTTTACTGCAGGAGGGAAGGAAAGAATAGAATAAAAGGAGGCTGGCCATGGTCATTGATAATATGCTGAATCACATTAACAGTCTATGAAATGGATGGCAAGTTAGGTCTATAACTGGGGATATTAGTTGGAGCAAGGACAGCAGATGGTGTTGCTAAAAGAGAGAATATAGTGATAGGAAAAACAAAGAACATCTTGTAAGAGGCCAGGGGTGGCAGAATGGCTAAGTAAGAGAGACAAAAGGCAGGGTCATAAAGGAGAAGAGTCAGGTTCATGAGAGCCAGATGAGAGAGAGATGGATAGAAGTATTAGCCAGCATAGAGAAGGTATGCCTTGGACTTCTTTTGGAACACTCCCTGGCATTCATTAAATAAATAATGTCTTTGGTGGAAACAACACCAGCTACTCTGTGCTGGGGTTAGAGCTGTGGGCACTGTGCTCTCAGGCAACACCTTTCCTCCCCCATTAGATGAATGCTTTAATGTTAGGTAATGAAACTATAAGGGGCACCTGGGTGGCTCAGTCAGCATTCGACTCTTGATCTTGGCTCAGGTCATGATATCAAGATGCATGAGATCAAGCCCCACATTCGGCTCTGCTCTTGACAATAAGGAGCCTGGTTGGGGTTCTCTCTCTCCCTTGCTCTCTGCCTGCCCCCCACCCCCCACCTTGTGCACATGCTCTCTGTCTCAAAATAAATAAACATTTAAAAATCTGCTATGAATAGAATAAAGCATGGTAACAACATGGTGAAGAAATTCTGGGAGAAAAATCTGATAGCAGGGAGCTCTATTCTGTTGAGGTGACATTTGAGTTGAGATTTGAATAATGAAGAGAAATAATCTATTCAGAGACTTGAGGACAGAGATTTTTATTGGGAGAGAATAGTACATGCAAAGGTACTTAGGAATGAATTAGGTGGGTTTGAGGAACCAACAGAAACCCTTTGGGGTAGAAGTTTAGTGAGCAAAGGAGGAGAAGATTGTGAAATTAGGAGCCCAGTAATGTAAAGACTTGCATGGTAAGGTATTTGGATTTTATTCTAAATGAGACGGCAAATCACTGGAGATTTTTCAGTAGAAGATGAGCATGACGTGATTTACTTTTTATTTTTATTGTTTAAAATTTTTAATGTTTTATTTATTTCTGGGAGAAAGAGAGAGAGTGTGAGCAGGGGAGAGTCAGAGAGAGAGGGAGACACAGAATCTGTAGCAGGCTGCAGGCTCTGAGCTGGCAGTCAGCACAGAGCCCGATGCGGGGCTTGAATCCACTAACTGAGATCATGGCCTGTGCTGACGTCAGACGCTTAACCGACTGAGCCACCCAGATGCCCCGACGTGATTTACTTTTTACTTTTTTATTTTTATTTTTATTTTGTTTTACAAATAGTTTATTGTCAAATTAGTTTCCGCATTACACTCAGTGCTCATCCCCACAAGTGTCCTCCTCCATGCCCATCCCCCCCTCCCCCCCACATCCATCAGTCCTCAGTTTTTGTCAGCATTCAAGAGTCTCTCATGGTTTGCCTCTCTCCCTTTCCCCCACCATTTCCCCCCTTCTTCTCCCCTTGTTCCTCTGTCAAGTTCCTCCTAATCCTCCTATACGTGCAAACATATGATATTTGTCCTTCTCTGCCTGACTTATTTCGCTCAGCATAACACCCTCAAGGTCCATCCATGTTGCTACACATGGCCAAATTTCATTGTTTCTCATTGCCATGTAGTATTCCATGGTATAGATAAACCACATCTTCTGGATCCATTCATCTGTTGATGGACACTTAGGCTCTTTCCATGTTTTAGCTATTGTGGAGAGTGCTGCTATGAACATTGGGGTACATGTGCTCCTGTGCATCAGCATTTCTGTATCCCTTGGGTAAATTCCTAGCAGTGCTATTGCTGGGTCATAGGGGAGTTCTATTGTTAGTTTCCTTAGGAACCTCCACACTGTTTTCCAGAGGGGCTGTACCCGTTTACATTCCCACCAACAGTGTAGGAGGGTGCCCGTTTCTCCACATCCTCGCCAGCATCTAGAGTTCTGTGATTTGCTCATTTTAGGCTTAGGCACTCTGACTGGCGTGAGGTGGTATCTCAGTGTGGTTTTGATTTGTATTTCCCTGATGAGGAGGGATGCTGAGCATCATTTCATGTGTCTGTTGGCCATCTGGATGTCCTCTTTGGAGAAGTGTCTGTTCATATCTTCTGCCCATTTCTTTACTGGATTGTTTGTTTTTCGGGTGTGTAGTTTGGTGAGTTCCTTATAGATTCTGGATATTAACCCTTTATCTGATATGTCATTTGCAACTATCTTTTCCCATTCCCGTGGTTTACTTTTTAAAAGGTCACTGGGTTTTGAGTGTAAATAGACTATAAGGTCCAGACATGGAAGCATTGAGCATTAATACAAGTGAGTCTCTTGCATTAATTCAGGCAAAGAATGATGGCAGCATGGCTTAAGGGGATAGTGATAGTAGTGAAGAGAAGTGGATGATATTTAGTTGTAAGACCAACAGGACTTGATATATGGGTGGATGAGTTGTGGGGTGTTGGAAAGATAGAGGCTATGATATGATTGAATCATTTGCCAAGATAGGGAGGAATGGGAGAATTGTAATCAAGAATTCTGTTGGGGGGGATTTTAGGTCTGAGATACCTATTTGCATATCCATGTGGGTTTGTCAAACAGGCAGCTGGATATGAGTCCAGAGTGGTTTGGAAAGATGCCCGTGCAAGAAATATAAATGTGGCATGCTCAAGTACATATAGGATATTAAACCCATGGACTTGAATGAGATCCCTCAAATGAAAGGGCCAGGAGCTACTGGGAGTTGGCGAAGGAATGGACAGGACATAGGTGGAAAACAGAGAAAACATGATGCCACAGAAGCCAAGAGCAGAAAGTGTTTGACAGAATAGAAGCAAGTGTGTGAAATGCTTTTGCAGTGGTTGGGTGAGATGGGGACAGCTAAGTAAGCACTGGATTTATTAATAGAGTGATGATTGCAGCTGACTGGTACTCCACAGCAATGATTACAAACATGTATCAGGAAGTCATAAGTGGCCAGTATGTGTTAGAGGAGGTTCTGTGAACTTATCTTAAATCCTCATGGCAAGCCCATATGATTGGGAATATAACTGTCCTGCCTTTTCACATGGGGGGACCACAAGTTAGATCACATAGTTGGCCCATGATCAAAATACACAATGAAGACAGAATTCACAGCATAGGAACCCGAGCACAATTTTTTTTAGTAAGTGAAATGAAGAGAGGTAACCTGAAAAATAGGCACCTTTAAGTGACATTTTATTAAATCTAGTCATAGTCTATAGGCAGATTTTCTTCTCACCTTGTATAATGTCTAGCTTATGACTTACATTATTTCCTTCCTGGTAGTGTCTTTGAAGTGTCGTCAGAATTTTCTCAGGAAGCTTATTAGAATACTTGAGGCACAAATGGTCACTTTTGCTAAAAAGGGAAGAAAGAGTTGCACAAGAGTTAACTCCCAAACCTAGAGATAAGAAATAAAGAGAGGTGGTCCCCCATCTGTGTCGCTGTAGCTGAAAGTAACAAAAAGCAATTGATAATCAGTTTTCTGCTTACCAAAATATGTCATGGTAATTACTCCCCAAACCATTATTACACTATATGTTAGTTAACTTGGATTTAAATAAAAATAAATAAATAAATAAATAAATGAAAAAATACTGCCTTTTGAAAGAAGACTTTTTTTGTCTTTTAACATAGTTATTTTAAAAACAGAAAAGGGATGCTTTAGTCATTAAAGAACGTTCAGTAAATTGTCGTTGCCCACAGACATTTTAGAAACATGTCAGTGAGAATGCTTTCAGCTATAATTAACACAATTTTAACTAAAAGTGGCTTAAACAATAAAAAAAAATACATCATTTCACATAGCAAGGAATCTGGAGTTGAAAGTCTTCCTGCATTGGTTAATTTAGTAGCTCGACAGATCAGGGCACTGACATTATTGGTCTGTTGGCTTTTAGCTTGAGGCTGGTCTCTAAAGGTCATATGAGGGACGCATCACACTTTAGGTTCCCATTTTCAAGCTGTCTTGAGAGCCATCAGTAGTTTCAAAAGAGCCCACCTCTCCTCCCCTAACACACACTACTGCCTGCTTAACAAACATCACTGGATACCCTGTTAGCCAGGACCCTGTCACATAATCATGCTTAGACTAATCACTGGGAGGGGAACTCGAGTGACCATGATTGGCTTATACTAATCAACTATGACCCTAAGCTGAGGGGCCTCATCTCCCTGAGGGTGTTACTGCCTAATTGAGAAACAACATGGGGATTGTTAGTGAGGAGAAGGATAAAGGAAAACTCTTGGTTAGATGACCAATAATGTCTATCAAAAAAATGTAATTTGAGGTGCACTTGGCTCAGTCAGTTGAGTGTCTGACTCTTGATTTGGGCTCTGGTCATGATCATGATCATTGGATCAAGCTCCATATCAGGCTCTGCACTGGGCGTGGAGCCTGCTTGAGATTCTCTCCCCTCTTCTCCCTTTGCCCTTACCCCTGCTTGAGTGCTCTTTATCTCTAGAAAAAAAAATTTTAAAAGGTAATTTGAAATAGTATAAAATGTCCAAATCTCTGTGAAGTGCTAATACTGCTTCAAATATCATACCAAGGAATTTCCTCATTGGAAGATATGGTTAGTTCCAGAAAACCAGAAACACATAGGGAGTCTTTTTTTTTTTAAATTCTTCCTCAAGAATAGTCTCATTTGCTGCATATCTACGATGTCTCTGTTAAAATCCTAGATATTATAGGGCTTATAACAGTGATTTTACTGACTTTTCATCTTGTGCATATATTCTTAGAAATCATATACCTACCCACCCTTCTCTTATCTTGTAAATGAAAAAGGTGGCCCAAGCAGTCAATATGCATATAGAAAACCAGACTGTACTTAAAGCACAGACTTTTGACGCCATGGGACTTTAGGGTACATCTCTGAAATTCCTATGTCTTATTTCTGGTTAGTATTCTTAGGCCTGTCGTATCTTAAAAGTATGAAATATGATTTAAATCTTCACATGGGCTCTCTTGTGCTTTATTTCTTAGGATGTAGTGGCCTCGTTGGAGCAACAGTTCAGTCCGATGATGCAGGCTGAATTCTCAGTGTTGGTTGATGTGTTGTACAGTCCAGAACTACTATTCCCTGAAGGGAGTGATGCAAGAATAAGATGTGGTGCTTTCATGTCCAAGTAAGTGGGTACAATCTGAGATTCTGCTTGTGTCACCAAACCAAGATGGCCTCTAACACACTTCTGCTTTTTACTCTGTGGGAACATAATGCCAGTCCACAGAGTATATGAAAAGTCTAAATTCCATGTTAAAATATACTTCCAAAATAATTAACTTGATTCAATTGAAATTTTATTTTGCTGACAGTCAAGTTATATGTTGCTAAAATTAACTAAAAATGAAATGTGTCATTATTGGGCACAACATGTCACATGCAATAATATTTTGATTCTCATTCCTCGCTATAACTATAAGGTGTGACCTTCAAAAAGATTCCTGTTTACAGTCATTTATTTTTTTTTAACAGAGAAGAAGGAGCAGGAACTAGTATTTACTGAGACCTTACTGTGTGTGTTGTCCTCCGTGTGCTTACCTCCTATATCTATCTGCACAAACACTCTGAGAGATTGCCGGCTCAGCCTCATTTTAATGGTGAGAAGGCTGAGGTGTGCTTCAGATGACAAGCTATGACGTCTCGACCCATCACTCTGCCATGCTGCCTTCATCTTCCTTATCTATAACCTTCTCATTTACTTATTTCTCTCAGCATTTTTGTGGAATTGTCAGATCTAGTATAGCTGATGTGTTTATCCTAGAATATTTCCATTTTTGTGGTAAATGAGGAATTCTCAAGAGCTGTAAGTTGTGACAGAAAATGTAGCCAGCTCCAGAAAAAAAAAGACTTATCATAATGTTGAGGGCACTCATGGAGTACTTCACTTAGGATGGCCAGTCAGGGGTACTTACCTTCTTGGGAAGACTCCCTCTGGATGGACAGTTGGGGGAGGCTGCCAACCCCCTGACCATTATCCATCACAGGTAATTCCTGTGTCATTGAGGACATTGCTGAAAGAGGTCTCACACCCCCTTCCATTGACTGTGATGCACTGAGGCAGAAAGGGAAGGACTGGGGACACAAGAAGTATGTTCTTGCTTTTTCCAATTAAAGCTGGGATTTGGGGAGGAAAAAACAAGATATGGGATGAGAAGAACTGACCACAGGAATCATGTTGAAGAATGGGTGGTGTTTCTGTGTTACGGCCAGAATCATAGATTCTCAGCTCTAGACCTTCTAGGTCTTATAGGGACTGGAAAGAATGTGTTTGTCTGGATACTTGCCAGTCTTGTAACAAGAATTTTTAAATGAAGAGGTCCAGAGTATCCGCAAAACTGACGACTGTGGAAGCCATTCGAAAAAAAATTAAGTAGAGATATTGGGTAGTAATTCAATATAAAAAATAGGGCCTTTGAGAAATTTCCTTTACCTCCTGTGAATATGTATCACTGAATAGAATACTAATTAAAAAGTTGGAAATAAAAATATCAAAAATAAAAAGTGAGCAATAAATGAGAATTTTAACTCCAGGAAATTAATATGATACTGTAGATATATCCCAGAGATTTGATAATCTAGAGAGGGGGCTGGCAAACATTGGCTTCAATGTACATTGATCCTTTTGATCATTTTTACAAATAAAGTTTTATTGAAACATAGCTATACACTTTCATTTACATATTGTCTGTGTGACTATTAGAGGAGTGTCAACTAGTGGCCACAGAGATTGTATGGCTGACAAAGCCTAAATTGTTTACTCTTTGGCTCTTGAGGAAAAAAGTTTGTTGACTCAGTATCAAGAATGAGGTTGTCAATATAGTAGTTACTAGCTACACATAGCCATTCAAATTAAAATTTAAGTTAATAAGAATAAAAATAAAATATTCAGTTCCTCAGCCATATTTGACACATTTTAAGTGCTTAATAGCCATAGGTAGCTAGTGGCCAACAAATTTGATAGCACAGATACAGAACATTTCAATTACTGCAGCAGAAAACATTATGTTGGCTGGCACTGGTCTAGAACTTAAAGATTTACATCTATGGAAAGATGATATAAGGTAACTTAAAATGCCAAGAAAATATTGACCTGTGCTGAAAATGTGCTGAAAGCAAATCTGTTGCAACACCAGGTATCTAAAAGGACAGAAACAGAGCAAAATAATAGTGGGAACATATTACAGATAATACACTGAGATGGGGGAAAATGTCACATACTTAAGTGGTTAGAGAAGAAATTTTTGTGCTATTATGATTGTAGTATGGCCAGTGGCTCGGGACTGTCTTGTTTTCTGCTCTAGTGATTATCCTCCCTCTTCCCTAACTCTGTGAAGAACCAAGGATTTTCTTTGCAAGGATATCTAATAAAATTAGAATCCAACCTTATTAATAGCTATGCAAGGGCTCTTATATTACTGTGGAGAGCTCTTTGGTAAAGCTTCACTGAAGAATACAACTAAGGTCCAAGGCCCTAGTAGGGATTCTGACTTCCTCAAATGACTTTCATTCTTGGAACATGTTGACTTAATTGGGTCTGCTGGAGAATGTGAGGAAAGAACCCAGATGCACATGTCTGCTTCGTCACATGGAGAGAGAAGAGAATAAAGAGAGAGAAGTCAGTGTGGTAGTTAACCTTTAAGGTATCTGGTTACAATCTATTCAGATCACCACTTACTCTTCCCTTATGAAGGATAATCTCAGTGTTTATCACACCATGGGATGTGGTTCACTATGAGTTTAAAAATTAATTTAGAAGGAGAAGCAGTCATTAATTTAAATAATGAATTAGGAGAAAATATAAAAACCAGTAAAAGTAACTTTTATGTTAGTTTAATACACTACACACATGTATTTATATGATGAGTTTCATGAAATTTATAGATCATAGAAAAAATATTAGAAGGCCATGGATTTTACTCAACCAAACATTATGTAATGGACAAATACCTTGTGTAAACCCCTAGCAGATGGTATTCACCTTTATGCTTGATATTTTCAAGCATATTTTAGTGAATTAAGTATTTATCTAAGAGGAGTTAAAATAGTCTGAGGGAAAAAAAATCAGAAGAAATTCACAATGCCCACCAAAACTATGTTCATGTATTCAAAGACTACCACATGAAAGAAAAGACCAAATAGCAGAGGTTTCAGGAAGGCAGATGTTTTCCTTGCAAGGAGAACTCTAAGACAATTATTCTGCCTGCTGAGCCTGACCACGTGGATTTAGAGCACCTTTCCCAGAGTTCACATGTCTAAGAGGAGATAATTTTTCCTTCCAAGCATGCTATTCCTTCAGGATGGCCTACGTATCATTGAAAACTCACTGTCCATCTGTTCACCCAGTCTGTATATTTCAGGTGTCTATGATCTGCCCTTCTTCCTCTTCTTCTACTTCCCATTTGTCATTACTTACCAAGTCCTGGCTCTTCTATCTCTCTATTGCTTCTTGTATCATTACCCCATCACATGCCCTGTTCATCCCTTGTCTTGTTCTCTTCCATGTCACCTTTCACATGTAGGCAGGGTCACTCAGGTCCTTGATAATAGTGGTTCCTGATTTTCTATAGAGTAAATTCCACTGTTGAGCATAATATTCCCAGTTCCTTCTTTTCAGATTGCATTTCTAATACTCTCTTCTTTCATGTCTTCATGTGTCAGCTGGCAGCTGGACTACTTATCATTTCCTGGACATGATGGTCAGCTTTCTGGCTCTGCCCTTTGTCCATACCGTTCTCTTTGGAAGGATGCCTTCCCTCCCCACCTTTTCCTGCCAGGTGAAATCTTCATTGTTAAAAGTTATGTCTTCACTGAAACCTCTGATCAGCCCTAGGAAACTCCCCCAACAGAATGTAATCATTTCTTTGTCTAATGTGTGGTATTTGCCACTACCTGTGTTGTTACATATATCATTATCATATAAGAGGTGGTTGTGTGGGGACTCTCTTCACAGTATCTCTGAGACTCAAGGCATTAGTAAATTCATCGTGTCAGCACAGAATGGTGCTTCAGAATCTTGGCTCTGTAGTCAGATGGACATGGGTCTATTTCCAGATCCCAGCACTTAATGATTGTGTAACTGCAGACAAATTGCTTTATCTCTCTGGACCTCAGTTTTCTCATGAGGCCAATAATAGAACACATAGCACTGAGGATGAACTGAGAGAATCCATGGGAAGTCCTCATACTTCACTTTGACACCTGATAAGCACTGACTAGATATTGAAAGCTCACTTTTCCTCAGGGTTATGTCCCATGGTACTCCTGTTATGTTGCTGAAATGGGACCATTCCATTATGTCTGACATCATTCTGTTTTTTAGGAAGACATGTCTCACAGGGTCATTGTAGAAACCAGCTTTTAAGAGTTATATATGCTAAGCTATAAATTCTGAGTATAAACACTTTACCTGGTTTTGAGTTCTTGAGGTTGCATACAACTGTGATCCTGAAACTTTTCTCCAGACAGAACACCAGTACAAAGGTTGCCACTACAAAATTAGAGTTCTTGCCCAAATTATAGTAAAATTAGTAAATGGAGGGGCACCTGGGTGGCTCAGTCAGTTGAGCATCTGACTCTTGATTTCAGCTCAGGTCATGATCCCAGGGTCATGGAATTGGGCCCTGCATCAGAATCCATGTTGAACATGGAGCCAACGTAAGATCCTCTCTCTCTCTCTCTCTCTCTCTCTCTCTTTTTCTCTCTCTCTCCTCCTCTCTCTCCCCCCCACCGCCCTCCTCTCTCCCATCCCTCTCTAAAATGAAAAAGTAAAAAAAAAAAGTAAGTGGATAGAATGACTTGATGTTACTTTGTTGTTGTTTTTTGCTTCCAATCACAAAACTGCCTATTTCTACCAAGCCCTAGCAGTGAAAAATAGCACGTTATTATTAATGGAAACTGAAAAGCAGCCCATTATGCTAAGGTTGCAGTGTTGTACACTGCTACTGTACCTCTATCATTAAGGTAATATAGTATATAGAAAATAATATACTATAACATAAGATAATAAAATGTAATATGCTTAAATATTCTTATTTCTCTACTACTCAAGTTGCTTTAGTTCATACACAGTTAATCATCATCAGTGTCTTATTGTCTTTTAGAGTATTGTGTCCCACTAAAAGTATGCTATTTGAGTACATTTAAAAGCACTGAGGTACACTGCCTGTAAAACAAAGGATGCTTTATAATACAAAGTTTATGAGCTGAAGTGTAATTTCAAAAGTTTAAAAAATAGGTATCTTGTTTACTTCACATTTTCAAATAATAGTGTGACTTTTTTTCTCTCTAGTATATAGTGTTCATATATAGCTCAAAGAGAAATCACTGTCATATTTAAGATTTAATATTTTGCTTTCAGGTTGATTAATCATACAAAGAAACTGATGGAGAAGGAAGAAAAGTTGTGCATTAAAATTCTCCAGACTTTACGAGAAATGCTAGAGAAGAAAGACAGCTTTGTGGAAGAGGTATATGCTTTTAATGTTTAGTATTTGATAATAAAGTAGAATTTCTAGAATACTGTAACCAATGAATTACATAGGCTATGATATGATTGCTTGTATTACATATTGACGGTATGTATACTTAGATGAATTAGATAATTTCAGCTTTTATGGCATTCATTTTCTGTGTCTGCTTTGAATTGAGAAAAAGAGCTCTAAGATTAGAATGGCCAAGTATTTGGCTTATTTGTTTTATTATATTTTATCTTGAATTTGCGTATTTTTCTCATATAGACCAATGACCTTTTTTTACAATGAACAGCTGAGATTCATGATTAAAATTTTGTATAAAGTTCTGCTGCATATTGAAGTGGTGCATGCACTAGGGCACATGTTGATTTTTTATTGTAAATATATGTCCCATTTTCTATAATGTTATGCCAGGTATTATAAAATAATATTATTTTTTATAAGCGAAATAGTAAGTTTCTATTCTTACCGATATTAATTTAAGCATTGCACAAATGATTCTCAGGGAATAGAACTTATAGATAATAATTGTCATTCTGTTATTAAAAATGACAGCTCGGGTGCTCATTAAGAGATAGCTAGCAGCATGTTTAATACTCAAGGTGATACACTTAACTATAAAATATAAATCCGGAAAAGTTTTTTTTTTTTTTTAAGCTAGCTACCTATATTCCTATATTAGGTATCAAACAAAATGAGTATCATGTTCCTTAATAACTTTTGGTCTGATTCTATAAATACTCATCATCTGATAGATTTAAAATTGGAAGAATTTATGGATTAATTTATGTATATGCTATCTAATTCCAAAAAGATCATAGTGATATTTTTTTAAAGATTTAATCCATAGAAAATAAATGTAAGGAATCTTGGGTATTCATTGAAGGGCCATAACTTCAAAATACTCCATTTGAATCAGAGGCTTGCTTTATAATCAAAATGACTTTTGGTTTGCATTAATTCTCTTTGTCATTTCAACTCTCTTTGGGAAGCAAATTATGGTAATAAAGGTGGTCAGTGCCATTTTGGCAAATGCTTCTATGATCTAGGACTCAAGAAAAATGCTTATAAGTCTGAGTATTTGGTATGCTTGTAAAACTTGGTAAATTTCAGACTTTTTTGTTGTCTTTTTCTCGTTCCTTAAAATATTGCTATAGATGGTTTGAATTTGACTGAGGCACTAGATCCTAAAATAGAAAGATGGGGTCAATATAAATTTTTGACGGAAGAGTGAGGTTTACGATAATAGTAAATTGTGCTTAACAGGATATACGTGATAAGAGTTGCACTTTTATATAACAGATTATTATTGAATTATTCTCAAGGAAAATAAGAAGGAAATAAAAGAAGATTTTACTTTGACTAGTCAAGAGTATCTGAGGGTATCTCACAGACCACCCTAGAATAAATCACATTGGCACCTGTTTCTCCTTTCCATTCCCACTGCTGTCACTAGTTCAGGCTTTCATTATCTCTTGGCGACAAAACTCCAGTAGTCCACCTCTCTGAGACAGAGCTGGAAGGGAGGCAGAGATGCTGTTTTCAAAAGTCCAGGAGGCACCATTGACATACGATATTATGTGAATGGCACCACCAGGACATAGCCTTTAGGGAAGAGTTAAGATGAGAAAGGCTAGTTGGGCTTATTCACTCATTTAACACATATATTGTGAGCCATATTCAGTACTGGTTATGGTGCCTGGTCACTGGGGATACGGAAATGAATGACAGTTTGCCAAGGGCCACTGCACGTGCCACAGCTCACATGCTAGAGGGCTCCTAGAACAGTCTGCAGAGATCATAAAAGCCTTTCAGAAACCTTTAGGGGCTCTGCACTGCCTTGGTGTTCCAGACCCTCTCTTATGTCCTCGGTGCTTTTCCCCCCCACACTTCCTCATCCATTCACCTCCACAAGTCTGTGTTATTGTGTGCCTGACATGTCCCTCAGGCTTATCCTGCACTGAACATTTGGAATCCTGTATTGCTAAAATCAAGACAAACCTCAATAACTCCTCGTGTTATTCTTATGGAGGAGTTCTAATGGGTGGTACTTACCAGTTGTTCCAGCCAATGGTGATGACTTCCTCAATAGAATTACCAAAATACATTGTGCCTCTCTTTTATGACACTTCAGGCTATTTCTGAGTGTGTAGCGCAAACATGGATAAATGAAATCATTGAGACCCAGAGAGGTTATGTGATTTGCCTGAAGTCACACAGCAAATGCCAGACCAGGGATTAAACTGGCTCAATTATTCTTTTCAGTGGAGGGGAACTCAATGATTCACCACTCTGGGTGAAAGGACACTCGTGACAGATTCAGAAACTGATCAAAGCTATTATTTTACAACTCATTGTGTGCTCTCACAAAAACCCCTGTTTATCAGTAGCGGGATCATAGGCTGTTTTCATGATTGTATTCGTTTTCCGTTTACCAAACATTTAGTGGTTTAAAACCACACAAATTTATTATCTTACAGTTTGGGAGATAAGAAGCCTAAAATCAAGGTATTGGCAGGGATACATTCTATCTGGAGACTCTAAGGGAGAATTTCCCTCTTTGCCTTTCCTAGTTTTTAGAGCCTCCTTTATTCCTTGACTTGTGACTCAATCTTCCATCTTCAAAGCCAGCAGCATCACATCTTCTCCCCTCCCTCCTCCACCAAACACGTCTCTCTCTCTCTCAGACACACACACACACACACACACACACACACACACACACACACACACACACACACACCATTGTCACATCTTCTTCTCTTACTCTGACCCTTCTGCCTCCCTTTTATCCTTACACTAGATAATCCAGTAGACTCCCCTATCTTAGAATTCTTTATCACATCTATAGAGTCCTCTTGCCGTATAACACATTCACTGGTCCTGGAGGTTAGGGTATAGATGTATTCGGGTAGGGCCACCATTCAGTATATTGCAGTGATTCTTTTACTAACAGTGAGAAATGACATGTAGTATGTAGATGCGACGTTTACTTGTGGCTGATTAAAATTTCTAGGTATGACAGTATAAATGTGTATGAATATAACAAAAAAACGCTTTGAATTTATAGCCCTGTACTGTTTTCAGAGCATTTTAAAATACTTTGCTACATTTGGACAGTTCTAGGAAGTATATAGGCCTGGCTGTGTTCTCTCCACATTTGTAATATGGAGATCCTCAGAACGGCGTTAAGTCACAGAGGGTACCTAATGCCTGGTTGTCTAATATCTGGATTTCTACCATCAACTGGTTTTCTACTATCTGTGTATCAAAGCATTTCCAAAAGATCTCTCAGAAGGAAGTCAAAACAGCAAATTCATACCAGGGTTTTTCACACTGGCTATCCTAATACAGGTTTCCTTTGCTATCCCAAAGGGCAATGCTCTCTAAAACCTTGCATAGGCCGAAATGGTGTAAAGCAAATAAGTGATTACCATTAATTAATTAATCTATTTTAAATATTTATTTTGAGACAGAGAGAGAGAGCAGAGGAGGGGCAGAGGAAGAGAGGGAGGGAGAGGTTCCCACACAGGCTCAACACTCAGTATAGAGCCCAATGCAGGGCACAATTTCAAAATCTTGAGATCATGACCTGAGCTGCAATCAGGAGTCAGATGCTTAACTGACCAAACTACCCAGGCACCCCACTGTTAATTTAACTTTTTAAAATATTTATTTATTTTTGAGAGAGAGAGACAGAGTGTGAGTGGGGGCAGGGCAGAGAGACACCCAATTGGAAGCAGGCTCCAGGCTCTGAGCTGTCAGCCCAGAGGCCTACGTGGGGCTCGATCTCACAACCCTGAGATCATGACTTGAGCCGAAATCAAGAATTAGATGCTGAACGGACTGAGCCCCTCAGGCACCCTAGTACCATTAATTTTTATGGAAACTTTTTATGCATTCCTAGGCCTAAAATATAGCTCTTCTGAGGCTTTTCTGATACCTCAGGGCACATCTTGCTAACGAATACATAGAATAAATCAAAATAAAGCACAGGTGCTCACAGTCACAGTTCACAACTCTGGTGGCCTTGTGTTGCAAGGCCGAGTGCAGTTCCCAGGGAACGAGGCTGTGGGCACATTCCCACTGCTGGAGCTGCCTGCTGCCTCTCTAACAGCTCTCAGCGCTCCAGCAAAGCAGATGTTGAACGTCATTTTTGCCTTTGCCTTTCATTGCAGAGGTGAAAATCTTCAGAGTTCTTCCAGTTAGCTAAAACGGGTACTAATATAGGTCCTTTGTAAAAGCGGAGTAAATGCCGTGAGCTTTCAAAAAGTGCAGGGGTATTTAAACTTAAAACCTTAAAAAAAATCACCATTTACATTGATGTTTCTTTGGTCTCCGATAGCTGAGTTGTGTATGTTTTGTGTAGCTGATAAAATTAAATAAAATAGAGCAGTGGAACATAAATGTACTTCGTGGTTCAACTAGATGCCCTTTGAAGCAATATCCAGCTTTTAAGATCTTAGTTTTCTGATTTTGTTTGCCTTGTCTGTATGATATATTAAGTGGAATCATCATGTCATTACATTTTATGTGATATTTAGTCAATTATTTAAAAAACATTTATAATTTATAAATACTATGATTGCAATTCTTAAATTAATTTTACTTCATATTCTTCCTTGTTTCATGTTTCTTAGTTTGTGCCAAAAATTTGAGAGAGAGAAGATGGGCAATAGCTTGAAGATTTTCAATTGACTAATATAAGTAGAGGAAAATTTAATTTTCTGTAATGTGTGTCTATATGTGAATCATCTAGTGATCATACATGTACTCTATGCGATAGTATAAATTATAGTTCTTAATTTTACTGAAGGATAAAACATGAAAATTATATATAAAAAATCCTTAAAGGGGAAAATTACTAGAGTTTTATGAAAATTTCATGTAAGTATTGTTTGTTTAGGTGATTCTGGTAGGAAAGCAAAAAAAAAATTACAAAGGATATAATTCTAACAGTCTTGAAATCCCTTTGGGATTGGTCATATTTGGAAGGCATTTTCCATGTAACAACAGCAGACATATTTATTTGCATGAAAAAAATGTGTCGGGGTACATGGGTAGCTCAGTTGGTTAAACATCCAACTTTTTATTGGCTCGGGTCATGATCTCACAGTTGGTGGGTTCAAGCCCCGCATCCGTGCTCTGTGTTGATAGCTTGGTGCCTGCTTGGGATTCTTTCTCTGCCCCTCTCCCATTTGCATGGGCATGCTGTCTCTCTCTGTCTCTGTCTCTCTCTCTCTCTGTCTCTCTCTCTCAAAATAAATAAAAACATTTTAAAAATAAAAAATAAATATGTATGTTGACAATCTGGGGAGAGAAGGGAAGAGAAGGAACATTTTTAAATGGTTTTAGGGCAGTGTGATTTCAAATGTTCTCAATCCTTTAAGCCAGTATGTTCCACTCTTATTTCTGTGACCTCTCTACCACAAAAAAAGACTTACTTGACAGGATATGTGTGCTGTTGAACAGAGCAGTGTAATTATAGCATCACACCATTATTTTGTGTATTTTTTAAATGTTTATTTATTTATTTGGAGGAGGGAGGGGCAGAGAGAAAACCCCAAGCAGCCTCCACCTGCTGACAGCACAGAGACTGATGCACGGCTCATCATGAGCCGTGAGATCATGACCTGAGCTGAAGTCCAGAGTCGGATGCTCAACTGACGGAGCCACTCAGGCGCCCCTGTTTTGTGTATTTAAAGACATTTCAAGGTCTAGATCTGAGTTAGCATTTACCCGAGGTGGTAATGGAGATACAAGCTTTTGTGGGTTGGATAGAGATGAGCTGTTGAGGGGGAGCAAGAAGCAAGGACTTTGTTCAGAGGATTAGTTTGGTTTATAGATTGTTTTTCTTCATCTTATACTCTTTAGTATACAGGCCCATTAAGATTTTTAGAGCATTACAAATTATTCCTCTTATAAAAAGGTAGAGCATATATAAATCATCAATATAGATGTCTATAAGCTCTGATCATATATATATTACATGCATCTTCTGTACTTTAGAACCGGAAAAGATAATGAGTACTGAAAGTATTTCCTGATAGCCTGTGGAGCTGGTGAAGTTACTTTACTTATGCTATAGTCAGAGTTGACTTATGTAGAATGCCAATCATAATTTCCCATGAGAATATACTGGTATCTACTCATGAATTATACTGACATACATATAATCTCCAGGATAACATAGATATTTTAATCAAATTCAGTATTCTTAAAATGTTCAGGTTAAAATGCCAATATCCTTGGAATTAGTAGAAACTGCTTCTGTAATAGCTATGGAGCGATTTTAAGCACTGTTTTTTTTTTTTTTAATGGTAATAGCCCAGCATTTATCGGGAAATTACTGTATATCAGATACTGTTCCTGATCCTTTATATGTATTATCTTATTTTCATCTTCAAGCCCATGTTATAGGAGGTATTATCACTTCCCTTTTACTAGTGAGGAAACAGGTGTAGAGGTATGGAGGAAACAGGTATGTTGGAGGTCACACATGCAGTAGGTGGAAGAGAGCTGATCTACCAGCCCAGACATTTTAGCTCCTGAGCTCACACTCTTAATTAACATATTAGAGCCAAACAGGTTATATGACTTGTAATCATAACCTTTTATTGTCTCAGATACTCAGCTAAATAAAATGAGGAGTTCTTTGATTTCATTCTTGATAAAGTTTGCATATATGTACACTGGAAAGCATAATCCATTTATTCTGTGAGCTGCTAAGGAAGAGGCTTGATTTTAGACCACATTCATTGGGAACAGTTTATGACACAATACGGGTGAGGTTTTTCAGGTTTATTGTTACAGCCCTACAGATGGATATCAAAGCTCCCCGTATCCCACCTTGTGTTCATGGTCTGAGTTGTTAGTACCCTGCATATTAGATTTAAAAGTTCTAAACAGTGCTTTGTAAGATGACCATCATAGGCAGCCCCTTGCGGAAATGTGGCATTCAGCAAACAGCACAGCATCTAATTGAGAGCTGTGATCTTTACCAATGCCCAAGTGGGGTAGGTGGTATTTACACATTGAACAATGATGGCAGATAGTGGCTTCTTGATTTAAAAGTTGGTGTCTGGAGTGATATGGAATAAAGGTCCTTAAGAAATGATGCCTTCAATTATTTTTAAGATATTTTCCATCATTTTTTTTAACTCTAAAATTTACTGTCAGCTGAGTTAATGAGAATTTATTCTTTCCCTCAGCAGGAAAAAAAATCATTGTAACTAATCTTTTATTTCAAATTTTGAGGAGCAGCAAAAAGAGAATAAGCCAGAATTACCTCCTACATCAAATATGCAGACATGTCAGTCTCAGCAGTAATCACATTGTTGCAAATTTGTAAATTGTATCAAGCTACTCTTATCATAAGAGTCTGTGCAGAATCATTCACCTTCTACGCATATACTAATTTTGCTTTCTAGCAAGCAAATAAACAAATTTAAGTAGAATTGCTATACAGAGTGCACAGTAGCTTAAGAATTTGATAATAACTGTTTTGCTAGGGGAAAATAAATTTCAGTTTTTAGTTTTGGCTGTGTTTTGTAGACTTGGTTACTAGAAACATTTTAGAGGTGGGTACAACTTTTTTTTTTTTTTTTTTGCAGTGTTCTGCTGTTTAAAGTATGTAGGATAAATGATGTTGCACACATCTTGTGCTATCTTAATCATTCATATATTGTGTGTGTGTTGTTTAAATTTAGATAACTAAATGGTTGGAAATATGAAAATATGTTGATGTCTCCTTACAATAAGAGATCATTTTTAGAACATAATTAATATACTCTTTCACTTTGGGATCTTTATTATATTTTCATTAGATAGTGATCATGAAGGTGGACATAAAAGCAATAATTGTTTATAGAAATTTACTTCTTTCAGTTGCTGAGCTGGCTGGTCACTTGTTAAGCCATGAAATTGCTAAGTTTACACAATTATAGTCATTGTAACCTCATTACTGCAAACATTTATAAAATTCTTAATTACACTTTGCCTTTACTTTTCTGTTATAAAATCTGATGGTGTTGCCTCAGTGGTTTTTCAGATATGCTGTGGTTTGTAGGAATCAGTGACTAAAATGTCATGATGAAAACATTATCAGTACTAAAAATTTAGCCAACCATTCATTGCCTCTAGTAAGTGTAAGACACTTGGTAGTTAATGATTTTAGGTGAAAAATGGTGTTGGGATTAAAGAAAAGAAAAAAGAACAATAAGAAAAACACATGAAAATTAATACATAATAAAATTTTGATGTTAGTTCTTGGCACCTAAATCTAAATTAAACCCCTTTTCAGGAAGCATTCCATGATTAGTTTCTTGTAACTCCGTATTATTCTAGTTTATAATCATTTCAGCACTTACAAAATCTTATCTGTCTTATTAGCATAGAACCTTTAATATCCTACATTATGAAGGTTTTCTTTGCTCTATGTTGTTATTTAAATGAAGAGAATGGCGCCTGGGTGGCTTAGTCGGTTAAGCGTCCGACTTTCGCTTAGGTCATGATCTCGCGGTTCGTGGGTTCGAGCCCCACGTCGGGCTCTGTGCTGACTGCCAGCTCAGAGCCTGGAGCCTGTTCAGTCTGTGACTCCCTCTGTCTCTGACCCTCCCCTGCTCACGCTGTCTCTCCCTCTCTCTCTCTCTCTCTCTCCTAGAAATAAATAAAAAAACATATAAAAAAATAACGTTAAATGAAGAGAAACTCCTTGATAGGCCTGATGTATAAGGTGAAGAAATGTCCAGAAGGCCTTGCATGCTGAGATTCTGCAAGGGTAGAGTTCTGCAACTCTCGTCAGTCCCACTCCATTCTCCATGAAGTGTTGTTCTTATTTAGGGCAGAGGCTGGTGATTTTATTCACTGGGGTATTCCCATTGGCATTTTTCCCTGCACATGGTTATTGTTCAATAAATGTTTGTGGACTGACTTATTTGCACATGGTAGCAATAAATGTTACTGACTATCTGCAAGAACAATACAGTGACCTTCACTAGTGGTATCCAAGGAGTAGCTTCTAGAATCACTTCAAGTTCCACTTTACATTTTTTTTGCAACTCAGGAAATAGATGTCTTGATACTTGGCATGCAGAGTTGGGCCAGCAGTGGACAGAGCAATGGCAGAGAGGGCTGATGAGGAGATTATCTTGTAGAAAGCACCGTGTTGGAGCGACTATGCTGTCCTTGTTGCTGTCTGACTTGGAAAGCCAAAGGGGAAGGAGTGGAGGGTCCCCACACCGTGCACAGTAATGATGGGAGCTCAGCCAAGGGAAGCTGGAGCAAAGGAAGGATGACCAGATCTGAAGGCAAGAAATGGGAGGAAGGCTCCAGCCACCGCGCTTCTCTTTCAGGAAGGGCTGAACGGGACCCAGAAAGAACTAGCAAGCGACTCAGGCTACAGAAGCAGGAAAAGCCCACTACAAAACCAGGAGCATATGGAAGCAACTGGGACTCAGGAGAGAGGCTGAGGCCCAGTCATCCAAACTGTGACACTGAATGAGTTCAGCTAGAGTAATTAGCTGCAGTGTCCAACTGTCGTCTCGAGTAGCATCAGATCTCCTGCCACAGAGAAAGTAGGTATTTGGAGCTGCTCTGTGTTGGCCTCCTGTAAGGAGGAAAAGGTACATAGAAAGGTTGTGGAACAGATTGGGCCTGATACGTGTTACCTTTTCTATCAATACGTTTACATCTGGATTCCTATTTGAACAGGTCCTCAGAGACGTGCTATGTGAGGTACTAAAGTTACATTATTATTATTGCTGTTGTTGTTACTTAAAACTTTGCTGACTGTGCATCCTTAGGGAAGCTATTTGCAAAGCAACAGTATGTGTGCTCTTGGGTCCCCACTGTAACTCTCTGAGATAGGAAAGTAATTAAAAAAAATTTTTTTTAATTTTTTTTTATTTCTAGGAGAGAGAGAGAGACAGCATGAGCAGGGGAGGGTCAGAGAGAGAGGGAGACACAGACTCTGAAATAGGCTCCAGGCTCTGAGCTGGCAGTCAGCACAGAGCCCGACTTGGGGCTTGAACCACGAGATTATGGCCTAAGCGAAAGTCGGACTCTTAACCGACTAAGCCACCCAGGTGCCCCAGGAAAGTAATTTTTAACCTCCATTTTATAAGAGGACTGAGGCCCAGAGGGCACAGTGATCTCTACTAAGAACCATATGGTTAGTAACTGATGGAGCAGGGATGTGAATCAAGGTTTTCTGAGTCTATTCTGCATGTGATGCTTCTCCACACGGCAGAGAATTAAGTAATGCTGGGGAAATCAATTATAATTTAAATTTACTTTTACCTTTTGAAACCACCTATCTGAGGCTTTTACTTCTTTTATAGGAGTTTGAATCTAAGGGCTCAAGAAATCCTAAAATAAAAATGTTAAAAAAGGAAATGTATTCTTATCCACTTTTAGGTACATGCTCCAAGTAATAGTAACAGCTAACCCTTTTATGGTGTTAACCATGTTATAGAAGCCAGTTGCTTGCATAAATGCTTTACAGTGTTATTTTATTTAACACAGAAATTGTAGCACAGAAAAGTTAAGGATCTTAATCAAAGTCACACAAGATGATAGATAGATAGATAGATAGATAGATAGATAGATAGATAGATAAATGAAAAAGGATGAAAACTCAGGGCATCTGGCTCCAGTGCCTGTGTTTACCATCACTATGTGAGACTGTCTTCATTCTATTCTGTTATCAATTTGGAAAGCTGTAGGACTGTCATCTGTGGCTTTCAAAGGAAAATGACTTTCCTGTTTAAAATAACACCAAAAAACGTTAAGATATTTCTTCTTGTGTGTAATGATTTTGAACATCTACTGTTTACTGATTTTTTCAGGGTAGGCTTGGTTTCTGTACATGCTGTCTGGTACTTGAAAATGAAACAACACACAACATTTTGAGTACTTTTGGATTGCTCAGTGCAACTGTTCGGTTTATCTTTACTTAGTTATTCCTGATCCTTTGCTGAAGTTTTAAATAGAATGCAAATTATAGACTATAATATTTCATCTGTTCCAGAATAGGGAAAACCTATATGATGTGTTAATGAACATGATGTAGCACCTTGGTATAATGAGTTGGTGGCACGAAATCCAAAGGAGAGCATGTGGCCAGTTATAATCAGATCAGATGCTTTAATTAATTTCAGATAGATGGCAGAATGTTGAAGGTAGTGACTCAGAGACATGTACTTAAATTCTGCCCCAAGTATTTGCATTGATTTCACACTCTCAAAATACTGAGTGGAGCCGATCAGGGAAGTGCTTGCCGAAAGGTAAATGGCAACCAGCAATAATCTCAAACTTGGGCACTCCTTTGAAAAGGATGCTTGCTTTAGGCTTCTGACCACCTGCCACCATGGTGTGTAGTCATTTATTCATCTATACATTCAACAAATAGGCTGTGCTGTGTGCAGACTGGTTGAGTCCCTCACCACCTTGACAGAGTTAGATAGACCTCTGGCTACTGAGTCGGTTACTCACTGTCTTGAGAGAGGCTGTTGATATCAGTGCTACCGTGCTTTTACCCATCACTGCCCAAAGTGTGAGCACAAAATCCCTGCAACCCTGGCCCCAGTGGATCCTTGACATTCCATGTCTCCTTGCCCAACCTGCCATTTATGTCCTCTTCAAGTCTCCCAGACTCTTCTTCTTCTTTTTGGTATTGTGATTATTTTTTTTTATTTATTTTTAAATTGTTTAGTGTCAAGTTGGTTTCCATATAACATCCAGTGCTCATCACAACAAGTGCCCTCCTCCATACCCATCTCCCCCCTTCCCCTCCCCCTGACCCCATCAGCCCTCAGTTTGTTCTTGGCATTTAAGAGTCTCTCATGGTTTGCCTCCCTCCCTCTCCCCAACTATTTTTCCCCTTCTTCTCCTGCTTCATCCTCTGTTAAGTTCCTCCTGACTCACCTATATGTGCAAATATATGGTATCTGTCCTTCTCTGTCTGACTTATTTCACTCAGCATAACACCCTCAAGTTCCATCCACGTTGCTACAAATGGCCAGATTTCATTCTTTCTCATTGCCATGTAGAATTCCATTGTGTATATGAACCACATCTTCTTGATCCATTCATTAGCTGATGGACACTTAGGCTCTTTCCATGTTTTGGCTATTTGAGAGTGCTGCTATGAACATTGGGGTACATGTGACCCTATGCAACAGCACTCCTGTATGCTTTGGTTAAATTCCTATCAGTGCTATTGCTGGGTCCTAGGGGAGTTCTATTGTTAATTTTTTGAGGACCCTCCACACTGTTTTCCAGAGGGGCTGCACCAGTTTACATTCCCACCAGCAGTGTAAGAGGGTGCCCGTTTCTTCACATCCTCACCAGCATCTAGAGTCTCCTGATTTGTTTATTGTCACCACTCTGACCAGTGTGAGGTGGTATCTCAGTGTGGTTTTGCTTTGTATTTCCCTGATGATGAGGGACGCTGAGCATCATTTCATGTGCCAGACTCTTCTCCGGTTCTGTCCTACTCATTAAATGCTCTTGTGTCCTGAACTTTGTCTTCTTTTTTTGCATAATACTTTATTGACATTATTTCAGATTTTTTTCATAAAATATTTATACCCAATTATTAAAAAATCACATCTACTAAAGGAAAAATTATTCCCTTTTCAGAAAAGTTTAGACTCAAGATTGATTTAAACAATGAAAACAGTAAATCCTCATAGCATATCTAAAATGTGAATCAATTTAATGTAAATTTTTAGGAACACATTTATTACATAAAGGTCAGGCAAAGAAAGTAAAGAGGGGGCTGAGCAACATAGTGAGAACTGCAGCACTTACTGCTTCAGCTCACATTGACCTTGGTAGGTGGTCTCAAAATGCTCTTCTGTTCTGGAATGTTCTGCTCTTATACTGAATACAATGATGAGTACACACCACAGGTAATTTCCACGCAGCAGAGAAGAACCTTCTCAGAGGTTCTCTAGAGAGGGCTTACCTACCATGGGTGGTAAGTAGGACACTGTATACTTTGTAGATGTAGAATCTACAAATATTCATGCTTTTTTAAAAATAAATAGTTTATTGTCAAGTTGGTTTCCATATAACACCCAGTGCTTGTCTCCACAAGTGCCCTCCTCCATGCCCATCGCCCCCCTTCCCTCTCCCCCACCCCCATCAGCCTCAGTTTGTTCTCAGCATTCAAGAGTCTCTCATGGTTTGCCTCCCTCCTTCTCCCCAACTATTTTTCACCTTCTTCTCCAACTGTTCCCTCCACCTTCCTGCTTTAAATGAAGACTCACTCTCCGTGAAGGCCTCCTCGCTTTCTCAGCAGCTCTGTCAAGGAGTGTTTCCTTTCTTTCTTACGTGAAGAGACTTTCCTTGTTGCTTCTCTTTGTTTCTTGTAGCCTGATTCCTCTGCCCTCTTAAAATCCAAAACGCCTTTGAGGTTAAGCCTCTCTCACTGTACCACCCTGGCATCTGCCAATATCCTGGTCATTCCCTGTCATCCACCCAAGACTTTGGAATCTGCTCACATTCTATGTGGGGACCAGACCTACTATCATCAGAAGGGACTTTGGTCCTCATGGAATGTTTATCCCCCATGCTGGCTGCTCAGGCCCTTGACCTCTATATCTGCACTGACCTTCTCTCCTCCGTGTCCATCACCTACTTCTTCTGTAACACCTTGGAAGGTTTCATCACCAGGAACTGCTTCTTTTCCACCATAGCCAATGCAGGCTTCCCACTCGCTGACCTGTACTTTCTCTCATTCAAATTGTGCTTGTTTAAGTACACCCGTTAGGACTGTTTTTACCCAATCAGATCCACTGACCCCTCTGAGTTCCCAGTTGTTCAGTTTGCTCCCTTCTGCTTACCAGCGCTAGATTTCGTAGTCACAAGCCCAGCTGCAGAGCAGCTGTTGAAGACCAGGAACTAACAAAGAGTCCCACCGAAACAGCACGGGTGAGGGAAGGAATGGTTTCTTGGAAGAGAATCAGAATATGGTTGCCAAAAGATCTTAGAAAGGAGGCCAGGTAGGCCAAGACACAACCAATGACCCCACCAATTTCTTCTGCAATTTCTCCCTGACCTATTGAGTTATTTAGATTATTTGAGTTCTTTGGCTCATTTTCTGTTCAGGTTCCACCTCAGCCATGTATGCCACCTCTTTCCAAATGAAGCCAGGAATCGGGGCTCAAAGTTCCCTTATAAAAAAGCCTCTACTCCACTATACACACAGGCACTCTGTGTTCTCCAGAATTGAAATGACTGAGGATATCTTTTCTCGAGGCTGAGAAAACATATGGACGAGAGTTATGCTACTTCTCATAGTCTGCAGCCTTTTGACAAGACATCTGCTACAACATTTTTTGTTCTTGGATCATGGACTGTTGTTTGCCAATTGTTTTCATAAATATTAATCTTTGAAATCTTGACTGACATATAAGTTGTTCTTTTTGGCTTCTTTTCTTCTTCATATGCACCATCTTTAAATAATTGTGTCACAGTATAATAAACAAGGTTTTTCATATGAAAAATGCCTATTTTAAAACTGGAAGCTAAAATTTCTAATTCAAAAACTTGTGTTTTCTCTCTTCTTCTCTCTCTCTCTCCTCCTTTTTTTTTTTTTTTTTTTTTAACATTTGAATCCTCCTTGCTTTTCCTTTACTTAACTAAGTGATTTATTGCCTTTGGAATATTGCTTCTGCATTAATGTTGCAGTCTTTCACTTCAGCTCTTAGAAGCACCTCAGGAAGACATTTAAACTTAACTTCCCCAAGCACTTGATTGATTTAGTCTCAATGTAGTTGACTGTTCCTTCTTAGTCTGAAATTAGGAGCTTTAGAGCTAGGTCAGGATTTTGAACTGGATTATGAATCACCTAGTAAAGATAGTTACTAATGGCAGTCAATGCATGTTAATTTCTACTAATACCTGTGCATGAGAAGATAATTAAAAAGTCTGTGATGGAAGATACAATGGGCGTACCTTCCACCAAAGGGTGTTATTTAATGACCATTGATAAGGTTTTATTGTCTTCTATGCTCGAAGTAGCACATGTAAAACATATGCTATGGGCAGCTGTTGGGGGCCCATTTTTATTATGCATGGTAGTTCGTGATTTACTTTACTATTACTTCTAAGAATCAGTAATTCAGCGCAGTTTAAGTTGTCTCAATTATTTCTCAATAGTAAATCAACTGAAAAATGAAAAGCCTTTCCTACAGATACTTGATCATGAGACCTGCTGGGATAGTCTTGTGCATGAAGCCATTGACACCAAACACATCTGCTGATTAATTTAGAGGGAAGTTTATTTGAAAACAAGGCCACTGGATCTTCTCTCCTCAGTGAACTACTTTTTCAACATTGAACTCAGTCTTTGTCTTTACAAATACATTACAAGGTCTCTACAAGATCTCGAGAAGAATGCTCCATGCTCAGGTTTTCATAAGAGGCTGAGGGCTTTTTATTTGTTTGTTGGTTGGTTTTAAATCCATAGTACTTTATTATCAAAGGAGAGTTAACAAACTGGAAAATATAGTCACTCATCAATGGATGATGAAATTGTTTTGTCTTTGACTCCATCTAGAATCACGTAAAATTAAATTTAGAGTAGAAGAGATTTTCATATTGTGCTATCTCTAGTCTTAGTCAGGGACTGGGAATACATCTCACAGTTGAGATCAAGCACAGTTTCCTCTGAGGTCTATTGGCAAGTCTCAGCTCTCTCCTGCATCTGCCATTTTCTGAGAATAAAATGAGATTCACATGTTTGCATACCATCTTGCTAATCCTTGCCAGGGATACTTTCTGGAAAGAGCATACTGAATATTTCTGCCATGCCTCTATTTTAGGGAGAAAAAAGAATCTCACAAAAATTGGGAGCTGTTCCAGGATTGGGCCAGCAGCTGAAGCGCAGATGAGGCTTCTGCTGGGGCAGCTAGTGATTCCATGCAGTTAGGAGGATGGAGGTGTTCCGCCATGTCAGAGGTTCGCACCAGAGAGAGGATTATTTGGAGAGAAGCCTGGCCTCACTTGCATGGTTTCTGTCATTAACCAATACCTATCGAGTGTTGTATCACACTCTGTGGTGAGATACAATGAAATGATACCACCTGTATTTGTTTTCTGGGGCTGCCGTAACGATGAACCACAGACTGGTAAGCAACAGAAATAAGCTGTTTTGGAGCTCTGGAAGCTAGATGTCCACGATCAAGATGTCAGCAGGACTGGCTCCTTGTGAGGAAAGAATGTGTTCCAGGCCTCTCTCCTTGTTTCTAGATGGCTATCTTCTCCCTGTGTCTTCATGTGGTCTTCCTTCTGTACATTTTTCTGTGTCCAAATGTCTTCTTCTTATAAGGATACCAGTCATAGTGGGTTAGGGGCCACCCTAATGACCTCATTTTAATTTAGTTACCTCTTTAAAGTCTGTCTCCAAATATGGTGCTGCTTTGTGGTAACAGGGTTTAGGACTTCAACCTATGAAGTTTTGGGCGATGCATTTCAGCCCATAGTACCACCTCAGTCTTTCATCTACTCATAGAGAAGACATGTGCAAATGTTTTCTGTGTGCTTCTGTGCTCATTTTGTTGAGGGCAGTTAAAGCCCTGAGCAGATTGCTGGCATCCACAGAGATTGAGGAAGTTACTTCTAAACGTTATTATTTAAATCAGTCTAAACCAACACAGAAACATAGAACAGGAATTTTGCTTTTCTCTTATTTATAACTTAGACTAAAGTTAAAAGAAAATTAATTGGTATAAAATCTCTGGTGGCACCGGGGTGCCTGGTTGAGTGTCCAACTTTGGCTCAGGTCATAATCTCATGCTTTGTGGGTTAAGCCCCACAACAGGCTCCCTGCTGGCTGTGTGGAGCCTGCTTGGGATTCTCTCTCTCTCTCTCTCTCTCTCTCTCTCTCTCTTTCTGCTCCTCCTCCACTTGGGCTATCTCTCTCTCTGTCTCTCTCTCGAAATAAATAAATAAAAATTAAAAAAAAAAACCAGTGGCACTGAGAAGTACATGGGTAGATGTTTGAGAATAAAACTGAAACACTATGTAGATCTGATTGGTTCTGAAAACACAAAATGGGAAAATTTGATAGAATTTTAATTTTAATATTTGTAATATTGTAATATTCTTCAGCTTCAGGCCATCTTTCTATAGCATAGTCCAGTTTATTTCCTGAGCACTTTTGACAGGTGTTTCAGCACATTCATGAAAATTGGCAAGTTTCAGATATGATATGTGGAGTTTTGTATTTTTACAAGTTGAATTAAAAAAATTATTCTGGGCTACTGCTTTGGCAATTTATCATTCTATTTCTCTCAGAGCAAAATATACACTTAAAAACCTTCACTGAAAAATGTACCTTTTCTGGAGGAAGGCTTTGTACTATTTACAAGTATTTGTAAACTACACATGCATAATTTTACTATTTAGTTTGCTAAGTGACCAGTTTTTAAAATGGTTGTTTCTGGGACACCAGGGTGGCTCAGTTGGTTAAACATCCAACTTCAGCTCAAGTCATGATCTCGCAGTTCGTGGGTTCAAGCCCCACATTGGGCTCTGTGCTAACAGCTCAGAGCCTGGAACCTCCTTCAGATTCTTTGTCTCCCTCTTTCTCTGCCCTCTCTCTGCTTGTTCTCTCTCTCTCTTAAAAACAAATACATAAAGAGGCGCCTGGGTGGCTTAGTCGGTTAAGCGTCCGACTTTCGCTTAGGTCATGATCTCGCGGTTCGTGGGTTCGAGCCCCGCATCGGGCTCTGTGCTGACTGCCAACTCAGAGCCTGGAGCCTGTTTCAGTCTGTGACTCCCTCTCTCTCTGACCCTCCCCTACTCACGCTCTCTCTCTCTCTCTCCTAGAAATAAATAAAACATTAAAAAAATAAAAAATACAAATAAATAAACATTAAAATGGTCATTTTTAATACCCAAATAAGGCTAAAGTGAGTTTAAAAATTTTTTTAAATATTTTATTTATTGCTGAGAGAGAGAGAGAGACAGCGTGAGCAGGGGAGGGTCAGAGAGAGAGGGAGACACAGAAACTGAAGCAGGCTCCTGGCTCTGAACTGGCTGTCAGCACAGAGCCCAACACGGGGCTCAAACCCACAAACCGTGAGATCATGACCTGAGCTGAAGTCAGCTGCTTAACCGACTGAACCATCCAGGTGCCCCTAAAGTGAGTTTTAAAAGAAGTATGACACAAACAGGGACACTAGTTTTAGCCCAGCCTCACTGTCTTATTCCCTGCACCTGTATGTGGGAGACAACAATGAAGTGATAAGTTCTCACTATTTTAAGAAAGAAAATGACTCAAGTTACAGGGTTAATTACTTTCGTAAATTTTTTCTGATATTTTTCTTATATTTTAAGGTACAATTGTTTTATTTTCTTAGGTGCAAAATTTTTCCTACTTCTCATATGTTTTAAACCAGTTCTCTCATACCAACAAAACTAGAACGATCAGCATCAGAAAAATAGAGTTCAGGATACATTCCAGACTAATTCCTTCTGCCCTCCAACAAATGACTAACTTAACTTAGCATAGCTAAATTAAGATTATTGATCATTTGTGTTTTGATGCAGGTATCATCTTTCCCATGAGATTTTAAGTTATTGGTTACTTCACTAATTTCATGGGGAAAGGGAATTTCATGGATCATTCAGACATACGTTTATGCAAATGCAGTAAATATGAGATATAGAGCTTGGTAGCAGGAAATCAATGGTGTAAGTGAGAAAATACCACCTGTTAAAAATGAGACTGAAGTTCATTATTCTGGTACTGGAGAGTCAGTTTAAGCCATATAAGAATAACAGTCATCAGAGTATTGTTAGAGATGTATCACGAAGCTGAGAGGAATGGAAAAATCCAGGAGTTTTAAAAACAGTATTTCTGTAAATTTAGTTTTTTCTTCAAGTTGATACACATGACCAGTATGTGGTAAGTGTCAGGAGCAGGTTACAGAATTAACATGGAAATCCTTTGTCTGGTATTATAGTCCACTATTGGTATTTTCTGTGCATTTATTGAAATGTCTTACACACTTCATGCTCTGGAGTGTTACATGTGTTTGTACTTCACATTTGCCTCAGATATTTCAGTGAGCAGAATACAATAAGGGGCATTAGGAAAGCCCAATGAATATTTATGGTAATCCACGGGAACCACACACATAAATGAACTTGCTTGGTTCCCAGACATCTATCTTCCATTTTATTCTCAAGGGTATTTCAGAGAAAAACAATTTGTTGTAGTTGATTTATTTTACCAAATATACTAATATTTCAGTGGCTATATCCAAACCTAAAAACGGTGATAGTTCAACACTAAAAGTGGGTTTAAATTGAATCATAAAAGCGTTTGTGCTTACAAGGCTTATTTTTGGCTTTTATCTATCATCAGCTCTTTGTTGGATGTAATTTTTATGATCTCATATTTATAAATTGGATAGCATTCATTTGGAGAACCCAAAATGAGAAAATAAAATATTTCTGGAAAGAAGTATTCTTTTTTTTTTTCTCTGAATGTATTGTTATAGTCCCATGTGACAAACTCCAGTGTTTGACAAGGCTACATGCATGTGGCCTTTCTAACTCTATTTTTACCATTTAAGAACCCGGTAGGGGGGAATTTAAGGTTGAGACTGGCCCCAGAGATCCCACACCAAGTACGTTTCCTGACTTTGCAGGTAGAAGGCAGGAGACATTCAGTGTGGAGGTTCTGTGTTGATTTCTGTTGTTTATAGCCCCCAGAGGTAGGCGAAGTAAGAGTACTCCTACATTTACTCCTGAACAATCAAGAAAGAAAAAAGTCTCAGCTTAATGGGGAAAATGATCCTCAGCAAATAATATCATCATCAATTTATTAATGTTGGCAACACAAAAATGAAGTTTCCATCTTATAACGTGAACACAAAAGAATGACTCAAATAATTTCAAGTATTCTATGGCCTCTGGGTCTTATTTTGGTGAGGACTTCAGATCTACAAATTCCAGAACAAATGATTCAGGATATTAGCTGGTATTCTGACCCCATATAAATGAGAAAAAAAAATATTGTCTATAGATACTTGACTATACAGTACTATTAAACATGAGCTTAATCAGCCTGACTCTGGACACAGACCAAATATGGCATTTAAGGTAACTTTGTGCAGTGTCAGGAGCGCTGGTCTGGGCCACGGGCGTTCTCTGTATCATTGTTGACTGTGGGATCTTAGGCCTCTGGGCTCTTACCTGCTTTATCCATCAAGTTAAATTAAAAACCAAAACTGAACCAGGTATCTTTTGAGGTTCCTTCTCTCATGTTTCTCTGACTTTCCATCTGTTTTCTGGACTTACATTCTTAGTGTGATTACAAAGTAAATAAATTTCTATTCAGAAATAGCAGAGGGTAGACTTCAGCTGCCCCACCCTCAAGACACAATAAAAAGTTTACTAAGGTGCTTCCCAAGATTATAATAAAAATTATAATAAAAATTTATTGAGATATTTAATCCTCATGGTAGCTGTATGAGATAGAAGCAATTTTCATCTCCATTTTATAAGTGACAAAGCTGAAGTATAGGGATATTAAGTCATTTGCCTCAGGTTTCACAGACAGGTGCAGATGACCCAGCTGGGATTAGAACCCAGGCAGCATGATTCATAGGATCTTTGCTCTTTAATACTAAATTATGTGATGCTTGCCTTTGAGCAAAAGTAGGAGGAGGAGAAAAATGACAGGGGTTTGTGTTTCATATGGGCTGTTAAGGCAATGTCTCTTTGACACGTAATATTAGATGGAGACTCGAGGAAGGTCAAGGGGCCACACCATACAGATATCCAGGGCCGAGGAAGCAGTACATGTTCAAGACCCAAGCTAGGAGCCGGCATCCTGTGTTTGAGAAGCAGCAAGGAGACCCGTGTGCCTGGAGAGGAATTTGTGTACTGTTGCGTAGCACTAGATCATGAGACCAGAGAAGTGGGAGAGGGACCAGATCATGTAGGACTTTTGCAGAACATCATAAGACCTTTGGGTTTTCCCTTGAGTTAGACAGGAAGCCAGTGGTAGGTTTGGAGCATAAGAGTAAGTTATATCTGATTTATGATTTACAGAAACCACTGTGTCCGCCAGACAGAGAATACACTGAAGAGTGAAAGCAGGGAGAATTTTTAAGAGGTTATTGCAGTGATTTAGGTGAGAAATGAAGGCAACATGGACCAACGTGATGGCGGTGGAGGCGGACAGTCCTAGGATTCTGGATACATAATGGAGCGTGAATGGATAGATTTTGCTGATGGACTGAATGCGAGGTATAATAAATGATGAGTCCAACGTGACTCTAAGGAGAGTGGACTGACTAACTGGAAGAATGGAGGTGCCATTTATTGTGAAGGGGAAGACCATGGGAAGAGCCTTACTCATCTCATGCCCTTGGTGCTCTGCACAGCAAATAGGTATATGATGGAATTGAACTTGTTCGGTGCAGAATTATTCCTTCTCCTGACAGGCTTCCTCAAGTGAACACAGAAAGCTAAGGCAATGAATTCTAGGCAAGACACCATGTCGCCTTTGCATGGTATTTGGAGCATGCAAGTGGCCGTGATATCAAAAGGGAAAATTCCATTTTAGTTTGGAGAGAAATCCTCTTTCATGAGTGATGAACCTGAATTTAAGAAAGGTATGAAACAAAAAGCTTCGCTCTTCTGCAATGTGTAGAGTAATTTTGAGCAGGACTTCAGTGACTGGTGAAGATATGTTATTCCAGAACAGCTTCTTTCTTTGGGTTTTCATAAGGATGGACATTGTTATAATAAGTGACTAAGGAAGAATTTGGAAGAGGATGATAGGAGAGACACTATTTTCTGCGATAGATGCAGTGTTCCTAGAACACATAAGTTTGTTGGATCTAACGGTTAGCTCTGGAGCTCCCAAAGAAAGTTCAACACTCTGTATGGCTCTAATTCAAACTACTAAGTCAGTTAGTATTAGAGCTTAGGGAAGCCCTGGAAGTCACATCCCTCTCCCAGGATTTGGAACAGTTGAGAGGCAGGAATCATTCAGAGCGAGGTCAGAATGCAGCTTAATACCTTCAATGTGCCACCGGAAAACATACTTTAGATCTGTGGATGTTTTCACTGGTATTTTGCCCCAGTAACAACCTCACATTCCCCCAAAGGGACAAGACTTTAAGAGTATGGCAGAGAGAGGTCCAGAATCCACATGCTCGTGTGGTCAGAAAGAACTTAGGAGAGCATCCTCTTATACCTTCTTTCCAACTCACTCATTAGATAAAGTACTTCCCTTTTTCAGGGGAGTAGCTGAGTAACTGGTTGGGCAGAGAGAGGTCAGAAGTGTCACTAGTCGGAGGCCTCCCCCTGTGACATGAGGTGAGGAACTTCTCCACTGACATTTCCCCATTGGGAGCTTTTCTCATTACACAGATTTTCATTGCCTTTCTCTATCTGCAGTTCACATTTTTATGAGAAATACCGTATGTGTGTATTACTTACTCTGTACTGTAGGAGAAATAGGGCTGTTTTTTCCCCATAGAAACCTTCCTTGATCAATAACAAGTCATCAGTCACACCTCACTATGTGCTCCCACTAAGCCGTGTGTAATCGCCAGTTTTACTGATACTAAATCGTTTCTTTTCTCTGTGAGCTTGAGAACCACTAGCATAGGCATGTTTCAGTCAAGATGGGCTCAGGGACATTTTTTTTTTTAATTGTTAATGTTTATTTATTTTGATAGAGCGACACAGAGCACGAGTAGGGGAGGGGTAGAGAGAGAGAGGGAGAGACAGAATCAATCCAAAGCAGGCTCCAGGCTCTGAGCTGCCAGCACAGAGCCCAATGCGGGGCCTGAACCCACGAGCCATGAGATCACGAGCTGAGCCGAAGTTGGATGCTTAACTGACTGAGCCACCCAGGTGCACCAAGAAAATGTCTTTAAAATGAATATTTGGAATTTATTTTCCCAAAATTTCGCCAGTATACCTGAATTGAAAGGTATTTGCTTTCCATTCTTCAAATGCCGAGTGTTAGACTCTACCAGACCGTATTGATTGGTGGTGCAGTGCTTAATAGAATTTTCAAAATTTGATGCCACTGTTAAAACATTATACTCTTCATCATTAACAACAAACATTTATCAAAGCCTGCTTCATATCAAATACAATATCAAGTTCTAAGGCAACAGGAAGAGTCAATTAAGTGCCCACAGATGTTTGTGCTCCAGTATAGAATGCATGCCATGTGAGTATGTGTGAAAAGTAAATAACATGTTAAGCCTATACTGCTTGCTAAGTGAATTATATAGGTGTTAGAGGCAGAATGTGAAGTCATGCACCAAAGATGTTTTTGACAGATTTGGAATGTGTACAGGCCCTTTCTGAGGAATTATTCATAAAGCTTGAGACACTAGAAATGAGTGTTACTGTTACCTTTTTAGAAATTGATCATTATGGGCGTCTTGGTCCTAGGAAATTTCAGGGTGGAGAAGGAATTGTAGCTGGTCCTCAAATATCCCAAGGATGAGCTGTTTGTGTGCCCTCCTCACATCCCTCTGCATTCCTCTGATTAATAAATAGCATCCCCCTCCTCCAAGCTGCTCAGTCAGAACCTTAAGTGTCATTCTTGTTCCTCTTTATCTCCCACCCCACATGACAAATCCCTCGGCAAGTCCCAGTGATTCTGCCTATAATTTTTCCTTGAACACACCCAGCTGCCTGTTTGCCCTGCTGTCCCCTGGCCTAGCCCATCATCCTGAACCAAGACATCATCATCTCCTGCCTGGACTGTTCCTCATTCATCTCCCTGCTTCCACTATTTGTAACCTCCAACCCATTATTTCCATAGACTTAGAGTCATAAATCATAAATCACATTATGTCATTCCTCTGTTTAAACCCTTTGATGTCTTTCTATTGCTCTTTAAAAGAAAATCCACATTTTTTTTTTAATATTTATTTTTGAGAGAGAGACAGAGTGCAAGGGGGGAAGGAGCAGAGAGCAAGGGAGACACAGAATCCAAAGCAGGCTCCAGCCTCTGAGCTGTCAGCACAGAGCCCGATGCGGGGTTCAAACTCATGAACCGTGAGATCATGACCGGAACTGAAGTTGGATGCTTAACCAACTGAGCCATCCAGGCACCCCCAAAATACTCTTGCCAGAATAAACAAAGCCCTGTGTTCAAAGAAGGAAACAAGATTAATAGCAGAAAAACCATTGTAAGCAGCAGGTCTGATGGGGTGAGTTCAGGTTGTAGAGAGAAGATACCAGAGAACATTAGGCATAGTGGATAGTGTAGAAGACAAGAAGATAAATGCAAAATAATTCAGGCTGTGCTTTGTGAACAAATCATCCATAGCTCTGTTTGAGAGTAATCCTGTTTATATGATGCAGAGTTTTATTTCGTTAATGCTAGGATATAAATTTGGGAAGTAAAACTAACATATAGAAGTTCTTAGTGTCAAAGCTGTGGGAGTAGGATTTACCTTTCAGTCAACTTGAGGCTGCTGAGAAAGACTTTTAACCAGGGATGAGTCTTTAGAGCTAATTCTGCAGGTACCACTGGTGAAAAATACTGCGGGCTGAGAGGTCAGGTCAGAGAGGATTGTTGCAGTCCAGCTGAGAGCTTAGGAAGTGGATTTTTTTTTCCTTTCTTTTCTTTCTGTTTTTCAGGAAATGCATTTCTAAGGCTGTTCCATTTAAAAGGATGTACTTTTTCTGTCTGACGTTAATCCCAAACTAAAAACTACTCAAAGGAACTTATTAAGCAGTGAAGGGAATGAGGATCTGGACTTTGGGAAGCTTTATGAGTAAATAAAGTTGCACAAACATAAAAGTATCTCTTCCTTGCCATTCCTTGCCCTCCATGTTTACACTCTCCTCACCCTAGGTGTACTGGTGTTTTGCATTGAAATCCTTAGGAATTTCCTTTTCCTAAGGAGATTAGTGGACAAAGAGCCTGTAAAGCTGGGCTGCAGTATTACAGTGCGTCAGTAGGTGTCCCCATCTCACAAACGTTTTTCCCCAGTCTTAGAATTTCTCAAGTCCACAGCTTTAAGTTATATAATATAATGTTATATTTTATCCCGTACATTTTGGGTTCTCTGTAGTCAGAAATATTTATTCAGGCCACAGAAAATCAACAGTTTTTTTCCCCCCTAAATCTAGTTACTTAAAATAACAGTCACATTTTATGCAGGGTGATACTTTTGTACAATCGGTAGTCTGCTTAATTTTAGCTACTGTAATATTACATTATTTATTTTTATAATATTTTAATATTGGTAGAGCTATAGGCACATCCTGGAACCAGAAAGAGTATAGTTTTTATACTTTGTTTTCATTTTTATTCTCTCCATGTAGCATTTTCACCATCACAGATAGTTCTATAGGCAGCCCTGGTATAGCTTAAACTGATCTTTTTTTTTTTTTTTTTTTTTTTACAAATAATTTATTGTCAAATTAGTTTCCACATAACACCCAGTGCTCATCCCCACAAGTGTCCTCCTCCATGCCCACCCCTCCTCCCCCCACATCCACCAGTCCTCAGTTTTTGTCAGCATTCAAGAGTCTCTCATGGTTTGCCTCTCTCCCTTTCCCCCACCATTTCCGCCCTTCTTCTCCCCCTTGGTCCTCCGTCAAGTTCCTTCAAATCCTCCTATACGTGCACACATATGATATTTGTCCTTCTCTGCCTGACTTATTTCGCTCAGCATAACACCCTCAAGGTCCATCCATGTTGCTACACATGGCCAGATTTCATTGTTTCTCATTGCCATGTAGTATTCCATGGTATAGATAAACCACATCTTCTGGATCCATTCGTCCGTTGATGGACACTTAGGCTCTTTCCACGTTTTGACTATTGTTGAGAGTGCTGCTATGAACATTGGAGTACATGTGCTCCTATGCCTCAGCATTTTTGTATCCCTTGGGTAAATTCCTAGCAGTGCTATTGCTGGGTCATAGGGGAGTTCTATTGTTAGTTTCCTGAGGAACCTCCACACTGTTTTCCAGAGGGGCTGTACCCGTTTACATTCCCACCAACAGTGTAGGAGGGTGCCCGTTTCTCCACATCCTCGCCAGCATCTAGAGTTCTGTGATTTGCTCATTTTAGGCACTCTGACTGGCATGAGGTGGTATCTCAGTGTGGTTTTGATTTGTATTTCCCTGATGAGGAGGGATGCTGAGCATCATTTCATGTGTCTGTTGGCCATCTGGATGTCCTCTTTGGAGAAGTGTCTGTTCATATCTTCTGCCCATTTCTTCACTGGGTTGTTTGTTTTTCGGGCATGTAGTTTGGTGAGTTCCTTATAGATTCTGGATATTAACCCTTTATCTGATATATCATTTGCAACAATCTTTTCCCATTCCGTTGGTTGCCTGTTAATTTTCTGGGTTGTTTCCTTGGCTGTGCAGAAGCTTTTAATCTTGATGAGGTCCTAAGAGTTCATTTTTGCTCTTGATTCCCTTGCTTTTGGGGATGTGTCAAGTAAGAAGTTGCTGCAGTGGAGGTCAAGGAGGTTGTTTCCTCTTTAACAGATGGTGCTGGGAGAACTGGACAGCAACATGCAGAAGAATGAAACTAGATCATTTTCTCACACCATACACCAAAATAAACTCAAAATGGATAGAAGTCCTGAATGTGAGACAGGAAACCATCCAAACCCTAGAGGAGAAAGCAGGAAACAACCTTCTTGACCTTAACTGCAGCAGTGTCTTACCTGACACATCCCCAAAAGCAAAAATGAACTCTTAGGACCTCATCAAGATTAAAAGCTTCTGCATGGCAATCCATAAAACAAATTGGCAACCAACTGAATGGGAAAAGATAGTTGCAAATGACATATCAGATAAAGGGCTAGTATCCAAAATCTATAAGGAACTCCCCAAACTCCACACCTGAAAAACAAACAATCCAGTAAAGAAATGGGCAGAAGACATGAACACACACTTCTTCAAAGAGGACATCCAGATGGCCAACAGACACATGAAAGGATGCTAAGCATCCCTCTTCATCAGGGGAATACAAATCAAAACCACACTGAGATACCACCTCACACCAGTCAGAGTGCCTAAAATGAACAAATCAGGAGACTGTAGATGCTGGTGAGGATGTGGAGAAATGGGCACCCTCCTACATTGTTGGTGGGAATGTACACTGGTGCAGCCCCTCTGGAAAACAGTGTGAAGGTTCCTCAAAAAATTAACAATAGAACTCCCCTATGACCCAGCAGTAGCACTGCTATAAATTTAACCAAGGGATGCAGGAACATAGGGGCACATGTACTCCAGTGTTTATAGCAGCACTGTCAACAGTAGCCAAAACATGGAAAGAGCCCAAATGTCCATCAACTGACGAATGAATCAAGAAGACGTGGTTTATCTATACGATGGAATACTACATGGCAATGAGAAAGAATGAAATCTGTCCATGTGTAGCCAATGTGGATGGAACTTGAGGGTGTTATGCTGAGTGAAATAAGTCAGGCAGATAAGGGCAGATACCATATGTTTGCAAATATAGGTGAATTAGGAGGAACTTATCGGAGGACGAAGGGGGAGAAGAAGGGGAAAAATAGTTGGGGAGAGGGAGGGAGGCAAACCATGAGAGACTCTTGAATGCTGAGAACAAACTGAGGCCTGATGGGAGTGGCGGGAGGGGAAGGGGAGTGATGGGCATGGAGGAGGGCACTTGGGATGAGCGCTGGGTGTTATATGGAAGCCACTTGACAATAAACTCTTTAAGGAAAAAAAATTTTAAAAATAAATAAAAATGCACATTCTAATTGATCCTTGGATACAAAATGGTGAGAGCATGAGGCTAGGAACCCCTGCGGCTCATGCTAAGGAACAGACGACTCATGTTAGACAATTGGTCGTACTCTATGTAGTGTGCTAAAAATACTATTCCCTCGCGTTCCCAATTTGAAAATTCATTTGAAATGGCAGAGGTAATGTTGTATATCCTTAGTGTCTAGGAAAAGCATACTATTTTCCTTTACTCTCACACTTTATTTCTGGCCACCAAATGTGTGAGTTTTTTCTCCATCAACCAATTCACCACCGCCAGCTAGGTGTCCTTCAGTGTAACTCAGTTCTGCACTGTGTACCTGGTGGTAGTGTCAAACCACACAGGCTAATGGCTCAGTCCTACAAGGCTGCTCCCATTTTTAAGATGTCTGTCATAAGGCCAGGTCGTCACCTTTGTCTCTAACCAACCAGCCAAAAGCCTGAGGTTCTTAGGACCCCCTCCTCAGGTTTGATAATTTGCTAGAGTGGTTCACAGAACTCAGGAAAGAGTTGACTTGCTAAATCACAAGTTTATTGTAAAAAGATACAACTCAGGAATAGCCAGATTTCAGGGCCACATAGGGCAAGGTGGTTGGAAAGGGGAGTGGAACTTCCATGCCCTCTCCGGACATCCCACCCTCCCAGTACCTCCATATGTTCACCAACCTGGAAGCTTTCTAAACACATACGTAGGGGCTTTTAATGGAAGCTTCATCCTGTAGGCATGATCAATTGTTAAGTCCATCTCCGGTCCCTCTCTCCTCTCTGGAGAATAGGGCGTGGGGGCTGAAAGTTCTAAACTTCTAATCATGAGTTGGTCTCTATGGTGACCAACCCTCATCCAGCAGCCCACCAAGCATTGCCTCATTAGAATGATAGATGCTTCTATCAGGAAATTGCAAGGGATTTAGGAGCTCTGTGTTAGATGCTCCTATCACGCAGGAAATTACAAGAGTTTTAGGGGCTTCTTGTTACAAACGAGGGTCGAAGACCAAATATTAGCAGGGAGACAGAAACCCTTATATCTATTTCTTATTATTGCCTATGTGGTTGTTTGAAAAGTACAGTGGAATATTTGATATTTGCTTCCTCTCTGGCTTGCTTAGAAGCCGCAGCCTTAGATATGTCTTTTATCCTGGTAAATCTCGTGTGCTGAATGACTGGTTTTAATGAACTGTTTCTACCAGTAGGGAAATGGTCCCTGTTTTATTTGCTGCTATGAAAGTCTCAAAGCATGTGACTGTCCATGTGAACACTCTGTGCAGATTAAAACTGCAGGGCATGATTGGAGGAGACACAAACTGCCAAGCCACTGAGGCGGCTGAGAAGGCGTCCTCTGCCAGCGACAGCATGGGATTATGTAACGCCTGCAGTGCCTGGCACTGTGCTCCACTGGAGACACATCACGTGTTGTGCAATGCTCTTGGCCCTGAAATTCAATTAGATTGCTTTGAACGATCCGTGAGTCTGCATGAGATAAGCTTTTACTGCTACACACTTAGAAAGCAAATGGGTTGATTAGCTGCACCTAAATTGATAAATTGCCATTGTAATTCTAGCAAGGATATTTGCATTATATGTACACCATCGTGCCACAGAAGAGCAGAATTTAAGCATTATGTAACCTGGAAAAATAATGGGGCAGAAAAACCCAGCCCTCACGACCAGAGAAAAAATATCTTCTTACAGACACTTAGCAATAGTTTTTTGTTGCTGTTATTTGTTTTTATAGATTTTGCCATTGTTTTGGGGCATCTGCTTAATGGCTGCCAGTGTTTTTTTTAATGCCATGATCTGTGAATGAGAATAAAGAAATTGACAGAGTGATAAATTTTTTTGTAGGAGAAAGGAACTTCTATTAGAATGGATTTTAAATAGTTCAAATAGCCTTTTAATACTGAGCAGAATTACTTTCGTTGTGAACTTACAGTTGAACAATTTAAGGAATTGGGAACCATCAGATATTAACCTCATATTGTATGACTGAGATCTTTTGGTATCTTTCTGAAACAAAAGGAGATCAGAATGGAGGAGAGAAGATAATAGTAAGTGTTGGGATATTGGGATCTTGGAAAGAATTTGAAGATCATTATTATACTAAAGGCTTTAAATAGATACTAGAAAACCACCCAAATCAGTGATGTTAGTTTGACTTTCCTCCTTCTGCCCCCAGTTTCCTCCAAATAGGATTTAAGGTTTTTACAAAAAGCCCTGGGAGGAAGTTGATGTTCATTAGAATCATTTGGGACTGAACTGAAGCCTAAGGTCCTGAAATATTATACAGAGAGCTTCCATTCTGTTATATCAACGGGGATTAGGTGTCCAGTTCCTTTGTGATTTTAGGTGAAGAGGTCTTGAACTGTAGCAAAACCAGTGCTGTTGTAGTTTTCTCCTTATTGGAAAGAGGCTTTTATTTCTGTCTCTTGAAAACCTTTTTAGAACACAGATTTGCTCAGTGTAACCTTATATCCTGACTTTTAATCTAAGTGGCTAGTCACGAGTAGGTTTTTTTCCTTACGAGTCATATTAAATCCAGATTTTAACAGGTTTCTATTTTAATGGATTATCTAAATTTTGTGAGATTTAACATGCATGTGTATTTCCCATTCATTAATTTTTCTAACTGTCTGTAGTAGATGTTATTATTCCATTTAACCAAAGGGAAAACAGATTTGTAGAGAGGTACAATGAGCTGCCCAGGGTCACATTGCAGGGAGGTGAGTGGATAGGGCTCCAAAACAGATTGTAAGCTTTTCATCCTGCTCTAATAATGGTCTCCACGTGCAATTCCGTGGACTGGTACCAGGCCAGCCCATATTTCAAGGAAATTCTATTTTATTATGCCTGGAAGAAAGTCCTGGGAATCTATCATTTTTAAAAAGCTTTCCAGATGATCCTGATGTAAGATCAGAATTGGTAGCTACTTCATGTCCAATATTCTGAACTGTAGAGATAGCATTAGAACATCTCTATTACATGCTGTACTTCACATACATTTTTTTCTGTTCATCCTCCTTATATATAAATATATAATCTCCATAGATAGAATACATATATATATATATATTCTTATAAATTCAAACCAAACCAAACTGTAAAAATATAGTTCAGTCTTTTTTGTTTCTTTGTAAAGCTTTAATCAAAATGTATTTTTCTAGAATAGACATGAAATATTCTGTGGGTAGCATAGCATTTTTTAACAGTTGAAAGAATATAGTGGGAAATGTAATTCAATAAATGGCATCTGCTATAAAAAGGCTAGTCTCCAGGTCTTAAATTGATGCTAGCTGGTGTAACTTTGTTAATGAGTGAATTCAGAGTTGGTTTAATGAGTTGGTGATAGAGGACAGCTCGTTGTCATCAGTGAATATAACTTGCGGATGCTTCTTTACAAAATAATAAAAAGGGACTAGCTCATCACCTACCCTATCATAATTAGGACTTTTTTCCCCTTTTCCTGTTTGCGTGTTTAAAACGTGATATATAATCCATCACTGCTGAGCTGGGGCTCCACGAACATCTTTCTTTTCTTTAATTCCCCTCCCCACCCCTGCTGTCTTTTTGCAAAGATCATCTTGTTTTGTACCACAAACGTGTTTTAAAGGGGAATGTTTTCAAAGGCCAAATAAAGTCTGTGAACCTATACGTTTCGTGACCAAAGTATCATGGGTCAGGCTTTGACTAGACTCCAGAGGGGCTCTGAATGCATACAATGAAACTGAAAGTTTTTGACAGTTCCAAGTTAATAAGCAGAGAACACATAACTTTGCAGAACATGCACTTTCGAGAAACGCATTCTTAATGCTTCACCTGTCATACTGCATTTACCAAGTGTTTGACTAGCGGTTAAGACATTTTTTTGCTTTAATTTTATTATTTACATAATACCAGTATTACATAATAAGTAGCAATAATTTTTCATGTGTTGTAATTATAAAAATAAGTAATAGTAAGGTGTGTTATGGCTTTGCGAACCTCAGTCATGAGCGAATAAATTTTTCTTTGCAAATGAATCAAATATTAATGTCAGCTTTGCATGACTGCTGAAAATGCACTGCCTCACCAAAATGTCTTAAGATAATAAAACAAATAAAATCAGGATTATACAGACTGGTTAGGTGGGGTTTCTTCTTGAGGACTTATGCCATGCAATGGAAGCTACTGACAGAGCTTCCTCCCAGAGCTAAGGACAGAGTCTGGGTCTTCAATGTACTTTTTTTCACAATAACTGACTTTGCAACACTAATGTGATGAAGTTTGGTACAGGATGTAATTTATCAAGGTACTCTAAAAAGAAGCAAATTCTGTCTCTTATATAAATGAATTCTCCCCGGTACCTGACTTGTTGTGCTATAATTTTTCAAAGTTCTATCAGCCAATAGAAGATCCATACCCATGGATACCTAATCAAATTCATAATACTATGTGCCTAAAAAAATAAAAAGAAAGATTTGCTTGCTATACTGGTCAGGTTTGAGTGAGGAACAGAATAAACACAGATTTTCTTTTAATATAAAGAATTCCTAACTGGGAATTGAAGAAGAGAAAGAGAACACTAAAATTTCACACACATAGTAACTATGACCTTTAGGGTTGGAGCCAAGGAAAGAGATTGGAATTACTCAAACTTAACAATGCAGAAGAGGGAACTTGTGTGTCTGGATGCACACTTCTGAGATCACCAGCAAAGGCCAGGTGCAGACATTCTGAGGGAAAGGCATGACAGAAAAACTGCAGACTGGGTTAGTAACTAACTAGCTATTAGCAGGAACCATGCCTGCTAGAATACCGTATGGCTGGAATGCCACTCAGAGGAACAGGAAGTAAAATCAGGAAGTCAACAGGAAGCTCGCCGGAAGCAGACAAGAAAGAACAAGTGCTTCCTCCAGGCATGCAGCTCCCCTTTCATGCCCTGCCTGCAGTCAGTCACCAAAGAAGAAATGTGGTTTATGAAATTCTTTTTTTTTTTAATTAAAAAAAAAAATTTTTTTTTTAATGTTTTATTTATTTCTAGGAGATAGAGAGACAGCATGAGCAGGGGTGGGCCAGAGAGAGAGGGAGTCACAGACTGAAACAGGCTCCAGGCTCTGAGCTGGCAGTCAGCACAGAGCCCGACGCGGGGCTCGAACCCACCAACCTCGAGATCATGACCTAAGCGAAAGTCGGACGCTTAACCGACTAAGCCACCCAGGCGCCCCTTTTCTTTTTTTTTTTTTAATGTTTTATTTATTTTTAGGAGAGAGAGAGACAGCGTGAGCAGGGGAGGGTCAGAGAGAGAGGGAGTCACAGACTGAAACAGGCTCCAGGCTCTGAGCTGGCAGTCAGCACAGAGCCGGACGCGGGGCTCGAACCCACCAACCACGAGATCATGACCTAAGCGAAAGTCGGACACTCAACCGACTAAGCCACCCAGGCGCCCCGGTTTATGAAATTCTAGCCCCACTATCACAAGGGCCTGTTTGGAGCTGAGAGGCAATACCTCTCTAACTGGCATCCTTAAGTGAATTGGGAATCTTAAGAAAATTTTCTCCAATTATTTTACATTTTTAGGTAATATTCCACATGGTACAAAAATATAGAGAATAGTCTCTCTCTCACCATCATGCCCCTTATAAACTGTTCCCACCCTCCCACCTACCTCCAACTGGATAATCACCACGGTTAGTTACACAAGCAAACATGAATATATAATCTTATTTCCCTAATCCTATGAGTTGCCATACCCCTATTTTGCACCTTGCTCTTTTTTTCCTTAGCAATATATCTTGTTGGTCTTGTTGTATCAGTACGCAGAGAGCTTCTTTGTGTTTTTAAATTTCATTACCTTAACGAATCCTCTTACTGTTTTCATAGTTTGTCACTATTCTCTTTGGTGTTCATAGGATAAAATGACATCATCTGCAAATACTGATAGTTTCCAAATTTTCTATCTCTAAAATCATTTGTCTCTGCTAATTGTTTTAGCTTGTACATCTAATACAATGTTAAATATTAATGGTAATAGTGAACATCTTTGTCTCTTTCTGGCCTTATTGGGAGTGCTGCTAATATTTCCCATTAAGCTTGATGCTGGATTTGGGGATAAGAGAAATATATTTTATTTTGTTAAGGAAGTATCCATTTATTGAGATTTTTTTAAAATCAGAAATGATATTGAATTTTGACAAATGGCTTTTCAACATCTATCAATCATATGACTTTTCTTTTTTTAAACACTTTTTTTTTTTAATGTTTTATTTATTTCTAGTAGAGAGAGAGAGAGAGACAGCGTGAGCAGGGGAGGGTCAGAGAGAGAGGGAGTCACAGACTGAAACAGGCTCCAGGCTCTGAGCTGGCAGTCAGCACAGAGCCCGACGCGGGGCTCGAACCCACCAACCGTGAGATCATGACCTAAGCGAAAGTCGGACGCTTAACCGACTAAGCCACCCAGGCGCCCCAACTTTTCTTTTTATACTTAATATGCTATATATTTCCTTACGCTTAATATACTATGCAATATATTTCATTCACATCCTATATTGTTAGTAGATTTTTTAATATTTCTAATATAGAGCCTTGTATTCCTGGAACAAACTCCAATGGGTCACGGAGTTTGCACACACACACATACTATAAAAAATGTGTAGGGATTCATGATTGTTACTCACTATTTGTCAGGTCTTTAGATCAGTTTTACTTGTTTCATAAGAAGAATTTGGAAGATTTTCTTGTTTTCCTCTGCTCTGAACCAGTCAAAGAACATTGGAATGAGCTCTCCTTTAGTTTGGTAGAATTTCCCTGTGAAACGATCTGGGTTTTGTACTTTTTGGGTGTTAAGCCCTTTGATAGTTTCCTCTGTTGGAAATGGTCCTCTGAGATTTTCTGTGTTATTTTGGCTCAATTTTGGAATTGTATTTTGCTAGAAAATTATTCTTTTTGGCCTTCAAGAAAATTTTTATATGGAGAGTGACAACTACGTTGACCACAAAGAATCTTATGATCATTTATTTGTTTTTTGTTTGTTTCTTTGATTATTGCTCTTTTGCAGTGTACTACTTAGTGTTTTAGTGTATTATTTTCTTTCTTTCCTGGGTTGTCTGATGGTTAATCTTTTTTTTTTTTTCAGAAGGCAAGTTTTCAAAAATCTATTAGTGCTGTTTATTTTCTTTTGTAACTCATTACATTATACTTCGATATTTAAAAATTTATCTGTCTTAAATTTTTGCTGTTTTTAATTTTTGAATATGACATTTAGTTTATTTTAATTGCTATGAGTGTTTAAGGCTCTGGATTTTCCTCCCTGCACTACTGTAGCTATCTCCTATAGCCTCTCTTTCTATATAGGAATTTATTGTTATTTTCTGGAAATTCTGCAATTTAGTTTGAATTTTCTCTCCAGCCCAAAAGTTGTTTAAGGAAAGTTTATTATTTTTCCAGATACGAGGGATTTAATTTTTTTTTAATTATTGAAGTATAGTTGACATACAATGCTATATTAGATTCACATGTACAACACAGGTATTCAACATTTCTACACAATACTCAATACTTTCATATCCCTTTTATATATTTGACACAACCAGTAATTTACAGGAGGTCTTTGAAGTTCCCAAAGCTCTTTCCTTTTCTGCCATCACAAAGAAAGGACATATCCAATAAATATGGCTGCTCCCATGATTCCTGTTCAAGTGTAGGGTCTCTGCGTCTCTAATATTGCCTTTCCTCACCCCCGTTCTGACTTCTAGTGATACAATATGGAATGGAGCTTTTGTATTTCTGGCGGGCTTCTTAACTTCAGGATATCTTGTTTTACCTTTCTTTTCTGGTGCTGCTGCTGGGCCATTTTATCTCTGTTGCTGCTTCCTCCCTTGGCTTTTTCCTGTTCGGTTTCTGCCTGACGACTGCTGACATGGGCGGCCCTTGCATGTCCTCTGTGGTCTTCAGACTCTATCTGTCTCTTCCTTCTACTGAAAATAGAGGTTTCGGGGTTTCGTTTTATTGTCCTTGCTGTTTTTATTGATTTCCATGGAAGTAGAATAATGTTAAATTAATTAGCCATACATATACTGGAAGTCAGTATGTACTTTTAAAGAATAGCATTTTTATATTAGGGCTTTGATAGTTTACACAGGTAATACAGTAATTCCAGCAGGTGCTGTACAAATGTGGAAGCAAAATAGTGTTCAGACTTCCCCAAAAAAATCACTGTAGAAGATGAGAGAGATGCTACTTTTCTGTTTGTTGCCTTTCATTTCCTTAAAAAAACAAGCAAACAAACACTTTAGTATTGGAATTTGATGGTGGTATTTAGGTAGTCCAGGGAGATTATTTTCATTAAGAAATGATATAAAGCTTTGGGGGTTTTGAGTTATTTTTTCCCTTGCAGTTTCCTTTTTTTTTTTTTTTTTTTTTAATTTAACCCATAGGTTCTTTTTTCTCTTTCTCTTGTTCTCTTGCTGGTACTGGAGCAAGTTGGTTCAAACTGAGTAAGATTTTATGGACCCTGTTTTTCACTGTTCTTTTAAATGTCTTCTTACTTTTGGATAGTGCAGAATATGTTACTGAGTACTGAGGTGGAAATTAATGTGTATATTTGTTAAACCGTTCCGAGTTTAGGAGAATAGTTTTCTAGCATCTTACTTGTAGTTAATAGGAAAATATACAGATTGTGCTCTGTTTGAGGGCTATTTTTTTTTTTCAGTCTGTTGTTATAAATCCAGACCCTGGCAGATAATAATGTTTTGCCTGAAGAATTAATCATAGTTTCAAGGCAAGTTTTAACTGATAAGTTAAAATAAAAAAAATTAAGGTCAGCTATTCATTAAATCTTACTCCTTTTTGGTGATTGTTAGTAACCAAGGTTAAACTAGCTTGAAATAAGATGAAAAATGAAGCTTTAGAATGGATTTCCCTTTTAAAGTATAGTTCTTTGCAACACTCAGAAAATAAATGAACTGAAGTCAGCATTCCAAGCGTGTAACTACACACATACAGTGGCAACTTACTGGAGCTGACATTTTCCAAATGATAGTAGCTGGTTATATAAGTCACCCAAGATGGCTTAATGTACTATTATTTCAGACAGAATTGGAAATAACACGTGCCAAGGCAACAGGCAGTCAGACGAAAACATAACAATTTGCTTTCCAATAATTATCATCACCTCTCGCCAGGCTAGAACTTGATTGATCCAGTACAGAAGAATATCTTTTGTATGGATTTATTTCAAGCCCCAAAACATCATGACTGCAGTAAATATTCCTGTAAATCATTTTCTGGACTTTATTAGAAGAAATGGCAATAATCACTTCATTCCTTCTGTGTCAAACTGATACAAACTCAGCCACTGTGATCCATCAATTCATTTCTCCTTTTTTCCCCCTTGCCTCACTCTTTCTTTTTTCCTCTCTCTCATTTAAAAAAACATTACACTTAACTGGACGATTTTTATATGAGGGTTGATTATACTAAAGAATTTAGCTCATACCTCTTCCATAGCTGGTAGAATCATAAAAAAATATAAAAACAAAATCTTGCTTCATATGGTGCATAAATATCACATTGTTCTTGGGATATGAAGTTAATTGAGGGATTTCTGAGTACTGTCAGAGGCGTATTAATCCTTAAGCTATCACCGTCGAAGGAAAATATTTTCAGAGGTTCAAAGGCAGGACAAACGAAAACGGACAAATGACAAGGTTGGTGGAAAATCGCTGAAAGCTAGTTTGAAACAGTTGATAATGTGCATGTGGCCTGCAGTCAGGTGATTTTCCTTCTGGGTAGCTTTTATGTTCTAAGCTAGATCTATTCAGGGACAGCCACAGGGGAAAGAGAGAGAGAGAGAGAGATTGCAAGAGCGAGTGAGAGAGAGAGAGAGAGAGAGAGAGAGAGAGTGTGTGTGTGTGTGTGTGTGAATTGTAGTACCAGGGACTGAGAGACCATGGCAAAAATTGGCTTGCAGAGATCAGGCAAAGATATGGGAAAGAAGGAATGCTGTGACAAGTTAAGGGACACCTGGAGACACTCTCCTGTTGATGAGATTATATTTCCAGTGACTTTTCACGGCAGCTTTGTGGCTCGCTTGTACTCAGTCAGAAGTTCTCCAAACAGCGGTGGGTCTGGACAAAGTGCCTTAGGACGAGTTGCGGCCGGCGCTGCCCAGGACAAGCCTGGTGATTGCCTGTCCCGGCTGACGTGCACTGGCTTATAAGGTGGCACCGGCTAATGAAACATAAACCTGGAAACCTCTGGGCTTACTCTAATAGAAGTTTACTTACGGTAGCATACGAAAAATTAAAATCCCAGCCTGAGTGTCCCCATAGGGCAGCCCCCCTACCTAGCTCCCCTAGCCCGAGGTTCCTTCTGTCGCAGGGCTCTGCATCTTCCTGGGCTGGCTTTACCCTTTTGTGTCAGGCTGCAAAGGGCACAAGATTTGCACATGGGCCGGATCCGTGTCACTTCTGCTCACCTTCAGTTTACTCATCCTCAGTCACGTGGCCCCACCTGACCGCACAGAAGGCTGGGCCATGTCGTCCCGTTTTGTGCAGATGGAGCAGATTTGGGGAACAGCTGGCCAGTCTCTGCCTCCTCTACAGTAAACCAGAGCGCTTGTCATTTACTCCCTTGTGTTGGTAATGACAAACTTTACAGGCAGGGATATCTGACGGTATCTTTTAACAATGGATTTTTGCCAAAAAAAAAAAAAAAAAAGTTATGTTTTCCAGAAGGAACAGCTATACTAAGATTCTTTTTGCAGGGAGATTAAATGTTAGCATCATGGCAGTGTCATAATGAATCTTAATTCTGATTTAAGCAGAGGCTTTTAAAATGGGAAAGGCTGAGAATGGCTTTCACAAACCGGAAAAATCCTCTGGGCATAAATGCAGCTCCTGTGCTTTCTCACCAATGCTGCAGAGTGCCTTCCTGCGAAGTGTCTGCTCAAATGCTTCAGAGTTAAAAATTCGTTCCTTTCTCTCCTCATTGAGAGGTAAAACAAGGGCAGAGGGATGTTTTCGGCTGAGGTTTGAAATGAGGTGAAGAGTAACTGAGGCAGAGAGGTACCAGGAGCTCCCTCCAGATGACAGAAGATGCAAAGCACAAGTGTTCAGTGCCAAGAATGGCGAGCCTGTGTGGAAAGGCATTGAGGGGGTCTGGGCTAGACACACTGATGAAGGCTGGAGGGTCACAGTGGACAGCAGACAGGGCTTAGGCTTCAAGACTTCATCTTCAGCTAGAGCAGACATGTGGAAGTTCCTTTCTGCCCTGCCGTCCTCGGGTTGTTTGTACACTGGTCCCACACATGTCCCAAACGTGGCCACACATGTTTCTACGCTGGTCCCACAAGTGCTTCCGAGTGATTATTTTCTGTCCAGCAGAGGCCAAAATAGGACGGACAGTATTTATTTCACAGTATGATGTTTTAGGTGATTTTGAAAGCAGACATCTGATTCTAAGGAAATTTTCTCATTAGTAAGTCATGACAATGATAGAAAACAGAGGTATTTGGAAATAGAGAAAAAAGGATAAGACAGAATATACTTACAAGAAAGCATTGAATACCTGCTAAATCCTGGAGATGCTTTGCTGAACAAGCTCATATACCCCCAGAGAGTTGAGAAAGTCAGGTAACAACCGAAATGGACAAAGGTGGATTAGTTTCTCCTTTTCTGTTTTGTTTGTTTGTTTTGTTTTTTGTTTTTTTGTTGTTTTTTCTTTTTATGGAGAAAGAGAGAGAGAGCATGCACATGAGCAGGGAAGGGGCAGAGGGAGAGGGAGAGAGTCTTAAGCTGGCTCCATGCTCAGTGGAAGCTCAGCCCTAGCCTAGATCTAATGACTGTGAGATCATGACCTGACCCAAAATCAAGAGTTGGTTGCTTACCGACTGAGCCACCTGGGTGACTTTACTTAATGAGGGAGAAGTCCTGAGTGCTGAAGAGTTTTTCCCTAGAGGCTAGGGCAGCGGTACCCAGAAGATGGTTTTTCCAAGAAGGTGACACGGGTGCTGAGACCTGAAAGATGTGCGTCATTGGCGAAAGCAGGAGGAGCCTTGCAGTGGCGCACGGGGGAGGCGGGAACAGATCCCCAGGTGCCGCTGCTGGTGGGGGCATAGTCTTCTACCTTGAAAACAACTGGACGCCTGGCAGCAAAAGGGACTGAGGGAAGAACTTGGTTACACTTCAGGTCAAAAGAAACTGAGAAAACAGGAAGAATTTGAGTGAATTGAAATGATAGTGAATAAGAAGTAGGGGAAGAGAGTTGATCACAGTAAAAAAACTTGATTAGAGCAGAGCTCTGTTTCGTATAGGTATGTCTCTAGGGAAAGTTCTTCTTGTGTTCTTCTACTACCAATTCCTCAGTGCCCTCAATACTTTGAATGAATGTTTTCTCATTTTTCACAAAGTTGTCTTTAGCATTACATTAAAACAAATACACACTTCTCAAAAACATTTGGGAACGGAAGAATATGGTTGACTCTTGCTGCTAAGCTAGGTACTGTCTTAGTTGGCTATGAGCATCAAATAAGATATTTGTGAAATTGTTCCTATACCTAATCAACTCCAGTAAAACCTTGGTTTGCAAGCATGATTTGTTCCAGAAACATGCTTGCAATCCAAAGCATTTGTATATCAATACAAAATTTCACGAACCATTGACTCAGGTGTGATTGTGTGACGTTCGTCATCACGAACTACTCCTACTGCAAGACGTCGCTCATTTATCAAGTTAAAATTAATTAGAAATGCTGTCTTACAGAACACTCACGGAACAAGTTACTCACAATCCAAGGTTTTACTGTATTGGTTTAATTCAATTCAAATTTACTGATTCATTTGTCTCCTTTGTTAAAACAAGTTGTGTCCTTTCCCCTCATTCATGCTGGAGCTCATGTAATGGCTGGACGAAGTGGTCCAAAGAAAACAGCTGCGTTTCCACGCATGCTGATTATCTCTAGAGTTCTGGGAATAAATCCCAACTTGACTGCCTAATTGTGGAAGAGATTTGAGGACAAGGAAAAAGCTAATGCTGTAACTTTCTCACTCTTCCTTCTCTAACCTGTTACAGGTGAGAACAAACAGGTGTGTGGTCAGGTTCTCTCAACAAAGTGGTGTGGGAAAGACCTCCTCTTCTTATGGAAACTATGTGTATTTTTCTTATGCTTTATTTTGTCTGATTCCAAAATGGTTCGTGAGTAACACTGTGGCTTTTATGGTACATCTGGAAGATATGTAGTCTTATTTCATGGGAAGGAGCAAAAGGGTGGTGAGTGGAGTACCCTGGTTGTAATTACAGTGTACATTTATTTGGAACGATCAGCATATTAGTCTGCAGTGGCCAGATTAATTAAACTCAGCTGGGATAATTCAATCTGGTTGGTTCCTACAAAAGCTAAAACTCTTGAGGCTTGCTGTAAACCTTATGATGATAGAAGCATTTTCAATATGTCTCTCTCTCTCTACTATGAATTATAAAGCGACTTAAAAACTAGTCTTTTAAAAATTTTGCCTTCCTCTCAAAAAGAAAAAAAGCCAACCTTATCCACTTGTCAGCAAAATGGATTCTAACATCTTTCTTCAGGTAGAAGATTCGTATTTTTTGTTGTTAATATATTTTAGAAGCATAATTTCTGTGAAGTTGTTTATAATTTTTAGTTTCTACACCTCCAGTGATGTGAGGTATCCATGGAAACTGTCTAGCCTATATTCAGTGCAGTGGACTGCCTTCCCACGCAGGTCAAGATACAAATAATCCTAGGTACTGGCTCGATTTACAGTGCCTTAGCCATTAGGCAGTTTTAACAAGAAATTGGCTTCTAATTGACACATACATTTTCATATTTAATTAGCAGTTTGAGCCTCTACATTTTACTAACAGATGTAACATTCAAAACATGTGCCATTGTAATACATCTATTCCACAGATGCACTTAACGGAAGGGGCTTTGCGGCAAATAGCATTAATGCCTCTGCTGCCTAGCAAAAATTTGAACAGACTGATATTATTTTCTTTAAGATGTGTTTTTAAAAAATACTTTTAGAGTGAATCATCTCAACCAATCTAATGGATTTTCTATTTCCATAACAGCTTTCTTGAGGTATTCACACACCGTAAAATTTACCCTAAGTATCTGTTTCAGTGGTTTTTAGTTTATTGACAGATTTGCAATGCCCACTGTCTAATTTTAGAACATTTTCATTACCCCAGAAAGAAGCCCCATACCCATAGGGAGTCACTCTCCATTCCCCCACCCCTAACTCCTGACTACCACCAATCTGCTTTCTATCTCAATCGATTCGCCTCTTGTAGACATCTCATGTAAATGAAATAATAAAACATGGGATCTTTTATAACTGCATTCTTCCACTTAGTGCAGTATTTTCAAGGCTCTTCCATGTTGTAACATGTATTAGTACTTCATTCACTTTTCAATGCAAATAATATTCCATTGTATGGATATACCATATTTGACGTACCCATTTAGCATTTGAAAGACATTTGGGTTGTTTCTACTTTTCAGCTTTTAGGAATACTGCCTCCATTAACCTTCATGTACAAGTCTTTGTGCAGACATATCTTTTTATTTCTCTTTTGTGTAGTCCTAGGAGCAGAGTTGCTAGGTCACATGATAACCGTTTAATTTTTAAAACTGTAATACAGTTTTCCAAAGCGGTTGTACCATTCTGTATTTCAGTCAGCAATGTATAAGGGTCCCAATCTTAACCATCCTAACAGGTAGACAGGGGTACAAACGGGAGGTTTTTTTTGTTTTTTTTTTAAGGAGAGCAATTTAATATTGTTCATGCTTCTACATTAATTAAATGCATTTCTATTACTTATTTACTTATCCATTGCCCTTGATTTGTAAGTAAGTATGCCTCTTATCTCTATCCATACTGTCATTTTCTTTACCGGTCTTAATGTAGGCCCAACTCAGCATATGACATCAAAACTTAAATTGGTGGTAAATTGAAAGTATTGTATAGAATGTGGAGCAATGAAAAAAGGCAAACACTAAAAACATATAGTTCAATTATAAGATTAATTCCTAAATTTCTGGCATAATTTAATCTTGCTTTGTGTGAACTGAAAAATGGGTATGATAGTGATGCCACATGCTCTAAAGCTTAGTAGTTTCCAGTGCCAGATTAAGCCCATTCAATATAATATATTTGTCAATCCTACTCTGCCATCAGTTGTGTAACTAGAAGGAAAAAGAGCTCTGTCAGTTGAGCTGTAACACACTATTGATTTTGGAGTGACCTGTCATTTGGAAGTGTTAAAATGTGGAGAAAAAATGTGTGTTAGAGTCATTGAGATTGAGGGGTGCCTGGGTGGCTCAGTTGGTTAAACATCCAGCTTTGGCTCCAGTCATGATCTTGCTGATCGTGAGTTCAAACCCCATGTCAGGCTCTGTGCTGACAGCTCGGATTCTGTGTCTCCCTCTCTCTCTGTCCCTCCCCCCTTGCACTCTGTCTCTCTTTCAAAAATAAATAAACGTTAACATTTAAAAAAAAAAAAAAAAGAATCATTGAGATTGAGATATAATAGGGAAGGAGGTGTTATGGGTACTTCTTCCCCCCTCCTTGGAGGCAACCCAGTCATCTATGCTTTCCTATGCCCAGGGGAAAAAACAAGACTTTTAACACTTCAAGACTTGATAAATACCTTTTATAAGTATACATTAATACCTAGGAGTAAAAAAAAAATGATATATTACCCAGACCACACACAGAAAAATTAGGAGAGGTAGTTATTATTTTAGGGGTATGAGATCAGCAACCTATGGTTCACTGGAATGATTCTTTCTCCTCTCCTCTTCAATTTACTAATTAAAAATAGCTGGATGTTTACCTCAAATCATATTTATTAAAGTGTGTAAGCTTTCTTTTCAGCCCGAGGATGTTTTTTGCTTTGTTTCTTTCAGAAGCCTACATCAACAGGCGATTCATAAGCCTGTAAAAATTATGTTTACAATGCAGATGCCTGGCACCCCAGCTTTACCAAGAAGCTACTCTTTCATAACTACAAATGTGCTTTGCATGTGATCAAAAATCACATATTACTTTGTTAGTGCCCTGGCTTCCAGTTACAGTTCTAGGTATATAAGGTAGTGAAATATCTGCTGGGGTATATGCCAGAGGGACTCAAAATGGTTTTCAAGATGGTGTTTAAAAGACCATAATAAACTTATTCAAGGACTTTCTGAAAGAGTCTGCTTTTGAGTTAGGTATATGACCTTTAATCAGCTAAGCATCTTTAGGTTTGTTTGAATTAAGACCTCTCTTTTGGGGAGTAATAATTGTATCAGTACTTTGGAATGTTGATGAATATTTAAGGAATTCCTGGTTTCTACTAGCTCTAAATCATTGTCTCATGGTTTTTCACTGTGAAATTCTTTGACAATTATAATTAACATGGCACACCGTGAGGAGCTCATGGGGGCAGATAATAGCTTATATTAAAGCAAGCAAAATATATGGTCTCATGGGAAGTTTGATGCAGGAAATGATCAGAATTAGGTCTACATAAACTTTTTAATGTCATTTAAAAACAAACACTGAAGTAAGAAAATGATTCTCATTTCATGAGGGAAAATTGAGATAAAAGAATTATCTTTAATTTTATCCTGAATTAAAATTATGACACTAGGGGCACCTGGGTCAGTTGGTTAAGCTTCCAACTTCAGCTCAGATCATGATCTCATGATTTGTGGGTTCAAGTCCCACATCAGACTTTGTTCTGACAGCTCAGAGCCTGGAGTCTGCTTCAGATTCTGTGTCTCCCCTCTCTATTTGTTCACTTTTTTACCAGATTATTTTTTCCATTGATTTGTAAGCATTCTTTATATATCCATATACAGTAAAACCTTGGTTTGTGAGCATAATTCATTCTGGAAACATGTTTGCAATCCAAAGCACGCGTATATCAAAGCGAACTTCAAAAACCACTGGCTCAGTTGTGATCATGTGACATTCAGCATCACATACTACTCCTATTGCAAAACATCACTCATTTACCAAGTTAAAATTTATTAGAAATGTTTGCTCATCTTGCGGAACACTCACAGAATAAGTTACTCTGTATTCTGAATTCTAGTTCTCTGTTTTTTGAAAAGCCTCTGAATACAGAGTGGAAATTAGGGGGCACCAAGTGAATATAAGGAGACTAGTTAGGAAGTACACTCTTTCCCAATGAACAACCATTGCATGATAATTTTATAAGTGTATTTAATACTCCTCTTACATTTCTCATGATAAAAATGAATATTAGGAACATGGAACATTGGTTTTCCTACTGATGGTACTTTAAGAAAAGTTGGTCTAAATTGGCTTCTGATGAATTCTGCTTTGTGCATGTAGTAGGGAAGGTTGAAACCTATACACATGTAGATGTTTTATGAAAACACCCTACTGATCTAATTGGCTCCAAAGTAATCTTCTACAGAATTAATGCTGTTTTCATTTTCCTTCTCTTGAAAATTTGTAGAAGGTCAGTCCTGGATATTGATGTGAGCGGGTAAAGCTACTTCTGTGTACACGGCCCTGGGTGTTGTAATGTCCTGTACATCCCGTGAGTTGGACAAGTCTTATTTTCCTGTAAACATTTAAAAAATATTACAACCACTGTTTATTTAGCACTCGTTATAGATTAAGGACTTAAAACTTTTCATATGTAATTTACATATAGCCCTGCAGTATGGATATTATTATTCACAGATGGGAATATTTAGTCTCAGGGTTAAATAAAGTTCTTGAGATCACAAAGCCAGGGGCAGAACTTGGATCCAAACCAATTACATTGGTCTCTAAGACATCATCTTTTCTTTTCTTTTTTTTTTTAATTTTTTTGTATAGTTTATTTTTGAGACAGAGAGACAGAGCATGAGTGGGTGAGGGGCAGAGAGAGAGGGAGACACAGAATCTGAAATAGGCTCCAGGCTCTAAGCTGTCAGCACAGAGCCCAATGCGGGGCTCAAACCCACGAACTGTGTGATCATGACCTGAGCCGAAGTCAGATGCTTAACCGACTGAGCCACCCAGGCTCCCCAAGACATCATCTTTTCTACAGAGTACACAGTCTTTTCATCCTCGGAGTTTCAGAAACTACATTTATTATGTGTTAAGCTATGTATAGACATTATCTCATTTAATTCTCAAGATCTTCCTTTGAAATTGTGTGATGCATGGCTCCTCATCATTCCAGCAGCTCCATAAATATTTCTCTCCTACCTGAAGAACTTCTAAATATATTCTGAATTTGTTAAAATTTGGCTTTCTTTTGTCAAAATATTTGCATTGATTATAAGTAATGCAAGTGTTAGTTTTCTCCCTCCCTTTTAAAGACACTTTCTTTCATTGTATATGGGACGAGGGATGAGTTCTCCTTCTCTCTCTCTCACTCTGTGTGTGTGGTCCGGGGATGGGAGTAGGGTTCTCTACAGTGTTGTTCCCTTGACAACTTCAAAGTCATGTCTTCCTCTCACTGCCCTGTGGGCCAACACTCTGTTGGCTATGATCATAGTTCACAGCTTTGAGCTCACAGATGGCCCTGAGAACATGAGACTGCAGAGAAACAGGAAGGTCTACACAGGGCACGAGAGGGCTGATCTTCCTTCTCGTTCTGTCCTGTTTCTTACCTCTTGTGCCGCCAGCCTGCAAAGTGGCACCCGTATATCAATCTTTACTAAAGAGTTGTGGAAATATAACAGGCATCACAACATGTGAGGATTTAATTTTTTTTTGTTTTTTTAATGGTCTGTTTAGTTTTGAGAGACAGAATATGCATGGGGGAGGGGCAGAGAGAGAGAGGGAGACACAGAATCCATGAAGCAGGCTCCAGGCTTTGAACTGTCAGCACAGAACCCAATGCGGGGCTTAAATCCAGGAACCAGGAGATCAGGACCTGAGCCGAAGTCGGATGCTAACCTGACCGAGCCACCCAGGTGCCCCACAGCACATGAGGATTTAAAAGAGCAAGCTAAGTGGGACTTTTCTCATTATCCAGGAGAAAACCTCTCCCATTGTACTGCATGACGTTACTCAGATCTGAGTTGGTTCTCTCATTTATTCTCATCTCTTCCCCCTCCTTTATCCTCTGGTTTTCTCTGGGACCCCTCATAAACTGGGTCTGTTACTGAGCTACATACCTCACCGTATCATCCCTCAGGAACATAGTCATTGCAGAAGCTTTGCAATGACCACTTGAAATTCCATTTTTCCCAGCCTTTGGTGTGAGAGCAATGCTTGCATTGGTGGCATGTTGATTTCATTTTGTCAGGAACAAATGGCACCCAGTAGGTTTCCACACTATGTACCAGGTGATTATGGGCTTAGCCTTAGTGGTTGTGTGCACTGCCATTTGAGCGTCATTTTATGAGGTAGTGACTTATGATGTGTGTCTGGTAGTTGCGTTTCAATAGTGAAATGGTATCTAAACCTTGCCTATTTATTTCTTGTTTATTTACTCTTCTTTCAGCTCTTTATGTTCTGTAGGTCAGGTAAAGACTGCTTACTCAGAACACTAAGCAATCACAAGCAGAAGAAAAATCCATTCTCCAGTACCAAGGGTGAGGGATTGCATATGTTCTCAACCTCTGATTTTAAGCAGACCCTATATTTAAATTGCTGAGGTGTCTGAGTCTCTTGAATTTGATACCAGTCAGCGTGCTTCTTGGAAATCAAATGCTGAGAGGCTTTTATTATATCCCAAGGAAAGAAATAGTTTTCTTTTACTCCTCACTAGTTATGGGGTGCAGGATCATACCCTAAACAGACTTTTCAGCAACCTGTTTGCCTATAGGCTAGGTTATTTGATCATCCTGGAGTGATGACCGAAGTCATTTTTATCTTTAGCATCATCGTCAAATGTTTACATATGATTTACTGTTTAAATGTTTAAGTTTCACAAATGGAATCAAATGTTCTGGTAAGGAGTATTTATATTGAAAAACAGTGTCATGTGTCTTAAGTCTATATATTTGGAAATTCTCTCAGCATATGCTGCCAAATTTTTTGCCCCCCCTTTCCTAAAAGTTCCTGACACATGTTAAAAATGCAGGATGTCCTTACAATGAATAAGAAAAAAAGGGAAGGAAGGAAGATAGAAGTGTATTGCCACAGTGGTGTATGAATCATTTGTTTTAATACTTTTCATTCCTTTTTATAAGCCCTTTTACTGGAATTGTTGAGACATCCATATGGTTTTCAAGATTATAATGATATGTTGTTATATTGATGAAGAGCATTTTGTGGATGTATATAACAACTACTCCTATTGACATTTGTATTTTTCATCTTGTGAAAGCTGGGAAGAAGCATCCAGAGAAAGAACTGCTTTCGCTGCTTGGAGTCAGTGACTAAGAAATTCAAACCATTAGGCAGCTAGGTTATAGGAGATTGGCCACATTTTCCCAAAGGAGTTCCTTGAAGATGCAGTCGATTATAGTGATGGACCTAATGTAATTCCAATTAGGGTACAGCTATTGCAGTAATTTATTTGAAATTAAAAATGTACCTTTTTACCCCTGGAGATTCAAGTGAGAAAAAATATCTAAGCAGACATGCTGTCATTAGACAAAAAGTTTAGGGAGACACCAGTTATGCTAAATCAAGTTTAATGTTAAAATGAGACTATGTGGAGACTACAGGTACATGCAGTAACCTCCTTACAGATCTTGTCCAAGCTGATTAGTAGCTAAGCGATAGTCTTTGAGGGAAAATCTTGAAGTAAGCACCTAAACTGCATCCAGTTCACAGTTTTCATTACATTTTGAATTTCCAATTGAGGCCTTTGTTTTCTAGGATTCTGGTTGTGGTTGTCATAGTTTGATGCTGTCTTCATTATATTTTCCACAGTGGAAAAAATATTACTTTAATGTGTCATTTTTCCATGGGAGAAGGAACACATGTGGAATCAGTACCTCAAGTATCATGTCCTTGAACTTTTCACTCTTAAAGCTACTAACCTATGATGGCAAACAGTGTTGGGCTTTCTCAAAAATCAAAGAAAATCCTTAGTCCTTTTCTAAGACTAATAACTTTTTGTTATTCTTTCTATGCATGAAAAGCAATGATTTCTAAGCTTAATTTTTGATACACTGGAGTTGGTGCAACAGGAAGCGGCCAGGAAAGAAACGGCCCTCCCAGATCTTCACAAACTGTCAGCATGACTGCTCTGGCCACAAAAGATGTCTTTTTATGGAGATGTTTTGTTGTAATTTCAGAAGGTGGTTGTTAGTTATCTTGGCTCCATGACATTAGCACATCTGGGATGTGTTCACATGAAGACATTGGCTACAAGCTGTGTCTTGTGGCCTGGAATTGACTCTGATATTGAAAAGGCTGGAAAGGACATTTCTTGCTAGTTGGCCTAATCCAGCAAGGACACCCTCCATGGGAAGCCCAGTCAGGAATTCATTTTGGAATTGAAGAGTGAGTATAATAGAAGTCAAACTTCTCAGTTGTTGTAGAATTCTTTTCAAAATGGCTGAATGTGCTTTTCGTTCTTTCCCAAATTTCTGCCTTGACAATTCTAGCTCCCAGACAATTATTTACAACCCTGGCACCAGAATTTCTGCCAGTGACTCTGCTATTAACTTATTGGAATTAAAGAAACTTGTGGGAATGGCTGGCATCTAAATTATCACCGCTGTAACCCATCACCGATAGTGCAGGCCACTAAGGATGCCCAAAGACGATTGGGAATACAGTACTTGCCTTGATCCTCAAGTCAGAACTTGGTATTTGGCAGAAGAAATCTGTTCTGCTCAACCTACCATGTAGCAATATCTGAAGTTTTTGAAGCTTAAACGAGGATAACTAAAACAAATGATAGAGTCCCATTTCATCCATACCTATTCTTTGTTCACTTTTAGTGCCAAAGTTTGCCTTTGTTGAAAACCGTGAGGTTGGAACCACAGTAGAATTTTTCCACTTTAGTTGGACTTCTAAAAAGGTCTATTTTATAGAGTGCAGTGTACACATATTAGCTCACACAGACAGAATTCCAAGGACTGATTAATAGTGGACACATTGGGATTTTCAGGTAGTTTATCATTTATTATTTTTGCCATTTTCTTAGTGGATATAGAAATGCTTTCACTTATGTGGGAAGGTTTGGTATAAAGTGAGAAAGTGTGTACAAGAGCACTTTGTAAACTGAACACTGTTGTGTGATCTGGATAATATTAATACAGCAGCAATAATATCGACTCTGCACAACTTATGTCACATCTACTGTGTGCTGGGAACTGTTCTAAGTATTTTACAAGTTTTTGCCTGTTTAATCATCACAGAAAACCAAGGAAGATAAGCGATATGACTCTTCCATTTGAAAGTTATGGGATTGAGGGCCAGGGGGCTGGAACACCTTGGTTAAGGTCCCCCTGGTGATATGTGGCATAAAGAGGATTAGAACCCAGGCACTGTGGCTCCAGAGTTAAGAGTGGGGATAGGGCAAGTTCTTTCCTCTTTCTATGACATTCTGAATGTTACACAGTTAGAAAATAGATGCTGCTGACAAGGCTGGAACTGGATAAGAAAAAATTTTTAAATCCATCAGATTACTCATTTGATTTTGATATTTATGAATCTGACAAGCATCTGTGATTTTATTTTATCTGCCCAAGGAAAATTTAGGAATAATAACAAATGTGATGCTTATTTTAATTTGATGTGACACACCTCTCCTCTGTAGTTGGTTTTGACCGGTTTTATTCTTATAGCAATGCAAAGAGCATTTTTAAAAACAAAGGATAAAAATGCAGCTCTCTATTTTTCCTTTTTAAAAAAGGCACACCATTCTTTTATCTCTTGGTTGGGTTCTTGGAGTAATGTGGTTAAAAGGCTCTCCTAGCCTGTTTCAGTCTGTGACTCCCTCTCTCTCTGACCCTCCCCTGTTCACGCTGTCTCTCTCTCTCTCTCCTAGAAATAAATAAAACATTTAAAAAAAAAAAAAACAGGCTCTCCTACACAGAATGAAAAGAGAGCTAGTTCACAGGTACCCAGGGGCTCTGCTTAAAGCAGGTTCTCTTCCAGACAGGGACATGGACTTGTGTGATTTTAAGAAAAATAGGCCTGGATTTTCATGTTTTTCAGCTTTACTTATTGTAGGTGGGCTAACTGTATCTTACAGAATCTGAGTGAGAAGCAATACATTGATCTGTACAGGTGAGAAGCATGGTTACTGTAACAACCTGAGCTACCCTTTATACAAATTTTGTGCCTAAGTAGAAATATTCTCACATTTTTCTTCCCAACTTACCACTTCAATTCTGTAGTGAATGGGTCTAAAAGTTCTCTTAGAGCATCTCCTTCTGCTGTAATAAGATACATAGCAAAAGCCCATTTGACTTCAAAGAAATATTTTATTTTGTTTTCCCTCTCCTTTTAGAAAGATCATTTTTTTGATCTGATGAAATCAGTTCAACTCAAAAGGCTTTCTCTTAAAAAAGGGACAGACTTTTTTCTTGTATATTCTCTAGGTTCTCTATTTCTTCTGAGACTGGTAATCGCCTTTACTTACTACAATACTATATGAAAAAGTCTTAAAGGAAGAAAATATGAAATAGGGAGCGATGATAAATGTGTTCTAAAAATTTGATTATCAATAAATAAAAGTCACTCTAAGGGTAAAGAACTCCAGGAACTCTGTCTACTAAAATTCTTGGCACTGTGACATTTAGGATATTTTTGCTGTGCATCGACTGTGCACAAGACAGCTTTTCTCTGATGATTGTATGCTTAGTAGGGGAGATAAGCATGTAAAGCCTCTATGAAGTCAAGCGTCTTCGAAGTTTTATGTGCTCCCATAGGGCCTAAAATATGTGCCTGTTATGGTACTGACCTAATTGTAAACACTTTGAGGGGCAGGTTACATCTCATTCACTTAGAATAGTGTCTAGGGGCACCTGGGTGGCTCAGTGGGTTAAGTGTCCCTTTCTTGAATTTGGCTCAGGTCATGACCTCCCGATTCATGAGTTCAAGCCCTTCCTTGGAGTCTGTGCTGATAGTGTGGAGCCTGATTGGGATTCTCTCTTTCACCCTCTCTCTCTGCCCCTCCCTTGCTTGCATACTCTCTGTCTCTCTCAGAAATAAATAAGCTTTTGGGGCACTTGGGTGACTCAGTTGGTTAGAAGTTCCACTTCAGCTCAGGTCATGATCTCACGGTTTGTGGGTTTGAGCCCTGCATCGGGCTCTGTGCTGCCAGCTCAGAGCCCGGAGCCTGCCTCAGATTCTGTGTCTCCCTCTCTCTCTGCCCCTCCCCTGCTAGTTCTCTGTCTCTCTTTCTCTCAAAAATAAATAAGCATTAAAAAAAGAAAATAGAAATTAAAAAATAAAAAAGAATAGTGTCTAAAACACAGTAGCTACTTAATGAGTATCTGTAGAATGAAGAGGAAGGATGGATGGTATCCATAAGGAAGGTGGAAGAAAAGCTTTTCAGGGAAGTAATATGATATGTGATGCATAATCAGAAAGACTTAGAAAACTGTGGTTGAGAAATCAGCACGTAGTTCAGTTTGGTTAAATATTATGTGTGAAGGCACTATTGGAAGCTACACTTGAAAAGATAGAGTAGGTAGGATTTCACAAGTCATTGTCAAGATGAAGGGGTAGTGGATGATCTCTGGAGTTTGAAGTCTGGGGTTCATCTTAAATGATGAACATGGTTCTGATCTTAAACTGAAATTGAAAGGAAAACAGGTTTAAGAAAGAAGGACAATAACTGATGTTGAACATCTTTTCATGTGTCTGTTGTCCATGAGCATGTCTTCTTTGGAAAAAATGTCTGTTTAGGTCCTCTGCCCATTTTTTAATAAGTTGGGTTTTTTCTTGGTGTTGAGTTGTATAAGTTCTCTATGTTGTTTGGATATTAACCTTTTTATTGGATATATCATTTGCAGATATCTTCTCCCATTCAGTGGGTTGCCTTTTTGTTTTGTTGATAGTTTCCTTTGCTGAGCAGGAGCCTTTCATTCTGGAGTGTCCCAATAGCTGGTTTCATTTTTATTTCTCTTGCCTGAGGAGACATGTCTAGAAAAATGTTTCTACAGCCAATGTCAAAGGTATTACTTACTGCCCATGTTTTCTTCGAGGAGTGTTATAGTTTCAGGTGTCACATTTAGATCTTTAATCCATTTTGAATTTATTTTTGTATATAGTGTAAGAAGGTGGTCCAGTTTCATTCATTTGCATGTAGCTGTCCAGTTTTCCCAGCACCATTTGTTGAAGAGGCTGTCTTTTCCCATTGTATCTTACTACCTCCTTTGTAATAGATTAATTGAATGTATAGGCATGGTTTCCTTTCTGGGCTCTCTATCCTGTTCTATTGATCTATGTGTCTGTTTTTGTTCTCTAGCACCCTACTGTTTTGATTACTGAAGCTTTATGGTATAATTTGATATCTGGGATTGTGATACCTCTAGCTTTGCTTCCCCTTCTCAAGATTGCTTTGGATATTTGAGGTCTTTTGGTGGTTCCATACACATTTTAGGATTATTTGTTTTAGTTCTCTGAAAAATGTTATTGGTGTTTTGATAGGGATTGACTTAAATCTGTAGATTGCACTATTCATCAGGGAAATGCAAATTAAAACCATGAGATACCACTTTACACCTGTCAGAAGGCTAAAATCAAAATCACAGGAAATAAAAAACTTTAACAAGGATGTGGAGAAAAAGGAACCCTTGTGCACTTTTAGTGGGAATGCAAACTGATATGGCCAGTGTGGAAAACCGTATGGAGGTTCCTCAAAAAATAAAAGCAAAATTTTCATATGATCCAGTAATTGCACTAGTGGGTATTTACCTGAAGAAAAAAAAAAAAAACTAGTTTGAAAAAATAGATACACCCCTATGTTTATTGCAGCATTGTTTATAGTAGCTAAGAGGGGCACCTGGGTGGGTCGGTCAGTTAAGAATTTGACTCTTGATTTAGGCTCAGGTCATGATCTCACGGTTTGTGAGTTCAAGTCACACACCGGGTTCTGTGCTGACAGTGCAGAGCCTGCCTAGGATTCTTTCTCTTCCCCTCGCTGTCCCTTCTCTCTCTCTCTCAAATATAAATAAATAATCTTTAAAAAAAAAACTATGAAAGAAAACAAGGAGTACAATAGCCAAGATATAGAAGCAACCTGAGCGTCCATGGAGAGATGAATGAATAGATAAAGAGGTGGTGTGTATACACACACACACACACACACACACACACACACACAATGGAAATATTACTAAGCCATACAATAGAATGAGATCATGCCGTTTGATCAACATGGGGATGGATCTAGAGGGTATAATGATACAGCGAAATAAGTCAGTTGGAGAAAGACAAATACCATATGATTTCACTCATATCTGGAATTTAAGAAACAAAACAAGTAAACAAACAAAAGAAAAAAGATAGAAACAAAAAAACACTCTTAAATATAGAGAGCAAACTTGTGGTCACGAGACGGGAGGTGGGTGGAGCCTGGGTGGAATAGGTAAAGGATTAAGAATACACTCATCTTGATGAGCACTTAGTAATATGTAGAATTGATTAATCACTATACTGTGCTCCTTAAACTAATATAATTTTGTCTGTTAATTATACTTCCAGAAAAAAAAAGAGGAGATCATTCCATTGTGACAGATTGAGTTTGAGGTGCCAGTAGAACCTCCAGATGAAGATAAGGAAATCTAAGTGGAAACAGGATGAGAAGCTTAGGAGAGCCAGGTCGAGCCGGAGGAAAGACATTTGGCAGTCAGACTGCAGAAGTGGTTATGCAACCAGGGATCAAATAAAATCGCTGAAGGGGAAAGGGAAGGGAGGAGAGCAGCAAGAAGAGAGTTGACGATGAAATCTCAGGGCATGAGAAGGAGGTCTAACCAGAACGTGAGACAGAGAGAGAGAAGGAACAGTGAGGGCCACGTGTCAAAGTGTCATGGCCTTGGAAGGTGTGCCTGGGGAGTGGCATGGGGCACAGGGTGTAGAGATGGCCTGAGCGGCTCCGTCAAGCACTGACTAAAGCTCTTGCCTTACCACCTGTTAGCTGCATTATCTACGTCCGGTTACCTGAGCTCTTGGGTCCCAGTGTTGTTACCCCCAAGATGGGACTAACACCTCAGTAATTGCTGTGTTAATTCAGTTTTAAAAAGTATTCTTTAATAATACCTTAAAGTTACTCTTGTCTATTAGAAGAATAAGAGCCACTAAAATGGAAAACCTGGAGTTATCCGTATGTCTTATGTACATCAAGCAACTGTATTGCAAAATATGGTTTGTTTGTGTTTGTTGTGGTTGTTGTTTAGTTTATTTGTTTTGAGAGAAGGCACATGAGCCAGGGAGGGGCAGAGAGAGAGGGAGAGAAAGAATTCCAAAAGGTGAGCCCTACACAGGGGCTTGATCTCAGGAACTGTGAGATTATGACCTGAGACAAAGTTAAGAGTTGGTCATTTAAATGATTGAGTCACCCAGGTGCACCAGCAAAATACAGTATTTTAATTTTTTTAAAGAGAAAGAGAGGGAGAAAATGATTTGGAGAGAGGGGTGGGGGGAAGGGAGACAGAGAGAGACAGAGACATAGAGAGACAGGGAGAGAGAGACAGAGAATGTTAAGCAGGCTCCACAGTCACACACAGCCTGAAGCAGGATTTGATGTGGGACTTGACCCCACAACCCCGATCATGACCTGAGCTGAAATTGAGGGTCAAATGCTCAACCACTGAGCCACCCAGAAGCCCCAAAATATAGTATTTTAAAAATGTCATGTCATCAGTATAATGTTGAAGACTCAGGAATTTCTGAATTACAGAGGAATACACTTGTCTTTTGCCCATCCATTTCTGAATAAAGCCCTTGGAATTTAAGTATGTTCACTCTGTTTTATCAAGCTTAATTTTTTGAGCACCTGTTGTATGCCCAGCACTTTCCTAGCTCTTTTTACTAAGCTCCTCTTAAATAGGGATTTTTGGTTTCCAATTCTCAGGGTATTTAGTAAGCTGTGTCTTCTTTAGGCATCACTAGTATTCTTAGCAACCCTAGGACCTTCAGCCTTTGAGGGAATCTTAAATTTATAGTGCATAAATTTTCATAGTACACAATCTGTTGTGATTTTCCCGGTACACTTTGTGGAAAATACCATAGTTTATTCTCTATTTCTGGAAGAAGCAATATCATTATTATTTTCTTGGGAAGCATTTGAAAATTTTTATCTCAGAAAATATTATGCTGTATAAAATTAATTCTTCCATGTCTCAACATCATTAATAAAATGCATCTTAAGTGGCATTTTAATGTACTGCTACTTTCCCTTTTCATTAGGAAAAGAAACAATAAGAAACACTTTTCTTATCATTTTTATTAGGGTAACACATTAAGAAAAATACTCCTGAATCGCTACTTTAAAGGAGACTATGGAGTTGGTATCAATGGACATCTCTCTGGAACCTACAGCAAATCTACACAAGGGGGAGGTAAGGCTGATCATTCCCCTCATTCTAGAATTCTTGTCACATGTCTTCATGCCGGTGCTATGCTGGCATTTTACTTAAAATAGCATAAATATAAAAAAATCACTTAAAAAGCTCTATTAAAAAACCTTTGTACAAAATTTTGCATTCATAAAACAAATGATTTGAACATGAAGACTAATTTTGCCCTTAGGCTCCGGAAAACACTAAACAATGTCATAATTTCTCTGTATGCAAATTAAGCACAAAAAGCTAATTTTCTTTTCCTAAAAATATTTCCTATTAAGAAAAAATTTAATTCCAGGTGTCATACATTCGATAGAAAGCTATGTTTTTAAAACTTTTGACATTTTTTTAACCCAAGCTCCTATTATATTTAATGGGGAAGGGAAAACATTCCAATGATAAATATTCTTTTTTAAATTTTTTTTTTAATGTTTTATTTATTTCTAGGAGAGAGAGAGAGAGAGCGTGAGAAGGGGAGGGTCAGAGAGAGAGGGAATCACAGACTGAAACAGGCTCCAGGCTCTGAGCTGGCAGTCAGCACAGAGCCTGACGCGGGGCTCGAACCCACGAACCGCGAGATCATGACCTAAGCAAAAGTCGTATGCTTAACCGACTAAGCCACCCAGGCGCCCCTCCAATGATAAATATTCTTAAGGTCTAAGAATTCCAAAACATTGTATACTAATGATGTCTGTAATTAAGATTTACTCGTTTATTTTTCCTAATCATAGGGAGCTTTTCGGGACAAGATTCAGATAAGACAGGCATATCAATGTCAGATATTCAGTGTCTACTAGATAAAGAAGGTGCCTCTGAACTCGTCATTGATGTCATAGTGAACACCAAAAACGACAGAATTTTTTCAGAAGGCATTTTACTTGGCATCGCCTTGCTCGAAGGAGGAAATACACAAACTCAGGTACCTGTTTATCATGATGAGCATTATGTTGGTTATTTGTATTTCTTATTTACTTATCATAGAAACCAAAGAAGTGTCTGTTTCTCTTAGCTCCTCATGGCTATCTTAAAAAAAAAAAAAACCTAACAACTTTCACATTTTCCTTACAAATCTATTTGATTTACTGTAGAAACTACAGACCTTCACAAATGGCTCAGTGAAGCAGAGCATTCCTTAGAAGCATCTTTTCTAACATCATATCAGAAATTCTGATTTGTTGAGGGAAACTTGTGGCCTACATTCAGCAGAGAAAAACATTTGGACTCATCTAAGAATTAAATGTAAAAATCAATAGATCTGTCCATTCAATGAGCTAGTATGTATCAACACCTCACACAGTATTTGGCAGTAAACAGGTTTCAGTAACATTGACCACCCCTCTCTGCCCATCCTCTTCCATTTACTTTTCTAGAAGTTTGGAATAGCACCTTTACTTGATGCCCCAAATCTCCCAGTGCATATTACCCTGATGCTGCCGACTAAGTGCATTCTCCCTGATCCAGGGAGAGAAGAACCATTTCATTCATTCATTTATCCTAGGAGAGGGGAGGTGAAAGCTGTTATCACCTGCATGCAAGAATCATCACCCATGCTTTCCCAAAAAGCACACACTTTTGGGCTCCTCCACTCCCGAAGTTCAGAGCACACTGGGAGAGCCCAAGACCGAGCTGGGGGTGTTCCCAGAGAATGTGTGTCTTCTTCCTTGTCCTGCGCTCACCAAACCTGCTCTTTCCAGATTTGTCTTGGTTGGAGAAGGAAACTATGCTTACAGCTAATAGGAAATTGCAGAATCAACTTTTCCTATTCCTGGCAAGTAGAAGCCCTATCTAATTGAAAGCTGGGATATTTTCCTTTATTAATCCACCAAATGCAACGAACAACAGAAATTTCTCCATGCCCAATAGCAGGTGGCTTTAGGAATAAAAGCCTCATGAACAACAGATGTCACGGTGACCAAAAAGCATCTTCCAAACACTGATCCCCTTAGTTGAAAAACAAACTTTGAAAATTCTTGTGGTAGTGAAGCTGCGGCACAAATTCTTCCGAGGGACATGGGGGAAAGTGGGTGGTGGAGGGATTTATGTGGGTTTTCTTGGAAGTAGCCTTGTCTTCTACAACCAGATATTCAGTAGGGACTTTCTAAAGAAATTGTCTAGGCAACTACATAATGTGAGACGTAGATTATCCAGACAGTAGTGAAGGAATTTTTTTTTCATCTTTAGATAGAAGCAATTCTTGCGATTAAAGCAAAGCACCTTCTAGAGTTCTGTTACTGGACCACGTAGGGTCATCAGATGAGGTAATCTTTCACCCTCCATACATATTTACGTCCTCATATTGCTGCTGAATAACTCAGCTTCTGCCAGAAGCTTCCTGTTCCACTTTAAAATTCTTGACAAGGTCTCTGCACCCCCAAATACCTTTTAGTCCCTTTTCACGTGATGTTTCTGTGGCAGTTGTCACTGGTGACTTTTTCTTTGATTTTAAAACCTTTTCTACTTAGGCCTTGGGACACCACCCTCTTCTCACCTCCTGCCATTTCTTCTTAGCCTTCTGTGTAAGCTCCTTTTGATTTACTTAACTCTTGAATCCTGCTATCTCCCAAGTTTCTTTGGACTCTCCTCTGTTTGTTTTGCTTGTTCCTTCAGCCTGACCTCATTCATTTCTACATTTTAACTTCCACTTGATGCTGATGATTCTCCACTCACTCTGTGCATGTCTCGACTCTACATCCAGCTATCTTCCAGGAATATTTCGTGGGATGTTCCAAAGTACCTTAAACTCAACGTGTCCCAGACTGAATGCACTGTTATTCTCTATCCACCCACTGCCCTTCTTCCTTTGCCTGCCTCAGTGACTAGCAGTCCATCCACACAGACACCTGGCCAGAAGCTGAAAGCCCACCTTGACCCTCAGCCTACTCATCCTCAGTCCCTTCCTGAACATTTCATTGAATACCAACCTCTGCGATTCTGTCCTGTTAACGTGTCTCATATCCACACTCTGCTTTCAATCTCTGCATATCCTGCCCTCATTACTCATCCTTCCTATCTTTCCCTGGGTCTTCAGGAGGTATCCCTGATCCCAGTTTTGCGCTTCTCCAAATCATTCTACACTTTGCCTCCAAAGCTATCTTTCCAGAAAACATGTTTTTCTTCTGCTTAAAGTCAATCCCTTGCCCTATAAAGACAAACTCACTAGCACAGTCCATAAGATCCTTCATGATTTTATCTCTTCACATTTTCCCATTTTCCCTTCTTACTCCACCTCATCCCTCCTCCGTCCTGTCTCCTGCACACCAGGTATACTAAGCTCTTTGTAGTTCCTCATCTGTGTCCTGTGATTTCTCTCACGTTGCTTTCTCCTCTAGGAGGACCCAACTCACGAGCTTCTCTTAGAGGACTTTTCTGATCCCATGTCCCACTGGGCAGCATTGTCCGGTGGTTACGACATGCCCCCGCGGTATCCTGCAGATGCCTTCAGTGGTATTTCTGCCACTTTATGGTGCCTTTTCATGTGTGTACCAGGCTCTGTCTAACAAATTATGAGTCCTTTAAACTTGAGACCCCACATGGTTCATCTTTGGATCCTTTGTGTCTGACACCATATCTGGCCCAATAAATGTTGAGGAGTGGTGGTCGTATGAATGAATGGTTTGAACCAGATTCTACCCCCTTCATAACGTCTTCCGTATGTGGCACAAGCATTGACAACCACTCCTTTATCTGAGCTCCCATAATACTTGTTTCCTTAATGTTTATTTGGCACTCTGCCTATGCTACTTTGTTTTGCTGTTATTTGTATGACATTTTGTCTCTCCAATTCAATCTCGTCTTTCTCAAAGTAGATCCTGTCCTGTCTCTGGCATTTATGTACTTTATCGCCATTCAGCAAATATTTGTTGATGAAAAAGCATTAAATTATTTTTGTGTATGAAAGCCTTTATAAGAGATGGGTTATGACGATGTTATTTACCAGCCATCCCTTTTTTAGATTTGTCACTTATCTGTATCACTGTGTAACCCGGAGAGCTGCCTTGAGCTTCTGTCTCTGGAGGGTCTCACTGATGTCAACTTGAATCCTATTCCTTGCCATTTAACAATCTAAAATCCACTCCTCCCCAAGACTCCTGTCAGTCTCCAGTGGGGTTGATATTCTCACAGTACCCTTAGGCAATAGTAACTTGACTCTCCCACTTCTGTAGTACTGGTGTAGGAATCTGCTTCCCTTCTTTATTTTATACCCTCCGGGCCACCTAAGCCAATTTATATGTTTAAAGTATATTATTAAAGATTGGTTGAAGGGAAGGACGGGAAACGTACTTCTGTTATAATTTCAAACTGAACACTAATAATAACAATAATGAAGATAATACCTGCTAAATACCAGCCACTGTTTTTAGTGCTTCATATGTACTAACTTGGTTAATTCTCACAACAACCGGTGGGGTAACATATATCATCTCATCTTACCAAGGAAGAATCTAAGGTAGACAGTCTAAGCTCCTTACCGAGCTCACATGGCTAGTTACAGAAAGAGTCAGGACTCAAACCCATGCAGACTGGCTCTAGGATCAGTGCTCTTAACCACTATAAACATCTTTCTGAAATAACCTTCTACTTCCTGACTCCTGGAGTCAGGAAATTTCACCGGCTGATTCACCGTGTGTCGTTATCCTAAGCTTACTCCATCTCTAGTTCCTCACTTCATGTTCCTTCTCTAGTTTCCCCCATCCTTGTTGCGGGGAAAGTCTTTCCTCTCCCATATAGATCTGTTGATGCATCATCCTTGGTTCCTGAAAAAAACCTCAGAGTTTCCCCCATATACTCTGAAACTTATGGAAACAGTTTGCTAATCAAAAACTGTATCTTTTACAAGTGACATCCTTATGCTGCCTGTTGAGATTATAGATGTATATATAAAACGTACTTTTTATTTTTATTAAAGTCATACTGTTCAGCTTCATAGTGCCCTGAGCTTAAAAAGGTGTAGTCTACATAAATGACTGATTATTATGAGCTTTATAAATTTAATGATTTAGAGACAGAGAATCTAGATTGAAATCCTAGCTCTAACACTTACTAGTTATGTAATATTGGGCAAATCATTTACCTTTACTAATCATTTACCTTTACTAAACTTATTGATCTAAAAATGGAAATAAGATTACTCTCTATTAATCAGACAGTTGTACTGAAAGTATCAATGAGATCATGTTTTTCAAGGAGCTAAATAAATTATAAAACTCTGCTTTAATAGAACCACAAATTTCCTATAACTTCTTTATTAATATATTGGGAACTCCTTTCACCTTCTAACCCGGTTATATTGAAAATATTAGGATGTAAGCATCAGCTTAATTTGTGGGACTGTGGAGGTCTGTAAATGTTGCATTTGTCCTTTGAATTAACGGAACCAGTTTGACTGTTTCCCTGTAGTTGCTATGGTTACTGTGGCTTTTTGCCCTGCTTTCTTCAGGGGTTGCCAGCCTCCTGCTTAGAGCTTCCCCTCAGAGGTATGAAGCCGATTCCTCAGACTTCATAAATTGATCTGTACTCACACACTGCCCACTCTGAAAATTGTAGCACAGACATCCATTTCAAGACCTGATGTCATTAGAGTCTTACCTGCAAGTCCCAGGACCTAAGGGTCATGGTTCTAAGCATTCTTTTAAGAAAGCATATGTTTAGGAGCCAAACTCAACCAGAATTGGCTGTTTCCATTTACTGGATTATGGCTCATTGTACTTGATTAGGAAGTCATTATTTTTCACGTTTTCTTCACACCATCTCTCATCAAGTTTACATAACTTTTGTTCAATCAGTGTAGTTACTAGAAGCATTATTTTCATAATTTATTTTTACTTTATCTCTATTGTATGTATTGTGTGCCTGTCCCATGATTTTCCCCATATTAGGAGCATGCTTTTCCCCACCCAGTACAAATTCTATTTTCTCTGGCGTATATCACCTTTCCCAACTCCTAGCTCTTCTGGATACTCCATAAGTCACTAAGCAGACAGTGATTAGGCAGATATTCTCAAGGCTTAGTATTTCTACCTCTCACTAAGACATATTTTATCATGTGTTGAGCCCTTTCAACATCATTATTCACTCTTCAAGCAGAATCCATTTTATGCATTTTATGGCAGGCTTGTCCTAGACCCCATGCAAAGCAATGTAGCTAATGAAGTACCAAAAAAACTTAGTGCCTATCTATCAGCAGGTTCCTGTGAGTGAGGCTGCCATGGTAACACATTCTAAATTAAATGTACTATAATTTAGATAAAGAGAAAAATAACTCTTTGTAACTCTGCATAAACCCACATTTTACAGGATGATCATTGGATCAGTGGCTGTTTTCCACTCTAGGTGACACACTTATGAGGGGAAGGATTGTGGTGACTTTTCCTTTTTGTCCTATGCCTCGTAGTAGCAAGGGCCTGGAACGCAGTAGGCATTCAATAAATATGTATTCAATCAAGACATGAGTTTACAAAAATACAAAAATCAAGGCACTTTTTGCATACGACTTCTTCCAGTGCACTTGTAACTTTTTAAAATAAAATAATCAGTGAGAGTGAATTAAGTAACAGGAAAATATATTGGACTTTAGTGGAAAGTGCTAAGCAAACACAGGCTATTAATAGGCTATCATTAGTATATGTACAGGAGTCTGGCAAAAGCTGCTAATTTATGAAATAATGGGCAGCACATGAAATATGTGCTTTTATGCATAATGTTTATATTTATTTCAAGCATAAAAACACTATTTTTCTCCCCTTGGGTATTGATATCTTAAAATATGTTTTCTTGCAGTATTCTTTTTACCAGCAATTACATGAACAAAAGAAGTCAGAAAAATTCTTCAAAGTTCTGTATGACCGAATGAAGGCTGCTCAGAAAGAGATAAGATCGACAGTGACGGTTAATACCATAGACTTAGGTAACAAAAAAAGGGATGATGACAGCGACCTGATGACATCTGGTCCACGAATGAGAGGTAAAGAAATAATTGAGTACTTGGGGGAATAGAGAGGAAAGAACCTTTAGATCTCACTTATCTCTGTCATCTCACTTACCTCAGTCTCAGTATCCTATCTGTGGTTCTGTTATGGAGCTCCATCCTTAAATTACTATGGCCATGGGGCTGACCTTGAGTAGCTCTGTAGGACCAAATTCAAACAAGGCATTATGAGAGGAACAAGCCACATTGAAAATGTCTGACATGCATGTGGGATGCATGGTAAAGAGCAACTGCCCCAAACTTTTGAGTGTTCATGAAACCCAAATTTTAAGAATAGAAGTTACAGCACCTTACTCTAATGAAAGATCCTTGGTATTTGGAATAACGAGTCGTCAGTGAAGCAACTACAAATCATACAAACATAACATTTGAAGTTTGGAGTATTTTTCCCACCTTCTTGTATTCAAGAATTCCCTTATTTTATATTTATCAGAAAGACATGGGCTCTTCTGAAATTGGCTAAACATTTAGATCTTTTTTTTTTTTAATGTCCTGTGCAAATTTAATTCTGTAGTTTCTACTTCAGATTATTTTGGGGGGAAATTGTTGCACCCCTTGTGAAATGTCTTTTAATTGAGTTGTTAGAGTATTTGGGTAGCTGGTTGTCTTGTTTTTTAATTAGCAAAAGGATGCTAATTCTGAAGTATAAGAGTACTGTTTTATTTCAGTAAGAGATTCATCATTACTTTTAAAAGAGGGAATGAAAGGTCAATTAACAGAAGCTTCTTCGGCAACCTCCAAAGCGTACTGTGTGTACAGAAGAGAAATGGATCCAGAAATAGATATGATGTGTGCAGGATCGGAAGCGGGAAATGCCGAGGAAAAGTCTGCCGAGGAAGTAACCATGAGTCCTGCAATCACCATCATGCAGCCCATACTGAGGTTTCTGCAGTTGCTATGTGAAAATCACAACCGGGAGCTGCAGGTATTTGTCCTATTTTGTGTAAGAGTTGAGAATACAACCTGTGATTGTAGGTAACTAAATTCCAATAAAACTAATGTGTAGTTTTGGAGAGATAAGTGATAAAACCAATAGTGCTCTTCTGAGTCGGGAAGAAACTTTTGCATCTAAATGAGGGAAAATTCCTTTACGTGTGAAAAAATCAGGCTCATACAGTATCAACCTTTGCATCCTCAACTCACGTCTGTTTAGCCTCAGCATCCTCTATTCCTAATATTCTGATATTTGTTGAGTAAGGTCACATTTGCCTCATCTATATCCCTCATGGTTTTACAGATACAGGGGCTTTCATCATTTCCATATCAATTCATATATCTTGAGTGAGGATACAGAGTGTATTTATATGCCTTTATTAGAAACAGTTAATATAGAAGAGGATTTTTAAAAAATTTTAATGTTTTATTTATTTTTGAGAGAGAGAGAGACAGCGTGAGCAGGGGAGGGTCAGAGAGAGAGGGAGTCAAAGAATCTGAAACAGGCTCTAGGCTCTGAGCTGTCAGCACAGAGCCCGACGCGGGGCTCAAGCCCACAGACTGTGAGATCATGACCTGAGCTGAAGTCGAACACTTAACCGACTGAGCCACCTAGGAGCGCCTCCCCCCCTTTTTTTTTGAGAAGAGGATTTTTTAGGACAGTAGAGGTTGATACCTTTGTAGATGAATATGGACCCAGTCTTATATCTTCTTTGGTACATTTTTCTTTGTTAAATAGGTGGACTTAGGGGTGCTTAGGAATTTTGGCCTTTTGGTTTTTTTGCATCGTTGGTGCATACTGCTTATGTCAACATGGCATAATCACATGAAAGATGAAATAATCTCTAACAGCACCTGTTCAGGATCAGAGAGAGCAGAGTTTGAAGTTGTGTTCTCTAATAAGAGCCTAGAGTGCAGGTGTTGTGAATTGAAAAGAGATAATAGACTCATGTAAATTGAATTAAATATCTTTTAAGAAGAGGAGAAGTTCAGGAATTAACGAGTGGCAGAAGCACAGAGTCTCATGGACCACACCGTGGAGAGCGCTGCTGCAGACTTGTGTCAGGCAGAGGCCAGAGTATTACTTACAGAGGGAAGATACTGGATATGTGCCCACATGCATATGCTGATCCACTTGGTCTGTCCATGTAGTGGATAGATACATAGTATCTGATCAAATATTTTTCTAATAGGAGTGTGGGATCAAACAATTTAGAAAATGCTACTTATAAAAAAAACCTTTGTTTTAACAGGATAAATGGTAGAATGATTCACAATAGCTAATATGTAGAATTAACCCAATGTCCATCAACAGATAGACCTATGAAATGTGGTATATGCATGCAATGGAATATTTTTCAACCTTAAAAAGGAAGAAAATTATGACATGCTGCAACATCTTTTACCCTTGAGAGATTATGCCAAGTGACATGAATCAGTCACAAAAGACAAATAGTGTGTCATTCTATTTATATGACATATTTAGAGTAGTCAAAATGACAGAGACAGAAAGTAGAGTAGTGGTTGCCAGAGGAAGAGGGAAGGGAGAATTGGATGTTAATAGGTATAGAGTTTCAGTTTTACAAGATGAAAAGAGCTCTAGAAATGGATGATGGTGGGGTGCCTGGGTGGCTTAGTCGGGTAAGCGTCTGACTTTCGCTTGGGTCATGATCTCGCGGTTCGTGGGTTCAAGCCCCGCGTCGGGCTCTATGCTGACTGCCAGCTCAGAGCCTGGAGCCTGTTTCAGATTCTGTGTCTCCCTCTCTCTCTGACTCTCCCCTGCTCATGTTGTCTCTCTCTCTCTCTCTCCTAGAAATAAATAAAAATAAAATTAAAAAAAAAAATGGATGATGGTGACCATAGCTCAACGTAATGAATATATTTAATACCACTGAACTATACAGTTAAAAATGTTTAAGATGGTAAATTTTGTATCTATTTTGCCATAATAAAAAATTGGGGAAAAATCACAAAACAAGCCTAAACAAAGATAAGTGGTAGGAATAAATTCAATAAGTAAATTAAATAATAAATCAATAAAAATAAATGATAAATAAAAATAATATTTTCCCTCTCTGTGTCCCCTTTCACCAGGTTTACTTCCCCAAAGAAATTACATTAACAGGTTATACTTCTTTCCAGAAATTTCTTTGTACATAGAAGCATATTGATCTGCACATGTAAACTTTAAAAAAAAAAACAGAATATATACTGTTCCTCAAGTTACTTTTTTCCATTTAGTAATACACCTTATTGCTAAATTATCACTAGATTATGTTTATATCAGTATATATTGAAGTACCTCATTTTTATAGCTTTGCAATATTCCAGAGTTTGATGTACTATTATTTGTTAAACCAGTCATAGTATGATAGGTGTGGTATGGTTTCCGGTTTTTGCTATTAACAAGCAGTGTGCAGGGAACCTCTCTGTAGTCTTAGGTGCATGTGTAATATGTATGTGTGTGTGTGTAATATATGTGTAATATATGTGTGTGTATACATATATATACACACACATAAACTTAGGAAGTAGGATTGTACGTTAACTGAAATTTTTAATACATGCTTCTAAGTTGCCCTCCATAATGGTTGAACCATCCACTGTTTGAAACTGTACTGTTTATAAGGGATCATTTACTTGAAAATTTGATAGCTTCTTTCCCTAAAGAACTTCTTTCTAGTTTCTTTTTCCCTTTTCCTTTTCCTATTACTTGCCTGTTGGTTTCTTTTTGCTGTGTCCATATAGTTTGAAGATAATGACATTGAGAAATGTTTGTTATGAGACTATACTGATCAATTTAAATTCTTGAGGAAAAAACTTAAGAGTCTTTTTCTTAAACCTAGGGGAGATTTAATAAATGTGAACACTTTCTTATAAAAAGCAATTCCATTCCACATTGCTATGGGGATATTTTTGAGTTAGAAAAACACACACAGTGAGAGAGCTGAAAACAATTAGCACAGTGATTTCTTTTAACCCCTCAGGTATATTTTCTTTTGCCTTCAGAACTTCTTGAGGAATCAAAACAACAAAACAAATTATAACCTCGTCTGTGAGACCCTTCAATTTTTGGACTGCATTTGTGGAAGTACCACGGGTGGCCTGGGACTTTTGGGTCTCTACATCAATGAGAAGAATGTTGTGCTGGTCAACCAGACTCTGGAGAGCTTGACGGAGTATTGCCAGGGACCATGCCATGAAAATCAGGTAACCATGAAAGTGGTTCTTCATGCAAAAATATTCATGACTAATTAGCAAAAGGATCAAATTGGTGAAGGAGCCAACCTTTGTCTACATTTAAAAGATCTTTCTTCTTGCTTTGCCAGATATTTTTACTTTTCTCACAAAACATACAAAGGCTGAGTTATAGACGAGCAAATACTATGCCATATTTTTATTTAATTTCATCGTAACAGAAATTTCCCATGAAAATGTTCCAGATAAAAATCAGACCTACTGAAGAGTACAATGTGTTTCTTCATCGTTGCTCAGTTTTCATCTTTAGTGATTCTTTTCCAGTATTTGTAGAACACACTCTCTTTGGCTTCTTCCACTCCACTAGAGTGGGTCGTATATATTTTCTCCTTTATATTCACAAAATTATGAATGAGGTCTTTTTGCTCCCATTTGGGAATGAATAGCTTCTGACTCAGAGATTTAGTAATGTTCTTTTGTCTCAGAGTGACAGAATCAGTATTGTAGAGCTGTTCTTAAAGCTCAGGATTTTGACTGAGTCTAAATAGAGTGCTTTTTTGACTGTATTACCCCTTCGAGGGTGAAATTTTACCTCTCTCATCCAGAATGTTTGCCTGATTCCATTTTCTTGGATATCAAGGACACATTGCGGGAGTAGAAGATAGGACACTTGAACTAGTATAGGGAGGAGAGCCACCCTAGAGTTTAATAATTGACTGTTCACATCCACTTAAGAATTACAGGGCTACCATTACAAACATGGGTTCACCCTGGAAGAAAATGTTTTCAGGTTGTAAACGTCTGTGGGTATAAGCTTTAAAGAACCCATTGAGACGAAACATCAGTGCATAATATAGAAAAGAAGTGTGGAAAAAATGTGCTGCTTTTCTATTGCAAATTATATGACATATGCGCAAAAAATGCATAAACATGTGCACGCACGTATACATACATACAGAGGTATGCTGATAACTGCTGACATAAAGAATTCGTTGTGAGGATGCTCCTCTCTCCTCTGCAATGTACATGTTACATGATAAAGGACTTTGCAGATTTTGTCATGGACACGTATTATATTTCAGTTTCCTAGGGTAATGATATAAGAAAACTGAAGTATTGATTTAAAGTTAAGGAAAAATTCATAAATTTAGAGATTTGGTCTTATCATTGGTGAAAACATGTATATCTATAATGCCCAACACATATTCCCCACTTTTGGTCTTAAAATGGATGAAATTGAGTCTTGAAAATACTTCATTAAATCTGGTAAGCTCTAAAAGTTAAAACTAATAATAAAATAATTTAGTAAAACAATAATAAGTAATGATAATAAACATGAATCCCATATACTCTAAAAATATACTTACTTTGAACCCCGCGCTTTGAAAATATGCAAAAGGAAAGTTGCCAGAAAATTCCAGAAATGATCTGCAAATCAATTCCCTCTAAGTTTAGCAAGGGTCTTAATGATCAGAACCTCAGGAAATGTAGACGATCGATGGAGGACACTTTTCCTTTGTGTCAGGGGAATAAAAAATTTTTTGTGCAAAGGGAGAAATGAAGGCCACTCTGAAAAATAGCAGTCATTTCAGAACTACCTCAATTTTACTCTTTCTCATTTAACCCCCCTGAGTTTCCATCTTTCAACCCCCTAGACACTGGGTACTGCATTATATAACATGTAATTCTACAAACTCCAACCCACAGGTTTCTGATGTTCAAGTTCTATAAATGGAATTAAGTTCAGGATCCTGGCTCAATAGACCCTAAACTTCAAAATACTGATGTTTATCTCTCAGGTTGTTTTATAAACTTTCCCCAAGTAGATCCCTCTATGAATCACTCAGATTTCAGGAAACTGCAGAACTTCAGTTAACCACTGTCATAGACAGGATGTCCCTAGAACATTAGAAGGTACCTGTATCCCTTGTCTGCTGCCACCCAGCACTTGCAGCAGTGCCTTTGTGACTCACTTAGTACTAAGTACCAGCTAAATTGATATCTACATCAGTAAAATCTTCAGGCATATCGTGAACACTCCTTTAATAAATGGGAATGTTCTCCTAGCCAGGAGAAATCAGGTCTTAAAATTCCAAATTTAAGGCACTTCTCTATTGGAGGGAATATTAAAGTTTGTTGGTTGAAAGAGTATTTAACTTAATTTTTGAAATTCTTTGAAAGTCAATAAAAGTGGTTCATTTTAAAAGATACCTGGGGCCCCTGGGTGAGTTCATAATAATAAATAGAGTGCTCCTTTTGGGTGAGTTCAGTTGGGTAAGTGTTCCTCTTGATTTCAGCTCAGGTCATGATCTCACAGTTGTGAGATCAAGTCCTGCACCGGGCTCTGTGCGTACAGCGCGGAGTCTGCTTGGGATTCTCTCTTTCCCTGTCTCTGCTCCTCCTCATTCACTCTTTCTTTCTCTTAAAATAAATAACCATTTTAAAAACAAAAGATGCCTGTTACACACTGTCTTTTTCAGTGTTCTGCGTTAAAAAACAATCAATACTATTAATACTATTTAATTAGAATTAAAAGATTCTAATATAAAAGAACAAATAAAACTTAAATCCTTGACTTAATCTCAAAGTTAAAACTTAATTATATTTAAAGATATATTTAAAATATATATTTAATATATTATATTTTAATATATATATTTAAGTTATTTATATAAACTTAAAACTAAGATGACTGTTATTTTATGTCAGATAATTTCTAGTACCTTTATGTTATAGATAAAATGTTGTTTACACACATTTTGCTTTCTAGACGTGTATTGCTACTCATGAATCAAATGGGATTGATATCATCATTGCTTTGATTCTAAATGACATAAACCCTCTCGGTAAATATCGAATGGATCTGGTGCTCCAACTAAAGGTAGAGTGAATCCACAATTTGGGGGTGGGGGAGTGAGGAGTGACATTTTCTATATAAAACTTGCTTTCTGAATTGATTCTGAATCTTCAAGTAGCTCTTGTAAAACCCCAGATATTATCCTATTTTCAGCTAATGAATTGACAGAAAGATATAGTAAAAGCACAATGTGCACTAAATTCCTAATGAAACGTCCAACAAGCTTGGATACAATGCTCATTTGGAGGGTACTTTATTGCAAGGTCTTTTAAGTAGCCACTTTGTTTCACTACTTCTCTTTGTTTTTATTTTATATATATTTTTTATTATATAGAGGAACAGAAGGTGTTAAAAATTCATCATGCCATGTATTTTTAATTCAGCTTGACTACAGAATTCTATCTAGCAAGTCACAATGAATTAGACTATGTAAAAAAAGGAGGGGGGGCTGCATTCTAGTTTTATGGCTGTCTTCTTTCTAAAAGTTATTTACTTTTACATCAGAATCTTATTTTTTCCCCAAATACTATGAGCTATTTTCACACTCCCTGTGAGAAGCTGCCTTAACTTAAGCTGTGCACATACTTCCCAGCAGTTCCATTTATCAGAGCTCAGGAACAAAATAGCATTTAAATTTTTTTCTTCAAGTTTTTGCCAAATGGAAATAGACAAATGAATATACACAAGAAACTATATAAATCCCAAATCCAAAAGCATGATACTCAATAGAGATGAATTATTAAAGATCACATTATTATGTTTAGTGTTAAAGTGTAAAAAAAAACACAAAAAACGTTGAATATAATTTTTCTGTAAAGACAGGTCTACCCAGTATCACAGCAAATATAATTAAGTTAAACTTTGTATAGGTAAATTTATGACGAGGAAGAATAGGAATGACATTTTTATAATTTTGTTTCTTTTTTCTTTAAAAAAATTTAGCATTTTTATTTATTTTTGAGAGACAGAGGGAAACAGAGCATGAGTGGGGAAGGGTGAGAGAGAGAGGGAAACACAGAATTCATGAAGCAGACTCCTGGCTCTGAGCTGTCAGCACAGAGCTCAACAGAGGGCTTGAACCTATGAACTGCTAGATCATGACCTGAGCGCGAGTCGACACTTAACCGACTGAGCCACCCAGGCACCCCTATAATTTTGTTTCTAAATGCAGATTTAGATATATAATGGAATCATATGTTGTGCTTATGTGAAGATTGTGCTAGAGGCTCCGAATAAGCAAATGTTTCTTTTCACAGACAAGGTGAATTTGTATTTTTTCACTGTTTTCATTGGCAGTATGTATAAGCCTTAGGTCTTTCTGTTCATAGAATAGAATGAAAATGATCCTTACATAGATTGAACTTGTATCCTTTTCTTCATTAACATCATACTTTAGTTAATAAAGCCAACCTAGGCCCATAATAGCTTGGTTTGAGTTACGAGAAAAATGTTTATTTCATCTTATATTCATCTTTAATCATAATTCATAAAAAACAACATACAGAAGCCTTGACCTTCAGCTTTTAAAATCCTTTATTGGCCTAAGAACTATACCTTTAAATCTCATTTTTAATTGATGTAACTTAATGGGGGGAAATACTGAGTGGTTCATCAATTTAGAACAAAGTATAGGCATATAGATTACTTACAAACCCAGACCTATGTAAAAAAACTAAATGACAGTGTATTACTTAGCAGTATATAGATATGTTTAGCTGTTTAAATGAAAATGGTTTTTTGAAAATGGATTATTTAAAATGTCCTTTATGTTACTAAGCATTATTATATATATCTTTTCAAAATATGACAATTGGCTGAATCAAACTATATACAAAATACCAGAGGAATGGATTTAACTTGAAATATTTAAAATATAGTCTTCTGCTTCATGAACAAGGCATTTATAACTTTTCAAGCAATCTATGAAGCTGAGAACAATGTTTTTAAGGTAGAATAATATGAGAACAATGGCCAATATGAGAACAGTGTTTTTAAGGTAGAATAATACATATTGGCCTTTTTTAGGGGACCTCCATGGGTAGAATGCTTTCAATTATAAATTCTCCATAACATTATAGAGTATGCCATATTTCAAATGCTAAATTAAGGTTTATTTTATATCACTCATTCTTAAATTTAACTGTTTAATTATTTATAATTTTAACTGTACTTAATTTTATATACTCACTATACAGGTTTATGAATTTTTAGTGCATATGTCTTGTCCTTTCATTTTTAATTTATATTTCATAGCTGATTTGTGACTGTAAAGTGTTGAATTTGTAAATAGGTAGGTTTTGAATAAAGGTCCCTAACTCTCTTTGGAAGAAAATCTTCTGTTAACGCCAACACACACATTTGATTTCTTAGTGTATATAGGCTCTTGTACTTTCAAGTTGACTCAGATTTCAGTAGGTCACTTACAAAACTTCCATTCTTCCAACATAGTATAAAAAGAAAATTGGTTGGAAAAAAAATCATCTTGCTAAGGGTATTCTGAAATTGGATGTATTTTAAGCTATTATGTATTGGGCCTGCTAAGTAAAGTTCATTAGAGAATACTGTGAGTGTTACCAAGGTTTTAGCTTTAAATTCTGTAAGATCAGTTCAGATTTCTCCGAGGATCTAAGCTCTCCACTAATTCTGGAGCCTTATTTTTTCTTTTTAAAGATATGTTGTTTGTATAGGATGCTAGATTATAAAAATGGATTTTAGGATTGGTACAAATCTGTAAAAACTGAAAATGGAACAGAAAAAAATAAAGCCACTTCCCTTACAAAATCCTAAAACTTTTCCAGGACATCACTACCATCATCATCAGACATCATTGCTACTAAAATTAGTCATTTAAAGACAGTCTTTAGGCTATACTTCTGAAAGAAAAAAAATAGTTGGAGACAAGTTAGTGTTAAAATACTCAGTAAAATTAATTTGTATAAAATTAACAAAATTTATATAGTGAATGTCTATATACATCAAGCAACTGATTCAGTTCAAGTTTTTATCCTGTAAGATGTTAATTTTGACTCACCGAAAAACATCTTAAAGCCGTTGACTCTACTTCTCTTGTGCTCCTATCAAAGATTGTGTGTGGAGGTTGAGATTTTTATCTAAATAAATATTGCGGAAACACTGTAGAAATATCTCCCAGGTGGTTTTTATCATTTCACAGTCAGCTACAATTCTGGAGCTGTGCTATTGAAAACAGTGTAAAGAAACATCTTCCCACATGTTGAGGATATTGTGCTTTGTGTAATAAGACTTTCTATTATTCTTTGGATCATAAATCAACGATATCAGAAACATTTTTGCAGTCTTCAGGTCAAATGTTTGAGAATATATATTTATAAACCAAATTAGAAACATCAAAGACAATGTAAACTGGTTTTAGTCTCTATTAAACAAAATTAGAAAATATTATTCTTCTACAACCCAGATGATAAACATGTTGCATAAATACTGCCATAGGGTGAGACCAAAAAACTATTATCAATAAATATCCATTTTACTTCTAACTCATGAATTTAGAATTTTATAGATTAATTCTCAGTAATTATTGCTGAAATGTCTTTAAAATTTTGATATGCTAATATGTATTCATGTTTCATGCTACAAACTATTACACTAAGTTCTTTAAATTGTATGCCATTTCTGTAAAATACATCGTTACTACTGGTTCACTTTACTGTCTTTTTAAAAATTTTTGAATGTTTATTTTTGAGAGAAAAAGAGAAAGAGCTGGGGAGGGACAGAGAGAGAGGGAGGGAGACACAAAATCCGAAGCAGGCTCCAGGCTCTGAGCTGTCAGTACAGAGCCTAATGCAGGCCTCCAACTCACAAACCGTGAGATCATGACTTGAGCTAAAGCCAGATGAGCCACCCAGGCGCCCCTCACCTTGTTTAGTCTCATTAAAATGGCATCATGGCAATGCCTATTTAGAAAATGGTGAAGGAAAATATTATATTTTAATGCATTACATATAAAGTCAGTTTTGTATTTAAAACACTTTCACCAATATTTAAAATATTCTTTGTAAGGTGTCTCTCATGATTCATTATTTTTATTATGTGTTGACTCTGAAATAAAGCATTCTATTTTATGTATGTATGTATGTATGTATGTATGAATGTATCTATCTATCTATCTATCTATCTATCTATCTATCTATCTATTTATTTATTTAAGAGAGAGAGCATATGAGTGCCCACATGCTTAAGTGAGCAAGGCAGGGGCAGAAGGAGAGGGAGAGAGCAAATCCTAAGCAAGCTCCATGCTCGGTGGATATGGGGCTCCATCTCATGACTGTGAGATCATGACCTGAGCCTAAATCAAGAGTTGGATGCTTCACTGACTGAGCCACCCAGGCGCCCCTAAAACATTCTATTTTAAAATGTTAGTTAGCCAAATGAAATTAGCAGTTTAAAATTGTGTTTGTTTTTTTAAAAAATGCTCCTGCTAATGTCAAATGAAACAAATGTAGGGATTGTTAATTCATGAAATAGGCTTTTCTTGTGCATTAACTGAATCTGTCTCTCTAGAATAACGCCTCCAAGCTCTTGCTGGCCATCATGGAAAGCAGACATGACAGCGAGAATGCGGAAAGAATTCTTTTTAACATGAGACCCAGGGAACTGGTAAGAAAACTTTTGAAATTATTCTAATAATGTGCATCCACAAAGGGACAAATTTGTAGTGTGCATGTCAGGAAAAGAGTCTAGTGACTTTCACTGCTCTACCAAACATGACGGCATGTCACGACCTACCTTTACAAGTAACTCAGGAGGTCCCCTGATGCCAAATGCCTGTGTGATTTGGGTCCTTACTTCATTGGTTTTATCCACACTGAGTACTTTTTTTTTTTTAGTTTATTTATTTATTTTGAATGAGAGGAACAGACAGTGCACAAACAGGGGAGGGGTAGAGAGAGAGGGAAAGAGAGAATCCCAGGCAGGCTCCAGGCTGTCAGTACAGAGCCCAGTGTGGGGCTTAATCACATGAACTGCGAGTTCATGACCTGAGCCACAGCTAAGAGTCAGACACTTTACTGGCTGAGCCACCCAGATGCTCCTCTAAGTACTTTTCTTAATCAGATTGTCACAATATTACACTATCTACAAATTCTTTTTGACAGAAAAAATAGTTCGCTTTAGTTTGTGTATTGGAATATTTGAGAAAGGTATGTAAAAAATGTTTTTCCTCGAAAATTTTGTCTGTATCTCTTTCTGAACAATAAGAATAAAACCAATACCTTCTGTACTTGTTTGTATCATTGAAATACTACACCATGCTTGGCCTAAAGGAAATTATGTGAAAACTTGACCAGGGATTCCACAGAGAATCATTAGTGTGTCTTCTTATTTTAGAAGTTATACTTTCTTGGGGCGCCTGGGTGGCTTAGTCGGTTAAGTGTCCGACTTTCGCTTAGGTCATGATCTCGCGGTTCGTGGGTTCGAGCCCCACGTCGGGCTCTGTGCTGACTGCCAGCTCGGAGCCTGGAGCCTGTTTCAGTCTGTGACTCCCTCTCTCTCTGACCCTCCCTGCTCACTCTCTCTCTCTCTCTCTCTCTCTCTCTCCTAGAAATAAATAAAACATTAAAAAAAATTTAAAAAAAAAGAAGTTATACTTTCTTCCTCGCTTATAACATGAAAATTCTGAAGGAATATCAGCATGCTTTAAGGGCCCTGGGCTTCTTTTTTAAATTTTAATTCCAGTATATTTCACATCCAGGGTTATATTGGTTCCAGGCATACAACATAGTGATTCAACAATTCCATACATCACCCAGGGCTCTTCACGACAAGTGCCCTCCTTAATCCCCACCACCTATTTCACCCATCCCTCCACCCATCTCCTTTCTGGTAACCATCAGTTTGTTCCCTACAGTTAAGAGTCTGTTTCTTGGTTTGTCTCTCTCTTTTTGTCCCCGAAAGCATGGGGTTTCAAAAGCACTGAGAACATACTCAAACCATATAACGCAGTGACCCCATGACTAAGTCCCAATCTTATGAGCACTACAAGGAGATCTTACGGAAGACAGTCTTTTGCTCTCTGTTTAATAGTGAGGAATGAAGTTGAGGAGGGCAGATAAAGAAAAATGTAAGATACGGTTTTATTTAACGTATATTTACGGAGAGCCTCCTATCTGTAATGTAGTGGACTAAGAGGAGCAAGATGTTTTCTGTTCTTATGGTTAAATGGGACAAAGAATTACATGTTCATTCAGCAACAGCACTGTACAATAGCCCTCTGCCTACGGCACCCTTATCTCATCATCCACTTTCTCCTTGTGGCCCACCATCAGTTTCTTGCCTGAGTTCATTCCCCTACTGTGCTCACTCAGTGCCTCACACTTAGCGCTGCCATAGAACTGTCGTGTTCACCTCTTGATGTACCGACTCTCCCACTGGACAGTAAGTTTCTTGAGGGCATATACTGTGTTGTACCCACTGTTGAGTCCTCAGTACAGAGGATGACATCCAATACCATTTGTCCCTGTACCTTGTGGAAGCTTAATAAATAATGGATGGGTCTCAGGGCTCCAGAGTTGCCTAACTCATTGGAACTTTGGCATTGTCAACATTCAGACATCAAAGCAAAAGTTTTCAAGGAAGACAGAAGATATTGTTCATGTTTATTTAAATAAAGATGATTTCCAAGGCCATTTTCATTTATAGTTCTTTCGTACTTTTCAAGTCTTAGGAAGTGTTCCGGTTTTTAATTGTATCTCGTAGACGATGTAAAATGCCTGTTGTTCCTATTTGTTTTTTTGATAGGTGGACGTGATGAAGAACGCCTATAACCAAGGATTGGAATGTGACCATGGGGATGATGATGGAGGAGATGATGGTGTTTCCCCAAAGGATGTTGGGCACAATATCTATATTCTGGCCCATCAGGTATCACATTTTACATCTTGTATTATTTTGCTAATCTTATCAGTTGTGTTTTGTGCCATGGCTTGTTATTTTCAAGTTCTGGTCTCTTCATTTCTTCAGCACCTGCCCCCTTGCTCTGGGTCAAGGAGAGGGAAATGCTCCCCGAATTCCCAGCTGTGTTCCCAGAGTTATGCTAGGGGCTGATCCACAAGAAAATGATACTTGCTGCCAAAAACTTCTGGGCCAGGAGGGAGGAGACAGTCCCAGGTCAGAGCCTGAGAAATAGGCAAACCATGGCAACAAATGGAAGTCTGAAGGAGAGAGGAGAAGAGGCTGAGATGATAGTGTGAAGTAAGGGGGTGCCTTCAGGTCTAATCAGGATAAACCTTGCAGATGGCTTTTGGCCTCTTTGAGTTGTAGGTTGGCATGTTTCATACAGAAGTCATAAGTGGTTTCCATTGGACTTCTAACAGATACTGGGCTAAATTCTAAATTCTTTTAGAGGAACCATTTTGATTCTATAGTACCTCATGAAAATAGATGCTTGATAAGTATTATTTGATTAATTTAATTTTATTAACATGAAGATCAACTTGAAATCTGCATCTTCTAACACAGATTTGTTTAAAAGTTAAACATATTGAATGTACAATGCCAATTTGATTTTTTCCATAATGGTTTCTTCTTTTTTTTACAAGATAAAATCTAAACTTTGTGGACTTTCCCAGTCTTTCTTTCCAGTCGTTTACTCATATTGTCAACCTCTCCCTCTTTCTTCTTCCCATATATCGTGTCAGTTAATTGAATAGACATTGGTAGATATAAAGTAAGATCCTGAGTATATTTACTTATTTTTACTTTTTAAATTTTTCCAGTTTTATTGAGATATAATTGACATATAAAGCACTGTGTAGATTTAAGGTGTTAAAAGATTGCTCTTTAGATACTTCTTGCCCTTCTCTTCTTTGTATGTCTGATATATGTAAACTCAAGTATAATTTTTACAAAAGGTCTGGAGAGGAGTTGCATTCTAGGATATATTAACAAAAGAGGTTGCTCTGGTTTTTTAATACATTTCAATCACTTAGAAGATTTTTGGGTCTCTCCCAAAATGCGTATGTAGAATGGAAACAGTTAAGGGCTATACAGGGAAACAGATGGGTTATAGCTAGAAAGACAAAAGAAAATTTTATATATTGAGAAATAAGGACAGAATGAAGGACAAGTTGAAGGAAGTGAACACAGAGCTTTAGGGTGCGGAAAACGTATTGTTTTTGAGAGAAAGAGAAATTCAGATGACAGGAATTGAGTCAATCTAGAAAAGGAATGACTAAAGATTGAATGTGAATGGAAAAAAAAAAAAATCACAGGCTGAGAATGAAAACCAAACTGGCTACTAGAATGAATAGAGAAACGTGACGGCCCAACATGGACAGTGTTTAGAAGGAAAACAACAAGGAAGAATGAGCCAGAGGGAGCAGTGAAAATTTTAGAAGAAAATTTTAGAACACGCCCCCCATGTGTTCTTGACTGAAAGCTAATCTTGCTCTGTCTGGAGAGGCTGTCCCCGCTGCCTGCGTGAGCAACTACACAAACAAGCCCTAACCTTGAAGCCTTTCAGTGGGAAAGGAACATCCAGACCACCAAGTCAGCCTTGGAACCAGTAGAGTGGCAGCTGTTTGAACCAATCACCCATATCCATGAAGAGGAGGTTTTAAAATGTAACCTCAGATTACCAGTATGATGTGTGTAACAGTAAAAATGTCAAGGTCAAGAAGACACTCTTTTAGGTCAGTTCATTTTTAATCAGACTAAGGATAAGAGTAGAGAATACAAATTTTAAAAACAGGCTATGGAGAATATTGAAAAGAATGGATAATGATAATGAAGAATGCAAGAGCTAGTCACAGATTGAAAGGTAATGGTACAAAATATAAAAGGTATAAAAAGTGAAGATTGCATAAGGGTCATGGTCTTGATGGATTTAAGTTTATGGCAGTTCTTGAAGAGAACAGCTTAGATTTTAAAATTATGGTGGAGTTGTCCCAAAGTGGGAATTCAGGAGTAGTAAAAAAAAAAAAAGAAAAGAAAAGAAAAAAAGGAGCAAGGGTATAAAATATAAAAACAACTTAATGAAACAAAGAGATAATGTTACAGATGTGAAAATGGCTTGCATGGATATATAGAGGTTTGTCAATGCCACAAAACCAACAATTTGCCGAACCGGAATGGTACAATGCAGAGATACATAAATGAAGCCAGATTTCAGGAAGAGGGAGTACATCACAAGAGTAAAGGGAAGCAGATTCTGAACTGCTGAACATAAATTGTTAAGAGTAAATATGAAATGAGAGTCCATGTGCATTCTTCTAGGAACTCAAAAGGGGGTAGGAATGACAAATGTACGGAACAGTATATGTAACTGACAGTGTAGAGTTAAGCAATTGTCCTCTTACTTATGTACAGTGGTGCAGAACACTGTTACTTTAGTACTTTTAAGTGGATTCTCTTGGGTGACTCTTCCCACCATCTTTTAATGAAAAATTCAGTTTTCACTCATAGAAGAGAATCCACTGTGCTCTTTTGATCTTTCCACAAGTGACTCCTTCAGCTTTCTTTAGGCTTGGATGTTATATTTCTTCGGAAGGCAGCCACAGTTGTTGGGTGCATTATGAATCTGCTGTTCAAACAACTGCCACACCGAAGCACAAATGCAAAGAACAGGGGATGTGTACTTTCCTTCAGGAGTAGCCACGTGGCTCAGCTCCAGGGGTTTCACGGAGCCCAGATTTCTCTGCTTTCATTGTGGACATGGAATTATTTGTCTCCTGAACGCTGATGACCATGCAGATTGGTTTCTGCCTTTGCACAGTTCAGTAATTCCAAAACCAACGTTCGACTTCCTCCTTGTTTTACTATAATCATCTTTTGTACAGACAGTTTATTTTGGTGCACTCAGACTTTCAATTTTTGTTGTTATTCTCTTCGTGGTAGTGAGGTAGTTCTGCTTTTCTGCCGTGACATCCTTTTCGGCCCTTCCTGTGGTTAGTGTTACAAGAAACAAATAATGCTTCTTGTAAGTGTCTTGTCTGATCTACATAATACTATAAATACATCAAAAAGGGAATTTCTCAAGTTCAATACTATAGTGCGTGCAGAGAATTTCCTTAAAATTCAGCTATGTGCCCTTTTTGATTTTCCGTCCTTCACGTGTTCTCCTTACACATCTCTGCTTCTTCTTTCACCTGTGGTCTTGTTCTTTTATATTTTACTTTCTTCCTGTTCCTTCTCCCCTTCATTCCTGTCTTTCTATAGAATAGTCATTGCCTGCAATCTGGGACATTCTTCAGTACTTTGTATATGTGTAACATGTATTAAACCATATTGCTTTTCTGGTCCCATGTAGCAAATTCTGTTTTATCTATCTGAAAAATCTTATTTTATTTTCCCCCAAGCATTATTGAGATATAATTGACACGTAACACTGTATAAGTTTGATGTGTTGATTTCGCATATTCATATATTGCAAAATGATTACCGCCACACCATTAGCTTCATCCCATTATATCACTATTTCTTATTTGGTAAGAACATTTAAGGTATACTCTCTTGGCAACATTCAAGTATATGATATAGTATTATTAACTATATTCACCAATCTGTGCATTAGATCCTCGGAACTTGTTAATCTTACAACTGGACATTTATTTTTTTTTTATTTTTATTTTTTACAAATAGTTTATTGTCAGATTAGTTTCCACATAACACCCAGTGCTCATCCCCACAAGTGTCCTCCTCCATGCCCATCCCTCCTCCCCCCACATCCATCAGTCCTCAGTTTTTGTCAGCATTCAAGAGTCTCTCATGGTTTGCCTCTCTCCCTTTCCCCCACCATTTCCGCCCTTCTTCTCCCCCTTGGTCCTCCGTCAAGTTCCTCCTAATCCTCCTATACGTGCAAACATATGATATTTGCCCTTCTCTGCCTGACTTATTTCGCTCAGCATAACACCCTCAAGGTCCATCCATGTTGCTACACATGGCCAGATTTCATTGTTTCTCATTGCCATGTAGTATTCCATGGTATAGATAAACCACATCTTCTTGATCCATTCGTCCATTGATGGACACTTAGGTTCTTTCCATGTTTTGGCTATTGTGGAGAGTGCTGCTATGAACATTGGGGTACATGTGCTCCTATGCCTCAGCATTTCTGTATCCCTTGGGTAAATTCCTAGCAGTGCTATTGCTGGGTCATAGGGGAGTTCTATTGTTAGTTTCCTGAGGACCCTCCACACTGTTTTCCAGAGGGGCTGTACCACAACTGGACATTTATATCCTTTGACCAATACCTCTTTATTTCTCTCAGCCCCCACCCCTGGCAATCACATTTCCACTCTCTGTTTCTATGAGTTCCACATTTTTAGATTCCACATGTAAGAGATCATATGGTATTTGTCTTTCTCCAACTTATTTAATTAACTTAGCATAATGCCCTCAAAGTCCATCCAAGTTGTTGCAAACAGCAGGATTTCCCTTTTTCTTATATAGCTAAATAGTATTCCATTGTGTAAATATATATACCACGTCTTCTTTATGCATTCATTCATTTATGGATACTTAGGTTGTTTCCACATCTTGTCTGTTGTAAATAATGCTGCAGTGAACATGTGAGACCTTCTATTTTAATACCTACTAGATCTAAGATTTATATGGAGTAAGTTCTTTATCATAAGGAAAGAGAGAATGGATCGTTATAACTGGCTATATGAAATTATTTTTAAAATATAGATTTTAAAAGTTTTAGTGAGCATTTCTCTATGTCACTAAATGGTCTTTGAAAACATAATTTTAATGTCTGGATAATCATCCATCATTTGAATGTACCATAATTTATTTAATCATTTCTATTGTGGGACATTTAGGTCTCTAATGTGTTGATATTATAAATTATGCTATGATTAACATCCTCATACATTAATCTTTGTCTGCTACACTGATTACCTCCCTAGGATAAATTCCAAGAAGTTTAATTACTAGGTCACAGGATAGAAACTATTTTATGGTTCTTGACACATATCATAAAATTGTTTTTCACAATGTGTGATGGTGTTAATTTTACTGAATCCTAAAATTACTACCATTTAAAAAAATATTTGCCCAACTTATAGAGTTTGGAACATAGTGACCACTCCACAAATGTTTGTTAAAAGAATTAATCATTATAGATGAAAGGGGATTTCATTTAATTCACATCTTTTGGATTACAAATAAAATGGACTATCTTTTAATGTCATTTGATATTTCTATTTTTTGTGAATTATCTGAAAATGTGTTTATCCATTCTTCTGACAGGGTTCATTTCTTGTTCTTGTTAGTGAATTTTAACTGACAGTAACCAATCTTAGTCATAGTAGTTATATCTACTTTTTCCAGATTAATTTGCTTTTTAATGTTTTAATGATAGGTTTCTTCTGCCACGATGGGCTCTCTTAAACACTCACCTAGATTTTCTTCTGGTATATAATGAATTCAGTTTTGATTTGATTATATAATCTTTCCGTGTCATAAGGCAGAAATAATAAAAAAGTGAGTTCTGATGCTAGGTTATCTCTGAAGATATAGTCTCAGATTTAGTAGTTACAGCAGTCCATGAGGACAGGGTTTATAAGAGTCACACGAGTGTGACATAGAGCATGGGTCACAGAGAGCATTAGCAGAAGAGATCAGGGCCAAATCCTGACCACCTTCAGATTCAGACGGGGCATGTGAGTGAGGGCTGAGGGAGCAGGCCAGGCTGGGACAGTCTGGTGATCCTCTTCCAAAACAGGCCACCATTACTCACCTCTGTTGACTTTCCAGTTGGGATTGTAGGCCCTAGATTTCCACTTCTTTTAAGATTTCAACAGAAACCTGAATTTTGAAATTTTTGAAAAATGTAAAGTCTTTTAATTTTTAAATTTGACCATTCATTCAGTATTTTAAAAAGCATGAGCAGTACAAAGCTCACCAACAAGTGGAATGTATCCCATGAACCATAGTTTGCCACCTATGGAAGAGAGGATCCAAATTTCTCATTTATTCTTCATTCACTCGCATGGATTTTTTGCGTGCTTACTAGATGGCAGGCACTGTGCTACCTGGTAGGGTTACAGCGGTGAATACTAACAAGAGAGCAGCTCTCAGGGAATTTACATTCTGACTGGGAGCAATGAAGAGTAGACAAACCAGAAAGACAGCAGAGTATGATATGAGCTCTGTGGTGAATGAGAACAGGGTGTGAGGAAAGACAGTGATGAAATGCCATTGTAGATTGGGGATCAGGAGGGTTTTCTCTGAGGAGCTGAAATTGAAGCTAGCTCTAAGTGAGAAAGCTCACGCCAGCAATATGAAATGAGGAGGTAGGGGGGACATCCCAGAGAGTGGCTTGAAAGTGGCAATGAGCGTGGCATGTTTAGAGGAACAAAAGACCTGTGTAGCTAGACCCTCAACCAGCTGTTAGCGCTCAAATATTATAATAATCACATACAATGCACCTAAAGCTCCTTTATTATAAGATAGTCTTTCAAGAACACTTATTGAGCACCTCTTACATCAGGCATCATTTCAGTTGCTAAAATGGAAAGATGAATAAGGATGGCATCAAGGAGCACGCCGTTAAGAGTGTGTAGGGAGACAGGAGATAGATAAGTCATAATTTAATATACTTTTGTTAAAATGGAGGCATCCACAAAATATATTTTCCCTAAGAGTCAGGAGAGGGCTCATGGAAGAGGCAACACTTGATCTGAACCTTGAAGTTTCAGAGAGAAAGGGGGAAACCATTCCATCAGAGGCAACAACTTCTGCAAAAATGCACCATAGATATTTTACAGGAAGGAACTTCTTTGGGGAATATTGGTAAAACTCTTGTGTGATATCTCCTCATATCTTTATAAGAAATGAATTATAATCATTTGAGTTAAGTCAACACCCTTGATAACTGTAAAGACCTTGATTATGTGCACTTAACGAATGTTGCATGAATGAATAATTGAATGAAAAATGAATAAATGAATGAATGAATGAATGACTATGACATGATGTACTCTAAAACTTCAGTGTTTATAATTTCAGTATTATAATTAAAAAGCTGAATAAAGATAATTTCTTATTATCATTATCATCCTTATCATGATCAAAACTAATGATAAATGTTTCCACTGGAGTATAAATTCTGTGTGCACAGGCAGAATAGTTTTTCTGGTCCAATGCCAGCTACACCTTAGCATCTAGTGTGTATTCAAGATGAGTTTAGGGGAATAAGTTCTTGCAAAAATGCATTCAGGCTGGGGCACCTGGGTGGCCCAGTTGGTTAAGCGTTCGACTTCAGCTCAGGTCATGATCTCACGGTTTGTGGGTTTGGACCCCATGTCGGGCTCTGTGCTGGCAGCCAGCTCAGAGCCTGAAGCCTACTTCAGATTCTGTGTCTCCCTCTCTATCTGACCCTTCCCTGCTCACACTGCGTCTCTATCTCAGAAATAAATAATAAAACATTTTAAAAAATTATAAAAAATGCATGCAGGCTGGTAATATTTTTATGTAATACAGGCACTATGTGTGATTAATAGAAAGAATCCTACCAAACTAATATTAGCTTTCTGGCAGCCAAGATCTTATTCAACTTCCATGGACTTTTTAATTCTGTAGGTCACTCTTTACCAATCATGTCAGCAAACTCTACATAGATAGACAGAGCCTTATATCTTCCAGGCACTTTTCTTACTATTGTTCATGATGCCACTTCTGAACTAATAAAATATCTCCTCCTTTTCTTAAAACTCGTTTTAGTGCTACCTTAGTTTTTCTAAGATCTAAATTGAGATGGATTTACCCTATTTCTTAGATGAGTTCCAACCAGCAATGATCTTCTCTTTGTGTTGAAGTCCTACAGCTATAATGTTTCCCAAAAACTGCATACATGCTTTCCTAATAGCTTATACTATATATCATTTTAGGATTGTTCTTTGTTTCATGTGTGTAGGTCCTGGCTACTTAATTAGTAATAGATTCTCCAAATCTGGGCACTCATGAGGCCTCATTTAAAAAATTAAAAGGAAACTTTCCACAAAGAAAAATATCTTGGGGAAAAATACTTGACATATTAGATTTAAATCCTTTAATGGGCACCTACATATCTTTCACCAAGCAACAAAGACTCTTTGGATTACTGCCATTTACATGACCTCTCAAATTCATGGTTAATGGGAGTAATGAAAAATGCAATCCAGGAAATGGATTGAAATTGGACTCTCTTGTTAGTTTGGTGTAAGGATCATGAAGCCAAGTTCGGTGAAAGCAATTATTTTTCTGCTTAACATTTGATGTTTTGTAGATATATATTTATTTCTGAGTGGCATAATTGTTACAGCATCAATCTGAATTCTAGCAACTTAGAAAGCATTTGCCATGTCTTTGGCTCTTCTTATGTCTGCTCTGATTTCAGTTATATCCACTGAATTCGAAGTCTAATAGGAAAGCTAGAGATATCAGGCACGGATGCTTCTACATATATTTTTTTTTTCCATGCAGAAAAGTATATAGCATTTCCTAACATATTTTAAGCCCCTGGATTGTTACACTGTCCCCAGTCAAGGACAGTATCTCTTTCTTTCCTTTCAAGAAAGAAAGTATGGTAGGAATAGCCATCATGTTTCAAGGACTAGGATTCTTAATTTTTTTTAAGTGTATTTATTTATTATGAGAGAGAGTGAAAGCACAAGTCAGGAAGGGGCTGAGAGAGAGAGAATCCCAAGCAGGCTCCAGACTGTCAGCCCAAAGCCCAACCTGTAGCTCAAACTCACAAACCTCTCTATCATGCTCTGAGCCAAAGTTGGATGCTTAACTGATTGAACCACCCAGGCGTCCCTTAAATTTAAAAAAAACATTTTTTAATGTTTATTCTTGAGAGGGAGAAGGAGAGAGCAGGGGAGGGACAGAGAGAGAGGGAGACACCGAATCCAAAGCAGGCTCCCGGCTCTGAGCTGTCACCACAGAGCCCATGAGCCGAGAGATCATGACCTGAGCTGAAGTCAGACACTCAACCAACTGAGCCACCCAGGCACCCAAATCTTTTTCATTAATGTTTATTTTTGAGAGAGAGAGAGAGAGAGAGAGCGCAAGACTGCACGGGAGAGCTCACAAGAGTGCACACACATGGAGGGGAGGGGTAGAGAGAGAGGGAGACAGAGGATCCAAAGCAGCCTCTGCGCTGACAAGAGTGAGCCCATTGCGAGGCTCAAACTCTCAGACCATCAGATTATGACTTGAGCTAGATCTTGACCTGAGCTGAAGTCCTACACTTAACTGACTGAGCCACCCAGGTGCTCCTCAAGGACTCGGATTCCTAATGTTATGTTATGCTGACGGAATCTGCTGGATGTCCTGATAGTCCTCATTAATCCATTGTCTTTTCCTTAAGAATTTGACCTCAGAGCTGCAATTGATTGAGCTATATTAATTTTAAGGGATGTTCATATACATACTCTAAGTAGCAAAATTTTAATTTATACTGAAGTGGTATGAAATGTATATTATTACTCAAACTACTTAAAATGTTTTCCTTAAGAGGGGCGCCTGGGTGACTTAGTCGGTTAAGCGTCCGACTTTCGCTTAGGTCATGATCTTGCGGTTCGTGGGTTTGAGCCCCGCGTCGGGCTCTGTGCTGACTGCCAGCTCAGAGCCTGGAGCCTGGTTCAGTCTGTGAGTCCCTCTCTCTCTGACCCCCCCCTGCCCACGCTGTCTCTGTCTCTCTCTCTCCTAGAAATAAATAAAAAATATTTAAAAAAATGTTTTCCTTAAGAGACTTTGCTATTCACCTCTTGGCAGTTTCTATTTTGTTATGTTAATATATAGTGATCAGCATTGCTTCATTTACTTTATTTGTAGAAACAGAAGGATGGATTTGTAATTGGACACATAACTTCCATCTTTAATATCTTTGAAGGCTTTTAACTGACTTACAATTACTTCATCTTTATTATTGCTTGTAGTGCAGAGAGTAGAAAACACAGCTGGGCTTTTCAGCTCACAGAGGCACCTGTAGCTCAGTAATACGTTGGTTAGAATATTGTACAAACAGCTTAGTTGTTATTCACCCTTACACCCTCCATTTTCTCCATTAGCTGATTATGTCATTCAGCTTCTCTAACTTCACCTTTCTCATCTATAAAATCTGAGGGGCTATGCATCAACCAACCGTATTTCCAGAGTAAACTTTCAGAGACTTTTATGGACACTTAGAAAATAGTTGGACCATGATGGCTCTCTTACTGGATTAGATTATGTTTTAAATAATGTAACAGGGAAACTAACCAGCTATTTATGTATTTATGTATACCTTACCTACTCGTGAAAGGAATGTGAGGTCGAGTAAGAAATGCACTTATATAATTAGACTGTTAGAATTCAAGATCAAAAGCCCTGAGAAGGAAAAGGAATCTAAGTATGCTAAGGGTCTTGGCTAATATTCTTACTGCTTATCAGCACTCTTGGTAACCAAGAGTGAAAAATTAAGTGCAATACAATTAATATCTATACTGTTGGTTAATGACCAACTTTTTGCTGGTATTTAATTCTAAGAGGAATCTATGTAAGGGCATAGGACAGTATGGTAGACAGTGTTTTCTAAATAGTTCTGCAGAACACACCAGATTTCATAAAAGTACACAGAGCTGTTTTTCAGCCCTGGGGGATGAATAATGTTCAGCATTTCTGAGTTATAATCAAAAGTGAGTATAAATAAACTTGAATTATGTATAGTACAATAGTCATTGTGAAACTAGATATGTAAGGTCACTTCATAGAGAGACTTTCATAATGTAGAAACTTTCCGATATGTAAACTTAGTAGAAAAAAAAAACTTTTCTAATATCAAGAGATTATTTTACTAAAATCACAGAAAATGGACTAACCCTAATTGCCCAGGTATTGTTAGTCTTGGCACCAGGTATGTAGAAATATAAGCAACTGAAGGAATTTTGTTTGAAAACTTAACATAATTGTAAGCTTTCTACAAGAAATAAGAAATCCAGGATCAACTGTTTTCCCCTACCAAAAGATATTTTTCTGTGTTGCCTTCACAAAGCAGTTTGAGGTAATAAAGTACATGACTATTAACTAATGTTACTTTGAGCATTAATCTGTGTTCCTTGGCAACCGAGGCAAAGAGAAATAGTTGTTACATGATTCATATGTTCATAATGCAAAAAAAAAAACCAACAACAAAAAACCACTCCTATTGATTATTAGTGCAGCACAAAATTTCTTTGCACTTAATTTTAAGAGGAATTCATTGAGGGAACCGTTGTGTAGTAATATTAATTATTGCTGGTGTGACAGAAGTTGGGATTAGTAGGCCTTTCTCACTAGTATAATTTGGAAATAAAAAATGCCTCTCAGACACCAGATTTTAAAGAAATAAATAAAAATCTTATTGTATCCTGTTGCCATATATTCTCTGTAGTAAAATAGATAAGCAGATTTTCAATTAAAATTTTTAACATAGTAGGAAGATTGAAAATTTTTTTCGATCAACATTGCTATACATGTGTTTGTCACATCGGCACAGACGGAGCCTGGCACATAGGAAGTGCTCCCTAGATGTTAAGGCTCATCAGAATTCCTTTCATGACTTTCCCCAGCTACATTCATTCTTAATTCATTCTTTATTCAGTGTATATTTACTGGTTACCTGCCATAACCAGGCTCTGTTCCCAGTGCTAGGGATAAAGTAGTGAGCAGACAGACCAAAATCCCTTCCTTCAGTGAGCTTACATTCTCATGGGGATATCTCCCTCCTTGTCATCACATTATTTGCTCCTTTTGGAGGCAGATAATCTACAGGTATTGTTTGTGCCATGGACATGAAGATGAAGGTGTGAGCATGAAATACAGTCTCTACCCTCATGAAATTTACCATTTGTTACAGGAGATGTAAAAACAATCACGGTGTGGCAATTCCTGTAGAAGATGCATATCTGGGGTGCCCTGGGGTCTCAGGTTAGGAGTGGGCCTGGGAAAGTGATCTGGTGGCAGACACAGGGGAAGAGTCAGAGGAACAGAGAGAGAGAACAATTTCCTTCTATACTCGATCGTTCCATCATTTGCTCGGCATTCAAGCATGCAAATCTGCTTCTCTAAAACCCCTAGTCTACTGGGCCATTACTCTGTTCCCTTTTATACCAAAACTCCTCAAAAGATTGTACACAATTGCTGTCTCCATTTCTTCTCTTTCTCCTCTCTGGAATCCATCCCTGCCAGGCTTTCCTCTTCATGGTGAGGTCACCAGTGATGGCTGTCTTGCTCCATCTAACTTGGTCTCGTTCCTCATCTCATCTGGCCTGTCACTGACATGTGACACAGTTGGTCACTCTCTTCTTATTGAAACACTTTCTTCACTTAGCTTTCACACGGCACAATTCCCTGGTCTCTCTGCTTCCTTATTGACCCCTCTTAATTTCTTTTACCAGTTCTTATTCCTCTCTCCCACTTTTGTCAGAAGTATCCTGGTCAGTGTGTTTTAGGACTCGTTCCATGAATCTCTTGTCTCCTCAATTGACACTCACTCCCGAGATAATCTGATGCAGTCACATGACTTTAAACACCAGCTGTACCACAATAAGTCCCAAATTTATATCTTCAGCGTGGGCCTCTCTTCTGAACACCGGACTGGTACATCCAACTGCTTGTTTGAGATCTGCATTTAAATGTCTTTTCAAGCATCTCACACTTTACATATCCATAATGAAATTCTGTATTTCCTAGTTTTTCCAACTTCGATTCAAATCCGGGCCCTCTGACTCCAGAACCTGAGCTCCCTATTATCACTTTACCCCACGTCTGTTCCCGTGTGTTCCTGTGCTCCTATGTATCACTGGATTATTGTGGCCTCTTTAGTTGTTTGTCTTCTCTGCTGGACTCCAAATTCAGTAAAAGCAGGAGTTATGTAATATTCATGAATGTGTTGTGAAGCGCATTATCCTTGTGTGTGATTCGATAAATACTCTTGATTGATCAAGTGAATGAGTGAATGAGTGACGATTACAGTCAACAAGTGAGTGCTATAGATGACTTAAAAGGAAATTGTTAATCTTGGCTGGAGTTACTGCGATGGGCTTTGTGGAGGGGCTGATATTTTAGATGAATCTTACATACTGATGAGATTTAGATAAGCAGAAAAAACTGAGGGGGTGCCTCTCCATCATAGGGAAAGAATGAGCATAAGTAGAGGTAATAGTCACCATGATATGTATATGGAGGTTAAATGCTCTGGACATTGCATTAAAGGGACAGAGAAAACAGTATGGTGCGCCGTGGAGGGTTCACCTTAGCAAATTCTAGAGGGTACCAAAAAATAATTCAGTGGAAATATTTATTGAAATGTGACGTAGCATAAATTTCTGCTAAACTGCTCCTTAGGGTACTTAGTTCTTATTTATGGAGCCATAAAATTAATGAGACATTAACGATTTTGTAGAATGCTAAAACAATAACACAAAAACAAATGGCACAGAAATCTGCTTTAGAAGGTGTCCACTGACTCAGAAGTATTAATACAAGTCTGAAAAAGATCTTTTAATGATTGTTCTTTTATTCATGCACTAATTCATGCCCTGCCATTATTAAGCAAGTATTTAAAGATAAATCAATTAAAAATGAGCCCATGAAAAATATAATTAGTAAACACATGAGCCAATACGAAAACACTGATGTCAAAGCACTAGGTAATATTTTGGGCTTGTGTGTTTGTATACGTGCTTGCATGCATCTGCCCATGTGTATTGACTGACTTGCTTTTCTAGCTGAGACATAAATGTAAGAAAGATAAACTATACAGCTGACAGCTGACACTTTATCCTGAAGATGAATCGTAGAAGTATGAGATAGGACAGCACGAGAGAGATTCAACTAATACCTTTTAGTCAGTAAATCCAGTGCTAGACTATATTAAGCTAGTGTATGAAAACAATTCTTCTCTGATTTAAGAGCTGAGAGACTCACATAGGGATGTGACTCTTAGTAGTAATGCAGTGAGCTTGCTCAGCATTTGTGTGTTGTGGCTATTGGTACATTTTGAATTTCAGAATTACAGAGGCACAGAAACTTGACAGATCATTGTAATGAAATATTCTGGAAGATAAACTGTCAGGCTAAAAAATCAGGTTTCAGAAAGGGAAATAGTTATCCTCGGCCAGACCAAAAAAGACCCCCTTCTACGTCACAACCAAGCAGTTACATAAAATTATACGGTAGGGGAAATTTCTGGAAAGTCCCTTGTGAAGATATGCTATTGATGAAATCGAATCATTTTTAGACATATAAAATTGGTTGTTTCGAAACCTATCATCTAGAAACCTGCGTATGTGTGTATCTATTTATCTACATTTCTGTCATTTGAATGTCTTGTCAGCTGTATGAGACCTGCAAACTTTGTAAGCGTGCATTACATTTATGAAGCGTTTGCCAACATTTTGCAAAGTGTCCCACAGTAAATATTTTGGGGTTTCTCTGCTGCAGATACTCAACTTTGCCATTCTACTATAAAAGCAGCCATAGAGAATACGCAAAGAAATGAGCATGGCTGTGTTAAAGTGAAACTTCACTTAGAAGAAAATCCAAGCAAACAAAAAATCCAAGCAGCAAGTCCAATTTGACCCATGAGCTGTAGTTTTCCCGAACCTGCTTTAAATGATTTTTACAGTCTCCATAGTCAAAAAGTTTCCTTTGTGTCCCACACTTGAAATATCTTTATGAGGAAGAATTGATAGGTCATGTATTTGTAAGCATTTTTCATATTTATATTTATAATGTCTCATTCATTTTGTATGTGAATAACACACACACACACACACACACACACACACACACACACACACAGATGGAGAGACATAGAGTTTCTGACTGGATAAAAGGGAACCCACCGGCCGTTCTTTCCTTCCATTGCTGGGTCTCTGTGATTTCACTGTTCTGTGAACAGTGGGAGTTTGGTCATAAATGAGGATTTTCTAACCAATCAATGGGGCAGACAAGTTCATTCATTAAATTGAGCAAATGAATGAATCAAGTATGAAACAGGAGTATGAATGAATCAAGTAAACAGAGGGAGACAGGAAGCAGAAGCCATTGGAATGAGAGAGAATTAGGGGTCAAACTGGAAGAAACTTAGCTGGTGGAAAAGGTAGTTTTCTGCTTGCATCTGATACACAACTTGGGAAAAACCATGTCTTAAAGTTGAGGTAAAAGCAGTGGCTCTCAAATTGTAGCATGCCTCAAATGCCTGGACCCCATCCCCAGAGACTTTGATTGAGTCTGTCTGGGGCAGAGCTCCAAATTGCTTTCTTACCAAACATCATGGATATTTTTATTCAAGTTGTCTGCGGGCCACAGTGTCAAAAAAATTACTCCAGACTTTCTCCCTCGTCAGCTTCCTTCCCCAATTGTCTGAGAGCCTGATCACCTGATCCAGATATAGCCTCTTTCATTTCGTTCCCTTCCTTCTACTTTTGTGCTTTCTACCTTCCAGATATCAGGCTGATCTGATCATCACCTAACTTTCATTTCTGTTAATCCACCCTTTCTCAGAAATTACAGGAATTAATCTCTGCTGTTTGCTAATAGGAAGAGACCTTTTTAAAAATGCTTGCACCAAAACAAACAAATGAAAACCATAACTCTTTTCTAGGCATCTATTCCTTACCCTGTAAGGCAGTGTGAGAATCCTGCGCCTCTTACTGCTTTATATATAAAGTCCCTAATGGCCAAACAGGAAGAGAAGGTCAGAATGTTGGGCAAAAGAGGGAGAGGTCCAGAGATGAGGCTGAGGAGGTAGGCAGGATCAGGTCAGAAGGGTATGTAGATCTTCCTAAGGGTTTTGACAATGAGAAGTCATCACCACCCCCCTTAACCCAAGTACTGCTTCATCCCTGGCTGATTTAATGAGTAGGTAGGGTATGAGGAGAGTGGGAATCATGTGTGAGTCCTGGGTAACTCCCAGGTACAGAGTTGGTGGTGGATCAGTGGTGGTACATTTCACAAGATTGGAAATGGAAAAGGCGTGGAGATACAGTGGGGAGAGTAGAAGCTTGGTTTTAGACCTTTGGTACCTGAGAACCTAGGGGACATTACGTTGAAGGTGTACAACATGCAGTTGATTACATGTACTTGATTCTCAGAAAAGAGAGCCAGGCTTGGAACATCAATGTACAGAGATGTTAGTATAGATGCTGTTGGAAATGATGGGTGTAGTTGAGATTTCCCAGGAAGAGCCATTGGAACAAGAAGGGTAAGCCATCAAGAACAGAACCCTGAGGGCACCTGGGTGGCTCCGTCAGGTAAGCATCCGACTTCAGCTCAGGTCATGATCTCACCATTGGTGAGTTCAAGCCCTGCAGCTGGCTCTGTGCTGACAGCTCAGAACCTGCAGCCTGTTTTGGGTTCTGTGTGTCTTTCTCCCTCTCTGTTCCTTCCCGGCTCACACTCTTTCTCTCAAAAATAAATAAACATTAAAAGCTTTTTTTAAAAAAGAGAACAGAACCTGAGTAATATTGCATTTTAAAAGACCGGAGGAGGAGACACCTGCGGAAATGAGTTGAGAATGGGTAGTCTGAGGAACGTGAGGTAGGACACAGACTCACAAAGGGGAGTGGGACCAGTGGCCCCAAAGAATTCACCCCACAAGGTGCAGCCACAAATCCAGTTCTAGGATTCAGCACTCCGCAGGTCACCAACAGTCTTACCAAGAGCAATCCGCACTGAATGGTGGGGGCCCCAAATGGGCAGCGGCAATCAGAGGAGGCTCCAAAATGCACATTAGAGTCAGAGGAGCAATGATTCAAAACAGCTGAATCATAGTGTCCTGTTGTGATCCCAATGGTCTGCAGAGTGGAAGTGAAATGTCAGTTTTAAAACATGGAGGGGAGGGAGAACAAGATGAACACTTGTGCCATGACCATTGTCCCACTGAGCCACCTTGTTTATTTTACTTATTTTTTTTTACAAATGGTTTGTTGTCAAATTAGTTTCCACATAACACCCAGTGCTCATCCCCACAAGTGCCCTCCTCCATGCCCACCCCCCTCCCCCCCACATCCACCAGTCCTCAGTTTTTGTCAGCATTCAAGAGTCTCTCATGGTTTGCCTCTCTCCCTTTCCCCCACCATTTCCGCCCTTCTTCTCCCCCTTGGTCCTCCGTCAAGTTCCTCCTAATCCTCCTATACGTGCACACATATGATATTTGTCCTTCTCTGCCTGACTTATTTCGCTCAGCATAACACCCTCAAGGTCCATCCATGTTGCTACACATGGCCAGATTTCATTGTTTCTCATTGCCATGTAGTATTCCATGGTATAGATAAACCACATCTTCTTGATCCATTCATCTGTTGATGGACACTTAGGCTCTTTCCATGTTTTAGCTATTGTGGAGAGTGCTGCTATGAACATTGGGGTACATGTGCTCCTATGCATCAGCATTTCTGTATCCCTTGGGTAAATTCCTAGCAGTGCTATTGCTGGGTCATAGGGGAGTTCTATTGTTAGTTTCCTGAGGAACCTCCACACTGTTTTCCAGAGGGGCTGCACCAGTTGACATTCCCACCAACAGTGTAGGAGGGTGCCCGTTTCTCCACATCCTCGCCAGCATCTAGAGTTCTCTGATTTGGCTCATTTTAGCCACTCTGACTGGCGTGAGGTGGTATCTCAGTGTGGTTTTGATTTGTATTTCCCTGATGAGGAGGGATGCTGAGCATCGTTTCATGTGTCTGTTGGCCATCTGGATGTCCTCTTTGGAGAAGTGTCTGTTCATATTTTCTGCCCATTTTTTCACTGGGTTGTTTGTCTTTTGGGTGTGAAGTTTGGTGAGTTCCTTATAGATTCTGGATATTAACCCTTTATCTGATATGTCATTTGCAACTATCTTTTCCCATTCCGTTGGTTGCCTATTAGTTTTGTGGGTTGTTTCCTTTGCTGTGCAGAAGCTTTTAATCTTGATGAGGTCCCAGTCATTTATTTTTGCTGAGCCACTTTATTAATAACTCTCAATACACGACAGTTACTCTTCAGAAGAAGTGGTATGTGTTTGCATGTGTGTGTGTTGTTTAAAACATCCTCCAAGATGTCCTAAGGCTCCTCATATTTATATTTGCTTTCCTCTTAGCTCTGTGGCTTTATATAAAAACAAGATCCGTAAAGGCCTAATAGGAAATACCCACAGGTTCCAGTTTGCAAAAGCAGATCTTGCTCTGTCAGACCGGGATGTGTTTTACCTCGTACCCACCCTGCGTGGTGCCTCATGGCTCTTGCCTGGTAAGGCATGCTCTGGGATCGCAGCGACGGTGCTAATTAAATGTCAGCGGGCTCGGAGCTGTGGCCGGGCCTTCACGCTCAGATTGCCGAGACAGAGGCAGGAAGGGGAGGCACATCAACCTTCCTGAAGCTCATTAGGGTAAGGTAGGGCTCGAATTCAGACAGCCTCAGCGGCAGATTCTAAATGGATGCTGCAGGAGGGCCCACAAATGAGCTCCGAAAGGAATAAACAACATAGTCTTTATAGTTTTAACAGAAAACAATTTCTTAGGGCGAGGTTTCCTTGCAGTTGTTCCCCTACGTCACCCCTGATTTTATCGACCGCATCACTGATTCTAGAAGTGCCTCCTATTTAACTTGTTTTTAAAGTTGATCACTCCCACATGTTCCACACTGACACAAACTGAGGAGAAGTTTTCCAAAGTAATAAATGGAACACACAGATCAGGAAAAGATCAACGCTTTGGCGTTGGTGGTGACCGGCAGTCAGGCCCCTCGCTAGCCTCCCCGAGGGCTCTGACCTTCTCCTTTCTTATATGTGGCAGTGTGAGCCCACTCTGGCACAGGGAAGCTAAGTCTTGAAGGCCTCATCTGTCCCTCCCGAGGGTTACTGTGAGCCCTTTCTAGTGAGCGGCATGCTTCTTTAACCAGTCATCAAGCTAGAATGCTGGCACTCGTCTTGACCCTTCCATGGCTGCACATCCCCTTGGTTCTACTTTCTGAATGTCTCCTCGATCTGCCCCCCTTCTTACTGTTACTGTGTTTCCTCCTCTTGACACCCTTGTTTCTTGCCTGGGCAGTAGCCTCTTGTTACTTTGCCTCTGGCTAGGTTCCTTTCAGTCACTTTCCACAGGGAAGGCAAAGGGACTATTCTCAAAAGTGTCTGTCTCCTCATTAAACCTTTCAGTAGCTTCCAGAAGAACAGAGAATGCACCCACTGGCATGACTTAGGAGACCTTTTAACATCGTGATGCTGATTACTCTTACTTCTTTCTATTATGTTAGCTCATCTTTAGCAGGATCTTACTCTGTATGTGGTGCGGTGTTTCATCGAATCATCTCATAGGTAAATATTAAAAAGCACTGTTAGTAACCTCACTTTGCCAAAGAAGAAAGTGAAGCTTAGTGAAGCTGTTCCTTTGTCCATGTCGCTTGATTGACAAGCGGGATAGAAAGGATTTGAACCCAGATCTCTCCGGAGCCTGTGATGCTAACTGTACACTCCTACTCCCTAGCCGTCTCTGGCTTCTTACCCATATTTGCACCGTATCTTCCATAATTGGTTACATTCCTCACTACCACCTGGTCCCAAGCTGCCATCTCTCACTGGGATTGTTGCAACGGGCGTCTGTTCTCCCCGCTTCCATTCACCTGTGCCTGCCTTTGTGCCTTCTCTAACAGAGTGACGGCACTAGCCCTTAAATAGAGATTATGTCATCTGTCTGCTCAAAACATTCCAATATCCAATTTCTGAACAAAACTCAAACCTTGGCATTGGCTTCAAAAGCCTCTCAATAACCACCTGGACCCTGTTGCCCCTTCACCCATCTCCTGCCTACTTTCCTCCTTTACCTGCTCAAGCCTCACTGGTCTCATGGCTGTGCTTTGAAGTCAAGAAGTATTGCTTTGTGTCATTGAATTTACTGTTGCTTCTCCCTTTTAACTTTCTGTTAAACCCGTCTGACCGTTTGATTTAAAATGGCAACTTCCCGGGGTGCCTCAGTTGGTTAAGCTTCCATCTCTTTTTTTTTTTTAAAGCTTTTTTTTTTAATGTTTTTATTTATTTATTTATTTCTAGGAGAGAGAGAGACAGCATGAACAGGGGAGGGTCAGAGAGAGAGGGAATGACAGACTCTGAAACAGGCTCCAGGCTCTGAGCTGGCAGTCAGCACAGAGCCCGACGCGGGGCTCGAACCCACGAACCGCGAGATCATGACCTGAGCGAAAGTCAGACGCTTAACCGACTAAGCCACCCGGGCGCCCCAACCTTCCATCTCTTGATCTCAGCTCACGTCTTGATCTTGGGATCATGAGTTGGAGCCCTGCTTTGGGCTTCTTGCTGGGCACTGACCTGCTTAAAAATAAATAGATAGATAGATAGATAGATAGATAGATAGATAGATAGATAGATAGATAGATGATAGTAGATAGATAGATAGATCGATTGATTGATCGATCGATTGATAGTAGATAGTAGATAGATAGATAGATAGATAGATAGATAGATAGATGATAGTAGATAGATAGATAGATAGATAGATAGATAGATAGATGAAATAAAATGACAACTTCCATTGCCCAGTGTTCATTACTCCCAGCTTCTGCTTTATTTTCTTCTTAGCTTTTGCTCATTTGTTTGTGTCTTCTCCATTACCAGAAAGTCAGTCCGTAAAGGCCGAAGATTTGGCTGTCATGTTCAGTGTTCTAACCCCAGTTGCTGGGGAATCACTGGGCACACATCAGGGGGCGTGAACTATTTTCGAATGAGCATGCAAGACACACTTATCATTGTATTTGCTCATGATTGCTTAAATTATAAGGAAAATTTGTTGTTGTGGATTGTGATTAGTGAGTCCTTTATTATGTAAAAATGGCATATAACTTTATGGATCTAACAACTTGATGTTCCATTTATAGATAATTCATGACCTCATCTTAGAATACCAAAGAAGCTTATGATATAGGCAGTAACTGTCTACAGTGTCTATGTTTGTGTTTAACACCTGTACCCTTAAATGCCTTTTCTATCAGCTAGCTGTATAATTTTCTGAGAAAAGAGAACAAGATTTTCTAAATGAGTTTGTCTCTAAATTTTATTTCCTCCCCTTTCTTCTCTTCTTTTCATCCGCTCCTTTGTCTTTTCATTTACAACATGGGCAATTTAACTTCTGAATGACTAGATAACATTTAAAAGGGTGTTGGATGTCACAGAATGAACGAGTAACAAAATACATCTGTTCAAAATTCTCTGTCTCTTTTCACTCTGATTTCACTGATCTGTATCCTTACTTAGAGTTGAAATTCACCTTGCCACCTCGTTTCCTCCTTTATTAGGGTTGCCTTTGAAATGCAGAAGTTCACTTGAGCAGTAATTCTCTCACTTTTGAGAACCACTTTATCTAACAAAAGCTGACCTATTTTTTAAGCAGCTGTTGATTAGACAGTTAAACATAGAGGCAGCACTCGCTTGATATTTCTCAGTCTGATGTAACTTGGAAATAGAAAGCTGTAACAACCTGAGGTTGAAATGCTTTCAAGCAATTGAGCTTAAAGTTCCTGAAAATGATCTCGTAGCGCTTCTTCTCAGTTCCCCACATTCCACCCCCGATTTTACATCTGGCTAATTTGCGCACTTCAGATTGGATTCCTGAGCACACTGGCGGTGTGAGAACTGTTGTGGAACTCATCATTATCATTCCAAGCCTTTAATTAACCCACTTGAAAGTGGCTTTGTCATGTCTTTGAGCAACAGAAAAGCAATTGACTCATTCTTAGAATAGGTGTATCATAGGGGAGAGTAATGAGTAATACTGTGCTCTTCACTAAGCCTGGTTGGTCCAGGGACATAAGGAACATTAAGAACACAGATCCTTCAGTAATTCTCTTTGATATAGTAGTGTAGGTATTCCTGTTATCTCTCGGCCAGGTAAATTAGACATAAAAAGGTCAAGTGATTTGTACGTGTTCCCGTGAAAGGTCAGTGGCAGAACCAGAGATCATCCCTCTGTGTGAATCATAAGGCCCACTCTCTCCAACAATTGCTTTCAGAGCAAGGACCCTCTAATGTTTTTCCAGTCAACTGCAAGACCTATTATTATAATATGGTCAGAGGCCTCAAAAAAAGATGGTCCTTTTTACCTCTTGGTGCTTGTCTTAGAAAAAAAGAATCACTAGAAACAGTGAAAAAATTAGAATGCTTCTGAAGAGCTAACGGACAGTATAATTCTTATTTTCTTTATGTTGTAAGCAAATGACTAATCACTTTATTCCATAAATAAGAACTAAAACATCTTTCACATTTACAAATTGTAATTCAGCATTTCCTAAAAATCAATCTCCTCTGGAAAACTAGAAACATATACCATTAAAAATTGGGCATACAGAAACATTCCATGCCATCCATCTATTCAATAAATATTTATTAAGGACCCATTTGGTTCCGGACACTACTCTGGAGGCATGGGATACAACTGTGAACAAAACAAAATTCCTGTCATCCTGAAACTTATAGTTTAGGTGAGGGAGACACACTAAAATCAAGTAAACAGTATCTCACACTCACATATCATTATCCGAATTGTCATGGAGAAGTATCCTTGTGTTCTGCTGGTATTACCAGCAGATCACATTTGAAAAATCATTAGGGAGGGAACATGGATGGGAAATATTCAACACACTTATTTGTAAGTGCTTGATAGAGCTACACAAGTAGTAATATTCTCTCATCTCTGGATCTGAAGAAATGCATTACTTCCTGTATAGGAATATTGAGACCCAGAAATTTCAAAAACATCTTTATGAACATCAGAAAGAAATAGAGTCTGAATGAATGTCTGTCTTTCATCAGTTCTATAGAACAAAAGCAAAAAATCCAAGTGTACATCATTTGGGGGTTTCTTTTTTTTATTAATGTTTATTTGTGTTTTGAATAATCACATGAAACATGTAAAAACAGTTTCCTTTTTGGCTTCTCACTTTGAAATATTTTATCCATATTGAATAGGACACTACAACAATGATTAATGTAGATATTTTTCTGAAATACTGATTTCAAATAAAATGACCTACTTACTATTTTCATGTAGTTTTTTTCATGTAGTTTTAGTCATTCAGAAAATATTGATGTATTTTCTTACCGTGATATCAGAAGCAATTAAGCATGATACTTCATTAAATTTTGCCTGAAAAATATAAAATGACAGGTATTTTTTCTTAAAATGATAAATTTTATAAAATCCTAATACATATAGCTTTTGAAGTCCTGAAGTAAAAGAAAGTATGACCTATTCTAGTTGAGCAAAATCACACTCAAGAATAAATTTGACTTAAATAATTGTAGGGAAAAAGTTTGTTTTAGAAGATAATTTTGTTCATCTACTCTTTTCATGAAAATAAGTATATAAACTAATTTTATAAACTAGACTATATATGTTGATATCTATTATATAAACCTCCTTATAAGCTAATATTTTTACTCAAATGGGGTTTTAGCACAGAAATATTTTTAAAAGTGTAAAATGAGCTTAGAAATTAAAGCTATGAGTGATAAATGGCCAATATTTATTTACTTACTTACTCATAGTTTATTTTTCTTTCAAGTTTTTATTTAAATTCCAGTTAGTTAACATATAGTATTGGTTTCAGGAGTAGAAGTTAGCAATTCATCACTTACATATAACCCTGTGCTCAGCCCAAGGGTCCTCTTTAATGTCCATCAGCCACTTAGCCCACGCCTTACCTGCTACCCTCCATCAACCCTCAGTTTATTCTCTATCCTTAAGAGTTCATGGTTTCCTTCCCTTTTTCTTTTTTTCTTTCATTTCCTTCTGTTCATCTGTTTTGTTTCTTAAATTCTACATACGAGTGAAATCATATAGTAGATAGATGGCCAATTTTTAAAAACTAAATGGAATACTTTTTATATGTCTGATCTCAGTCACAACTGAAAAAAATGTTCAGGAAAATATTTACTGTTATTAAGAATATCTAATAATGTTTACATTTTTCTTATAGGGTCTTGTAGGGAAGGAAAAATACTCCTTTTAAAAAAACTGTTGCTTCTTTAGTTTTAGATTTAAAAGGAAAGTGGATTCCTGTCCAGAATTGGCCCTGGTGGTAAAATTTCCTATCTGTGAGGACAGTGGTTCTTAAATGTTGGCAGGATTGAAATACCCTGCAGGACTTGCTAAGGTGGTTGCCAGGCTCCACCCACAGCAATTCCGATTCTAAGGGGCCCTGAGGCAGAGCCTAGGAATTTGCATTTGTGAGGAGTTCCTCGGAGAACCTGAGGCAGCTGGCTCAGGACCCACGCTTGGAGAACCATTCCCTTAGGATGAATTTTAGCAGTCACAAAGAAAGCTAGATTCTTCATCACAATGCTAAGAATGCTTTATGTCAAAACCATAGTGCAAATGTAACTCACTACCTTAAATCATTTAAAAATGCATTTTTTCTTGCAGGCCACTTATGTTTCTTCGTTCCTACTTTGCCCTGCTTTGAAGGTTGAGCATACCAAACATATCTTCATTATAATAATGAAAGGTCTTTTTTTTATTTTACTGTGATGTTAGACAGACCCTAATGAATAGGAGCCCAGACCATCTGAAAATTGAGGGGTTTTGTTTTGGTTTTGTTTGGTTTTTGTTTGTTTGTTTGTTTGTTTGTTTAGTTGGTTGTTGGCTTTGGTGAACTTCTTGTCATTTTGTACATCTTTGTCTTGGTTTGGCCACAATGGAAATAATAAACTCCTTTCTAAGAACCATAAAGAATTTATTTTAGATATTGGATGAATAAAACCTATATAGTTTTTAAACCCCTCTTATAAGATGCTCCTTTATCAACTCCTTTGATAAAGTGTAGAGTAATGTTGGCATTCTAGGCTTCTTCAGTCCTGTGGGAAGAGGGAAGGGACTGGTTCCTTACTTCCCTATGGTTGTGGTATGTGGCAGGGATGAGGAAACAGTCCTGGGATCTCGTGCTTTCCTTTGGGTCTGAGGTCTTTGGTCTGGTGGTCCACCCGTCCCCCACAACTGCCTCCCAGGTGCTCCGGGTTTTGTGTCTCTTCCCCAGGCTTACTGATTCATATTTCTCAGAATGACTGCCCCTCTGTTTTCTTTCCTGTCCATTGCTAATGCTTTCCTCGTGGCCATGCTTTCTTTGAGGCTTTCTCTTTGGTTTTTTGGCTTTTTTAAAGTTTATTTATTTATTTTAAGAGAGAGAGAGAGAGAATGTGTGTGTGCAAGAGCAGGGGAAGGGGAGAGAGAGAGAAAGAGAGAGAGAGAGAGAGAGAGAGAGAGAGAATCCCAAGCAGGCTCCAGACTGTCAGCAGAGAGCCCGAAGCAGGGCTTCATCTTACAAACTATAAGATCTTGACCTGAGCTGAAATCAATAGTTGGATGCTTAACTGGCTGAGCCACCCAGACACCCCTGAGGTGTTCTCTTTGGATTCTTTTGGAGGTCCAGAAAAATAAACATTATGTTTTTCTCCTTCCATTCTAGTTAAAATCCAAATTCTGCAGGACATTATGGACAACCCCTAGGGAACAAGGAAGTCTGGGAAGGAGAAAAGAACTAACGTTGACTTTAAGAAGGACTGATATTTTCCGGCTAATCCATTTCATTACACTCTTTGGTGGAGAATCAGTGCTTTCCTCTGCTTCCCAAAGCCTTATCTATAATACTTTATAGATATTGTATACATAATATCAAACCTATTATCTGTAATACCCATCTACTTCTCCTCCCCGTATTTTACCCCTCACCCCTAACTCTCTAATGTTCTCAGCCTCTTTTGGAAATGCCACCATTTCTACATCTTTCACTATTTAACCTCATTTAATTTGGAAATCCCTGAGGGTTTCCTGCAGCCTAGATTCTACTGATTGAAGTAGAGAGGATATGATCCTCTCTACCAGAAATGCCAGAAGTTTATATGCTTGCAAAGTGTCTAAGTGCAAACACCCCTACCACAGTGAATATTTTATTGCTGAGACCACACAGTTCAGTCTTATTTGGGAAAGCCTTTTCTTCTTAACATGAGTTTGACCCTACTCCGAGTACAATCATAACTCTGGTATCAATGTTCTAGAGGGACAGTTATTTCTTCTTTGGGCTGTTTTCTTTATAAGGGACTTTGTAGTACTGAGAGCAGCTCTGGACAGTTGGCACTATTCCCAAATGGTTTCTCTCTATCCCCCAATTCGTCTTCTAATAGAAGTGAAAAAGAATGAGTAAAAAGATCTCAGCAACCCAAACAGACTCATACAGCATCCTGTGGCTGCTGTGCCAAATCACCACAATTCTGATTGTCTAAAACAGATGTTTGTTTGCTTCCACTTCTGGGGGCTGCAAGTCCTAAGTGAAGGTGCTGACAGAGCCATGCTCCCCCTGAAGGCTCTAAAGTAGGGTCCTTACCGGCCCCTTCTTCACTTCTGCTGGTAGCCAGCAGCCCTTGGTGCTGTTTGGCCTATCAGTCCTTTTTATCCTGTTATTACATGGCATTCTCCTGTGTGTCTGTGACTCTGTCCAAATTTCCCTCTTCTTTTTTTTTTTTTTTTTTTATATTTTTATTTATTTCTAGAGAGAGAGAGACAGCGTGAGCAGGGGAGGGTCAGAGAGAGAGGGAGTCACAGACTGAAACAGGTTCCAGGCTCTGAGCTGGCAGTCGGCACATAGCCCGACGCGGGGCTCGAACCCACGAACCGCGAGATCATGACCTAAGCAGAAGTCGGACGCTTAACCGACTAAGCCACCCAGGCGCCCCTAAATTTCCCTCTTATAAGGACACTAGTCTTTGCATCCTTCATCCAGTATGACGTCATCTTCACTAAATGCATCTGCAAAGACCCTATATTCAAGTAAGATCACATTCACAGATATTAGGGGTTAGGACTTGAATCTATCTTTTTGGTGGACACAATTCAACCTTCAATAGTATTCTCTGTTCAAACTCCTACATGGGCATTTAGTATGATTGCAGATTCTAGACCTGTCTGTCTCTACCCATCTTCTGTGACTTTCTTCACACCGGTCCCCCTGTCCCCTAAGAAGGGCTTCCTCATGACATCCTTACCTCCCGCTTCCTACCTGTGGACATTTTACCCATTCTTTAAAACCTTTATCAGATGCATTTTTTATATGCTTCTTCTCCCAGTGCTACCAACCAAATGTGGTCTCTTACATTCCTGCCCATATTTTCCCTCATATTAATTACATTTCTAGAATTGTTTTCATTCCTCCAACTAGAAAGTAGATTGCTTAAAGAAAGAATAAGTCTTACTTATCTCTACAATCCCACAGTAGTTTTTTTGCTTTGCACATAACAGAAACACCAAATCAGAGGAAAATCGATGTTTTGAAAATAGGTTTGTGTATTTTAAGCATGTTAGAAAAGGTAAAAACTTTAGTTTATATCCTCTTCTGATGATTTCTTTCTTCTTCTGCAAGGAAGAGTGTTTGCTATAAAAGCATTGTACAATTATTAATATAAACGTACAAGCCAATTATTCTGACTTCAGGCTCCAGCTCACTTTGTGATCTTTGGAAAGGCAGTTGCTCTGTCAGTTTTACCAATTAATACATGTGGAACTCACATGAAAAAAATCACACATGAGAAGTGCCAAAGAATAATTATTATTGACTATCATTCAAGCTGCAGTTGCTTGATTTTTTTTTTATGCCATCCTTCTTTGGACCCAAACTGAAATGAATCAGAATCCTAATGATAAGAAGATAACTGTAAATGGTTTAATAAGGGATGCTGCTAAAAATGAAAAGCCTTAATCCGTCATCTTTATTCCCTAAGCTTAGATTTAAGAAGCTGCACAGTGTTACTTAAAGACTCAACTGTAGATTATATGTGTGTATGTATGGTTTGTACTCATGAGTGTGTATATATTTTATGCATATGTACAAATTTTTATTTCCGTTTAAAGTTGTTTATGTATTTAAGTTGGAAATAAGTCATGATTAGTAATGAAGTGCATGATTTTACTTTTTGTTCCCCAACGTATAATGAAAGAATCCCCATGCATTCAAGGGACTCTTTCCCTGTGGGGCTTATGTCTTTATTCTTTTATAAGGCTAACCATCCACCAATGCTTTGACTTCTTTCTCACTAATAAATGTGTCTGTATCTGCTCATGTATTACATTGCATTTTTTGAAACTTTAATATTATGAAAGGGATAAATTATCTCAGTCTAGTTTTTCTGTTTATAGCTAACAAGCTATAATAAGCTAATAAGGGTTTTTTATTGGTAAAATTCTTTCATCACCATTTACCAAGCAGGTGTGGCCAATGTAGACATCAAGTCCATGCCATGTATAAAACAATTGCTACAGTTTCACCTAATAAAGACTGTTGTGGATTATATTTCTAGGTCTCAGAGATTTTCTAACTATAACATTATTCCTTTTTAGTATTCAGTGATGATGCCCAAGTTCAGATTCTTATTAATAGAAACACTGATGGATGGTTGGTTTTCCAGACCATGTTGTGCAGTGACATCACCTAATTTCAAGTACTGTTGTGAGAGGATCTCTGTGAACCAAAGTTGGATATCATAAGATGACTATCCTTGTATGTCTTCATTAATTCTTTTCAAGTTGTTAATTAAGATTTAAATTAGACTTCTCATTATGATGGATCTCCACAGAAGTGCTGTACTTGTCTAGACTTATCAAGGTTTTTTTGTTTTTGTTTTTGTTTTTTTTCCACATTTGGTTTCCAAAGCACATAATATAAAATGGTACTATTGCTTCTTTGGATTCAGGGATTGTTTTTCTTTATTTGTGTCATAGAAAAGGTATATGCCAGGTAACGGTAGAGAAAATTGGCTAAAGTAAAGAGCCCATCACAAGAAAAAAACTGTCTTTTTGATTGGCAGCATGGCCATTCTAGATAATATATATATATATTTTAATGTTTTATTTATTTCTAGGAGAGAGAGAGAGAGAGAGAGAGACAGCATGAGCAGGGGAGGGTCAGAGAGAGAGGGAGTCACAGACTGAAACAGGCTCCAGGCTCTGAGCTGGCAGTCAGCACAGAGCCCGACGCGGGGCTCGAACCCACGAACCACGAGATCATGACCTAAGCGAAAGTCGGACGCTTAACCGACTAAGCCACCCAGGCGCCCCTCTAGATAATATTTTTAGCAGGATTGCATATATAGGGAACTAACTCTTAAAATTGTTGGTCATATGTTATCTGGTCTCTGAGAATTTATACTTCTAAATTCTCTAGTGCTTCTAGTAAACTGTAAACTTGGACCAGAGAGTTCTATATTGAAAGCACATGTTTTAGAATTATTGAGATAGTCTACTTTTGTATTTTATTTATATAATGGGGATACTATCCTTGCTTCACAGGGTTCAATCCCACATTTATTGAGTACTCAGTTCCTTCTTCTCCAAATAGCTTGCAGTGTGGCAGAAGGAATATAAGTACATGAATTAACTATGAAATAAGAAAAGAGTATTAAAATGTTTTATTTCTAGGAAATTCTACCTGGGACTTCTACCACCATTTTATGTCAAACTGTATTTCTTTGACCTTTGTTATTTATCAAGGAGGAAACAGAGAGATAATTCATTGAGGTTTAAGAGTTTTTGCCCATAAATACATAATGAATGTCTTTCACTAACTTGTTTCTTTAGCAAATATCTGTTGTGTCTCTTTGGTGTATCACGTTCTGTTTTTGACTCTGAGAATGTAGAGGTTAAGACAAATCCTTTTCCTTGAAACTGTCATAGCCTACTGGAGAGACATAATACAATATGAGAATTTTGCAGTCTAGGTATGTTACAGGGCACCATCTGAACACAAAGCAAGAAAGAGCAAACTAGGCTACTTAGTCAGGAAAGGCTCTTAGTTATGAAGAATGTGAAAGATATCCAGGCAGGGAAATGGTATAGTTATTTCTATTTAGTTTTTTCTTATTATATACTTTGAATTTTCCAAGATATGTGTAGATAACATATATAATTATGAATAAAAATATTTTTTAAATGAACATGTGAGGGAGGCCTCCACATCTTATTTTTTAAAGTGTTTTTGAGAGTGCCATTATCTTCAAAAAAGAATAAAAACCAGGACAATGTAGAATCACCTCATTAACACTGCAGGAAAGAGAGAAGTCCTGCTATGTTTCTGTTAAGTAGCACATACTCAATGAAAGTTATCTGTATAGATTTGTACTATTAATTGTCTCACATAAAATAGCATTATTGATTTCCTAAAATCATTATATTAATTTTCACACTATGAAGTAATTATAAAGATGTAAACATTTTTAATAGATTTATAGGAAATTATTCAAATTGATGTTTCACATTGGAAAGCTATCCTTGTTTATGATTTAAGATTTCTGATATTTATGCTTGGGGTGCCTGGGTGGCTTAGTCGGTTAAGCGTCCAACTTTCGCTTAGGTCATGATCTCACGGTTCGTGGGTTCGAGCCCCGCGTTGGGCTCTGTGCTGACTGCCAGCTCAGAGCCTGGAGCCTGTTTCAGTCTGTGACTCTCTCTCTCTGACCCTCCCCTGTTCATGCTGTCTCTCTCTCTCTCCTAGAAATAAATAAAAAACATTAAAAAAAAGATTTCTGATATTTATGCTTAATTTATTAAACAAATACGTATTGAGTACTGTGTGTCAGACACTGTTCTAAGCCTTGGAAATATAACCGTGAACGAAGTGGATGACAATCTGTGTTCTCTAAGAACATAAGCTTACTTTGTTGTGGCAGGGACAGTTAATGAAGAGATTGATAATAAAATATGATATGTCAGATCGTAGTATGCAATGGGGAAAAATAAAGGAAGAAATGTTGGATGTATTAGGGGAGGTGGACGAGTTGATTATTCAAAGCATAGCTATTGATAAGCCAGTATTTGAAAGGAGTCCTGAAGGAGGTGAGGAAGCATACCATGCAGGTGTTTAGAGGAAGAAAATCCAGGGAAAGGGAACACCTACAAACCCTTGAGATGGATACATGCTTCTCAGGTTGAAGGAACAGTCAGGAGCCCAGTATGGCTGGACAGTGGGGAGGGTGCCAGAAGAGGAATTGAGGAAGGTGTAGCAAGACCAGACTCTGTAGTTCTTATTGGCCATGGTAAAGACTTGGCTCTATCTCTAAATGAGATGGAGCCATTGGAGGGTTTTGAGTCAAAGAGGAATGATTAGACCGAAAGGATGACTTGCTCTTGTGTTAAGGCTAGACTCTGGGGGCCCAGGGTGACTCGGGGAGACCCGTTAAAGGCTATTGCACATTTCCAGGTGAGGGAAGATGGTGGCTCAGAGCATTGTGGTGGTGGAGGTCAGATGATAGACAAATGCACACACCTAGAACCTGATCATAACTAGTCCCTGCCCCCTGCCCTCTGTCAGTGAGTTCACTTTCAAGTTTCTCAGTCTGACTTGCCTTTCCTAACTAGTACTTTCTTCTAGCACTTCAAATGCAACACATTTTTAAAAAGACATTAGAAGCTACAATTCGTGGATCCTACCACCTTTTCATTGTCCTTCTTGGTTTCATTTCCTTCATAATTCAGCTTAGATTCCATGGTCCCATTTAAATTCCTTGCATAGACTCTTAATTTCCATGTATCTCCTTTTGGGGTGTTGTTGACCTTGTCCTGAAAAACCACAAATCCCATTATTACAACTCTGTCTACTTATGCCTGGACCCAGACAGCTGAACCTCACTGGGGAGAAACACACAACATGCTTACTGACCTCACTTTAATCGTAACAGAAAGGAAGCTCTTAGGGCTTCCTGACAATCCTACTACATTTTCCAAGCATGTCCACTTTCCCTAGCTCACTGACCCGTGTCTTATCTTCCTCAAATTTCCAACACCTCCTCTCTAATCCTCATTATCAGCTTCCTACTACACTGAGAAAATAAAAGTAGCCAGGAAAAAGTGCAAAACTTTTCTGTGTTCCCATAATCAAAACTGCCACCCTCCTGAATCTGTGCCCATAGCTCTGCTGTCTGTATGGTTGAATTTGTTTCTAAGGCAAAAACCTTGTACTTACATATTATATCGTTTCATTCTCACCTAGTCCAGATGTTGTTTTAGCAAACATTCCGTCTCTCTCAAAATCAAACGAACGTGATGTTATGATTCTCATCTTTAAAAATACCTCCTTTTTGCCTTATCCGTTTTTCTAGCTACCATCCTATCTCTTGGCTCCCCCTTGTAGCGGTACTTTAGAAGAGCTGTCTACACTCATTGTTTATACTTCTTATCCACCATTCTTACTTGAGTTCACTACATTAGGCTTTGGTGTCCACCAGTCCCTGAAACTGTTGCTGTCAAGGTTATCAGTGACTTTTAACTGGTCCTCATCCAATTCAACTGTCTTCAGCTTTTGGCACAAATAATCACTCCCTCCATCTTGAAGTTCTTTCTTCATTTGGCTGCCAGGATCCCTGATTTCACTGGTTTTGTCCCGACCTTCCTGGCCCAAATTTCTCAGGGATTTGCTAATTCCACTCCTCTTCCTAACTGCTATTGGTGTTCTTTGGATCTCTTTTCTCTGTCTGAGCTCATTTTGGGTCATCTCATTAAGGCTCATGATTTTATTTTATTATTATTATTTTTTTTTTACAAATAGTTTATTTTCAAATCAGTTTCCACATAACACCCAGTGCTCATCCCCACAAGTGTCCTCCTCCATGCCCATCTCCACCCCCCCCACATCCATCAGTCCTCAGTTTTTGTCAGCATTCAAGAGTCTCTCATGGTTGGCCTCTCTCCCTTTCCCCCACCATTTCCCCCCTTCTTCTCCCCCTTGTTCCTCTGTTAAGTTCCTCCTAATCCTCCTATATGTGCAAACATATGGTATTTGTCCTTCTCTGCCTGACTTATTTCGCTCAGCATAACACCCTCAAGGTCCATCCATGTTGCTACACAAGGGCTCATGATTTTAAATATGAGGCATATACTGATGACACCTCAGTATATAGTTCCAGTCCTGAACTTTGCCTAGAACTCCTGGAACAAACATGTCCATCCAACAGCCTGCTCATCATTTCCTTTTTGCATGATAGATAAAGTTTCATGAGTCCAAAACCAAAGTCTTGATTTTCTCTCCCTAAATATGTTCTTTCTGCATTTTTCCTTAGTTACTGGCATTTCTTAACCTTCAGTTGCTCAGGTCTATACTTTTGGAGTCTATCCTCACTCCTCTCTTTCTTTCATGCCCTAGATGCAAACTGTAAACAAATCATGCCAATTTCACCTTCAACAAACTTCTTAAAACATATGCTAATGAGCCTAAATGATTATAATAATTGTATCCTTTGAAACATATTTAGAATTTTAGAAGCACCTATAAGTCGCAACAGATTTCATGACCACAGTTTGTAATAAAAATCTGTATAATTCACATTTAGTCAGGAATGAAATGTAAATGGTTTTCTTGAGTGAATTATAAATATGCCTGAAAGCCAATCTAAAATAATAGCTTCGAAAATGATTTGCTCTAGAGCACCATCAATGGAATGAATATTTAATTTACCATGTTACCACTTACAAGAATAATATTTATTAGGTTTTATAGGTCCTGAGTTACTGTTTAAAATTTATCTCCATTCTTCATAATCACAATTTGAATTAACATCTCAAGAATAGTACAATGACTTATTTATTTCTCTGTAATGTTAAGAATACTGATTCTGGAGGGGCGCCTGGGTGGCTTAGTCGGTTAAGCGTCCGACTTTCGCTTAGGTCATGATCTCGCGGTTCGTGGGTTCGAGCCCCGCGTCGGGCTCTGTGCTGACAGCTCAGAGCCTGGAGCCTGTTTCAGAGTCTGTATCTCCCTCTCTCTCTGACCCTCCCCTGCTCACTCTGTCTCTCTCTCTCTCCTAGAAATAAATAAAAATATTAAAAAAAAAAAAAAAAGAATACTGATTCTGGAGCCATACTGCTTGAGTTCAATACTGGCTCTATCATTTTCTAGTTACATTATCATGGACAACCCCCTGAAATGTTCTGTGCCTCAGTTTCCTCATCTGTAAAATAGGGATAATGCGAGTGCCTACTTTAGGATTTCCTAGAAGGATCAAATGAGATCATCCACTTAAGTGTTTAGGATAGTGGCTGGCAAAGGGTAAGAGATAGAAATGATGCCGAGAATAAGAATTATAGGGAGATTCTTTGTTCCTAGAAGCCCTCAGGAAACTTGAGGCATAAATAGAATACCTGAAAGGTGAAAGACATTGCAGGGCTTCAGGAATTGTTCAAGACAGGCATAAAAGTGACATGTGAAGGCAATAAGTATTAGTTATCTACAAAGTGAGAGAACTAGTAACAGATGTTATAGACATTCAAATGGGAGAGAAAGATTACTTCTATCAACAGAAGTTTAAGATAATTTGTGGTGAAATTTTTGTTCTTTAGATGCCCCCACTCCTAATAAAACCGAGAAAAGTGCGAATTCTCACATATGAATATTCAGAAGCATAGGACTTTAGTACAAACTGCTAATGTAGAGCTTTGATTAGATTCCCTAAGAGAAATTCCTTTGAAGTATAAATACCTATTTATTCATGTATATAGAAGCTGCCATTTATATCTGTACTGAAGTACCACACTGCTGATCAGGTTGTTTCAGATATGCACATATTTTAAATTTATTATGGGGAGTATCAGTTATATATCTCTGTAGGTGTTTCTTCTTCTTGGTACAATTATACATTTATCTAAGATATAATTTAATCAACAGATATTAAGTGAACACCTACCTACTCTGGGTGAGACACGGTCTTCTCATGCGAAGAAAATCTGCATTGCCAAATAAAAAAATGTACAACTGATATGGTAATAACAGCTGATCCTCATAGTTTCATTATTTATTCCTTTCAGATGGCCATGCCTTCCTGAAGTGTAATTAATCACCATTAAGCCCAGAACTGTGAAGCTGTGTGTACAAGTGGACAAAGTTATTTCAAAGTTTAATCCCAGGAAAGGAAGAACAAGAGACCTAAATTCTTTTCCTTTCTCTTCCCTCTAGTTGGCCCGTCACAACAAACTCTTACAGCAGATGCTCAAACCAGGATCAGATCCAGATGACGGGGATGAAGCCTTAAAATATTATGCCAACCACACTGCACAGATCGAGGTAACCATCAATTATTTCTTCAAAGGGATCAACTGTGAAAATATATGTTCACTTTCTATTTCAGACCATTTTCATAATTGTTTCCTAGAACAATGAGGCAGAATTGAAAAATACAGACTGGAAAAGTATATATCAAAAGTTAAGATGGGGGGAGTCATCTATAAGAAATCAAGGTGCATATCTTTCACAGTGGTCTTTAGTTTTGGGGCAGAACTATATGTAAATGGTCTTTTGTAATTAATGTCATTTTTGTTTTGTTTTGGTCATAGAAGCAATCATTGCAGAGCAGCGGTGTTTTCATGAAAAGATTATTATAATAGAAGTATCATTCAAGAAAAGCACACTCTGTAAAAACTCTAAAAGGCTAATTAAAAGAGGTATCTGCGTAAGATGGTGTTCAGAAGTATGGAAGGCACTGTAAAGTGTTCATATCAATAGCATAAAGTTGGAATGATTTATAGCAGTTTCCATTTTCAGTACGCAGCAATTGATGTCCCGCCCCCTAAATGAAGCATTATTTAATAGTTAATGGCAGTTCAGAAGGTGGAGGTCAACATGGACTTATCATTATGTGTTGTGAGACCCATCTGGCTGTCATTTACTAGCTATAGTATCATTTTGACACTAGTTGGCAGAGCTAATCAGGCAGAAGTGAGCAGAGCAGTTGATGCTTGTCACTCGTAAATTACATTCATACATTTATTCTCTTTGGCAGGTATTTTTTTAGTTCTCAGCAGAATGCATGATGGGTATCATTGCTGTTAACTCTCATGGTATATTATCGCTACACCTTGTTGTTTCCTATCACCAAACATTTGGGATAATGAGCATTATTACCTCGTATCACAAAATGGATCTCTTGCTCACGTTTATAAACATGAATAATACTATGGCCTGAGTGGGAGACTTGACCCTGGTAGAACCCATGAGCTGGACCAGCAGCAAAAACATTGCTTATTGCATCAGCTGCTTAGAGACTGAGAGGCTGGCCAAGTCAGGAAACTGGGGAAGTTGATACAGATTTATCACCAAACCACTTGGGTTGTGAGGAAGGTCCCAGAAGTCACAGTACAAAGCTACAGGATTAGAAGAGACAGGAATAGCAAGTGGACTGGGTGGGTCAGAGGAAAGGTCCAGTTCATACCTGTGTGAGAGATGGGGGCTGTCATTTGAGATTGGATTTTTACTGGTTTCCCAGCAATGAGGAGCGAGTTCACCATAAACACAACTTTAGTAATTTGTTAGCAGATCACTTACTGTCTATCAGTTAAAAACACATACAGAAGATAATTCTGTGTAGTAAGTGCATAAACAAAGGGCCAAGGAAATGTAGAGAAAACATCAATTAACTGTGCCTGGGGAGTTTCAGTATGGATTTCATAGAGACAGTTGCCAAAAAAATATATTAAAGATTGAGTAGAAGTTTCTTCGTTAAAGAATGGGCACAGAATTTCAGATAGAAATAAATGAAAGAAAGGTGTGAAAGAACATATGAGCGAGGTTGACTCCTTTCAAAAGAACGATTATAAATGATAGTGGTATTGAAGACTACACTGGAGAAAAATATACGTGTGTATATGTGTGTGTGTGTGTGTGTGTAAGATATTTATAATGCTCCTTATAAAATGTGACAACCTAAGGAAAATGGTATAGAAAAGGATGCCCCTAGGCTTCTGGTCTGAATAAATAACAGAAATGGTGCTGTGCATTGGGGTCCTAGCTCTGAGACCCCAGAGAGAGGCAGACCATTTCTTGGTTCTTGGATAAATTGAACTTTAGGCGACTTTGAGGCATGCATGAAGTTGGGTACAGAAGTCCAGGATTCAAAGGAACAGTCTGGACTGATGGTCTGACTTCTACATGTTGACCAATCCTCGTGCTCATTGGAAGACCCGCTCATATGCACTACTCAGAGAGGCTCTATCCCTTCTATCAGGCATTCGTTAGTTTTAGCCACTGCACCTCCCATGGCAGTTTGATTATGCTGTTAAATATATCATACATATCTTATGTATCACTTGTCCCCTACTTGAGGCAGGGGCCATTCTTGATCATCCCTATATTTCCAAAACTGATACTATGCTGGAACACCACCATAATAATGATTATTGTTGAAAATGATAGGTTTTCTAAAGATATAGATTGAAAGACACTAGAAAAATTTGAAGGACCTTGTGGATGACCCATCCAGAGAGAAATTATTTTGTAATGATCCTATTCTGCTCCCAGTTCTTCCTGTGATAGAGATCTCACTACTTCAGAAGGAAACAGATCCAATTTTGAACAATTTGAATAATTAGAAAGTTATTTTTTGTGAAGAGTGCACACTAGCCCACTTTAATGTTTACCCACTGCTCAGAACATTTGTTCCTCTGTTAGCGTGATAGCTTGGCTGTACCATTTGAAGAACCAGGATGATCACTAAGCTATGGGCTCCTATAGATTGGGATTCATGTTGTTTTTTTCACTGAATTCCTCAGAGCTCTGTGCCCAAGCAGTGAATAGGCATTTGTTGAATAAATCTTTTGAAAACATTATCCATTTTGACTTTTTACAGTTAATACATCCCCCTAGTCTGCTGCAATCCCTCCAATTAGTAGGTGCCCCCTTGTAAAGTGTGACATCCAGAATCAAACACAACACTTCATAAAGGGACTGAATAGTTCGGTTTATAATAAATAAACTTCTATGTCTTTTTTTTAAATAATTCTAATTTTTAATTTAAATTTTTAAAAAGTCAAAAACAATGCACCCATTTTTCCCACACCCAGTCCCCTGCCTCTGGCAACCACCATCTATTGTATGTATCTATTTACATTCAGATTCCACATATAAGGGAGATCATGTGCTGTTTGGCTTTCTCTCTCTGATTCATTTCACTTAGTATAATGCCCTTGAGGTCCATCCATTTGTTGTCACAAATGGTGAGATTTCATTCTTCTTTATGGCAAATATTCCACTCTGTATGTTATGTATACCACCATTGTCTTTACCCTTTCATCCATTGATATTTAGGTTGTTTCCTTAATTTGATGATTGTAAATAATGAACATGGGGGTGCAGATATCTTTTCAAATTAGTGTTTCTGTTTACTTTGGATAAATATGCAAAAGTGGAATTGCTGGATCGTATAGTATTTCCAGTTTTAATTTTTCGGGAACATCTATATTGTTTTCCACAGTGGCCACACCAATTACAGTTCCACCATCAGTGCACAAAGGTTCCCTTTTCTCCGCATCTTCGCCAATACTTGACATTTCTAGTCTTTTTGATAATAGTCATTCTAACATGTCTGAGATAATTTCACATTGTGGTTTTGATTTGAATTTTCTTGATGACGAATGATGCAGGGCGTCTTTTAATGTATTTGTTGCTCATTTGTCTGTCTTCTTTGGAAAATTGCCTATTCAGATCTTCTGCCCATTTTTTAATCAGATTGGGTTTTTCTGCTAATGAATTACATGAATTCTTTATATAGTTTGGCTGTTAGCCCATTATTGGATATTTGATTTGCATGTATTTTCTCCCATTCAGTAGCTTGCCTTTTCATTTTGCTGATGGTTTCCTTTGCCGTGCAAAAGCTTTTTAGTTTCACATAATCCTACTTGTTTATTTTCGCTTTTGTTGCCTTTGCTTTTGGTGTCTGATTTAAATCATCATCTTCAAGGGGCGCCTGGGTGGCTTAGTCGGTTAAGCGTCCGACTTTCACTTAGGTCATGATCTCGCGGTTCGTGGGTTCGAGCCCCGCATCGGGCTCTGTGCTGACTGCCAGCTCAGAGACTGGCTCTGTGCTGACTGCCAGCTCAGAGACTGGAGCCTGTTTCAGTCTGTGACTCCCTCTCTCTCTGACCCTCCCCTGTTCATACTGTCTCTCTCTCTCTCCTAGAAATAAATAAAACATTAAAAAAAATTTAAAAAAAAAATAAATAAATAAAAATAAATCATCATCTTCAAGACCTATGTCAAGGAACTTACTGTTTTCTCCTAAGACTTTTTATGGCTTCAGGTCTTCTGTTTAAGGTTTGATCATTTTGAGTTAATTTTTATGTATTGTGTAAGGTAGTGGTCCAGTTTCATTCTTTTGCATGTAGCTGTCCAGTTTTCCAAAACCATTTATTGAAGAGACTGTCCTTTCCTTATTGTGTATTCTTGGTTCCTTCGTGGTCAACTAATTGACCACATGTGCATGGGTTTATTTCTGGGCTCTCTATTCTGTCCCATTAATCCGTTTTTCTGTTTTTATGAAACCACACTGTTTCATTTACTATAGCTTTCTAATATAGTTTGAAATGAGGGAGTGTAATTTCTGTCTTTAAATTGCTTTGGCTATTTGGGGTCTTCAATGGCTCCATACAAATTTTAGGACTGTTCCTTTTATGCTAGGATGGTTTGTTCTATTTGAATAATGCCATGGGAGTTTTGACAGGGATTGCATTGCATCTGTATATTGCTTTAAATGTACTTTAAAAATATTAGTTCTTCCAAACCATTAGCATGAAATATTTTTCCATTTATTTGTAGCATCTTCAATATTGTCAGTGTCTTATAGTTTTTAATATACAGATCTTTTAGCTCCTTGGTTAAATTTATTTCTAGGTATTGTATTTTTTAAATTTTCTTTTTATTTTTTAGAGAAAGAAAGAGTGCACAGGTTGGGAAGAGGGGCAGAAGGGAGAGAGAGGGAATATCTTAAGCTGGCTTCATGCACGGTGTGGAACCCCATGCAGGGCTTGATCCCATGACTCTGGGATCATGACCTGAGCCAAAATCAAGAGTTGGATGCTCAACTGACTGAGCCACTCAGGTGCTCCTGATTCCCTCTCCTCTGCCACCAGGATATTTCTACTTATGCCTCATTTTCTGGAACTAGGTCACATGCTTGCCACCATACCAGCCTGTGGTGAAGGGGAATAGGATGATCCTTCTGGCTTACACCAATCCTGATTCGTTCTTGAGGGCTAAGCAGAGTATATACACATGTACCTTGAGATTTAGTCTAAAAAACCCTTGTTGCATAGTGGGTTTGTATGAAAATATTCAGCTGGTTTTTGTTTTGTTTCGTCTAACATCAAACTGTCACAAGTACCAAATAAGATAAGTTCAAATTAAGGAGTATTTACATCTAGTTATATGCTTGAATGGATCTGATACCTACAAAAATATGTTTTGCCATGAGTAGGAAACATTTTAATGACACAAAGCACCTTTTTCTGTAGAACTCAGGGCACTTCGTGTTGAGTATGTCATTTGGTCTCCAACAGCTCTTTTTAGGAAGTACAAGCTAAGAATAAGATGCAGATATACCAAGTGCTGTGTTTAAGGTTATGTAGCCAATCACTTAGTTCTTAGTTCTCTGGTGTAGCTCATGAAAATAAAAAATGGGTGGCAAAAGTTTAGTGTTAGTCCAGAAGGAATAAAGATTTGGGTTTTTTTATTTATAACATGGGATTTATGATACATTCATCAGTTAATTTTTCTTAAAGACAACCATGAAAAGTAGTACACTAAAGGATTATTTTAGGGATTTCAAGCTGGTGTATTTTTTCAAGCCTGAATTAATAAAATATCATTCATAAACTGATGCTAAAAACACAAAATAGTCTAAGACTGAAGTGTCCAAAGGCTAAAGCAAATGTACATTAATACTTTCAGATTGTTCGGCATGATAGGACAATGGAACAAATAGTCTTTCCTGTCCCCAATATATGTGAATACCTTACGCGAGAATCCAAGTGTCGTGTGTTCAATACCACTGAAAGGGATGAACAAGGAAGTAAAGTGAATGACTTTTTCCAGCAAACTGAAGATCTCTACAATGAAATGAAGTGGCAGAAGAAAATCAGGAGTAAGTACAATAAACTAAAATGGTTAGTTTTGAGCATAATGGTAGATAAATTGGTACTTTAGAATACATAACAGCATTCATTTAAATTGGCTTTATAATGCTTATTTATTTATTTTGAGTGAGAGTGTGCATGGGGGAGAATCTCAAGCAGGCTTTGTGCTGTTAGCATAGAGCCGAACACACCGAGCTTGATCTCCCAAACCGTGAGATCATGACCTGAGCAGAAACCAAAACTTGGACACTTAACCAACTGAGCACCCAGGCATCCCTAAATTGGTTTTTAGCTTCTTGCCATTTGATGGTACTGAAGTCACTTATAGGCTTAAGAATGTAAGTTCAATCTACACCTGAGTGGGAGCTGAGACACCTGTGGCTTAACAGACACAGAAGACTAATTAGATCATCGTTTAGTGCTGATCCTATAGTTTTATAAATCGTATGAAATGCAAGTTTGCAGCTGTATGTTTCAACTGCTGAACAGCTGCACGTTTGCTGTCCTTGAAAGGGCTCTGACTGACCTTAACAATCAGTAAATGGGACAGCGAGACATCGGCACCAGCACACTTGTCCTCTATTATCTTACCATTTTGTGAGTAGTTGTTTAATGTTTTCTTGAAAGTCATTCTTTCTTTCAAAATATCTTCACCTTGCCAAATCAGACTAAAAATTTTGTGACACTTGTATTCAAGTAAAGCAGTGTTATAATTTTATGGTTAAAAATTAGGGGGCACCTGGGTGGCTCAGTCGGTTAAGCGTCTGAATTGGGCTTAGGTCATGATCTCACGGTTCGTGGGTTCGAGCCCCACGTCAGGTTCTGTGCTGGCAGCTCAGAGCCTGGAGCCTGTTTCAGATTCCATGTCTCTGTCTCTCTCTGCCTCTCCCCTGCTCATGCTTTGTCTCTCTCTGTCTCAAAACTAAATAAGCTGTAAAAAAATTTTTTTAACAGTGTAATACGGGGGTAACCTGGGTGGCTCAGTCAGTTGAGCATCCTTCTTGATTTCAGCCCAAGTCATAATCTCCCAGTCATGAGATTGAGCCCCTTGTTGGGCTCCACAATAAGTGTGGAGCCTGCTTGAGATTCTCTTTCTCTTCCTCACCCTCTGCTCCTCTCCTCACCCCCCACCCCCAAATTAATATAATACAGTTCTCGTGATTTACATCACATGAGTCAAGTCTATTTGGAAATACTGAGTTTTAAAATTTTTAAATTCTTTTTTTAAAGTTTATTTATTTTGGGGGGGAAGGGCACAGTGAGAGAGAGACAAAGGATCTGAAGTGATCTCTGCTGTCAGCACAGAGCCTGGTGCGGGGCTTGAAGTCACAAACCTTGAGAACCATGAGAACCTGAGCCGAAGTTGGACACTTAACCAACTGAGCCACCCAGGCACCCCTAAACTTTAAAAATTTTTAAGTTTATAATAAACTTTAATTTATTTTCCCAGGTAAGGAATATCATGAGCTTTAAACAAAAATTAGTAGGGGGAAACTCTAGATTAGGTCTTATCTATCCTTGTGGGATGTTTTCCAGACCAGCAGACATATGTTCTCAATACCTCCATCAACAGTGCTTCATCATTCCAGTTTCCTAGGAACTTTACTGAGTATGGTTTATGGATTTGAGTGGACCTTGAGATACACCATCTTTGGATATAATTATGGCATGCATTGTTAGGCTTTCTTATCAGAATATTTGGAAATAATAAAGAAATGACTCTCCCTTAGCATTTTGCTAGAACCTTATGGAATTCAGAGAAAATTTTGGGTGTCCAGAACACATATATGAAGATTCAACAATTTTATTTGGGACATTTGAAAAGCACACATTTAATCCCTGACTAAAGTAAGTTGAATAATGAACTAGTGCTTGTGGGATTTGTTCTTTTTTGGATAAATATTTTATCACTTACTCAAAAACAAATCTTGGGATGCCTGGGTGGCTCAGTTGGTTAAGCGTCTGACTTCAGCTCAGGACATGATCTCACAGTTGGTGAGTTCGAGCCCCACACTGGGCTCTGTGCTGACACCTTGGAGCCTGAAGCCTGCTTCAGATTCTATGTCTCCCTCTCTCTCTGTTTCTCCGCCAATCGCACTCTGTCTGTCTGTCTCTCTCTCGCAATAATAAATAAGCATTAAGAAAATTAGAAAAAAATATTAAAAGTAATTTTCAGTGTACATCTTACATTTAAAATTTGGAAGCAACTTGTTATGAGATTATAGATAGAAATGTATTCATTAGATGGATGTACTACAAATATACATATCAACATCTTTTAATTTTGTCTTAAGGTTCAGTTTTTATTTTTCTTTTTTTATTTTTCTTAATGTTTTATTTATTTTTGAGAGAGAGATAGAGACAGCATGAGCAGAGGAGGGTCAGAGAGAGAGGGAGACACAGAATCTGAAGATGGCTCCATGCTCTGAGCTAGCTGTCAGCATAAAGCCTGACGTGGGGCTCAAACCCACGAACCATGAAATCATGACCTGAGCCGAAGTCAGATGTTCAACCGACTGAGCCACCCAAGCGGCCCCAGTTTTTATTTTTTTTAGTTTATTTATTTATTGGGGAGGGAGGCATGTGAGTGGGGGAAAGGCAGAGAGTACGGGAGAGAGAGCATCCCAAACAAGAATCCCAAGCAGGCTCCTCTCTGTCAGCATAGAGCCTAGTGTGGGGCTAGATCTCAAGAACTGTGAGATCATGACTTGAACCAAAATCAAGAGTTGGATGCTTAACCAACTGAGCCACTCAGGTGCCCCAATATTCTGCTTTTTAAAAGGAAGACTCCTAATCAAAATGATGGAGATGCAGATGTTTACAATTTAAGATATATCAGTCAACTAAATGCCGTAACAAATCATAGCCTGTTTTCAGCTTTGAGATGCTTTATTCCAAGAGAATAAAGAAAAACAACATATACTGAAGGGAAGTGCAGGGAGCAGCACATCCCAGATTGGAATTCACAGACCACAATTGAAAATTTTATGATTTCTACTTGAAAATTGATGTTCCTTTCTCCCTCAGGTAACTCCAATATTTTAGATCTGATGTTTAGATATTTAAGAGTTAGAGAATGGACAAGCTCTGAAATAGTCATTTGGTCAAATTTGTATGCATTTCATATCTGTTCAGTTATTTAAGAGAAGTATATTTAGTAGATGCATTTACTAATTCATTTCTGAAGATAAATACAGACTCTCATTTCTGCAAATATTTAATAAAGCCTCTCCCACTTATTAGTACTTCCTTTTGTATCTTTTATGTTTTTCTGCTATTACAAACCCAAGTTCTTAGGAAGCATTAAGGTTTAAAACTTAGATATCATAGAGGGTGCCTGAGTGGCTCAGCTGGTTAAGCATCCAACTCTTGATTTCAGCTCAGGTCATGATCTCACTGTGAGATCAATCCCCACATTGGGCTCTGTGTTGACAGCATGGAGCCTGCTTGGGATTCTCTCTCCTTCTCTCTTTGCCTCTCTTTCTCTCTCTCAAAAATAAATAAAAATTAGATATTTCAAATCATGAGTTCCCAGTAAGCAGTATTATGCCATGCTATTAAAGGTTCAGAACTTCAGGTAATTGACTGGGTCATAGGAATATTCGTCAGACATGTATCTGTTTGGGCTTTTTTTTTGTTTTGTTTTGTTTTTTCACTTTTTGACTCTAAGACATGGGAGTGGGATGAATTTATCAATATCACAGACTTACAAAGTGATACATACTGTTCTGTTAAAGGGGCCCCAGGCATCCACTGACCTGTCTTTCCCCTAATCTGCTCTAGGGATGTATCAGAGAGAATTATTACAAAATCACCTTTTCTGACCATGTTTAGCAATTGCAAAATTACCTACCCTTTTACAATGGCTTGGGTGTAAATTGGCTGAAGAATAAAGAAGGAATCAAATAGAAAACTCCCTTATGGTATTGATTATAAACTTTCTTAAATAAGTCATTTTGAATGTTTATTTAAATGTGCTTTTATACTACTTTACGGAAACACAGTTTAGTAAAATGTTGTTTCAATGGTGTTCATGTGTTAAAATCAAAATTAATGATTCTGTTTTGCCCCATCACATTTGTTGCTTCCTAGGTAACCCTGCGCTGTTCTGGTTCTCACGGCACATATCCCTCTGGGGGAGCATTTCCTTCAACTTGGCCGTGTTCATCAATTTAGCCGTTGCTCTCTTCTACCCATTTGGGGATGATGGCGATGAAGGCGAGTGCTTCTCTTTCTTTAAATGATAAATATTTTAAAGTTCTAAAAGTAATACTCTTGAAAATACATCCCTTAACTATTTAGAGCTTCAGAATAACACTAATTTAATTCTTTTAAATAAACCTTTCTGTCTTCACTGAAAGTAGAGAATGGTGGTAAGTAGGTTAGGCAGAAAACATTGATCAATAGAAATGTTAGTTTTCCATAAGCTCATATAACAGCTATTAGAGGTATGTTAGACTGGCAAACAAAGCAATGAAAAGGAATTATTATTTCCACCCGATTAATGTTACTGAAAGCATTTTTAATATGGTATCATCTCAATTATTTAAGTATATGGGAAAACGAGAGGTTTCTAACAAAATATTCATTGTGATGACCTTAAATGTTGGAATTTATAACTTACCCTCTTCCTTGCTTTCTGTCTTGTCTAAGTTTTCTATGGTGACTACACATGGACTCTGGGAAAAAAATGTTTTAATGTACATCATAGAGGTGAATATGATCATAAAGAGTATCTCAGATCTCAGATTAGAAGTTAACTCTTGTTTCCAATCTAGGGCTTCTCTACATGATGACTGACTGAAATTAATATTATTAAACTGACAATAAGTGAAGTTTTACAAAAGCAAAGATAAGATATATCTCATTTTACATGAAATGGGAAGTAGAAGTGAAACATGCTAAAGGGTGGGACTGTGGAAAGTAATTTTGTTAAAGTCTGACAAAGCCCGTGGGAAAATACGTTGCAGGCTTGGGATACATTCAGATAAATAGCTCTGAAATGTGTGTGGAAAGAATGGCTTGAAGGAAAAGGTGAGAGATATCAGCAAACAAGAACCACTAAGTGCTTTTATATCTCACCTGTTCGTAGGATTATTGTAAGAATTGAATGAGATGGTATATAGGGAAAGCATTTAGAACAGTGCCTGGCAAGCCTTCCAAGACACTTAGCAGTTGTTGATGTCATTGTTGTTAAATATTAATACTACAAAGGGAAGCCCAGTGAAAACGATAGTATGATGAGAGCAATGGGTATTTAAGCTGATTTCAGATGAACTGGAGGTGAGCATGAAGGGAAATGAGAGTCCAGGACTAGTTTTCAATTTCAAAGCTCTATTACAGTTAATAGACATCAAAATCCTAATCTTTAGGTATAATTTAAATGGCTTTTTAAAAGTTTGATATTTTAGAATGCATGCCTGGGCTGAAAGAAGAATACTCGGCAGAGGAGCAGATAGGTGAGGAGTTAAATAGAAAAACATAGCCAGGGGCGCCTGGGTGACTTAGTCGGTTAAGCGTCTGACTTTCGCTTAGGTCATGATCTCGCGGTTCGTGGGTTGGGGCCCCGCATCGGGCTCTGTGCTGACTGCCAGCTCAGAGCCTGGAGCTGTTTCAGTCTGTGACTCCCTCTCCCTCTGACCCTCCCCCTGCTCACGCTGTCTCTCTCTCTCTCTCTCTCTCTCTCTCTCTCTCTCTCTCCTAGAAATAAATAAAACATTAAAAAAAAAGAAAAACATAGCCAATATTTGGCCATCCATTGTGGGACATTGCAAATACAGCAGGAAGTAGAAGCAGCTTTCTTTTCACTGTGTTTAGTCTTATTTAGTGATGATAGCCGTCTTGGCACAGAAGAATGTAATTCTTGTAAGCAGAGAAGTCTAGCATGAAATGATAAATCAATATCATCTGTACACAGAACGTTGAGAACAGGTTGTAGAGTCTCAGTTAATAGAAGCATAAGGTCTTAGATATGGAAGCAATTGTGGAAATCCTCTAGTATCAAATCCTCATTTGACAGATCAAGAGATGGAATCCCAGAGTGGCTAAAAAAATGGTAGACCTTAGAGTAGAAAGTTAACTCTTTTGTTTCCAATCCAGGACTTTTCTATATAGATAATTGGGTTGCAAGCCTATAGATAACAGGAAGATGACAAATCTTCATACAGAACATAATTTTGTCTGAGTTCCATTCCATGATATCCCTTATTTGACCACTAGAGCCAATGTATATAGCCTCTGCTGCCACCTATTGTACATGAAATATAATGGTAATGGGCAATGCCACCCCTCTAGACATCTACTTTTTACTCATTCAGGAGAAAGTAAAATATCTTATACATTTTTGATACTTGCCTAGTAACAGCTATGGCAATAATATTGATATAATAATAATAGCAGCTGATGCTGTTTACTAGTTAGATTGGGTCAAGCAGAATGCTAAGCACTTCACATGCATAATTTCATTGACGTTTCCTGACAATCCTATGAAGTAAGCACTTCATCTTTATGGATGAAGATCTGAGGTTTAAGAATATTTGCCCAGTAATTCAGGAGAGGAGTCCATAAATATGTATTTTTTAACAAGTTCCCAAGGTATTGCTGGTCGTTGAGCAAGCACTTGAAACCACACACATAGTACTGTTTGGAGTAAGGCTCCAGCATCAGAAGGAAATAGGACTTACGAAAACAAGATTGAAAAGCATGGTGCCTCATCATCAGGTGAAGATGCAGACTTTACTCTTCAAAAAGGACTGGATAAAAGTTAATACTAGTAACCAAAGCGGAGGCTCAATCTTAGATGTCTGCATTGGGTGTAGGGCACTGATGCTAAGAGAGAAGAGAAGGCATGAGCTGCCATTTTGGCAATAGCGAATCCCAAGATCACTAATTTGGATTATCTAATTTTGGATTATCTAATTACAGTTCTGGATGAGAGTTATTTAATTATAATTCTATGAGTAAAGTTAAAATTTTGGTCAGGATTAGCTCAGTCTCTAGCTCAGTCTCTAACCTTCAGTTGTATACTCTGCATAGCTAGGAAGACTGAGAAAACAAAGTCAAAACTGAGAAGTGTACTTGGACATCAGAACTGTCTGGAAAAGGATAATCCTGTGCTGGATATGCAAGTTCTCTAATGCTGGATTTTGTCCAACATAGTTTCAGTGACACCTTGCCAGGAGCACTTTGAGGTGATTTAAGGCTGGATTAGGTTGAGCATTAACATTCCTTCCAAGAAGTACCTAAAAATGATGGAGACATGTCAAAGAACACAAGATCCAACTTGAAAAGCCTCCCAGTGACCACATCTGCAGAAATTTTTAGGAAAAAAAAAGTATTGACAATAATATGTAATAACCCATAGAATAAGATAAGAATCCAGGAGTCTATATGGATCATGACAAAAGAAACCTCTTCCTTACAATAACATTCTAGTTAATAAATGTAGAAGGAAAGGCATCTGGGTGGCTCAGTCAGTTAAGCTTCTGACTCTTGATTTTGACGCAGGTCATGATCTCGTGGTTTGTGAGTTCAAGCTCCTTGTCAGGTTCTGTGCTGACAGTGCGGAGCCTGCTTGGAATTATCTCTCCCTCTCTCTCTGCCCCTACCCCATTTTTGCTCACTTTCTCTCTCAATATAAACTTTTAAAAAAGCATTAAGAAAAATAAAATATAAATGTAGAAGGAATGCTGGAAATAGAATATTACCATTTGGCAAACAATACTGTAGTAAGAATCATCATGGATGTTAATATTCATAGGTGAATGTTAGATTAAAAAGCATAATGAGAAACAGGATATTGACATAGTCTCAAAGTATTTTACCCCAACACATTTATTGATTACAAGAGGAAAAATAATAACTTTTTTATGTGGAGAAATCACTTTAGATGATCAACGTTAATGTCACCAGTAACGAGACGGCAACAATGAGTGCCTCTTGATATGATGCACTAACAAGGACATGGCATTATTATCCAAAAATACATCAACTGAGGAAATTTTAAACAAACCTAAAATTAGGGACATTCTTCAAAATAATTGGTTAGTAATATTTAAGCTTATGAAAGATAGAGGAATGGTTCAAATTAAAAGATACTATAGAGATATGACAAATGATACAATATGTGATCCCGGTCAATATAAAGAATACTAATTGGGCAATTGATGAACTTTGAATAAGGCCTATAGATTAAAGTGATATATCATAATAAAACACCTAGGAATAAACTTGACCAAAGAGTTAAAAGACTTGTACTCTGGACAGTGTAAAACACTGATGAAAGAAATTGAAAATGACACAAAAAAATGGAAAGATATTCCATGCTCATGGATTGAAAGAACTAATGCTGTTAAAATGTCCATACTACCCAAAGTAATCTACAAATTTAATGTAATCCCTATCAAAATACCAACATCATATTTTACAGAACTAGAACAAATAATCCTAAAATCTGTATAGAATCACAAAAGCGGTAGAATACCCAAAACAGTCTTGAGAAAGAAGTACAGAGTTGGAGGCATCACAATCCCAGATTTCAAATTATACAACAAAGTTGTATAATCAAAACAGTATGGTCTGGCACACACACACACACACACACATACACACACACACACAAAAGACACATAGATCAGTGGAACAGAATAGAGAGCCTAGAAAAAACCCCATGCATTCATGGTCAATTAATCTTTGACAAAGGAGGCAAGAATATGCAGTGGGAAAAAGAGAGTCTCTTCAACAAATGGTGCTGGGAAAACTGGACAGCTACAAGCAAAAGAATGAAACTATGCCACTTTCTTAAACTATCACAAAAATATCCTCAAGATGAATTAAAGATCTAAATGTGAGACCTGAAACTGTAACAGTCCTAGAAGAAAATATAGGCAGCAATTTCTCTGACCATCAGCCATTGAAATATTTTTCTAGTTATGTCTCCACAGGCAAGGGAAACAAAAGCAAAATTAAACTATTGAGACTACTCCAAAATAAAAACTTTTTGACAACAAAACAAAAAGGCAACCTACTGAACAAGAGAAGGTATTTGCAAATGATACATCCAATAAGGGGTTAATATCCCTTAATAAATATATTTAAAAACTCAAAATATATTGATTTATATATCAAAATATAAGCAACTCAACACCCCCCCAAAAAAATAAATCCAGTAAAAAATGGACAGAGGACCTGAACAGACATTTTTCCAAAGAAGACGTATAGATGGCCAATAGACATATGGAAAAATGGTCAACATCACTCATCATCAGGGAAATGCAAACTAAAACCACAATTAGATATCAGCTTACACCCATCAGAATGGCTAAAATCAAAACAAGAAGAAGTAGGAAGTGTTGGTGAGGATGTGGAGATAAAGTAACCCTTGTGCACTGTTGGTGGGAATGCAAACTAGTGCAATCACTGTGGAAAATAGTATGGAGGTTCCTCAAAAAGTTAAAAATAGAGTTACCATATGATCAAGTAATTCAACTACTGAGTATCCTGAGAAAATGAACACACTAATTTGAAAAGATATGGGCATCCGTATGTTTATTACAGCATTATTTACAATAGCCAAGATATGGAAACAAACCCGTGTTTATCCAAAGATGAATGGTCAAGTGAAATCAGTCGGTTAGAAAAAGACAGATACAATATGATTTCACTCATATGGGGAAATAAAAAACAAAATAAGTGAGCAAACAGAGAAAAAAAAGAGACAAAAAGATTCTTAAATACTGAGAATAAACTAGTGGCTGCCAGAGAGGAGGTGGGTGGGGAATGATGGAAATAGAGAAAGACGATTAAGAGTACCTTCATCTTGATGAGCACTGAAAAATGTATAGAATTGTTAATTTATTTCATTGCTCACCTGGAACGAATATAACACTGCTTATTAATTATACTTCAATTTAAAAAAGAAAAGATAAACAAAAATAAAAGTGGTATATTGTATTAGTTTTTTGATATTCATCACTGTAATGTGGTTATGTAAGGTAGAATCCATGTGAGTGGGATATAGTAATTTTGCATGATATTTGCAACTGTTACATAAATCTGAAAGTGTTTTGGAATGAAAAGTAAAAAAAGACAAAATAAATATGAGGATTCTGTCCAACTCTAAAGTCCCTAGATTCTGGGTGTAGATGTTGATCATGAAATCACCTGGTAAATCTTGCCCCCCCCCAAAAAAAAAAGTCATTGGTCAAAATGAGCCACCTTTCTCAGCCCCAGACCCTACTACAGTCTGCTCCAGAGTCATTGTGGCCACTGTGGCAGTGAGGACAGGGACAATGGGTATGTAAGCTTTCTCCAACCACTTTCCAGCCTGATCACACATGAACTGGGAATTATTGGTTGCTATATATCTAGTGTGCCATTGGGTTGTAATATTAACTGACAGAGCATTGTCTCCCTTCCACCAGAGTAGTGGTGTATAATGATTAAAGGGAGGGGCACCTGGGTGGCTCAGTGAGTTAAGCATCCAACTCTTGATTTCGGCTCTGATCATGATCTCATGGTTCCTGAGATGGAGCCCTGCTTCTTAAGATTCTCTCTCTCCCCCTCTCCCTCTGCCCCTCCCACACGTGCATGTGTACTTTCTCTCTAGAAAAAACATTTCAAAAATAAAATAAAAAAGAAATAAAGAGAGGTACTTAAGGGGAAGGTGATTCTCAGGGGATTGGCTTAGTGTATTCCCTCCCCAAATCCTACTGTAGATAGTTGCCTTTCATTGCCAGGCTTTGAAGAGCTCAGTGTGATTTTTTTTTAAATTGTTTTTAAATGTTTATTTATTTTTGAGAGAGATAGAATGTCAGCAGAAGGGGGTAGAGAGAGAGGGAGACACAGGAGCCAAAACAGGCTCCATGCTCTGAGCTGTCAGCACAAAGCCCAATGCATGAGAAGTTGGATGCTTAACCGACTGAGCCACCCAGGAGCCCCCCTTTTTTTAGGTTGGGGGAACATTATGCAGTTGTTTTTATTTATTCAACTATAAAAACTATGGCAATTTTTTTGGTGGGCAGTTTTTTTGTGGTTAGTTAGAGTAACACTAATCATATTGCTATAAATTTGGTTGAGGATCAGATTGAATTCAGGAGCAAAAGAGAATAACAAAAATCTTCAAACATTGCAACAAAGAAATACTTTTTCCCCCCTTTAATTAAATGGTCCTTTCCCATAGGCTTCCCTAGACTGGTTTGCAATCCAAGGCCATAAGAAATAAGGCATTGGGCATTCTGAAGAGACTGCAGGTTAGCTGTGGTGCCAGCAGGAGAATGAAACCCTGATCTGACTTAATCCCAGGCATGTTCTGAGATCAGAGGCAAATTCTCAATGTTTCCTGCGTTCTTGCCGCTGAACCAGTTATATTTCCCCTTCTCTGGCTAATTCATTGCAATAACAATCCAGCCACTACTTTTCCTGGTTCTATGGAGGGAACCTGACAGGAATGTGTGGCTTCTGACTGGAGAGGCAGCGGACTAGCTTTTTTTTTTTTTTTTTTTAATGTTTTTATTTATTTCTAGAGAGAGAGAGAGACACAGCGTGAGGAGGGGAGGGTCAGAGAGAGAGGGAGTCACAGACTGAAACAGGCTCCAGGCTCTGAGCTGGCAGTCAGCACAGAGCCCGACGCGGGGCTCGAACCCACGAACCGCGAGATCATGACCCGGGCGAAAGTCGGACGCTTAACCGACTAAGCCACCCAGGCGCCCCAAGCAGTGGACTAGCTTTGACCCATCTCCTCCCGGACAGTAGGGAGTTGCTGAGGAAGGCCTCTTCAGGCAACCGAAAGGCCCTGTGTCCTGGGACAAACACTGCTTACTTATCCTTGGGAAATGTAGGGCCTCTCAGCCTGAAGTTGTGAGCTCTTGAAGGCAGCTCTAGTTGGTCTGTCTCCACTGTCCCACACAACTCAGCTTGGTAACTGGGCTTTAGGAAACTTAGAATTAGACGTAATCGCGAAAAAGGAGTTAACACAGTTTACTTTATATGCCATTCTAAATATTTTCGTGTTTTTTTTTTCTCTCGTTTCCTCTTTACCATTTTTGGAGAGGAATCCCTTGTTTCCCTTTGACCTTTCCCAATGGCGTGGATTGATTTTGATTGGTCGTTTCCACCAGGAATCAGAGGCCATTGGTGCCGGGTTTCCCAAGGATGAGCTGAGTTTATATTTATTCAGGAATGCAGGGTTTATTCATATGGCTATTGGTTCTCGTTTTTTGGCTTCTTTGTTTGGTTGATTGGCTTCCTTACATGACAGAGGCTTCTCTAAGAAGGAAACTTGTGCCCAAAGTTGAGGGATGAGGTTATGGCTACAGCTGTTGATGCTAGAGAATATCCCAGATGTCCATTCAGAAGTTAAACATTTGCCATGCAAACTGCCCCTGCCCAGTTTGGCAAAGGCAGACTAATTAGTGGAGAAAATTGCTGCCATGGGAATTTCTTATATCCAGAGAGCATACGACTGTTTTTTTCCTAAATCAGGTTCAAGTTTAGAGTGCAGTTTGTTTTTCTCTCAAGTGCTTTGTGTTAAAGAAAGTTAAATTCTTCAAGGTGATTTTAATTCATCCAACTTAATAACAACCATTGATGAAGTGTGACTGTATGCCAGGCACTGTACTAGACCCCAGAGACACCCACAGAGGTTGGTAAAGCTGTCCTTGTCCCCAAGGTGCTCATGATCTCGTTAAGGGACGAAGAAGTGAGTAAGGCACAATAGTAGAGACCACCATGGATTTATGGATGGATGTCTACTTTAGCTGGACTGAGGTGGGGGAAACAGCAAAGTCTTAGGAGGTTACGTGGAAGGCAGAGGAATGGAGAGAGACTGGAGGTAAGAAGCAGCATGTTCTGTACAGTAAGCTCTAAACAAGTTACTGTGAAGTGGATAAGAGGGTCCCGTTATGTGAGTTGAATTGAGATCTCCAGATGTGCTGCTTAAATCTTCTTCTGTAAAGGACACACTTCATACATTCTGAGATTTAAAAATTCATAATAAGAGTGATTTCTAAAAAATTTTTCCATTATTAAAGTAACAATGCTTATTACACAAAATTGATAAAAATATAAAGTGTTAAGAAGAGTCACCCCTCCCACATTTAGTGGGTAAAAACTGTCTCTGACAATCTGTACTGTACTGTTGTCAGAGTTTCAATTTATTGTTATTTTTTCATTAAATCTTCAGCCTGAAACCAATGTGACCATTCTTACAGAATATGATTGCAAATTATTGACAATTGGCAATGTCATTTTAAATAACTTTTAAAAGTTTATTAATTTCATAGATACATATCTAGCATTAAACTATGTGCAAGGTACTACATTAGATGTTCCCTGAGTTCTTTCTACAAAGAGATCAAATGCCCAGTTTTAAGTGCGTGGTTACAATTCCTTGTTTAATTGGGGCTCCTGGGGGGCTGAGTTGATTAAATGTTGACTCTTGATTTGGGCTTAGGTCATGATCTCACAGTTTGATTTGTGGGATCGAGCCCTGCATTGGGCTCCATGCTGACAGTATGGAGCCTGCTTGGGATTCTCTCTCTCTTCCTCTGTCTCTGACCCTCTCCCACTCACGTGCATGTGCACACATTCTCTAAATAAATAAGTAAATAAACAAACAAAGAAACAAACTTGAAAAAAAAAAACACAGTTTCTTGTTTAATCAAGGGGAAATCTTGGCAAGCCAGATACTGCCTAGGAAAGAACAGTCAAGATGCGCTCAGCCTATCAGGCGTTAATTAACAATGAGCAGTGTAACTATTAGTGTCAACACTAGGACTTTTAAACCAAGAATGTCATGGAGTACCTGAGTGGCTCAATCTGTTAAGTATCTGACTATTGATTTTGACTCAGGTCATGATCTCGTGGTCTCTGCACTGACAGTGTGGAGAATGCTTGGGATTGTCCGTCTGCTCCCCCCACCGCCCCCACCTCTTTCTCTTTCAAAAATAAAAAAGCATTTAAAAATAATAATACAATAAAATAAGAATGTCACACCAAGCCACTGCTTATGAATTACACTGAAGAGTTCAATGACTGGCTGAAAGTTGTTAAACGAACATAGATGTTGGCAGTTAACTTAAGGGTGAAGTTCCACAACTCGCATATTTTTAACTGGAGGCTTAGTTATAGACTCAAAATGAGCTTGCAGATTATGCTTTCATTTATTCATTTAATCGCTAAATACTTACTCAGTGCTACATACCACATTTGTGACAGGCCCAGCGATGGTTCTCACTCTTACAAAGCTAACATTCTGATGGCATCCAAATAAGCATGAGAGAAAGTTGAAGGCATTATTCTCTCCATGGCTCTTTGAGATCTGTGAAGCCAGGGCCATTGGTGGGCCCGCTATGTTTTAGTAGATATAAAGTGCTAATAAGCCAACATTGCAATAAACATGAATTGGGTACCCATTCTGTTAGCATTGCCAGAGGATGGGAATTAGTGTAATTTCCAGAGAACTGTACCCCTTTTCTTTCCCCATCTTCAAAACCATCTAATCAGATCATAAATATGGTGAGGAGGTTAGACTGGATCTCTCTTCCCAAATTTCTTTTATCACTTGAGGCAATATGATAACAACAAATGTTGCAAAAAAAAAACAAAAAACAAAAAAACCCACCCATGTCTAAGCTAATACTGCTTACTACCTGACTTGTTTTGTTTTGTTTTTTAATGTCTGACAGTCTCTTCCTACCTATTTTTGATCTGTTTGTACTATGAACTAAAGGCTTACACAGCATTCATTGAAGGAATTCAGATAATCCCAGGATTTCAGTGATCATACAAAACCTCTACACACCAAAGCACTTGTAGTGTTTGGCACGCAGAAGTGAATTTTATAAATAATAAAAACTGGCCAAAAGAAATAACTATGGAAAATCTCCATTTTATTGTTTCCCCTGTGGCTTCATTAGCCAATAGACATGTGTTTGAGGCCCTATGGCTGATCTAATCAGGCCAAGAATGTGGCCCTTTACTTTACTTCTGCAAATATAGCATGCCATGATCTTTACCCAGGGATTCCTTGAATCCGCATAGTGAGTGCAAACATCAATGAGTTATACTTTTTTTTAAAAAGGAAATATATTTTAAAGCTTATTTTGGTTAATTTCTAAAGAAATTTTGTTTGTAATGGGATTCATTTTTTAAGTGTTTGGCACTTTTGTTTTCTGAGGATTTAAATGGCTCACCATATTTTTAGAACTTGTGTTACATCTCAGTACATACATTCATACACATACATATACATTCATACACGTGTGTGTTAACAGTTAAAGCTTGTGTCTATTTTGTTAAAGAATGGATATTTTATACTTTTTTAATGTTTATTTATTTTTGAGAGAGAGAGAGAGAAAGAGCAAGCAGGGGAGGAGCAGAGAGAGAGACACAGAATCTAAAGCAGGCTCCAGACTCCGAGCTGTCAGCACAGAGCCCGAGGCAGGGCTCGAACCCACAAACTGAGATCATGACCTGAGCTGAAGTTGGACACTTAACCAACTGAGCCACCCACATGCCCCTAAGGCTTGGATATTTTACATTCTGAATTCTTTAGAAGAATCTATAATACAGAAACTTCATAACAATAGAACAAGGCAAGGTATGAATTCAGTGAAAAAATCGCCGCACCTGGGTGGCTCAGTCGGTTAAGCGTCCAACTTTGACTCAGGTCATGATCTCACAGTTTCTGAGTTTGAGTCCCGCATCAAGCTCTGTGCTGACAGCTCAGAACCTGGAGCCTGCTTCGATTTCTGTGTCTCCTTCTCTCTCTGACCCTTTCCTACTCATGCCCTGTCTCTCTCTGTCTTTCAAAAAATAAATAAATAAATGTTTAAAAAATTTTTTAAGTAGTCCATTCCACATGATTTAGCTGTACTCTTAATAGTCATTAATCCTAAATTTTGACTTGTTTCCCAAGTGAGCTACATCTAGCAGTATATAACCTGTAATTCTCATAAGAGAAAGATGAACAATTCTCAGACTTAATGGAAGGAACACTAACTAGGGAGTATTTAAACATCCTGAAAATAATCACAAACTTTCTGGAAATGTAATAATGAGGAATGTGTTCTGAGATACTGCCTCTAAATATACAGTGTGTAGAGTGTGGGTTGTTGTGAAATTCAGTGTCTTATGGCTTGGTTTGCTATTGTTATATAAGGTGGAGTGGTGAATAGTTTAACATTTTCTAGTTTTGTCCTCAATAAAAACAAACTTCTTTCACATTTTGCAGGTACCCTTTCTCCATTGTTCTCAGTTCTTCTTTGGATAGCAGTTGCAATCTGCACCTCGATGCTGTTTTTCTTCTCCAAGCCTGTGGGTATCCGGCCATTTCTTGTGTCAATAATGCTCCGATCAATATATACAATAGGTCTTGGACCTACATTAATACTCCTTGGTGCAGCTAATGTAAGTACTTTACTTAGCTTTGTCCTGTTTTAAATTAATTAAATGTGAACTAACTTTAAAAATGTAACTGTATATTTTAACTCATGTATGCATAGTAACTTCTTATGTATTGTGAATTCAAATTAATGAGAGTTTAATTTTACATTCTTAATTTTGAAGAGAAAAAAATGACAAGTAAAAAGTTGATACATTTAAGAAGGTGGCATTTGAGGGAGGCATGACCCAGTTCTGCAATCAGTTTAATCCAATTGAAATTTATTCCTTCTGCATTCTTTTTTTTTTTTTAATGTTTTATTTATTTCTAGGAGAGAGAGAGAGAGACAGCGTGAGCAG